>CM062857.1:23250698-24450698 GCA_031772225.1 Eubasilissa splendida | reverse complement strand
TTTTCATTCCTCCTTTATGACAGTATGGATATATAGTAGCCTAAAATAGATGAGACTTGGATTCGAATGCTTCTCCACAACTCCCGGCCCTGGGTTGTCCTCACAGATGACTCTAGGATGTTTCCAGCTAGACGCAATGCATCCATCCAACGCTCTGGAACTCTTTCCAAAAATGTGCACAGGATAATATAGGCTGTCTAGATATCTAAATTGGAAAAACAAGAGCATAAACCAATTAAACTCTCGGATACTATGATGGGTCTGTTGGACCCCAGGCAAGATAAAAACCAATGCGCGTGCGATATTCCGTGGCCTCGCCACTCGGGACGTTGTATAGCTGTTCAGACAGTGTTCCTCCAGCTATTGACAAGATTACACTCCCATTCAAGGTAAGTAAGGCTGTAATTGTTTATGAAACTAGAAGATAGTCCCGTTTTGGGGTCTACCGGACCCCGCTGTAGTATATGTGTAAATAAGAATTTTGAGTTTCTCGCTAAATCGACGAGTCGGATTTCTATTATTTTCAACATTATTTTGTTTATATATAACATTTATTATGACAAATAATTATATAACAAAAACAAATAATTTTTGTAAGCGATCCTTGCATAGTTAAAATTGAGAAAAAGAACATGGGGTCTCCAGGACCCCACTTTAGAGCTTATGTCCCGGCTGCCCAGCTTAGTATGTTTTCTCGGGGTTAACGTAACATTTTCTTCATTATGGGTTACCACGTTTCAAAATCATGAATGACCACAGATTTATGATTATTCCTGGAAATGGGATATGGTTGGGTCATCGAGTTGCTAGGGACGGAGCTTCTATAAATATTAAATTATTGAATGCAGAGTTGAGTAAGACCATACCAAAAAAAGCGATATTTTTTAAAAAACATTTTATACCGTTAAGAAATATAAAAAAGCTTAATGATAATAAAATTAGTACGAGAAAGTTAACAATAACTCACTGTATTTTAATTTCGTCAGTAGTTCCAAGAGTTTATCAAAATGTTCAAGTTCCAGCGAGTTCCTCCCTCCTCCTCCCGGTGACTGTAGACTTTCCGGAACAATAACCCAAATTTAATGACACTTCCAGCCGGCCGATATAATTTGACTGAATACCTCAGTTCGTTATTATGTCCGTTACTGTAACGGCAGGGGTGTGCGTAATTTGTAACTCGAAAATAATAAAATTGTTACAAAAATTTAGCATCGTTGGGGCGTAAAACCTTAATTAGTTTTGTAAACTATTAAATAATTTATTAATAAATAAATTCAATACTTTTTACGTTCACATTAAAATAAAATAATGTGAATAATATGCCTAGTGAAAGCATGCTGAAGTTCAATATATCGGTTATCGAAGCGGCTACCGAAAACGTAACCGAGTAGAAACTACTATATTTTCGATTGAGAAGACGGCGGTTGATCCAGCTCCAGCATCCTGACATGTATAATGTAACTTATTAATATTAAACTTGGTAATATAAATCCCTTAAAGCATTGCATAGTATAGCATTGTAAGTTATTTTCTCTTTGATTCGTACCAACTAAGTACAGAAATCTAACTGGAAGTGGCCGTTAATTCAAGTACAGCGATAACAAATTATATAATATAAATGTTTTGGCGACCAAAGGTGAAAAGGGCAAATTCTAAAATAACTTTATTTAATAAATAAAATATATACACACAGCTGATATAGAATAAGGATTGGTATATTAATCGGATGAGCAACAACCTTTCCGTAAAAAGGTTCTATAGTGGAGCTTCCATATTAGAAGCCGAGAGGTCGAGTGTCTCTTAGCGCGTTGCAAGATTCGCACTTCATTTATAAGAGGCGTTATGTCTAATTATTATTATGCTGATACTCGATGTACCATGGAAGTCTAGCAGAAGGTCAAATGTGATGTTTAAAAAGATTATAAATATAAATTGCAGATTATAAATTATAAAAATATCTTTATTAGATTATGAATTGAGTGTTGAATTGATGGCCATGTCAGTTTGGCGTGTGCAGGGTCACCACAACCACTTAATTAGTTATTTTTATTAGCCTATCTGTTTCGGAAAATATCATGTTAAAATAACTAACCAAAACCATATATGGTATGTCTGAATTTAGAGAAAAATATTTTTATTATGGAGAACACATTCTTATTGTGAAGTTGTAATTATTCAGAACATAGGCCTGTGATATTTCAAAAGTATTTAATATTCCGTAAAAACAAATTAGATGGCTTTCAAATAATGGAACGATAGATGTATTAATTTGAAAAAGTATAACATATAGGTTCAAAAATTTGTCGTCAAAACTACTGTCGCTGTAGCGTAGTTGGATAATGCACCTTCCCCGATTTGGTAAGAGATCCAGGCTCAAATTCCGGTAGCGCAACAATATTTTTCGATAAAATTGATTTTATATGTATATCTTTCTAATTAATACATTTAATTAGTATTTAAAATTATTTTTAATTGTGATTGTCCTTTATTGAAAAACGTTTTGTTCTTATGCTTTATTAGAATTTTATAATTATTTATTAGAAAATGATCAAATTTTTGATAAAAATTTTGGATTGTCTATTTTACATTTAAACAATTTTGGTTTTAAATTGAATAATTTATAATTATGAGAAATAAATAAAGCTTGTAAAATTATCCAAAATATTATAAATAACCAACGAAATTAAGTCTTCATATAAAAAAAAATTCTAATAATTTTGTATTAAGTCAATTTTCACATCTTTTATAATCGTAATAATTTAAGCAGGTACTTGATTTATTTTTAAATAATTCATTTTTCTTAAAATAGTTTTTTTTTAAAACATTAGAATAAATGACATATGTGTTTTTGGTCAGTTAATTTGGCATCCTAAAGAAGGAAATTGTATTTGCTGAAACCGGTTAAAAAATAAAGTTAAATTATAATTAAAGTTAAATTCGGAATAGTACAATGCTGAAAGATCTTCATATGATGACCATTAAACAGAAAATATTTTTCAATGCATCAGCAGAATTTACATGAAAAATTGATGAAAACCAACATGAGTGGGAACATCATACAAGAGGAAGCGATAGACTCAGAGTGTCATTCAGGAAGAAGGCTAAATCTCAGAAATCGGTGATATACAGTGCGATGAAGATTTTTAATGAAATGCTAGACGAAATAAGAAAGAAGGATACATCGATTCAAAATCAAAAATTATTTATTTATTTATTAGACTTTATTGACATACTTGTTTTTGTTGTAACAGAGGTGAATATGTTATAATATAACATAATAAGCAAACGATACAATTATATTGAAATTAAGTGTATACTCGTAGTTTATTGTGATATATACAGCATTGTCCTGGCTAATTTTCTAGACTGCAGTCTGTGTTAAGGTAGCCAGTTTTTTTTCGTGCTATTGTGGTGTTATTTAATTCAAAAAAGATAAAGATTCGACAGGAATAAAAATAAAGAAAAAAAATGTAGTGGGAGTGTTATTGATTATGTTAGAATATTGGATAGCGATGCTTCTGATTGATCTCTACCCTATTGGATCATATATTGGGTCCATATTTGTATAATCTTATTGGAAGTGAACGACTTCCAGTTGGTGTTATGTGTGTTGTAGAATTTCTGAGCTAAGAACATGTAGTTTGATAAAATGTCATTGTTGCTCTCGGAACTGGCGTGTAGATGTTCGTTGTTTGTCTTGTGTTGTGTCCATGGGATCTTGCTTAGGTATTGTTCTTCTGCAACATCTTTCCTTTTTCCCATTTACTTGGAATGGGGTTGGCACTCTTTGAACGAAAGCGCCAGGACGCCCGTCCTGGATGGTCTACCGGCTATTGCGGACGCCCTTTATTTCTTTCTCCTTGGACGTTTGATCACCTTCTTTCTAATATTATGTATTCTTAATCATCCACACCAATCCCTTATGACTTAGGATAATGAACTCTATGAACTCCCATTCTCTTGACTATGCTCCTTCACTTTTCTTAGCATGCTGCAGATCGGGCTGTCATCAGAGATACGCCTGTTGCTTTTTCACTTTGTCGGTCTAACGAGTGGGGGATCTTCCTTTTTCTCTTCGTCACAACAAGCTTCTCCGAGCTATTTTCCTATCTTACAAGAAGACCAAAAATTGAAGGATTCATCTCAGATAAATGGTTAAGAAATTTATTCTTAAGGGCGCGCCTTCAAAAAATATTAATATTTGCGCGTTTTTTATGAAAATATGGGTTTTTATTATTCATTTATATCAGAAGTTATACATTGAATTGCACTTTTTTTTAAATATTACTTAGATCGAACCTATACATTAATGAAAAATTAATAAACTGAAAGTTATTAACCATAATTAAGATAATACCTGCATTTTAAGAAAGACCGTGACCATTCAATTTATTTACAGCGTGCCATAAAATTGCCTTAATATGGGAAGTTCTTTGCATATACGAGATATATATTTTTATAATTATAAAGATAAGATTACGGATAAAAATCTGCATTGAATCAAATGTGCAAAATGTTAAAAAATAATAGAGTTATAAACCATTCAATTTGCAATACATATGATCAATTTTCGACGTTTTTAAAAGCACTTTGTGTTAGTGAATACAAATTATTTTAAATAATTTATTATATTCACTTACATGCTTTGAGGCTTTAGCTACTATTTAAAATCAAGTTTTGATATAAAAAACATAATAATTTCTTAGTAAATAATATTTATATCGATCCAATTAATGTGTGTTTTTTATTGTTTTTTAATCGGCGATTTGAAATAAAAAAAAACCCAATAAAAAACACACACTGACTTAGGATATTTTTGTGATCATACCACCTCAGCCTGGCTTCTCCTATTTTTTCTGTTTTACCTTAAAACATCCTCTAATGTACTCATTACAAATTCTCCAACCTAGTTTTGCCACTCTTCTAGCACATCTGATCATGTTGAGTTCGTTTGGTGCTCATGAGAGTCCAGCATTCGATACCATATCATCGCTGGTCGTACTGTCGTGTTATATATATATTTGCCAGAGAATACCAGTTTTGCCATGCAATTAAATAGATAAACTAGATTTTATCTCAAACTAATTCAAAACCTATTATTTTCCAATGCCATACTAAATTCTTCTAAAGTACTCACTGTGAATGTTGATCTCTTACCTACCAAAATAATTCCCGCAAATAAAGTAGAGATACCTAATAATAATGTGTCCGGGGTAGTTTTCTAAATGGAATTCGCCATTTAGCACAGTCCCTCCCTTGAATCGCTTACAATGATCACGCAGAATTCTAACAGGCCCAATTACACAGGGGTGACTTTGGCCGCCCGACTCAACTTTGTCCCTCTGCCGGAATTTTGCGCCTTTTTGCAGCCTTCAAAACCCCGCCTTTGCCTTCGTTCGGAGGCTTTTGATCGCACTCCAATTTACTCGAATCGTTAACTAATTAAAATATTGTTTGAACATTATTTCCGCATCCGTTGATGAGCTTTTGTACTTGTTCCGTATTGAATTCTATTTTGAATGCCTTAAAGGGATGATTTATATTTATGATGTTTTATGAAGTAATAATACTACCGGAGGAGCAATACAAAGACGCTTCTTATACTATTTGAGAATTTCAATAAATTTGTTTATTTGAGTCGTTTTTCTTTAATGTTATTTAAATAATTATTTAAAATAAATAGTGTAGGAATCTATTAAATATAAAATAACTAGCTTATAATAGCAAAAAAGCACATTAATTCTCTTTCCTAATAATTTCTTCACTCTTAATAATAATATATAATGACAAACTTCTAGCATACCGAACCATCCGACATTATGAAATCCGCAGAATGATGTAATTAAAACAACTTAAAAAGTAAACCATGCAGGTAGTTATTTATAAAGAAAAATAATGTTTAATAATAATATTCATAGATATATTTATAGATTAAGCAGTAGAATAGATGTCGCTTAAAACTAAACTATACTGGGTTTATAATTTGGCTACTTGAAAACACCGCCTAAATCATAAGCATTGCTAAAAATAATGTTGGTAAAAACCTAGATTCAGAAATCAAAATCAGATCTTCGTGAGCGGTATCAAATTCCCAGTTTTTAAAAAATAGCTAAGACAGTATTTTTATTATATATATATATATATTTTTTTTTATTTTTTTTACTTATTATCTTTGTTTTATTAACCACTTAATTGAGTTTAAATACATCTACCTAAAAAACCTACTAATTTTTTTTTTTAAAATAGATTTTTTAAAAATAGATTCTGGTAAAAAAACAATAATATATGTTTTAGTTAGTTGACATCCTGAAGAAGAAAATAGTATTTGTCGAAACCGGTAGATGTATTTAAACTCAATTAAGTGGTTAATAAAACAAAGATAATAAATAAAAATATGAATTTTAACCACAAAGTTAATATTGCTAATTTTAAAAGTATAAGACAGTATTTTTATTCGCCGACGTAGGCACTCAGCCCCTTCTATTGAATTATTTAAAAGCAGGCATCGGAACGATGAATTACCTTATTATTTAAATCATTTAAAGAATAGTACGAATCTAATTGGGTATTTGTATGC
The DNA here is from genome assembly GCA_031772225.1 of Eubasilissa splendida. Classification (NCBI taxonomy): domain Eukaryota; kingdom Metazoa; phylum Arthropoda; class Insecta; order Trichoptera; family Phryganeidae; genus Eubasilissa; species Eubasilissa splendida. Next base: position 24,444,121 of record CM062857.1, on the reverse strand, counting down.
ATTTTACTGTAAATAATATTATTGTTATTTAAAAGTAGGCTTTTACATTATTGTCGCCGATGGCTGCGCATGAAAATCGATGAAGACAATTACTTTCTTTTCGTTGTTATTACATAATTACTGTAATATACGTAAGAAGTACCTAAGTATATGAAGAGAAATATTAAATTAGTTTTTGTTCTTTCTTATATTTATATATCTCTAAATTCTAGTTATTAAATATAATAATATAAATAATATATTATTGGACAACTGATTAATAGATGCGCGTGCATAAATTGTTGTCACGTTTACATAAATTTGTTGAAATAACAATTTTCTTTAAATAAAATAGTATTTTAAACTGTAAAAATGGGCATCATGCGTAATTTTATAAATATTAAAAAATTTAAATAACTGTTAATGATAAAACATGGATGACATCTTTATTTTTTTAAATGTGATCGAACGTTGAATATGAATATTCATGTTTCATAAAATATTTTTTTGTTCAAAACTGTATTGCGTAAAATTAGATTAAAGTCTCGTCCAAGTGTGGACATATCGTATAAGGCTTTAGATCTCCTCAGACAAGATAAAAGCCTCCCCGTAGCGGCGCCTCAGGGTTTACGGCCTTTTTAACGATCCATCGTTAATTTAATGTTCCTCTGATAATTAAAAAAACTTAGTCTACGGAATCAATTAAAACATTGTTATATTTTATGGCGTCTGGAGACATATTTTCTTTTATCTTTATTATATTATTTTATTTAATATCTAATATAAAAACTCTTTGAAGTTAAAAACACTAATATATTTATTCACTCGGTGGACAAGTTCCCATTATAGCTAATGGGAACCTGGCAACCAAGGCAAATCTTGCGATACACAATGGAGTCCTGGTACCGACACTGATGTATGGAAAAGAGTCCTGGAGCTGGCAGAAGAGGAACGAAAGTAGACTGAATGCAGTGGAAATGAGATCGCTTAAGCATATGTGTGGCAGATCCATTTATGACAGAGTCAAGAATGAAGAAATACGAAAAGAATATAAAGCTGATTTTAGTATAGCGAGTAAGATTAAGAAAGGGTCACTTAGGTGATTTGGTCATGTGGAATGGATGAATGAGGAGAGAATGGTAAGAAAGATATATGACGCAAGTGTTGATGGCACCAGAAATAGAAATAGATGATTTAGAGCCTTAAGCAAACATATAGATTAATAATAAATACATTTCTCATATATTTATTTCAAAGTACGCAGACTTAAAGCTTAACATGATTTTGTAAAAATATCAAATAATAATATTTTCCGTAACGGTGCAGATTTTCCACACATTCCTTGAACATTTTCGACTCGTAATTAAGTCTCCACACATAAAATATTGTGGACTTGGTCTGTTACACCCTGTATATCTTTAATAATTATTCGATATTGTTACAAGACGAGCTACCTCTCTGTAAGAGATGCATCTTGTGCTCAGAGAGCTGAGATCGTTTACTATTGTGAACATGATTGTTGTAAAAATATAGTTACATCTATTTTTTTTTTAAATATTTTTATATTTCTCTTTAAAATACAGCATTTTATAAAAGTATAATATTTAAACATATAAATAAGTTACAAGATACCGAGAAAAAAGTAAAAGCATGAAATAAACATTGAAATAATACATAAAAATTAATGACGAAAATATAATCTTTTTAAAAAAGATTTAAAGATTTAAAAATGTTTGTTCAAAGAATGGCCATTTTAATTGACTCCACCAACATTAAAGGCTCGCAAGCAACGTCCCCCGGTGAGAAACGGGGAACGAATTCCCCCAAAGCAAATGCCGGATAATATAAACAAGCGGTAAAATTTTGTTTAGCTAGTTTTTTTGGCGCGCAAAAAGTGTAACTGACTTTTTAATTAAATTTTATGAAAACTTCAGATGTTCGTTATTTCTTCGGCAATGAAATTTTCATGTGAAGTCATTACGCCGAGGGGCGGGTCTGTGAAATGCATACGTGGATGCTATCAGGCCGAGGTGCCTGCGATAGCCCGGTTCCGAAGCACCCGGCAATTTCCTCTACAGAAATGATTGATACAAAATGAACACTAGATAGGGGTAAATTGCCGTCGTTTCGGTTATTCGAGAAATGGTAGAATTTCTCTATCAATATTATACAGGTGAATGTAATATTATGTAATTATTTATTTACTTAATGTTGATCGACGTCCGTATGGGCAGTTTTAGTAATTATCATTATTTACGCGCCTCATTACTTCGATCGGCACCACTAGGTTTTATGGTTTATAATAATATACATGCGTGTGTATGTGTGTGTGAGTATTGCCGCCCTTTTTTTGGAAAGCTATGAAGACAGTAAACGACAGGCGGTTTAATTACATCCCGTGCTTTGACCAGTCCAGTGGTCCAAATAAACCACCAGTGCGCGCTTCGGTCGGTCGAAGTCTAAAGAAGACAACCCAGCTAAAAGAACAACGACATCGGACCAAAAAGATATCAAAATTAAAAAGGTTAGTGCAGTTCATATATCATATGTATGCTTATTGTTAATCGGAAACCTGGGAACCAGCTATCGAAGGCATTTACATAAACAATTATCGTCAATGACGTAACAGCCCGGTCCTCCGCTGTTTTTTTTCAGTTCGCGATACCGACTGTATGAGGATCCTGGGTAATAGAGACTCTGTATTCTTGACTTATTTCAGTTCCCGGGACTCGAGGGTCAAAATCTTTAAACTTAAAATCGAGACTATGAATAATTTTATATTCATATATGTTGTACAGTAGCTATTAAGGACATACATACGTTAATATTAATTTTATAAGCAAATAAAAACTGTTTGATTAAATATTTATTATTTCATAATGTGGTAGTATTTTTTGAAATAAAATTAAGTATTCATATATATTGAATACAGAAATATAAAAATTACAAAACACAGACATCATAAAAATTCAAAAAATAACAAAATAACAATTAATAAATAAACATATCTGAAAATAATAATGTATGTATTTGGCCAAACTCAACTGAAGTCTCCTAATAAAGTTTTTTAGTTTTTACTATAACATATACCATATATTATATACTAATTTAATGTATTAATTAAAAATAAATACTATATTTAATTTTATTTATTATCTTTGTTTTATTAACCACTTAATTGAGTTTAAATACATCTACCGGTTTCTAAAACAAAGATAATAAATAAAAATATGAATTTTAACCTCAAAGTTAATATTGCTAATTTTAAAAGTATAAATATATACATATAAAATAAATTTTGTCGAAAAATATTGTTTTTGCGCTACCGGGATTCGTACCTGGATCTCTATTTCTAATCCGGGGAAGTACACTACCAATTGTGTTATAGCGCCAGTATTTTTCATGACAAATTCTCGAACCTATATGTTACACTTTTTCAAATTAATACATCTGTCGTTCCATTATTTGAAAGCCATCTAAGTAAAAACAATGTAAATGGCTTTCAAATAATAGAACATAATTACTCCTATATATGTTCTAATATAAACAAGATTAAAGTCTTTTCCTTTTTCTAAAACTTATCTTTTACATATCTGGTCAGTTTCACTTTAAACCAATTCAATTCTGGCATTTCATTAAAAATCTTCATCGCACTATATATATCATTGATTTCTGAGATGATGATTTCTGAGAATGGCAGTCTCAGTCCATCCCTTCTTCTTGAAAGATGTTTCTATTTAAATTTATATTATAAATTTATCAGATCAAACCTAAGAGGGAAATTGTCATGATATCGTTTTTTATAAAAAATCCGTGAACAAAAATAAATAGTTATTTGATTTAATTGAATCAAAAATTATATTACATGTCTAAATTTGTTTTCATTAAAATGGATTCATACATCCGCGCATCATATCAACATTGTTTTACGGTTAAGCGCGTGCGGTCGATCAGAAGGCCATTGTTTGGATGCATTACAAAGTGAATAGTCATTCTGCATCCCCCAGAGCGAGAGGGTTTATCGCGCGGAAGGGCACACCGCATTAAATATGGGCAGCCGTTGATTTACTCCACCCTTGTTGCGGGGGCTGCGGTCCAGCTAAACATCCGCAACGGGCCTCAGCCGGGTACAGGCGCCATTATTAAACATTTCATACGGCCGCCGTTAGTTCCGCCCTCGCGCGACAGCCTTCCCGCGGGGTGGTCGCGGGTGGTTGCGAGGTGGTCGAGGTCCAACACTGCTGATTCCGGCAGTGACGCTCTGTTACGGAAGAATAATTGGAAGCCCTCGATAATATTATTGTTTTGGTTGAAAACATTTCGTATCATTAGATCATGGGATTGTCGAAAAATATTTATATCATGTACAATGTCTGTCTGTCTATTTTTTGATTCTTTTGACCACATTTTGCTTAATTATTATTTTAGATTATCCCTTCTCCCTATAGCTATCCCACTACCCCCCCCCCCATACATATGAGTATAATATTTAATGCCGTTTGTTCAACATTTTGTGAAGTTGCGCAAAACATAGACTGCCACCCCCATGAGAGACGTAAAGTAATTTATGATTGGGGGATTAGATGTGAGACTTTATGAGGAATGAAAGGAATTTCGGATAATTTTCAGAGTTTTTGGGTGTGTGGGTGACCCGCTGGGAGATTTTGAGGCGTAAACATGCTACAATTTAGGGTGAGGTTCATCCACCCTTCCTGTGACTTGGCCTTCTTTTGATCAGATATATATGTAATAAATAAATAAGTACAATGTTAATAAATTCTTTTGGATACAAGCGCTGAATTGTACAGTGAAAGGTGTTGGTTTTGGTGTCCGTTCCATGCATCCATCTAGCTGTGTAGCTCTGAGACGTAGCACGGTCGACTTTGTAGTATTCAAAAATGCCAACGGGCCTTGGTAAGTGGTGGGTCCCATTTACGGCCACCTTCAACCATATTCGGTTCCTCATAATTGAGGATCGTGATCTCCACGATCGCCCGTCCTCTTAAATATACTACTCCATTTTTTCAGCATCCTGCAGTTCTAAAGGCTTTTACCAAAGAAGCGAGTGTTGCATTTTCCACTTAGTCTTCTTTAAGGATCTTCTTATATCTCTGTCTTTCAACATCCATCACAACATGCTTGAAAGATTTGTCATGTGTATAATATATTATATTGAAAGCCACCTGTTTCTAAATTTTTCATGGTTCCTCTTTAAAACCCTGCGTAAAGCATGTACACCGTTCTTCCTCTCCTAGCCATCCCCCATAGAATTACGATCCTGTGATATAAATGTGTATTAAATTGAATGCCATTCGTCCAAATTTTTCATAGTTACCCTTTAAGAAAGGGGGGAGGGGTACATAGACCATTGTTTCGTTCAAAGTAATTCATATATTATGTTAAATGGCAATAAATATATATCGCAAAATCATGTCAGTTTTAAAATATCTGGTATACCTAAAACTGTTACGTTTTTTATGGAAGTCTAACATACAACCAATGTCTCCTCTCATGTACTTCGCACACTACTAAACTGAATTAGCGACCCAATTTTAAGTGTTATATTCATAATTATTACCAATTTTATGTATTCAATATGATACTTAAATCAATACTATTTATTTTTGTAATTGTACAGTTAATAAGTTACAACAATAATGCAAAGTATAGTCATTTGGAGAATAGTTGTATACTTTTGATCAAACTTTGGAATCGAATGAATCAGTCAATTTATTGAAGAAAGTGAGCCTTCTGTTCAAGTTGAACAACTTTAACAATTCTGCTGGGTTCCAGATCATTATAATGTCTCGATGGTCCGGAAGTTTGCCGACGCTTTTCTCTGCCCAGTGGCGTAAGTCGCGCTTAAAGATTTAACAATATGTATTATTCATATATTGTATTTTTGATGAACCGTATCGTAGAGATAAACTAACTCGTCCTAAACTAAGTCCAATCACTTATTAGGACAGGACAAAATGAAAATGATTTTTTCTGCTCTTGTTATTTTTCTCCGGGCGTGGTGGACATATTGAAAAAATTATCGGGTACTTAATTAGATAGTAAGATTTATATAATTTTAGTCCGCCAATGAGTACGTGATACGTTGGGTGACGAAGGACGGAGAGATTACTCATCATAAGCCGAATACAAGGTTACGTCATCGTACGTAATCGATTAATTTATATTTTCAAAATTTTACGCAGCTTCATGAATATGTTAAAAATGGTATACTATTCACTTTGTCAGTCTCATCAGTTACGCAATATGTGCATGGGGCGGTGCAGCTCTTACTTCAATAGATTCTTTAATTAAGGCTCAAAAATGGGTCATCAGAGTAATAATAAAGATGCCATTTAGACATAACTCTGAAGAACTCTTTAAATCCTTCCAAGTTTTCGATATAAGACAACTGTTTAACAGAGCAATCTTAAAACTATTTTCAAAAAAAATATTACTTTACTTCCAGGATCCGATTCAATGGAAACTAGGAGCAAATCCTTAGGATACTTCTCAGTGCTAAAATTTAATACCAAATTCGCTCAACGAACTTTCTTGTCTTGTGCTCCACGAATATTTAACAAATTAAAGGGTCTAAAGTGATTAACGACTTCAAACCAAAAAGAAAGTAAAATTAATCTAATTTGTCATTTGTGCTAACATAACTAGTTGCACATTTTTGTCTTCATATATTGTATATTACAGACAGTAATATTTTTAAAACTTTTTTTCAATAATATTTTATAACTTCAGATTGCACTTTTTTCACATAACTTTTTAAAACTTACTTACATTATACTTATTTACCACTAAACAATTACAACTTTTAAAAACTGTACAGGTAATTGCTTTAGTACAGACCACTTCTAGTAAAGTAATTACCTTTTTTTAACATATGTACTATTTATGCTACATGCTTGTAGGCCATCTTAATATTAAGAGCCAATTGTGTGATCAGTAGAAACTTTTTACTAACGCCCGTAGTAAAAATCTTTTGCGTGTTGTTGATATATCAAATTTACTATTGTCAAAGCATAGATGTATATAGGTGTGACAAATAATCATAAAATATGCTTTATATAATGCATTTTTTTCACCCAGGCGTTCGATATCTGTCATTTTTTTCATATTATGTGTAATAATGTATATTGAGATACAATGAAATCATCATCGGACGAACTCTCGTCAATAAAATAATGGAATATTGAATGATTAATTGTCGTATACTGCAACTTTCAAAGTATCCACGTGCTAGATGACTTTTAAAACAGCTGTGAAAAGTCCGAAATATTTAACTATAGATTCTCGTTTTTACAATCAGATATCGCACAGTAAAATGAGTTTACTACGGGATGTACTTTCGAGAAGTAAATATTTTTTACTAACGATAAAACAATCCATTTTCGCAAAAAAAAAATACTTTAAAAATTTACTACTGATCACACAACCGGCTTTATAATTATTGTTCACAAATTAGGTTGTGCGATTGTTATTAAGCTAACTTAGTAAAGATGTTGTGAATTATATTTTTAGAACTTGGTTATGTTGTGAATTATATTTTTAGAATTTGGTTATGTTGTGAATTATATTTTTAGAACTTGGTTATGTTGTGAATTATATTTTTAGAATTTGGTTATGTTGTGAATTATATTTTAAGTATTTGGTTATGTTGTGAATTATATTTATAGAGCTTGGTCATGTTGTGAATTATATTTTTAGAACTTGGTTATGTTGTGAATTATATTTTTAGAACTTGGTTATGTTGTGAATTATATTCAACATGTATATGGATAAATGTGTGAAAGAACTGGAATGTATGAATGTAGGAGCAAAAATGGGCGATTTGATTGTATGCTGTTTATTGTACGCCGATGATGCAGTACTAATGGCGAATAATGAACAAGAACTACAGAATCTGGTGAGTAGAATGTACGATGTATGTAAGGAAAGCGACCTCATGATGAATGTTAACCAGTCGAAAGTGATGGTATTCGAGAAGGAGGAAAGCAAGACACCATGCAAACTACTTGTAGGTAATGAATGTTTGGAACAAGTAGATACGTTTGTATATTTGGGAAGTATGTTTGATAGAAACGGAATGGCTGAAAATGATATCAAAAGGAGGGTGACTGCAGGAAATAATGTAAACGGCGCTTTGAATGGAATTATATCTAACGTGAATTTGTCCACCGAGACAAGACTAGCGGTGCATAATGTAATTCTGGTACCGACACTGATGTATGGAATTGAGGCCTGGAGCTGGCAGAAAAGGAATGAAAGTAGACTGAATGCAGTAGAAATGAGATGACTTAGGCGTATTTGTGGCAAATATATTTATAACAGAGTAAAGAATGAAGAAATAAAGAAATAATGTAAAGCTGGTGTTAGTATAGTGAGTAAGATTAAGAAAGAATCACTTAGGTGTTTTGGTCATATGGAACGGATGAATTAGGAGAGGATGGTAAGAAAGATATATGACGCAAGTGTTAATGGCACCAGAAATAGAGGACGTCCGCGGAAGACTTGGCACGACCAGGTAAACCAGATAATGGAGGATGGTTCTGTTAGAAGCCTCAACAATCGGTAAGCTTGTATGAGAAGATGTATGAATGTGTATGAGGCGAGAATTGTGTGTCAGGACAGAAGAGTATGGCGCTCTATCCTCTCTGCCTACCCCCGCGGGGAAATGGCGTGATGGTAAGTATGTAAGTAAGTAAAGTTATACATTTAACGTAGAAATTTAGTGAATCATATCGATTATATCTCGGCTTATCTGAAAACTTTACTAGATGACATTTTGTATAGATGGACGTTAAATTTTCAATTTTTGTGAATTTAACTGCTTGTAAAATGCTCATCGTAGAGAAATACATTGTTTGATATCTGATTGTGATTATTGTGGTAATTTTGCTCTGGTTGTACTTTTGTAATGCCTTACTTTGCAATATACTAATATTATAAACTAAAAATCTTTTTTAATGCAGCCCCTAATGTTGTCACAATTAATTACTTCAGCGAAGAACAGTAGCGAAACCCGATAGACAGAAGTAAGTATGTAGTCATGAGATGAAAAACTCACAAATCTTCATGCTCTTCCCTGACTAGTCATTGGAGGAAAGCTCCCCGGTTCAACCCCTCACATATGGCCTCCTTACTGCATGTTCACGCACCATTGTGATTTCGCCACCCGACCGACGAGTAAGCTCACCATTAGCAGTTCTGAGCGCCCTATAACTATTGATTATATATGTAATGTGTAGTGTTTTTTAGTGTTAAAGTTTATATATTTTAAGTAATTTTTTTGATTTCTAAATATCTAAACTGTCCTTTGCTTCACTATCCTGAAATTGTGGTCAAAATAACACATATACAACTTGGTTATTAGAATATGCGCGCAATGTACCCATTACTAGGCAAGAAAAGCAAACTTGCCTCAGACAGCAAGCTCCTCCTATACAAGGCCATCCTTAGGCCTCAACTCCTGTACGCAGCCCCCATCTGGGGCCACGCGGTCAAGACACACATGAAAAAACTACAGACCTTCCAAAATAAGGTCATCAGACTAGCTCTGAAAGCCCCAAAGTGGATTAGAGTCACACAGCTACACCACGACGCCGGCATACTTCCCGTCATGGAGTACATTAAACAAACCTCCAAGCGTTTCTATGCGGAACTCCCCAAGCACCGAAACCCCATGATCAATTCACTTTCGAATTATGATATAAACGTCCCATCTAAAATCAAACGTCCCAAGATAGTTCTCGCCTTGAGACTACTAAATCACTGCGCAATTGAGCAGGAATCATGCGCCCGGTTAAAAGTTTTTAAAATTTTTATTGCAGTATAATAATAAAACACTAAAAATAAAATTTATCAGACCATTATGGCAAACGATGCGATGAAGGGGCGAGGGGTCCAGCGGACCCGGTACCCTATCTGACAAGAAACCAAAGTCCAAAGTATTAGAATATGCACAATTCGGTTACCATTAATTTGATTCGTAAATTATAAATACTGACCTCACCATAGCTATTCAACCAGATCATCGGGTCTAACCGTGAGAGTACCGATCGCGAACAATGCGTATGGTGAGAGGACGAGAAAATGTGAGAAAAGACCTATTGAACATTTCAAAAAATGATGCGCCCCCAGTGACCACGTTAAAATCCAAATCTAAAGAACATATCCTTTTCTAATTTTTTATTTTCTTGTTATAATATATTATATTGAGGTGGCCACCCATAAAATACTGTAGACTAGGTCTGTTACATCCTGTAAAAATTGTTTATCTTTTCGAAAGACTATTTTTTTTTTTTTTGAGACATAATCGCTAACCTTAAAATTCACCAACAAACAACCTTCTCCCATACTAGCCAATCATTGTCCCCAAAGCTCTATTGTCGTGAAATAGTAAATAATCGTAATTTCAAATATACTCCATGTATTCGCATGTGGCGACAGATGTTCATCTTTGCATCTCTTTTATTCGCACGCGTGTATTAATTCCTTCTCAACTTTCCAAGTAATTAATTCATTGACGTCAATCGATGTTTCACATTTTGAAAACGCTAATTGGTTGATTTGGATCCACACTGGTCTTATAATATCTCTAATTGTACGATCATTAAGATATTATTGTAGCCATTTCGTTATATTTGATTGGATCATTTATGGCATTTCCTTAATAAACTAACTTTCATAATATATTGTTACGACGTGCGCTGTCACCAGCGGATGGTATGCCAGCGCACCACGCCACCAGCTAGACTCAGTCTGTGGGTTGAAAAAACATTGATGTCGGAATGCCTGTCTTAGATGGATGTAGGTGGTCTGGGTAATGCAAAACACTTTGATACACTAAGAACAATTTAATCACATAAAACATAACAACCCGACATTCTACACACGATAACTGTCTTTGGCATCTTTTTTCTTCATTTTAAACTCTCCTCCTAGTGAGGACACACACTATTACCGATTTAGCACACCTCGATTTCTACAGTTAAGTCACGGGGTCCAGGCGCCACGCCCCGTACCAGAAGTGATCTCTTCCTCCCCCGTTACTCCGATACCATCTTGTCACGGTGGAGTCCGTCGAATCCATCCGTCTACCATCAGTTACATGCAGACTCCCCGCCAGTCCCAGCAAAGAGATTGTTCTCACGCGCGGGTAGATCAAGGCTTCGACCCGCTTGGATCCACCACGCCTCGTTCAATCTTATCTTTTCGATTTCTTTTCGCCATTCTGCCTGGCGAGACGCCGTGCGGCGCTCCACCTCCGCCGCGCGCTCGCACTGAAGTCCCCCACTACTCTCCCCACCGGCCGCGCCTACTCGCATCGGTAGATGGCGCCCTCGGTCTTCGCGCGTTCATTTTGTAATGTCACATCATGTTTTTCTACCATGTTGTGTTATTTATTTGATAAATATTTTCTATAATATAATAGTAAGATAGTCGGCCAACTAAGCCTGAGAATCTAAGAGCGTTGTTGTCAGCTAAAGCCGTGGTAGGTTGGTTTCATCAGGTAAATATGGTACTATCATTTTTTTATTACACTATCTTATCTACTTCTGCGTAGAAACAGCGTGATATTTAAATAATTTAATAAAATATCGGTGACCAATGATTTTTCAGTAATAAATATAAATAATAGTTTCACTTTGAAAGAAATTCTACTAAGCCTCGCTTCAAGGGCTGTAATTTGATGTAGTGTTTTATCAAATCATCACGCCTTAAATGAAAACATAACCCTAATAATTATACCCTTCAAATACATTATAAATTAGGCTAGAATCCAAATATTTAATGCCTAGATTAACCAAATGTTTCAGTTATAATATAAAATAAACACATAATAATATACATTTTACACAGTTAAGCCTATTGGAATATTAGTTATTATATAAACTGTCTAAAATTTTCAAACCAGGTAAAATGTATTATAAAACGTCTAGCCCATACGCTGTCAGTTTCGTATAACCGAAACTAATTTCACGGTATCATATCATTATTTTCTGGGAAACAAAAGATAAAATAAAGTATTTAGAAAATAAAACTGAATATATTTTAATGGCTCGCCGTGAAAAGATTCATGTCTGATTTTAAATGTTGAAAATTATTTAAATACGTGATATACTGTAACACACAAATCTGACGCCATCTGCCGTCAGATTCGCGATTTCACTAAATAAAGTGGTTTGTATCGTGGCTAAATATTTTTTTTATACTTTATTGCCAACTGGTGATTTGAAACTGCCACACCTGAACTGATCCTGATCATATTTACAATAACTACAGACTGTACAATGTCATACGCGGTGTATGAGGCTGAAAAATTACTAGCATTTGTAGTACCTACAATATAATATAATATATATTTCTATATAGGATCATCAATGACATGATAGACTGCCCCCAGATTGTTGGTCTGCTTGACTTTCACGCACCATTGGGGTCATCGAGACACAATTCATTGTTCTATCACAGTGGTAATGTCAGAACTCATGCATTAGCGAACTATGCAGTCCTCATAATGCATTATTTGGAGAAAAAATATGCGGAGGCTGTCGATATTTTTGCTGTAACTTAACGCTTTATGGGTCTGCATTATTATATATTTTTATTTTTTGGATAGATTGCTTTACTTCACATTTTGTATTTATGTTTAAATTTGATTGTGAAAGAACATGCTGATATTATGTAATTCGTATGTATTGCACTTCTAATGAAATTTTCTATTATTTTACAAATTATGTTAATGCCTGAATAGGGCGTGTATAAAAATAATAAATAAATATTGGATTTTTTATAAATGTGTCAACAGAATTTAATGTTATATTTTTATTTATTTATTACAGTCATATTTTCGATGAACATTGCATTATGTTAAGAATTAAAAATATTTTTAAATAATGATTATCGTTATTCCTTTCACTCCCTTACTCTTAGATAATCTGGGGACCAACATCTATACAAAATGCTTCCATCTCGATCAGCCTTGGATTATATCAAGACTCGATGGCCAATCTATGCCCAATCTGAATTTATATATTATTTTTTCTGTTTATACCATTTTAATCTAGGGCGACCGACAGACTTCATGTTGCACAGTTGTACAATGATTGTACAATTTTGTCGTATCCCCGAGAACCCGTCGAGGTGCAGTGAATTGAGAATAGTTCAGAAATCAGAATCAGATCCAGAAGCTGCTAGATCGAATCCCAACCGAAATTAAAAATAAATTAAATTAGTATGCAAAATAATATATTTATTTATTTAACGAAATAAACTTATTTTATTTATTATGGCGAGAATAATTTAAAAGCAGGCTTGTAAATAATCGCCAACAGATGACATGTGTCACTTTAATGATGGTGTTCGGTATTTATGACAGATCCACAGATTGTCGATGGCCATGCGGTTTACTTTACCTATATGCCCCCCGCCCCCCACCTTATTCCCTGTACCTCAGAGTACGACTTTTTCTGTGACCTGTGAATTATCAAGGTGTATGAACCCTTACTATTTGTTTGTTACACTCATATGATTATACAGTACTGATGCTATTGTGTGTTTCGGTTTTATTGCGCTTAGAGTGCTTCGTGTGAATCGGCGAAGTTGTTCCTGAAGTTCAGAAGAGCTGTGACTACAGCAGAGAAAATTCAGGTAAGTCGTGCTTCCTGGTTGGTCCTTGAGCCCATAATGTTCTGTCCCTATACCAAGTTCCTATCACCCTTCAATACAAATTAGGGTCACGCTTGAAATTGCCCCATATTGCCAAACACCTCGAAATCACAAATAATTGCTTTTAAAAGTTGGAGCATTACAATATGAAACTACCGGTCTTATTGGAATATTAATTGTATGAGTTTTTAATACGGAATGCAGTTTTGGAGGTTTAGGGTTCATTTAATAGTAAAATACAATTTACATTAGAAATGGAAAATAATTCGACGCAAATTTTTTGGATCTAACATTGATTAAAAATAATAATAAAATTGAATTCAAAATTTTTAGAAAACCAACTTTTACAGATCTATCATACGTAGTGAATCTAATCATTCATCATCACACAAACATTCAGAGTTCCACTCCGTGAAACCTCGTTTAGTCAATATTCCTATGTCAACATCAAATTTCAATATTGAATTGAATACAATTAAAAAAATAGCAGTTAATAACGGGTATAATACAGGTTTGATAGACACTATTTAAAAAAATAAATTAAAAGAATATAATAATCAATTTTTATATAAATCACAGATAAAACATAATGATAATAATGATTATTGGCTTAGGATTTTATACATAAATAACTTTTCGAATCAAATATCTAAACACCTACCACGAAACATTAGACCGGCATTTTATACAAATAATAGTATAGGAAATTTACTCATAAATTCTAAAGACAAAGATGATAAATTTAACAATTCTGGTGTCTATAAACTTAGTTGCAAGAATTGTGCTGCATTTTATATTGGTAAAACGGGTAGAAATTTTAATATTAGAGTAAGGGAGCATTTAAGATGTTTGAACAAAAATGGGTTTTCGGAATTTGCTAATCATTTAATAGAAAATGGTCATGGTTTTGATAAAAAATTAGGATTGTCAATTTTGCATGTAAACGGTGTTGGTCACAAATTAAATAATTTGGAATCATTGGAGATAAATAAAGCGTGTAAAAGTAATCAAAAAATTATAAACAACCAACTAAATTTAACTGCGAGTCCCATTCTAAAAATTTTTCTTAAAAATTATTCGAGTAAATTTGTATTAAGTAACAATTTGAGTTAGGTACTAAATTTATTTTTTAAATAATTGTAAAAAAATAGATTCTGGTAAAAAAACAATAACATATATTTTTAGTTAGTATTGACATCCCGAAGAAGAAAATAGTATTTTTCGAAACCGGTAGATGTATTTAAAATCAATAAGTGGTTAATAAAATAATGTTAACAAATAAAAATAATTATTCTAATTGTTTGACCAAATTATACTTCATAGCCTAAAAAAATCGAAAAATTATCCTAGGCACAATTTTGGGCAAAGAAGACCTGGAAAAGTGTCACAGAATTGAATCCGGCTGGAATGCGCCCCAAGACCGGGACATGTCGAGGTGAGGTACGAGATGAATCTATTAATACTAATTATGTCAACACTGATATGAAGAAAGAAGCATTGGAACGTATCATTGTATCATTTTGTAAAAATAATAAATAAATTAGGTAGGATGCTTCCGTCGCGACTAAGAGGTTCATTTTTTATATCAGGAAACAAAAAAAAATATTTGTTAAAATTCATAAATTCTTCAATATTTACAAAATTACTTTGTGGGAGCAAAAAATTAAAAAAAAAATCGGGCGTCTATAAATTAATTTGCAATAATTTTTATATTGAAGAAATTTTGATATCTAAATAATAATAACGATTCTGAATTCGATTCTTTTGACATCAACAAAGGTTTACAGTTAGATAAATTTGAAATTTCAGAAATAAAAAAATTAGTTAATGGCAAATTAAAAAATTTAAATAATCAAACCTTTTTTACAAATAGTAACCTTTATTTTAATTTTAATATTCATTGTTTCCCGAAAAAGGGACCATAGGTTTTGAAACATGTTGAAACAATAGTGGTTTTTTAATTCAAATTAAATGCATCATTTGAGTATATCTTTCTAATAGATGCATTTAATTTGTATTAAAATATCACAGAATGTTGTGAAAAATTACAACATCACAAATAAAATATATGTAAGTTATATCCGAAAATTTAATAAAATGAGTCTGGCGTCTTTTAGCTAATATTTCTTATAAAGTTATTCGCAATAAAAAGGTGACAGCTTTTAATTAAATGGAACAAAATATGTTTCAATTTAAAATAGCTGCAACATATAAGCTCGAAAATTTGTCGACTATTTACGAAGTTGACGTAGTATAATTGTATATCGCACTTCCCCGGATAGGAGATCCTGGTTCATATGCCGGTGGCAGCTAAAATATGTTTTCGATAAATTCTGTTTATCTGTATGTATATCTTTCTATTAAATTTGTATTAAAATATCACAGAACTATGTTCTGAAAAAATTACAACTTCAGAAATTATAATGTATTATCTTTATAATAGTGATTACTTATTATTTATTAGATTTTTGTTTATATTTTTGTAAAATAAATATCTCAATAAATTGATGACATAATATTAAAATCTCAAGTTTTATGGCCCAGCAGATCCATCATTTTCCCACACATTTAAATGATAAATGATTTGATTTCGATGCCATTTTTGGCACTAGCACTGTTTTATTTTAGATAAATATTCAACGGACGGTTTGCGTTTGAAATGCAAATTTATTTTTACCCACTGCACACATGTCTGTGCATTTTGGATTTTATTTTTCAGCTGTGCTGTTTTTGTTTTTTTACCAATTTTCATCACCAAAAATTCGAATTTTGTATTTTATTTATCAGCTAGCGGTCCGTGCCAGGAATTACCCTGAATTGATCTTTTTAAAAACTTATATGTCGTTAAAAAATAAGACAGTTTTCCTCAATAGGTACTGACTTACATTTATAATTTTTTCGTCAGAATTGGCATGCACATTTGGTCTTGAGCAATATCTAAACATCTGCTTCTTAAACCTATGAACTATCCAATTAATTTCTCCAGTGTATTATTTTATTAAAATTTAAATGTACATTGTGGCCTTGGAATGAGACTGCAATGTATCTCAAATAATTAATTGAGATAAATTTCAGTAGGTATTGTATACACGAATTGAGATTTTGATCAAGACATAAACTCAATTTGAGTTTGGTAAATGGAGATAAAAAATCAAACCCATATACATGTACGTCTCTTCAAACACCACATATATGTGGGCATAAAATTATTAACATTTATTACGCTGGTGCTGGTGAGATACAAATTCACACAACTGACGAACATAATACAAATCGTGAAGTGAGGTGCTAAACGGTGAGTATCTGAGACATAATATGTACACGGGAACTACGAAAGCCGAGAATTATTTTCAAATTTATGAGAGTAATTATTGTATGTTTAAATGTATTCAAATAATGTTATAATTTTCTGTGTGTAACACCAAAAATATATTATTGATTAAATAAAATGCAATCACTTTGTATGAAACCACGAACTTTATTAAACCCCAACCGGTTTCGCTTAGGTTAAGCTTCCTAAGGGCGTATTTAAAACTAACAATAAATATAAAAAAGTGCACTTAAATATTAAGTATAAGAAATTCTCTCCCTCTTTATATTTGCACTATTTTTATATTTATTGTTAGTTCTAAATACGCCCTGACGAAGCGCGAACAAAGCGAAACCGGTTGGCGTGTAATAAAATTCGTGGTTTCATACAAAGTGGTCGTATTGTATTTAATCTAATATGTCAACCCACAAAGTGATTGTTTTCTACGAAAACATATATTATTGATTTTTTTTTAAATAAATTCTTGTTTGGTTTGTCACGTCAAATGACGCTTAATTTGTAATATCGTGTATCGGGTGGCAAATCATTTGATCCACTGTCAAAGTCTGTTTAAGTCTCATGTTAACTGCTACAATACATTCGCGCACACAACGACATGAACTCCACTCCAATGGGGGTGACAAGATATTCACCCTAATACAGGAAGGACGGTGTTCAGTTAAAAAATAGTTATCTTAGACGATTAATTGTATCTTTTGAAGAAATAATTCTTATTGTGAGGTTGTAATTATTCAGAATATAGGTCTGTGATATTTTAAACATGAATTAAATATTTTAATTAGAAAGATATAAGGTAGATGGCTCTTTCAAATAATGGAACGATTAAATGTATCAATATCAAAAAGGTAACATATAGGTTCGAAAATTTGTCGCAAAAAAATATTGTCGCAGTAGCATAGTTGGATAATGCACCTTCCTCGGTTAGGAAAGAGATCCAGGTTTGAATCCCGGTGGCGCAACAACAATATTTTTCGATAAAATTGATTTTATATGTGAATCTTTCTAATTAATATATTTAATTCATATTTAAAATTGTATTTTTCCTTAAAAATTGAAATCGATACAAAAAATATATCCAGAAATTTATAATTATTGAAATTTAGTCAAGAACATTCCCATCCTCTATAATTATTCATCAGCAAACCAAAGGGCTTGTTGGATCTCTTCACAAATTCTCAGAAAACCACAGGAACTATCGGATTCTATAAAATGCCCTGCATATTAATTTCATTAACCGTTTATTAAGGACCGTCGAGAGTCCCGGGGGTCCCGGGGGTCCCGGAGGTCCCGGGGGTCCTAATAATTAAGAAATATATATTATTTTTATCTATATATTTTGAATAGAAACAGGAACAATGCAACGTTTTCGTATTGTATGTTTATAAATCTCAATACATGCATGGTAACGATATATGAGCAATAAGACATGTAGTTGGCATCGCATCGTACGTCTTGGACAGGGATTCGAACGAATTTTTCAGGCGAAAGAATTAAAGAAAGACTTGTATAATATGAAGAAATATAATTAATGTATATTTTTGTAGAGTTTGGTGTAAGGTTTTGTGTAATCGTGTATTAAGCAAAGTATATAAAAGATACGAAATATGAAGGTGTGCAGTGCAAGACTGGGCGCGGCTTCTCTCGACAGGAGCCCGGTCACCCGGTGTAGATATGACTGGACCTGGGAACGGCGATAGTTATGGTGGATTTGAATCATAATTTTAGTATATGGAACTAACTTTATATTTAAAATAGAGGAGTACAATTCGGGTGGATCTATTCCATTTTTACACCATAACAATAACAAAATATATGATTTGATTCTATTTTTAAATATCTCTCTCTTTTTCAATTGACGTGAACATGACATAACAGCGTAGTCTTTGTGATAACTCTGCACAGATATGGCCATGTAGGGACTCACTTAATAACCATATAGGGTTGAAGCCCATCCAACCAACCAGCAGACACCATACATCGTGACGGACACTGCCCCAGGATCTAGCGACTACTTCTCTGCGTGCCTTCCTTTCATCGGCATCATGAGCGAAGCACTCCAGCGTTCAAAAACACACGCGAATTTAACTGTATACCGCCTCATCCATCAATAAATTCAAATCTTTGTAAGTACTCTTTCATTTCTATACCTTGCTCTAGACAAAATATAAATTCTCACACGCACACTATATACACTGCGAGATACAACTAACATGCGTGAGACTAGAAGAGACTAGGAGTTTTAATCTCACGTTCACAAAACCTTCTGATAAATCATAGTCAATCATATTAAAAAATCACAACCCCTACATCTTTAATTCTGCTTCCACTTCCAGAGAACTATTAAATAGTATATCTCATAATGCTCATTATAATAACCTCAATGTCAAATTGCGGTGAAATTACATGCAATTTACAATCGAGGAAGTCACCACTTTGTGGAGGTATATGGTGTAGTCAAAATAATTTGTCATAATGATGATGGATTCGTCTTCGTACTTCGGTTCATCATTCGTGTTCCGGAAATTTCAATATTCAACTTGGTTAAACAGTGAGTAATGAACTTGGATTTAGAAAGAGTAGAAAAATGAGTTTTGTGCGGTCAATGTTGACAGTTTCGCAGTCACGGCTGGATTTTTGCTTAATTCTTTAAAAAAAATTGATATTATAGTCAATCGAATTTTTGTCGTAGACATGAAGTACTTACGTGAGAACACTTGATTTATTCAATATATGTTACATTATAATATAAAATCAATGAAATTCCTATGGTAGTGCACTGGGTTATGAACGAGGTGAACGGTATTGTGGTCAACAAAGCGAGTCGCTGCGAAGGCGTGCTGATGTATCGCTCACTCTGAAAAATATCGCCTTCCGTTTGCACCACCATAAATGACTCCAGAAGGAGAACATCATGGCTGAAGAGTCTAGAGCAGTGATTCCCAAAGTGGTCTATATCGACCCCCAGGGGTCTATGATAACCTGCAAGGGGTCTACGTTAGCGAAATAAAAATTTGGGGGTCCATGAAATGAAAATAGGGGTCCACGATAGTGGATCTTAACATACACTGATAGTACCTATTTACTTATATTATAATCTTATAATATAAAGACATATACATTATTTATAAAAGTACCTATGAAGTAAAAAATTTATTATATATGTTTATAAAATTGTGTAAGTTGTAGGATGTAGGCATTCGCTTTGTGGTTTAAGTTTTTAACACTAAGCTTCACTACAATTAGAAATTTACAAAAAATCAATATCAGGTAAGTAGTGGGTCTACCAAAAACCAAAAAACATGGCAAGGGGTCTACGACACAAAAAAGTTTGGGAACCTCTGGTCCAGAGCTTTTCCGAGATACAGTAAACAAGTGACGATGGCCAATATTCATTGAACGAATAACTCGCGAGAAGCAAACGAAGAGAAAACCCATTTTTATAAAACGGTTTGGCTACAGTTGCATAACCAGGTGATGCATAGTTACAATCGCAATTAAATACCCGAAATGAATCATGTAAATTATTTTACACATTCCGTGGGTATTTTACGGGTGGCCTGGAAATAATTTAATGATAAAACATTAAAACTATCGAAGTATTTATTAACACCTCTGACAAAGCGCCCTTGAGGTGAAAGTTTTTACGAAAATGGCGCTATACAAATTATCCATTATTATAAACAACTAAAAAACAGTATTTGTGTTGCTTCTAACATTAAAACACATTTATAAGATTATTTGATTTAAATATGAAATGCACATTATTCCATGATATAACAATACAAAAAAACATATATAACTATTTAACATGAGTTAGGGTGAGGTATCAAAGTTGCGTGAGTGTAGTATCTAATATTTGCCAATTAATTCTATACATGTACACCTATGTATGTATGAACATTTGTTAAGCTCTCAGGCTTAATGAAAGGCTTTGAGGGTGTAAATTTTTTAATATGTGAACGTATATCAGTTTTTAAACCTGTATATAGGCTCGCTTTAATGTATAGTCACTGTTACATATAGAACACAGACTGTATTTTCACGAGCTGATTCCATCAATTTTCATATGATTTAGTAGAATTAAGGATGATAAATGGTAGCGACAAAAATAAAACATTTGACATAACAAATATTATGTGGTCCACGTTGATTAAGCAGAAATCTGCGTGGTACGGCATGAAGTTACTAAATATATGTAATCTACCCGATCTACTAAGAAGACCGCTTTGACTTGAACGTTTGTATATTGCAATATGACGTGCTGTGGTCTAGTGGTTACGATACTCGCCTAGTAATCATCGTTGGGGGTTCGAGCCTCGTTCCGGGAGACCATCGTGTGATAGGTATCGAAACATGTAGAATAATCAATAAATATTGGTTTAAACAAAGTATTTTGTCTAATTATTAACATTCTTATCTAATTATTTAATTTCTCAATTGGATTACATTTATATTGGTGTGATTCATTCATTTATGATAGAGTACAGAATGAAGAAATAAGGAAATTATGTAAAGCTAATCTTAGAACAGTGAGTCGTATTAAGAAAAAGGATCACTTAGGTGGTTTGGTCATATGGAACGGACGAATGGTAAGAAAGATGTATGACGCATGTGTTGATGGCACCATAAGTAGAAGACGTCCGCGGAAAACTTGGCACGACCAGATAAACCAGATACTGGAGGATGGTCCTGTTAGAATCCTCAATAATCGGCGAGCTTGTATGATAAGATGTATGAGTGTGGATGAAGCGAGAATTGTGTGTTTTCCCGCGGGGAAACGGCGTGATGGTAAGTAAGTAAGAATTGGTGTGTAGATGTTTATTCATTGTCTTGTGTTATGACCATGATTTATTGCCTTGACTAGGCAACTAGTATCAAAGCTGCGCAAGACAGAGAACGACGAAAGTTCCTGTCGAGTCTTTGAGCCCCCGATCCACATAGGATAAGGGGACAAAAATGTTGATGATGATGATGATGACGTATTACCTGTATCGCATGTACATCCGAACAGCAAACTGTACAAAAAAAAAAAAAACTTTTGCCCCAAATAAACTGAACATTTTGCATTGTTTTACTGCGGGTCGTGTGTTTTGTTGGTAAATATGACACGACCAAACACGTCACACTTGACGGACATTTCCAAGGAGAAGTTAAACATGTATAACGCGAATGTAGGCGATATATTTTTTTGGGAAAAATAAAAGTTTTTCGGGCCGGTACTAATAATTTAGTATACGAGCCGACTGATATCAGAACGGATATTTTCCCCAAATACACAAACTTTTTAAATAAACACAGCATTAAAACACGAACGGCATATTAAATATTCACTGGCTGGAAAAATTAAATCAAGAACATGGCATACCCATTTTATATATCACTTATATTTCGCATTCACATTAATATTGTAAAATAGTAAATATCAAGCCTTTTAACGTCTGCCTAGTTTAACGGATTGCTGTTTTTTTTTTTTAATTTGAAATTAAATTAAATTAAAACCTGTGTGAATTTAATTAGTAATGGTAGTCATCGATTTTAGCCCAGATAGGTCCATTTTTTTTTTAAATATGAGGAACTATATATTCAGCTGATTGCCCAGTAAAATTTGTCAAGAAAACTGTGTTAGAAATGGAGCGCGAGAACATTTTGTAATATTTTATCAAAGAGGTTAAATGAACTAGAGGTGAATTCAGTGTTTGTACATTGAAACCGGCATATGGAAGTCAATATCGAAGAGAGTCGACTTCAAGTTTGATGAACAATGTTTAACAGCTCATTTTGAATAATTTGACGACATTTAAAAACGCATTGTGTCACCAACGAATGAACTGATGACTACCGCGACCGGTACAAGGCGTTTTAATTTATTTTTGAAATTAAAAAGATTTTGGAACGTAGAGTGTCCATGCTACATGTTAAACGAGCACTGTATCATCATATATATAGTATATACGAGTATTCATATATTATATATATACGAGTATGAAATACTGTAATTGTTTTATTTTAATTGTAATATTTAATTAAATCTAATAAAATTCTTAGCAAGCAGTTTAATCAAATTTTTAGCAAATATTTTTACCTATATTTATAATTATTACTATTTTTACTATCTTTGTATCGTTGCCGGATATTCACGGTGTAGCACTGCCGTTACGATGTTGCGCAAGCGCAATAGTTTACTTCTTCTCTTGAAACGTTAGAGACATTCACATAGTGTGGCCATCTTGTAGTGAGTAGTTGAGATGTTCAAGACAATAGATCAGCCCGCCGACTGTGAGATACGGTCCGTGATTCGTTTTTAAACCAGCTGAAATTCATCGCCAAGTATTCTGATTTGGCAGCAATTGATTTCCATATTTTCCTTCATCTGAAGCGACTCCTTGGTAGCAAGCGTTTTGATGACGATGAACTCAAAGATGGAGTTGGCACAGACACCCCAGGCGGCGTCGTTCTATGACAAAGCTATACAAAAATTGGTACCCCGTTATGACAAGTGCCTTAATAATGGTGGCGACTATATTGAGTTTAACCTTTACCATACCGTGACATAAAATATTCGTAAGCACCCATGCTGTCAATTCGTAATACCGTTAAGTGATTAGACCTTTTTTAGCATTTTTAATGAGAAAAAATACATTACGAGCTTAAATGGCTTTAAAATAGTTAATGTCGTACATTTTATCTAAATATAGAGCATTAAAAGTAAAAAAAAATTAATTCGTAGTATATAAATATTATGTATTCATGTATTATATAATACGACATTTCTTCTTATTGTTCTTCATTAAATTAGTGAGAAAGATATATAATTATATACGTATGTTCGTTATTCTTTTCACTGTGAAACTAATGCAAATTCTATTTTTTCCAAAGTAGCAATTTTACGTGGGATTGAATTGAAAAATAATTACTTTTATATAATTGGTTATAAAGTGAATCCTACTTCTCTATTCTAAGCGTAAATGATTTTTTGAAGCAAGTTAATTAATTAATTAATGTTGTGCGTATTTACAGAAATATACAGGTTTGATTGGGGCGGTAGACCTATGTTACTGCATGGCTAGGGGGCTAGGGAAGGGTTAAGGTGTGTAGCATCCAAAAAAGTAAAGTGTTGTAAAAATGATGTAGTGTTTCTTTAAAAAAAAATTTGGTGCTTACTTAAAAAACGCGCCTCGTACCATATTACTGAGAAACACAAACAAGTGTGTACGATGTGTTTTTGGTATGCATATCTAGTGGTAAGTATTTTCATTAAGGGGAACACATTCTTAATGTAAAGTTGTAATTATTCAGAACATAGGTCTGTGATGTTTCAAATACTAATTAAATAATGTAATAATTATAATTATGATATACCTTAAAAACAATGAATATGCTTGCAAATAATGTATTATTTGACTGGTAGCGCAACAACGATATTTTTCGATGAAATAGATTTTATACGAATATATTTATAGTTAATACATTTTATTAGTAAGTATTTTTGTTTATCATCTGGAAGGCAGAGGCTGTCGCTATTCGCATCCCATTTCTTAATAATGATTAAAAGCATTTATTTGACGTTTATGTGTACTGAATAAAATATGTATTTAGTCACCATAGTGACGAAAATGATACATTTTTTTGGCTAGTTATTCTGGTACCAAACTTTTTTAGGGCTTGCCAAAATGTACACGAATTGTTTGATATCGATCTTTGCGTTGTGTACCCAGTTGTTTATAAGACATGGAGATGAAGACGAGTCGTTGTTTAATAAATAGACTAACGATGTTTACACGAGAAAATGTTTACTTGTACATGAACTTTTTTTTTCTTCGACGTTTGTATGTAAGACAGAACTGGGATATACGAACGTAGGAGCGACAATGAGATATATGAAAAAAAATCCAAAAGATCCCACCCTGTCCTGGAATCGTTTTGAGAGTTATTTACTCTCGCTTCGATCCCACTCAAAAAAGCAACACGTACAATAATTTACAAAATCTTCAAAGCTTTTTGAATATATTTTAAAGTTAGATCAGTTAGTTACTAATACCTTGTGGCCTTTCTTCAAAGTTGAGTTTTTTCTTTAGTATATGGCACAAATATGGTATCATCGTACTGTGGCGGACTTATAGTGCCACCTAGCGGTGGTTCGCGGTAGCTCGATGACACACAGCATACCGGTTCCCAGCGAGCATGCTGGAGGAACCGCCATAGAGTTGCGGCGCTAGTGGGCGATGCAATCGGAAGATCCTGGCCTGAAGATGAGAGAACCAAACCAAGAAAATCATTATGCTTCTGTGGCCGGTACTCTTAATATGTTCTCTCTTAAAGTAACTTATTTTGTACTTATAAATTTAACAGCTACCTGTACTTTGTAGTGTATTCCAACTGCAGACTGCAAGTAAAACAAAATTCAAGGTATGGTTCTCTTTATTTTACGCGCCCGAGATGTCATCCTTCCTAACACATTCTTTAATTGGCTAGTATAACCTGAGTCAGACAATTATTCATCACTATACCACAACTCTAGCCAAAGTACCAAAGCCATACCTGTACAATATTTATCCGTACGGAATCAATTTGACGTGAGGTTCGTTTTCATATTGATTTCAGAAGGTAGCCAGAGAGAATCTATGGAAGTCATGCACCCCCAAAAGGTAGGACAAACGTTACATTAATGTGTTGAAATCGCAGAATTCGGCCGCAGTCCGGCAGAAATTCACCCTATCTATACCGCAAGGGGGTGGCAGAGAGAACCATCGAAATGCTCCGCTAGGTCTCTCTAGCTACCGCTATTTTCAGCATCGTCCATTCCAGCAAGAAGCGAGTTGGCAGTGTTTGGTCTTCGTTGAGATTAGTCATGGCGGAGCTGTGAAGCCGAAGATGTGTCGTTGACGAGCGATGGAAATGAGACGACTGCTCTGGGGTATCTTTTTGAGCTTATCGAGACCTATCTCGGAGACAGGTTCATGATCTTGAACTATGGGGGGGAGGTCTCTGTCACCAGGTAAACAGATATGGGCTGTCTTCAGGATTTTGTATTGGGACCAATCTTGTGGAGAATCCTGTTTAATAATATGTCTCGGTCACCTATGCTGATGATGCGCTGGTAATGGTGTCTGACACGAGCCGGCGAGAGCTTGAGAAAAATACTGAGAGGTCAATTGATTTAATTGTGGATTGGTGTGCTAGGAACACGCTCGCTATTGCTCCTCACAAGATGATGCCCTTGATGCTAAAATTGAACTTAAACGAAGAAAGGAGCCCGATAGTGCGTATGAATTGAGTGAAAATCAGGTTCGAGCAACAAGTGAAATATCTATGAGTTATATTTCATACTTATGATTTTTTTCTGGCCCATGTCAAAGCTATCCCCGAAAAGGCAGCGGACTATTTTATGATGCTCGGAAGAATATCCACGGCGGAATGGGGTATGGGGTCGACGGCGATGTGCCTTATATAAAATGCAACGTATGTGACTTACGCGACAGAGGTATGGGAGCATCGGTTGCTGAATTCGGTTATCTTATTCTACCCCTATTGGCCTTGTTTATCCTACCCCTACTGTATCTGATCCGGCCCTGCCGATGCTAGCAGGGATGCTCCCTATTCTGAAGGCGAGCGTCTACTGTTTTTTGAGGAAGGGTCTGGAGGCGTGTCGTTTGGGACACATCCTTAGACCCTTGGACGCTGACAACAAGGTTTTTTGCTCGTGTATTAAAACATTAAGTTTGTAAAAATGGCAAGAAAGATTCGACGCTGTCCTCCTGGGGAAGTGGAAATACTCTTTTCTTCCCACTGTGGGCTTCAGAGAAAATGTCGGCCAGGGGGGTCCTACAGCTTTAGACCATTTCTCAGTGGAGCTAATCTCGGGTCACGGTGAATTTCGCAACAAGCTGAACGATCTTGAACTTGCTCTGGATCCATGGTGCTCTTGCAGCACGTCCTCTGACATTGCGTGGTTCTGACAGATGTTGAGAAGAAAGTTAAAGTGCTTGAAGGGAGTGAATCGAAGTACCGCCAGGAACTCCGATCTGCCCAAGCGTGTCAGGAATCTAGAATTGTTTTTGGCCCATTGTTCGAGTGTGGATCTCTCGATAGAAGATCTTTCGGAGAACCTCATACTGAGTGCTTTGTCGTAGAATTTTCTTTATCTTTTTACTTTTAGATGGATTTTTATTGCGCTTTTCATTTTCTATTGATATTTTTATTGGTTTCTAAATGGTCACTAAATTAAATTTTTCTCTAACTTGTTTTTTAAATTTCGAAACACGGTTTACTGATTATGAGTATTAAATCTGCTAGTAGTGGTACGTATGGTGAGTCCCTTTTGTTTTTCTTTTTGTGGCGTTTTTCTTCCCCGGAACTCCTCGGCCTTATGGGTGAGTGTGTTATATGTCTTGTTATGTTATGTATGATACTAACATGTAATCTGTATTTTCTCTTCATTATTCAATCCATTACTACTATGTTCTGTGATACTCTACTGTGTTATTTGATCACATTTTGTTTATACTTATTTTTTCTATTAAAATGACAACAAAAACATGCACAATAAGAGCAATTTTTGTTGTAGGCGTCTGCGCGGTATTGCCCTGTCACCGTGTGCGGGGCGCTATCAAACAGCCGCTTTTGTAGCATTAAAAAAATGATAACAAATCCTTGAGCTTATTTAACAGTCCAGGGAATGTGGTGGGTCCGTTCTCATTGCTTTTTGCTATAGCCTACGTCCTTAATCCAAGTGTCTCTCGTAACGTCCGTCAGTTAGGAGCGGCGATACTGGCAGTAGATTTGAATCGCCGCCCCCTGAAATATATAATGTGGGTGTGCATGAATTGATACCCCCCCCCCCCCCCCTCAGCAACATGCAACAACACTGTATATCGGTTTTTATATCTTGGATGATATAAGAACGCATAGAAAATGTGTGGGTTATTTAATATATTTCAAGCCCAAGAAGATATACAACGTACACGTACTCAGATCTGCCTAAAAATGATATATAGTGCTGTTGCAGGGATCGTCTCAATTATTATATCACAACTCACTCAATTACATTGTATGTTCAAATCGACTCAACATCGGTAAGGTATGAACAACGGATAAATCAAAGAGAACACTAACTTATTAATAGTATTTTTATCATAAAAATAAGATCTTCGATTTAACGTCAAAGACTTAATAATTATCCCGTCACATATTTTTCTAGTACCTATTTTCATACGCATAATATTGCTGAGGAAATCAAAATTCCCGCCCGTCAGAATGTATTATATAATTTAAATCCATTTCTTTTGGAGCCTACCACTCCTTGCCTTCCACCCCTTTCCTCCCCTGTCTATCATATAAATCCACCCCTATCTTATATTACCCATGAAATTAAGTGACGCTCCTCAGCGAGGGAAGACCGTGTTTACGTTTCATGTATTTTAAATATATTTTTTAAATGTTGAAGTATATCTGTACATTCATTCTAACGCACATTAACAAGAAATTGAAATGTTATTTTATTTATAAAGCAGTGTTCTAGTAAAAAAAATATAAAATACCTCGAAAACCATATTATTTTCAGCTGTATGTTAAATTGTAAATAAAAATGAACGCATTATATGTTAAATATTTTTTCATTTTTACTAACTTACTTACCATCACACCATTTCCCCACGGAGGTAGACAGATAGGATAGAGCGCCACACTCTTCTGTCCTGACCCACAATTCTCGCCCCATCCACATTTATACATCTTCGTATGCAAGCTCGCCGATTGTTGAGGCTTATAACAGGACCATCCTCCATTAACTGATTTACCTGGTCATGCCAAGTCTTCCGCGGGCGTTCTCTATTTCTGGTGCCATCAACACTTGCGTCATTATTCTTTCTTACCATTCTTTCCTTATTCATTCGTTTCATATGACCAAGCCACCTAAGTGATCCTTTCTTTATCCTACTCACTATACTAACATCAGCTTTACATTCTTTCCTTATTTCTTCATTCTTTACTCTGTCATAAATAGATTTTCCACATATACGCCTAAGTGATCTCATTTCCACTGCATTTAGTCTACTTTCGTTCCTTTTCTGCCAGCTCCAGGACTAACTTCCATACATCAATGTCGGTACCAGAGTTCCATTGTGCACCGCTAGTCTTGCCTCGGTTGACAAATTCCCGTTAGATATAATTCCATTCAAAGCGCCGTTCACTTTATTTCCTGCAGTCGCCCTCCTTTCGATATCATTCTCAGCCTTTCCGTTTCTATCAAACATAATTCCCAAATATACAAACTCATCTACTTGTTTCAAACATTCATTACCTACAAGTATTTTGCACGGTGTATTGCTTTCCTCCTTCTCGAATACCATCACTTTAAACTTGTTAACATTCATCATGAGGTCGTTTTCCTTGCATACATCGTACATTCTACTCACCAGATTCTGTAGTTCTTGCTCATTATTCGCCATTAGTACTGCATCATTTCATTTTTAGTTTTGCATTTTGATTTTAATCTCATTTTTTCTCTATGGCGCTGAAACATAGACTATGAGTGCGAGAGCATAGACGCTTTTGAAATGTAGCTGTACTGGTGACGCACTCTCTATATATCGTGGACAGCTCGCAGAATAAATGCCTCGATCGTTGAAGAATTAAACCACGAGCAGTCTTCAACTACACAGCTCTGAATCCTGAAATATGTTTCGCTATGCTACCAAATATGAGAACGCCAGATGATCTCGTGGAAATTCACCGATGCGATGGACTGACCTTGTTAAAACTTTTATGCAGAGCTCCCTCTTGGAATGCACAAGAAATGCCACGGACCGGATAGTGACAGCAAATAATACATAACGGCATCCACAATAATTAGCCACACTTTCTTGATCACGACTGTTCTAATTGAGAGCAATATAAATAAGAATAATATTTTAAATTGTATGTAATTACTTAGATATTAATTAAAATCACAACATAAATGGCCCGCATATAGTTAGATAGCGTAGAAAACTTGTATTGTCATCGTATGGATAAGGAGTTGGGAAAAAACGGGATGTAGGAAGGGTAGAAGCAATTTGAGATAGGGAGAGGATAAGAAACAGGGAGGCTTAAGACCCAACCATAACCTGGAATAAACATGACCCACCTGAGAAATTTTTATTTTCCTTTAGGAATCAAAATTTTTTTCTTTTACTGAATTCACAGGTCTTCTGGCTCAAGAAAATCATACGTAATAACGCAAAGTGGAATGACACGCACTATGCACAATAGCAGGATGCACTAATCGGTATCAGCCCCACACGGCAGGACGATTCTTCATAAGCCAACCATACATTCCAACACGGTAGGAAGAACTTGTTATATTATAACGATATTAAAAGTAATGATAGCGAATCGGCTTTCTCGAGCATCATTGGCCGCGTTGGTGTTGTTGCATACCGCCGGTGCTTGATATCTTTAAGGCTGATGGGAGTTGCGTTTCATGCGCCGCCACTTCCTAGATACGTTCAGCATCGCTGGGCAGTGATTATGAGAATGGGGGTGATTATTTTATACTTATCATTTACATATCATTGCATATCATAAGAATTAAAGGCAGCTGTTAAAGTGCAATGCACTCAAATACAAAATGTAGTTAGTTAATGCACCTTCCCCGGATTAGAATGAGATCCAGATTCGAATCCCGGTAGCGCAACAACAATGTTTTTCGATAAAATTGATTTTATACGTATATCTTTCTAATTAATACATTTAATTAGTATATACATATTGAATTTATAGCCCTTCAAAGTGTGTATACATTTTTTGGACACTCTTTTAGCCGCCATAAAAATATAATTCAACTTATATGTAAAACAAAGTTTAGTTTTAAAAAAGTAAATCTATTTTATTTTAGTTTTGTGGCTGAGATTTCAGCTTTCTAAAGGGTCGAGCGGTTGCAGGGAGGGAACAAGTTATTCAGATACCATAATTAGATTGTTAAGTTCTAAAAGCACATTTCCTCGAAACGGGAGTATAAAGATTCGAGGAGTCGATAGGACGCTAGCTGCAGACTTCGCACCATATCTTCCAGCGAGCTTATCAGATTACCAGCGTCGGTGCTGATTCTCTCATTTCCCGCTCGGTTTCCTCCAAGAAATGATTTACAAACAACCTTTGTACTGCTCGAAACAACTCTCGACATACACAGCTGTGAGCCTTGAACACACTCGCCCCTTATTTAAGGGACTATTCCGCTATTCTGCCCGGCTGCGAGACGCGATTGAAAAGTTTAATAATGTGTTGTGACAAATTCTGAAATAAACACGCACGCGTATCACCCCCCGTGAAAAGCACCATCTTATATATGTTTGTATTAAAGACTACCACACACAAAATAACGCATTTTGGAACCTTAATAATGGTTAAAAAAAATGATGAATTTTTAAAATACTTAAATAATATAAATTCATCTCTAAATAACTAACTTATTATATAACACACGATATAGTTAGGACTGGATGTACAATCAGTAGTAACTTTTTTACTATAGTTAAAAAAGTTACTAAATAATATTTTTTTGAAAACGGGTTGTTTGATCGTTAGTAAAAAAATATTTACTACCGAAAGTAAAAATATAAGTTTTTTTTTTAATATTAGAAAATACAATATATTTTTAGAATGATCAGTAGTATATATATATATATTTATTTTAACATTTATTTCTTCTCTATGAGTGTATAGAGAAGGAGTATATATGAGATAATCTATGTTTCAGTTAGTCTGTGTACATATTTTTGACTTAAGATACAAATTTATAGTAGTCTAATTTTTATAATTGTGATGGGGAGATTGTTAAAAAATTTGATGCCTTGATAAATATAGATATAAATATCGGAATTCGATTCTAAAATTTAATTTTAAAAAATTTGGATAATTGATTTTTTCTGTATATGTCTATTATTTTTGGTATTTTGAAATCGATAGTTAATTATGGCGGAATTTTCACAGCTGTTCCAAAAGTCATCTGACGCATTGATACTTTGAATGTTGCAGTATACGACAATTGATCATTAGTTTAGTTCCTTCGATGATGATCTCGCTACTTAATATACATTAGCACATAATACGAATAATTTTCATCATCAAAGTGACAAATTTCGAAAGCATAGGCGAAAAAATCCATAGATAATGCTTAAAATAAAGCATATTTTATAATTATTTGTCGCGCCTATAAACATCTCCATCTATGATTTGAAAGTAGTAAATTTGATGTATCAACAACCCGCAAAGGGTTTTTACTACTGGCGTTAATAAAAAATTACTACTGATCATACAACCAGCTCTTACATAGTTAAAAATATGCAATGCAACAATTATACACAAATTAAATTACACGTAGATTTTTTTTTTAAAATTATTATTAAATATATTCACGGAATACGTGTCATATCAATATTTTTAATATTTATAAACTAAGCTTGTGCTATAAAAATAGGACTCCTGGAACGAGGTTCGAACCCCCGACCACTAGACCACAAGCATGTCACGATTACACAATTAATACGTTAAATCAGTGCTTTTTTTGTCATACAACGCGGTGGAACAGCGTTCCGGCAACTTTTTTAATGGTATTTTTTATGTTTCAAAAGAAATTAAATGTAACAATGTTCGCGCGTACATAATTACAATCATTAAGGAGAACACGTTGTTATTGTGAAGCTGCAGTTTTTCAGAACACAGTTCAGTGATATTTTTAAAAAAATGTATCAATCTTGTTCGAGTACGTGTGACAACGAAAATATTTTTTATTAAGAGAACACATTCTCATTGTGAAGTTGTAATTATTCAGAACATAGGTCTGCGATATTTTAAATATGAATTTAATATATTAACGGTATTTGAGATTCCGTAAAAATAAGGTAGATGGCTTATTCAAATAATGGAACGATTAAATGTATTAATATCAAAAAGGTAACTAAATTTGTCGCTAAAAATATTAACAAGCATAGTTGGATAATGCACCTTCCCCGGTTTGGAAAGAGATCCAGGTTCGAATCCCGGTGGC
This sequence comes from Eubasilissa splendida, assembly GCA_031772225.1. Classification (NCBI taxonomy): domain Eukaryota; kingdom Metazoa; phylum Arthropoda; class Insecta; order Trichoptera; family Phryganeidae; genus Eubasilissa; species Eubasilissa splendida. Next base: position 24,411,107 of record CM062857.1, on the reverse strand, counting down.
GCAACAACAATATTTTTCTATAAAATTGATTTTATATGTATATCTTTCTAATAAATATAGTTAATTGATATTTAAAATATTTTTTCGTTAAATTGATTTTATCTGTATATCTTTCTTACTGATACATTTAATTTGTATTAAAATAAATATCACAGAACTATGTTCTGAAAAACTGCAACTTCACAATAATAATGTGTTCTCCTTAATAATATATTAGTTGTATTAATGTTTCCAAAATTTAATAAAAATGAATTAGTTCATTTAATTCTGGCGTGGTTCCTGTTTCGAGTCCCAGTGGTAACGATAATATTTTTTCGATAAATTGATTTTATATATATATCTTTCTTATTGATATATTTAAGTTGCATTAATTACAATATATTGTGAGATTACAAATTAAGGTCACGTTTGAAATTTCTCCGTTACTTGTTTTAGTGCCAAGCACCTCGAAATCACAAATACTTGCCCTTACGTTGGTATCGCAATTGATTTTTTAGGTTATTAAAACGGTCATCATCTATGGTTTTCAAATCATTGAGCAGTACTATCAGATTACCGCGACCAGTGTTTCTAGTATGTAACTGTGAGCGATCCAGCGTAACCAAAGAGTAAATATTTTTATGTTGCATAATTTACTATAATTTGTTAATCTAATGGCTTGGTGAATAATCTTCACAGGAAACTAGACGTTTCCCTTTGGTTATTTTTGCCTTGGTGTCATTACTACCTCGGGCTATGTGATTGTCTACAATTCCGCATACGAATCCAATTGCGTCATCCTGGATGCTGACGATCATCTACGATGATAGGCTAAGGAGATCGGATTCTCGGATGGCATGGACTGGAGTAATGCCATCTTGCTGTCACCTGCCTGCATCGCAGAACTTCGAACTCGCGCCCAAACCGATGAAATTATGATTTGTTAATGTGGATTGTATCTTTATTTTATTTTCTTTGTTCATATTTCTTTTTATGCTTAGATGCCATTTTTTTAACGAATAACATCTTTTTTATTTATCACCTCCAGGTATTATTTATAAATTTTTCCCAGTTTAGGATGAAGGCAGAATGTGACAAAATAAGGTGAGTATGTGTTTCTGAGGTGAAGAACCCGCGGATCTTGTGTTCACCGCTGACTAGCCGATGAGAGGATATAACGCCGGTCTTTACTCCCACAATATGTATATATATATATATATATAATTCACACAAATAACAAAATATTGTTTTTATGAACTATATGAAATACGGATGAATGCGTAATTGGCGCTTTTATAGTTTGAGTTCCGGCACCTTTTTTTTTTTAAATCCCTAAATTAAACTGATAGAGCTAGTTGTTAGTTGCGGGTGCATTTTTGCATAAAAATAGTAAGTAACAATTTAAAACAGTGTTCTCACTGTGCGAAACTTTTCAGAGAAAAAAAAGCACCCTGCTTATTCACCCAACAGCTCCCTGTGATTTCTGTGTGTTTCCAAAATTAAAAGCAAAATAAGCGAAACGCCATCTACGTCAGAGTATTTTTTGCGTTACACATTTGTATATAGTTCCACACGTATATTTTTTAAAAGAAAGCCAGTCTATTCCGGGAATTAAATTGTCACTTCCCATAAAACCCTCTTGCAAAACCCATCGTGTTAGGATAAAATTACACATGGAATAAATAAATTAAATTACATGAGGGAAAAATTACAATATGTAATGTAAGGTTAATTAATTAAGGGAGAAAAAATATTTAGAAATGAATACATAATTATGTGTGTGCGTGACGTGATGCATGTCCCTGACATGTGAGATGGTTTTTTAAAAATATTTTTTTCAAAAAAATTAAATTTTCCCTTAAGTGTATAAAATGATTGTTTGGCTTGATCGTTTTTATGTATGGAAGCCTGCTGTTATTGTTTTAAGGCAGTGATTTAAATATATATATATTTGGGACATATTTGTGCTTGAGCGAGGATGATGTACTGTGCATTCCACCTCCCCCACCCCCCTTTCCTCACCTGCCGACGGGTCAGTCGATCGGCGACCCTGAACCGGTACGGTTACAAAGGATTTCTCAGTGTAAAATAGAGTGAGAAGTGTGTCTACGTGACCATATATTGCAATCTGAATCATTCAAGATCCTGAACGGAGATAGTGTCAAAACCTAAGTTACAGTCCACATTGGAGGTGGCAGGTGAACGAATTGTGGTGATTGGAACTTCCTTCCGAATCCTGTTTCTTTCGGCATCTATGCCATTACGTAACAATATACATATATTAAATTCTTTCAATCTGCTGCTATCCAACGAACGACGCGAGCGACATCCGAATTAAGGACGCAGGCTGCAATAGAGAGCAGCCGCCTCAGTCTGACAGCGACCAAGCAACGCCGACTTGCTTCTCTAACTCTTCATATTACACGCTCCGCTGTCTTATGTATTCTTCCTTCTTTAACGCTAACAATAAATAATTATACGTTAACCAAAAGTTTCATTCTCACCATCCCCCATAAAACATTAAAAAAATGAAATATGATATAATTATTATGATCCATAGAATCTTGAGATCGTTAATAATAGTCTCTGCAATAGGTTTTGAAACGTTGGTCAGAGATATCAGAGAGCGCACAGCAGAATAACTCAGAAAACTCTACATTCGAGATGCTGAAACGCCTCAAAATTCGTTATTACGTACAATAAAATTTCCAGAACTTGTGGAAAAAATTGATGTGTCAAAAAAGAAGAAATGTGATGAACATTACTTAATCTATCGTAGCTGAGTTATGAGAGGCATCGATATGAAAAATAATGATGGAAAATCGGCCTTCCCGAGCATCATTGGCCGCGTCGGTATTGTTGCATGCTGTGTTACAATATTGGATATTATCTGAATGGTTTTCCAGTTAGACTCCCAAATCCGTTGCTACCTGGATGATTTATGCCGGCAGCGGTGTTCTAGCTGCGAATTAACTATTACGTTTTTTTTTGTCTTGTCTTTGTAAGGGAGTATTTTTTATTTTTTAAGTCTGTCTCTCTGCTTCCCGGCTCTCTTGGATTTTGCGTACCACGACGCCATTGCATGAGACCAGGGACACCATTTATATTAGTCAGATGTGTCTGTTCACTGATCTGTGTAAAGAGATCTTTCACCAAAGAGCAGTGAGAGGTGTATTATTTTGTCTGGCAGCAGTGTATCGCCACCTCGTTACCCATATAGCATGGCGGTGAGGCACGGTTACCTTTTAGCATTAAAAAAATGCCAATCTCGCGGCGAATGAGAAGGACTGATGAAAATGACTATCGCTCGTAGAACGGTTCTGAGTAAGAGGTGGGTCACCTCTCGCTGTAAAAATCGAGCAGAAAAAGTGAGTATTGCACCACATCCGTGGTGCATCCACGTGCATTCGTGTTTATAATATTGAAAGGGTTGACAAAATCTGAGAAAATAATATTTTACATTTATTAAAAGTTTTCATGATAACGCCGGGTGTAGTATTTGATACACAAGCGGAACAAGCAAAAATGAATGAGGGCGAACAACACAAGCCTCATAATATAGTGACCGATGTGCTAAAAGATAGGCTGCGGCGTTGAAGCCTTCAAAGTTGGAATAACACGTGTCGCGATAAGGGCATGACGAAGGGGAGGCCGTCTGATATAATTTGTTTGGTTTCCATTTCCATGCAGCTATTATTCATATTGCCGCAACACTACGGGGTACTGCTTAAAAAATTAGACGCATTAAAATTTTGACATTACAACTCACAACTATCTATACACGAATGTATAAATTTTAGTATGTTCAAAATCTACCGAAAACTATTTGGTTCTACAAGATTGTAGTATTTTAAAATATGTCAGTTAAAATCGGAAAGCGCAATAGCCAGATGTGTTATTGGAATGTAAACAAAATTATAAAAATATGAAGTATAAGAAAAAAATTAGCCCTTTAATATTCCTTGAAAACTATTTAAAAACACCATTAAGCTTCTATAAAGTCTGTCTAGAACCATTAATAATCAATAATCTCCCATAAACTCTGGCAAATAAGAAGAAAAAGGAAACTAAGGTTAAAAAAAATGCTATAAAATTGTGTTGACCGAAGATTTCTCTGTTATGAGATATCTCTAGTAAACCCTTTACTGTGCCCTTAGAACTTTTTATTTCGCTAGGTATCGTATGTATAGTCGTCCATCTTTCAAAGAGGAGTATGTAGAATTGGTTGATTTTACAGAAGATGGAATACAATATTAACAAATTGTGTGGAACTTTTCACTGTTGAAAAAAGATTTTAAAAAAAGTTTGCGATTTTTAAGGATATTTTTTAATTTAAAGACGGTGTGAGGTAATCTTTTGAGGTAATCGTGTTGGTACATAATTATTCAAATTTTACACAGAAACCGTCCTATGTTCATAATCGTGACCATGGAATTACACGGTATCTCATGGCATTTTGGTAAAAATTGTTTTTTTTTGTATCAAAATATATTACAAACATGTCATATTGTTTAATATTTAGTTTAGGAGATAACAAGAAAATAAAGTTATTTTTTTAATAGTACATATCTGCTATTAAATTATATTATACAACACTCGAATTACTTTACTGTATTACTCTAAATTACATAGTAATATTTTGAAGCTCAATATCTCATTTTGATGTAAATATCAGATGATTCCTCGTTGTTCCACGGATGATACGCTTATTCAAGTGAAATACATAATGAATCGGTGAAATCAAATTCCTCGTCTGTGTAACACCTTACAATATCACAAAAATCGCTGAGCGAAAACCGGCAAGGTTCCGTAAAAATGACTGTTTCAGTTTTGTTTACGCCTTGGCCACGAATAACTTACTTACTTAATTACCATCACGCCGTTTTCCCGCGGGAGTAGGCAGAGAGGATAGAGCGCCACACTCTTCTGTCCTGACACACAATTCTCGCCTCATCCACATTCATACATCTTCTCATACAAGCTCGCCGATTGTTGAGGCTTCTAACAGAACCATCCACCATTATCCGGTTTATTTGGTCGTGCCAGGTCTTCCGCGGACCTCCTCTACTTCTGGTGCCATCAACACTTGCGTCATATATATCTTTGGGGGTTAGGACGGTGGTTAAATAAAATAAATGCGATTGATTTGTGTTGAGTTTTATTGTGACAATGACAATGAAAACAGATAGAATTAAAGAATGAATGAAGAATGTAGAAGGTGCATGTGTGCGTGAAATGAAATGAATTGGCGGACTTGCTCGGCAAGCGCGAGCCGGCAAGACCGCCGTTGTGGAACGCTGATATTGGAGAGACTGCCTGGCGGTGAATTGAGCCAGACTTGTGGCAGCAGCCGGCAGCGCTATCGCTAGCGTCGATGCCGACTGAGATGGCGGTAGATTTGATTCTCTAGATTCTCTCCTCATTCATCCGTTCCATATGACTAAACCTCCTTTCTAACAACCATCTTAATCAAAGATTTACCTATATCGTTCTAGAGATATAAAGAAACAATATAACGATTTAGCTATCTATACCTACTTGTTAAACAATTGATGTTACAACCAAACAATGACAATATTTTTTTTTTGTGAAAACATATTAGCTAGCAACACTTTGTATAGGAGTAATTTCATTAAAAAAATGTGGTAAATGACACATTTTATTCAGTACCCATAAACGTCAAATATAAGTTTGAAAAGATTTAAGACTCATATGTCCTCTCACGTTCTAGTACCTAAATAAAGTACAACGCCATACAAACGTATTGTAACAAATGTAGTTTTAAAATGTCCCAAATAAATCAAATTAAATAGTTTTCCTTCTTTTCTTCCCAGTGAACTGTACACATAATGAAAATACTCACACGATTTTTTTAAATATACATCTGTTGGGCATCGAACCCGCAATCGTTTCATCAGTTGTAGTTTATTCCAAATTTTCACGGTAGTTGTGGCCAGCGCGTATTTGTGACAATATATTTTTTTGATAATTATTTTATTTAGGTACCTCTATATATAGTAGTTTATTTTATAACGATACTTTACTGCGAAATAAATATAACTGAGCTATTTCGTAAGTGTTTTTATTTATTTGAATTATTTAATATTATATATATAGGAGATATTCACATAAATATCAAACATTCCTCATTCCATGGAAATATTACACATAGCAACTACAAACATATTTTCGATTGGTCCCCCATACAGAAAAACATAACAATATTTCTTCCAAGTGTCACGAAAAGCTGTCATATATGCCTACTATACCGTATTTAATACCTACCATTATTTTCTCAAAATGGAAAGATTGTAATTTTTTCTTTTATAGAAATAAATAAAATATGAGAAAGTTTCTTTTTTTCTAAAGCACAAAACACATTAACAATAATATTGATATACTATTAGTGTTTACGCGCCTTGTTACTTCGATTGTCACCACTGGGTTTCTTGGTTTATAATAATGTACATGTGTGTGTGTGTGTATGTGAGTATTGCCGCCCTTTTTTCGGAAAACTAAGAAGATGGTAACCGACGGGCGTTATTATTTTTAAATACCGTGTTTCGACCAGTTCAGCGGTCCAAATAAACCACAAGTGCGCGCTTCGGTCGAAATCTAAAAAAGGCAACCTAAAAAAACAACAACATCGGACCAGAAAGACTGCAAAAATAAAAGGTTAGTGCAGTTCATATATCATGTGTGCTCATTGTTTATCGGAGACTTGAAAACCAGCTATTGAAGGTATTTACATAAACAATTGCTCCAAAAATAATGTAGGTTTTTAATCAAATATCATTTTGAACGTTTTTTGATATGATTAATTTTTTTTATGCATTGTGAATCTTAAAAAGAACATAATTTTAATCAAGTTTTGGGGTGAAGGAACCATTTCTGAACGAAAAGTAAGACGTTGATTCGAGATGTTTAAGAACATAGACTTAAGGACGTTCCCAAAGAGCAGTCGTACTCAACCTTCAAGAAGATTTCCCCGTATGTAAACTACTATGAACTACTATGAATAGAATAAAAAATAGTTGAGGTACAGTGTACTTTTCGCTTTCGCTCACATGCGCAGAAGTTCAAAAATATTCTCATTGCGTCGTTTCTCCGATCCGGCAACATGGTATTCCTACTTTGAATATTCCTACGCTGGAGACGTGTGCTGTCAATGTTTTGAAAAAATTTTGAAGGTTACTTTTATATTAGAGATTTCGAATAGTTTGCGTTTATAAAATGGTAGATTCGTTAAAAAAAAGACTCGTGATAAAATAGCTAAAGCCTTAGCAAGTATGTCTGAAGCTAAAAATTAAAAAATTCTAAAAATACTTCATAAAACAGCTCAATGTGAAATTCCAGATGAGAACTATAAAATTTGATTAACACATTAAAATTACGAAGTAATTTATTTAACTCTTACAAAAAATGCGAGTATTATTTTGCGAGAATTATCTAAATCAGACAAAGATAAAGTAAATTTGTGAATGTTGGCAGAATTAAAAGATATTATTTCTATCAATATGTGTAAAAAAACTAGCTTTAAATGACATTTCGTGTGACAATTTAAAAAGAATCTACAAAGGCGGTGAAAATGCTATTGTGCAATTATTTACCGAAAAATAAGATGATAAGAAAGTGCGAATAACTAAAAATAAATATATTACAACGAAAGTCTTAGACTTCTTAAAAAATCAAAATTCACAAAAGATAAAAAGTTAAAAATCAAAAAAAAAAGTAATAAGAAAGTACTAGTATCTAAAAAAATATATTGCTAGGATTTTATGTTTGTTTGATGTTAAAAATATAATTCTTTATGAAAATGTTATCACAGATTATATTTTAGAATCAATATTTATTTATTATGCTAACATGATGCTTATTAATATTGAATAATAATAAATATTTAATTTGTTATAAAAATTGATTTTTCATTCACAATAACCTACAGTTAACCTATATCGGTGAGCTACTCGCATTTATTAAAAACTGCTGCGCTTTTTGGTATTTCAAACTTTCCGCGTAGTGCCACGTTGCCAAGTCGCCATCTCTCACTATTCAAATTATAAAAGGAAACGTTAAAACCATCAAAAGTAGCCGACTTTTAACATTTTTTATAACAAAACGAATACCGCTTGTTTTAGTTATTTTTACAGAAAGATATTTGTTAAATTTTCAATGAATGATTCTCAGTTTTCCAAAACAATCGTAAGAAAATTACTATTGCTATTCAATTAATCGTGCGGTACAACATCGATCGGGGTATGGTTCATATGTTAAATATGCAAATTTTAATAGTTCATATTTACAAAATTTACTGCCGCAAGGACTATTGAAAAAAATTTCTACACATAAATACACTCATAAGTATGTGTATTCAAAGTTTTAAAAGGATTGTAAGAAAAGTGATTTTTTTGGGTACGTCCTTAAGAATCTTGTAAACGGCCGAAGACGTCATGTTTTTGTTTACAGCGACGAATTGAAATCTTTGGTGGAATTAAACATAATACTGGCGCAGTACCGATAACCGGCACTGATCAAATAAAGTTGACCCATCTTTCCTCGTGACAACTTTGACCTTTTATGCACCTCCATAACTATTTACGGTAAAAAAAAAAACAAAAACGCGACAAAAAACACCTTTGAAGAATTATTTTTATTAAAATTAATTAATTAATTTAAAGAAATAAGGAGAAACACCACACATTTGTATTGAAAAGACATGATACCTACCTGATGAACCACATTTACACAGCATTTAATCGAATTTCAATATTCTCCATCAATATTTTATCTTTACATATGAATTCGATTTAGCTGTATTGAAAGAAAAAATATTCTCAGATATCCTAAAATGCGTAAGAATCTTAGAATTTTTTTTGCTCTAACGAAATTTACATAATAATCTAATAACTCCGTAACAGAGTGTCATAACTTTTGTGAATTATTACTTTTACTGTTTCGGATAAAATATATTTTTCTGAGATTGAATTCTATTTTCTAATTTGATTTAAGATTTTCACGGACCCCCGAAATGTCCTAATTAACCTTTCACGACACTAGCACACAGATAGTATTCTGATCATAAATTGAGTGGAATTATGTGCTACGTATCGCGTTTCCCTATTGACAGTTATTTAGTATCGTAAAACTCAAAAGCAGGCTTACTTACAAGACCGATGAAGCTTGCTACAGACTGGAGGCTTATGGAACAAATGCCAGGGTGTGTTTTCGCTTTTTTGCCAATACTGGTTACCCAGTTTTACATGATTGTCCTACAGGGTGGTTTAATCAGTGTTAACAAAACTAAGAAAAATTAAAAGACTATCAACAAATGTTACTTTTATACAAATTAAATGTATCAATTAGAGATAAGTTTCTTTTGCCACTCAGGCTCGAACCAGGAACACTCCCTATCCGGGGAAGTGCGCTGACCTATTACACCACGGCACCATGGTAAGATAACGTAAATTTTCCAATTTATATGTTGCACTTTTAAATTGATACATCTGTCATTCCATTATTTGAAAGCAATCTACTTAATATGTACGGAATCTCAAACACCTTTGAGTAAAATCCGATAGGAGACGCCAGAATTAATTAATTTTATTAAATTTTTGAAACATTAATACAACTTATATATTGTTGATAAACTGATTTTATTTGTTTATCTCTATAATTGATACATTTAATTTAAATTAAAAATATTATTAAACTATGTGCTGAAAAATTACAACTTCACAATATTAATGTATTCTCCTTAAAAACGTTACTTTGGTATCCGTAAGCATCTGATCCGGAAAACTACGATTCAGATTTACAGAATACTGATTCTTGCATATGGACCTGAATACTGTGTACTCCGTTAAAAAGATGAAATTTTTTTGCTGGTCTTTGAACGTAAGATTCCAAGAAAGACATTTGGTGCCAAAAATTAAAACGTGTTGTGGGGTATACGTATGGCTTCGCGACGAATTAATTGCAGAGTTTAGTGAACACAAACATTGTCCAAGTTATCAAGATAGCATCGCTGAGGTGAGCTAGACATGTTTAACGAATGGACTTAAACATGTTGGGCTTAGGGGTGTTGGAAGAGCTAAGCTGCGGTGGTTGAATGGCGTTACCCAGAACGCTCATGCAGTCGGTTGAGGACAGATCGGATTGATGAAATTTACTCGAGGAGACTAAGATCCATGCCGGGCTATGCAAAATTGAAGCTGAAGAAATCGGAAAGGAATAGAAAGATTGTGACTTAATGGAATACTTGGAGCGTAATTTAGAAGCGACAGGGAACGGACGGTATTAAAAATAATACATATAAATTAATGTATATAAATAAATAATAGATATCTCATAGAGACGAAGCTATTTGATGAAAATATATGGAAGTATGGGTAAATATATAGTGTGGATTACAACAAGCATATATTATATGTTGGAATGATTGTTTAGAAGTGCAGACTATAATGACTTCCGTGAAGTATACGAATTTTCTAAGTGTGATAACGACGATTCAAATTCATCACCATCATCGACGATACAAGCGACATCTACACCCGAGAGAGAGTCTCACCAGATACAAGTAGGCGTACCTATATCTACCTCACAATATACGACAATCAACCCATATTTTATTTCACCACCTATTTCCACTGTTTTTTTATGGACTGAATTTTCAATTTAAAAATCAAACCAGGAATTGAATGGATACACCCTGTATAATATTTCGATAGCTACGACAATTCTACGTCGTAGCTACGCGTATCTCCCGCCTCGGCCGGCGAAGAGGCATTTATCTTGTTCGGCCTATCGATGCTCCCTTATCGGGGCTGTTATTCTAGGGGACCGGCCTCTCAGGCCTCTCAGCCTGTGGAGGGTAAGTCGTGCTGGGCCCGGGCGAGCTGGGGGCGAATCAGGAGGGCGGGCACTGCTTCGAGGGCCCTTTAGCGCGCGTAATGTGTACGCTGACAATTCTGGAAAAAATATACCCTCGCAAGAAGACGTTAAGTTTTAAATTATTTCAAGATGTATATGTACATCGAATTAATGTTGAATTTACGTCTTTCAGGCGTTATATGAATTGATTCTGAACAGTCTTTATGTTAATAGTTAACCGTTATGAGGATTTATCCAACCCCAAATTTATTATTAAGAAAAACACATTCTTATTATGAAGTTGTAATTATTCAGAACGTAGGTCTGTGATATTTTAAATACTAATTAAATGTATTAATTAGAAAGATATACATATAAAATCAATTTTATCTAAAAATATTGTTGTTGCTACCGATATTCGAACCTGGTATATGATTATCCGTAAAAATAAATAAGATGGCTAACAAACAATTAAACGATGTTTTCTAAATTAATTTTATTGTGAATTTGAAATAAATTTAACGGGTAAAATTAAACAATGTGCAAAGTCAAATTTGATGAATATTTATTTGATAAAGCAGTATTTTTGTAAAATATAAATCAGATGTTCAAGTGATTATTTTGCGAAAAAAATTAATTTAAAATGTAAAAAGTGTTGTAAAACCTTTGACTGTCTTGAAGTAAACACGATTTTTAAAGAAGAACACTGAATTGTGCCCAGAAATGATCTATTAATTTAGAAGAATCCAGTAAGTGCCTAGTCTCGGGACATAATCAAGTGTAATCTGTCTCGCGAGGCGTATAAAGTAGAAGCTCGTTATGGATTTGGAGAGCTTTTGTGCGTGCAATTAGAAGGCGTTGACGAAAGCTAATTTCATTTTATGCGAACTCAATTTTACGCTTTGCGAGACTTTATTTGATTATGACGTCACAGAGCTCAGCTATTTGTTTTGAAAGTAAATGTGTAATGTATCTGTTTAAATACGTAGAAAGTTTATTATAGTAGGTAACTGAGTACCGACTGATACGAGATACCCAACCGCCGTTAGGGTGGGGTCCATGTCACCGATATGGTAATATGGTAAGTATTGTATAGGAAAAGAGGACCGGAGCTGTTAATTTATTTTAATAATTATACAAAATACTTCGTTTAAACCACTATTTATTAATTATTCTACATGTTTAGACACCTATGATATCATCCTCAGGAAACAATGTATACTGAAATTGAAAAAATATGCGCAGATAAAAACAAAAATGTAAAATGGTGAATAAGTAAGAACTAATATGAAAAAAAGTCTAAAAGGTGTTAATATTAGTTCTGCAAAGATATAGATTAATAATTGAACAATTCCGCAAATATTTATTTCGAAGTACGTAGACTTCAAGCTTAATACGATTCTGTAAAAATTTCAAACAATAATATTTTTCGTAACAATGCAAAAGTTGCACATGTTCCTTGAACATTTTCGACTCATAATTTAGTCACGTATACCAATAAAATATTGTGGTCTAGGTCTGTTACATCATCTATATTAATAATGAATAATATATACTTATTATATTTGAAATAATATTATCGGTTTAACTTTGTTAATTTTTACTGGAACGAATGTAACTATATTTTTTCGAAAAGTAGATTTGTTATGTGTGCCTTTCTACCTGATATAACTGATATTTTAATAGTATTAAAGATGGCTTAATCGTTAGACGGGACCAGGTTTATCATTACTCGGTGGCTTCTGTAATTGTTTCACACCAGCAACAAATACACAAGTCTCCAAATATAATATTTAAAAATTCGTATGTAAAAATAAAGTAAAAAGATAAGCAGTTCACGAACCTTTCATACGAGAAGAGAACAAGAACCCCATACAAGTACTGCCCTAAATTTTTAATACACTCCAGGGTTTAGTAATAATGTCCTGAAGCATTCGTCCGGGAATTGTTTAACATATTGAAGACTCCCTGACTTATAAAATGAGCTCATTTTAAAGTGTATTTTTTTAATCCCATAAAAGTTACTCGCAGCTGTTAGGAAATTGCATCGTACAGGAGGTTCAAAAATTGACCGCCAATTTACAGTTAATGATATTAGATATTTGAAAAAAGTTACATATTTTTTTCCGTATTCGTATATATATTCAATAACTCGATTCAAAATGATTATTGTAAAATGTAGTGTTATTGTCACCTGTTTTAATTTTGTCCCTACCCCTTAGCCCATTCCCAAATAGTCTACACCTGTTCCCCAGCTCGACTCTTTTGTTTTCGTATATGTGAAATTCTTCGAGATTTTGGAAAGGAAGTGGTGTTCTCTCTGGATCATTCGTTGGATCCACTGGAATAACAGTAGATTTTTGTTTGTGGAATTCAGTGATAAATGTGCGGTGGATTCATCAGAATCGCCGGTTTGAGCTATTCAAGTTTTAGGGTGAACTTCGGAATAAGCCAGAGAGCATCATCATCTGTTTTCCTTATCCCGTTAACCATCCTGGTCCGCTATCGAAGGATTCCCTTACCCTCATCCCATCCTTCCTTTATTTCCAATTCCCTATTCCGTTCCCTACTTCATCCATCTACCCATCTACCCGTTTCCTCTTCCCATTCCATTCTGTCAACCCGTCCGATTCCATCAACCCCCACCACTTGTGATTGGCGACTTGCTTCGTTCGTATACTTATTTTGGATTTATCGTTATTAATATATTAAACATTAACAAATTAATTATAGTCTGATAAAATTATGTAAACATTACTGTTTAGACTTTAATAATAAACTATATTAAAACCTATAAACAAACTTTCTTAATAGCATCGTTTAAGCGTGAGTAAATATATATTTAAATCTAACTACTATTTAAAACATAAACAAAAACTTCATCTATTGCCTACCTACTGGTAAGTAATCAATTTGCCGTTATTTTTAGTAAGGTTTAAATTACAATTATTAAACGATAAATATAAAGTTTTTGTTAAAATTATAATTACTGCTTGTTGAGGGAATTTTGTACATCATTTTCATGTACTTTATACTTTATTCAATAACATCGTTACTGTTCGTAGAAAAATGAACTCATTATAAGCAGTGGTGTCCACATGAGCTCACAAATTTTGTTATTGATGCTACGAAATAGTGTCAATATAAAAAATAAAAAATAAAATATATATATTATTTAAATCTTAAAGCATCAATATATTCCAGATAACTAATAACTAAATATCATATGCAACATTTTTTTCAGACCTAAAAACCTGCTGTATCCATATAGACACTAGTCTATTTTACAATTTTTCCGTTTATTATATTATAATATATGAAAAACTCGATTTTTTTGTGAAGTTTTATATTACTAAGGAGAACACATTCTTATTGTGAAGTTGTAATTATTCATAACATAGGCCTGTGATATTTTAAATACTAATTAAATTTATTAATTAAAAAGATATATATATATAAAATCAATTTTATCGAAAATTATTATTGTTGTGCTACCGGGATTCGAACCTGGATCTCTTTCCAAACCGGGGAACGTGCATTATCCAACTATGCTACAGCGACAATACTTTTAACGACATATTTTCGTACCTATATGTTACACTTTTCAAATTAATACATCTATCGTTCCATTATTTGAAAGCCATCTACATTGTTTCATATATTATTATATTAAAGAGAACATATTATTATTGTAAAGTTGCAGTTCTTTTTTAGAGCATAGTTCTGTCGTATTTTAATAAATTAGAATGATTAACAAGAAAATTCAACATAGTTAAAAATATTATTTGGTAATATAATAGTCAAAATAACTTATTCATAAACCGGCGTAACATTTTCAAAACTGAAATATAAATGCAGATGTTTTAAAATAAATATCAGATATCTCATAGAGACAAAACAATGTGTTATTATATTTAATGGAAAATATATGAAAATATGGGGTAAGTTTAATAACAGTGCCTTTGTAGGTAAAAATCCAGTAACTAATATTCAAATATTGCATATGTTTTTAAATATATTAACTAGAAAGATATACATATAAAATCAATTTTATCGAAAAATTTTGTTGTTGCGCTACCGGAATTCGAACCAGGATCTCTTACCAAACCGGGGAAGGTACATTATCCAACTATGCTAAGGTGACGATATTTATAGCGACAAATTTTTCGAACCTATATGTTATATTAATACATTTTTAATCGTTCCATTATTTGAAAGAGCCATCAACCTTATTTTTACGGAATCTCAAATACCTTTTAGTAATCTGATAGCAGACGCCAGAATTATTAATTCATTTTTATTAAATTTTGTACACATTGTTACAACTTTAGTTTTAGGAGAACGCAATCTTATTTCTCCTATTTCTCTATTTTTTTGATAAAATATTTATCTCAGCAAATTTAACATTATTTAGAATCCTTAATTTAACCTAAGATGACTTCAAATATTTTACAATTATGATGTTCCTATACATATTTACTTTGCTTCAATTTCTCTCCCAATGTCTACTATGTCAACCCTTTCTTACACGTTTGGATCTCATTTATGCATTTACTTTTGGCGAATTTCCACAACAATCCCCTTCTCCTAAACTTTATTTAATAAAAACTGCATAATCTAGCGGGGTTATACATATTGTCAACATTTTATCATCTCTATTTTTATTGTGTCCATATTGACACGCGTAATTTTAATGTACATTATTATTATCATAAACAAAATAAATAATATATCTGTATATTTGTATGTAAATTCTAGTGGCGTGCAGTAGGTATAGACTTAGGTTATCCTGTTACTATGATGTTATATAATACCTTACTACATGCTATATTATACATGCAGGTTTGCAAACTTTTATTTAACCGACGTCTTTAAACAAAATGAATCCATCATAATAAAAATTAATTGTCCTTGAACGCAGAGAGCAACCATGAAAACAACATGTTAAGTAAGGTAGTCAAATTTACGAATTAGTAAATGAGGATGTAGATGCTTCGATCAGCTCTAAGCCATGTTCAAAACTTTTCAAATGTCATTCTGTTAGAAAAAAGCATAAGTAAGGACTTCGTACAACATGGATCGACAACCATTTGGAATTTTCAATTCAGTAGGTAGCAATTGTATGGCTTGAATAAAACGATAGATTAAAACATTGGCTGGCGTCGCGCGGTAGCATCCAGAACTACGCAACTAATGATTCTACCGATAAAAGGTGGGTGTTAGCATAATTATAACATATTAATTATTTAATTTATATTTGTTTCCCACAATTGTTAGTATTGCATAGCTTTTTTTGCTTGTATGCAATGTGTACGCCCCTGGTAAACTCTATACATTGATTATTCATTTTTATGTTTTTAATAATTACCACCTTGACAATTTTGATGTTAGATTGATTAAATCAGTTCAGTGCACTTATTTCAACTAAGCTATGTGTGCAACGCAAATTACTTCTTAAAAATAACAATTTACGATATTCAAATTTACAACAATTATTCAGTGTCCATACGGACACGTGTAATACTAATGCTAGCAATTACGTTCGGTACTAAAGAGTTAATTCGTTGCTCTATTTATTATATTAGTTCCGTACTATTTTATAATATACACTGATTTTACATACAGATGAAATAATATTTTTTAAAAATCCACTATGGTGCAAAAATATGTTACCGTTTTAAAAAAATATTCCGGTGTTACAAGATACACAAAAACGCGGATCATAATTCAAACTAGTTGAGTCACCATTTTTGATAATTTTGACAACTGAATTATCAAATTTATTGACCACGCATTATTAAACTAGCCCTATGTGATTACAAATAAAATAAAATAAATTTGTAGAGATACGAATAATAATTTGTTTGAGTCATATTATTATTATAGAATAGGATAAAACATTGCAGAAAAGTAAGACATATATTTCAGTACCCTGCCTAGTACACTAGTATTTTACTGTATTACAGCACACAGTGCTTTTCCGGTATAGTAGAAAATAAAGTATTAGTGATGAGATCAAAATCACGAACCGTGAGTCAATCACTGATATCTTTGAGTCACACTCACTATCAGTGATTGAATATCTGGGAATATCGTGATTCATTTTTCAAATTTATTTGTATTTGGTTGTGAACCATGATTCGGTACATGTGTATATGAAATGAAAATTTTCATGAAAGAATAACGTTATAAAAAATTATAGAAAAATGAACACATTATTTAAAAGGCATTTTTTTTGGTAATGCATATAATTATCTTTATGATGATATTTTTGTAAATTAAATATATACGCTATAATATGTTTTTATGCAAATCAATTTTGAATATAAGCTGATAATATGCGCTAAAAAAAAATATTTCGTGTGTTGTGATATCGAGCGGCGCATGCGTATTAGTAATGAAACTGTGATCACAGTCACAGTTTTTAATCACTGATATTATCGAATATCAATCACAATCACACCAGTGAGTCAAGAGTAGCATTTTTTCTCATCACTACAAAGTGTAATATTCTCTGTACAAAAAAATATATACGAGTATAATGAGTAAAACAAAATGCAATTTGAAAGCATATAAAAATATATATATATATAAAGAATGTTCGTGAAGAAAGGTTGTGTTTATTAACTGAATCAGTCACTAATTACACTCTATTGTAATAATTCTTTCAACCCTAATGCACCTGCGACTGTCAGTTGTTTCTTTGTTTAAACAGCGTCGTTGTCATTTGGGGTGCTGCAGGGTGGTCCCAAACTCTATCACAGGTGCCGTAATTACCAGCGGAGTTGAGGACCTAATCGGAGGTCATTATTACCCTCAGTCACGTCCTCACCAGAGAACGTGTTTCATGAACCCCCGGCGTTCATAATGTCACTTAATTCTGTACTTTGCGGTAGGGTCACCTGACTTTCTATGTAAAAGGTCGCACCTACAAATATGTATAAGATATTAAGAATGCTACCCCTTTAAATGAAAACTAATTAATCTAATTAATTATTCATTTCTAATTTTTTTACCGATATCACCAATCATTATTCAACCAAACACTTGTAATATGTATATGTAATATAAAATTAAACATAACGATTAGAAAGATACAGAAGAAAATTTGATTTATCGAAAAAATATTTTTGATCCTACTTAGATTTGAACCTGGATCTTTTCCTATCTGGGAAATGCGTTAATCAATTACACTTCACCAACATAGTAAAATTTTCGGACTTATATGCTGTAGTGTAGTGTAGGTTAATACATCTATTATTCTTAATTTATAAATTTAACAATATTTTATGATAAATTAAATTTTCCTGTATATCTTTCTAATTGATACAATTTAACTTGTATTACAATACCACAGAACTATGTTACTCTATAAAACTGCAACTTCACAGTGTATTTCCATTAATATATAATTTATATCATTAAGAGAACACATTCTTATTGTGAAGTTGTAATTATTCAGAACATAGGGCTGTGATATTTTAAATATGAATTAAATATATTAATTAGAAAGATATACATATAAAATCAATTTTAATAGAAAAATATTGCTGTTGCGCCACCGAGTTCGAACCCGAATCTCTTTCTAATAATGGAACGATTAAATGTATTAATATCAAAAAGGTAACATAAAAATGGTTCGAAAATTTGTCGCTAAAAATATCGTCGCTGTAGCATAGTTGGATAATGCACCTTGCCCGGTTTGGAAAGAGATCCAGGTTCGAATCCCGGTGGCGCAACATAATTAATATATTTTATATAATTTATGTGTAAAATATGTCGCGAATGTTGATGTTACCAGAAAAATTCGTTAGAAGCATGTACGATGTGGATGAGGCGAGACTTGTGTGTCAGGACAGAAAAGTGTGGCCCTCTATCCTCTCTGCCAACTCTCACAGGGAAATTGCACGATGGTAAGTTAGTAAGTTATTTATAATACGGTGGGTATAAGGCTTAACTTACCACAATACAAATCACATACATAACTCTTGTGTTCAAAGCTACAAGTTCAGAAGGACTCGGCTGCGGATACTAAAACACATAAATCAAAAAGGGTGTTAACTTGGTATATTACACCGTTATTCATGAAGATTACAAACAAGCGTTAGAGCTTAAGGTTAAAAGTAATTCCCGATTAGCTGCTTGAGATTACATCCTAAAACTATGAGCCGAACTGGCCAAGGAGCATATCTTGGAATGCGAACTGGAAAGCAATGGTCTGAGGATGCTTCAGTTCAACTGGCCTATGCGGCGAAATGAACACACGCATCATCTAATAAGCATCATAATAGCGCATCGCCATAGTTTCCGTTCTAGACCTAACACCATCTAGTGGCTTACAACTAGATACATTAATTTGAAATAACTACAACATATAAGTTCGAAAATTTGAAAAGTGTAATTGGATAATGCACTACCCCGGATAGAAAGAGATCCTGGTTCAAATCTTGGTGGCAGCTAAAATATATACATATTGTGTATTTAATATCACAGAACTATATTCTGAAAAAAATTACAACTTCACAAATAATAATGTGTTCTCTTTAAAATAGATATTTTTTCTTTATAATATATATTACATGCATTTCAATACTTCAATAATGTTAGGAATATTATCAAACAGTATGTCTAATCTCATGAGTAAGTCTCTAAATGTGAGGCCTATCAATTTATAGTCTTGTAGTAATAGCCTTGCATTGGATGCCTTCTTGCTCAAAGACTTGTATAATTAAATTTGCCTTATTTAATTTTATACATTTATACCATTTGACGATGTATTATTTGCTAATCACTATAAAATACGTCACCATCCACTGATGTTAACATTGTTATGATGTAATAATTAATGAATTATTGTTGATATAATTTTAATCAACAAACTGGAACCATTTTATAATTTAAGGCGTTAAAGAATGATTGTATTACGTTCCAAGATTGTAATAACATCAGTTTAAAGTTATTCTTAGGTATTCTTAGGTATTCTTAGATATTAGGTATTAGGTATATTGGACACTTTTATCAACAAAATACCTAACTAATCACAAACGCCCTTCAATTATTTTATATTGACTTATTTTGTGATTGTATAAGAATAATGAATGTATAATGAAATAATGTCACATAACATCTTCATACACCATAACCTTTAATTATGATAATATAAACAAATTAGACAAATCACTCATAAGATATGCAAAAAAAATATATGTATTAAAAAAATATTTAATTGCTACTGGGATTAATTATTTAATCTTTCTAGTTGATAAATTTATTTTTTATTAAAATATGGTTAATAATCAAGATATAAATTAAATAAATTCACAGTAGTTTCTGAGTACTCAATTAATTTAACTTTTCTGTACAAAATACACAAATATTTCATTTTTATAATAAGAATTCACCATAATTACGAAACTGGGAGTAAAACCAATGAGCATGTAATTCAAACAGTCTGGGACCTGTCCCAGACTGTTTTTGAATTATCATCATACTCCTGAATAGGACAGAGACTGATTATTTCATAAAGCCCCTAGATTATAGAAGAAGCTTTCTTAAAAATAAGAAGTAAAAGTAAATTTTAACTATTTTACATGGAATGTCACAAAATGATTAATAAAACTACAGAAAAAAATGCATTTAATCTACTATGTACATAATAAAGGCTGTATTTTCTCGATTTCGTATTCTTTCTCAGGTGCCGGTTTTATATGATAATGATCTGTAAAAACATGCGTGACGAATTTTAGGATATACTCCGTCAATGAAAATTCACGTTGTATTCAAGGGAACTAGTTACAAAATATTTACCGGTGTCTTATATGGCTTGCAGGTGTTCTTTTTTGCCGTTAAATGTAATACACAAGAAATATTGTAAATGTGGCATCATGTATTTTAAGGTAGACTCTTGGATAATCTACGTTCGTAACATAATATTTATTTTATGTATATTAATTTGTACATAAAGAATTATATTCTAAAAGTTGTTTCGTACATTTTTTGGATCTGTTGTTTTTGTGCGATCTCCAGGTCGCACTTCCAGTGGAATGGATTACGATAATTCCGGTTGTAAGTCGAAATTACCGCAAGATGGGGATGGAAATCGGGAAACGGATATAGAAAGAGATCGGTAAAGGGAAAGATATTTTTTCGAAGGACCAGCGATCTGGGGGATCGGTATTTAGAAGGAATGCTCGTCTTATCTTATGTATGACATCTCCAAAATTCCTGGTGGCGCCGCCAAAATTACATACTGCATACACAAGGACAGTTGACGATCTCCGACGGTGATATCGTAGTTTATCCACGGCACATACAAAAAACAAACAATATGATCACAACACAAGATCACATAAAACAGTGCTCCACTGCACTGGAGGTAATTGTCCAAACCGCGAATGGTATCGCGATGTCGAGATCAAACAAACAATATTGATCAAGGGACACCTGGTGATATTAAAAATTTCGCCAATAATATTTTTATTTTATACTTTATAAAATTAAATTCAAAATTCAAGATTCTTCTAATTCTGGTGTACTTTTGCTTAGATCACAAACTAATGTGAAGGATGTCGTTGTCATTGCTAAAATGGTAATGAATGATAATGAGACATTCATATTATAATATTAACAAATGATGTATGGATAAAGAATCCATGAGATAAAAAATCAGTCTCGTTATGCTTTCACTCAGTATGCGCAGATAATGATGAATCGGAGAGCCATGCGGTAGCCTTTATAAGTAGTGGATTAAAAATGATGATATTCATGTATAAAACAATTATTTTACGTTACAGCTTTTCTTAATTCCGACGATTAACCCGTGTCGTACAGTTTTCGCGCTTAAACCAATTTTACATCAATTTATAAAAAAAATACGTCCTTCTGGATCTAGCCACATGAATCAGGCAGATTTTGTCTTGGACCAATATGAATGGTATTACGATTTTTTTTAATTGAAAGATGGTGGATCAGGCCAATGAACAACAAATACTAACACTCGTTGATTTCAGGGTTTTTTGGTCGTGATCAAAGAATGTGCATTTAAATAATTTGAAAGTTGCGTAATATAACAAAGAGGCAGTATTTCTAACAATAGATAGTATAGTGTGTCCCAAAAGTCTTTTTTATTTTGGTTCATTCGCTGCACCAACGGGAGAGGGGCGGGAGGTATGCCGATCGCTAGCCGCGTCCTTAGGGATTCAGTCGCTATAGAGCGTGTGAAATTGAGGTGACATAAACTAGCCCCTGTGTAGCTCCGACTTGACTTTTTCTTATGGAGCTACATTAAAACAAGGGTATAAAGTAACAATCCGCCCTTTCTGGATCAATTAAAAGAAAATATCCGAGAAGAAACGGCAGCGATCGCGGAGAATACGTGCCGAGCAGTTCTCAGAAATTTTACCTCCCGTTTAGAAGAGCGCCAGTTAAATAACGGATCATATTTAGAAAATATAATTTTTAAGATATAAATTCCCAGGGACTGTGGTTAAGTTTAAAAAAAAACACATTTTTTTATTAAACCCATCCATTATTTTTTTACAGAAATATGATTATGAAATATAATTTTGGAACATCTCGAAACATGTCACAAAAATGAAAATAATGCGACATCTCTTATTATTATATTATAAATCAGTACCATCTGAAAAATTATTATATATTTGTTTTCAATTCGGACGACGTTCTTGACAGACCTGGGTATTTTAATTTAAAATTATAATATTCAAAAATTATTTGTTCGGTGTACCATCACCGCAAAGGAGATGGTACACCGAGACAGCGGTGTGAGCCCTGATCGTCCTATACACAGAACGACGCTTCGATTGGTATCGCTCGCTTTATAATAATTTAGTGTTTACCTAAGCGGCCGGTCGCGTGTTATGGCCCGACACTGCGGTATGACAGAACGCCGTTTCGTGCTCGGTGTTCTCCGAGTGGATGGCAGTAAGTGTGAGGGCTATTTATCTGACAAATTGTTGTTTATTATCGTGGGGTTGCTTGCGTGCGAGCAGCCCTTAGATTCTTAATTGGTACACATAAAGCAATTATTAACGCATACGCGAGCGTGCATTTGTGCACAATTAATTACTCATTAACTGGGCAACAACCGGTCGTGTATTACTTGAACGAGTCCGTTTATCATCATTCGTATAATGAGGTATTACAACTCTAGCAGCCGTAAAGAAAAACGTTTTATGGTGTAATAATGTACATATTTATAATTTAATTACATTTATTTATGTTTCGGAGTTGTTAATTAATAGTGATGGTGAATGTGACTGTGATTGCGACTATAATTGAGAGCTGAGATTTAAGGATGATTGGTAACTAAGATTTAAATATTCATTATTAAAGAGAACACATTCTTATTGTGAAGTTGTAATTATTCAGAACAGACGGTCTGTGATGTTTTAAATACTAAATTTTAATGACATAAAACATCACAGTGTTTTAAATACTAAATTTTAATAAATGTTTTAAATACTAAATTTTAATGACACGGTCTGTGATGTTTTAAATACTAAATTTTAATGACATAAAACATCACAGACCTATGTTCTGAATAATTACAACTTCACAATAAGAATGTGTTCTCCTTAATAATATAAGTTGTATCAATGTGTCCAAAATTTAATAAAAATGAATTGATAATTCTGGCGTCTGCAGTCGGTTTACTCAAAGGTATTTGAGATTCCGTAAAAACAATGTGGTTGGTTTTCAAAAATAATGGAACGACAGATGTATTCATTTGAAAAAGTGTAACATATAGGTTCGAAAATTTGTCATGAAAAATATTGGCGCAATAACACAATTGGTAGTTTACTTCCCCAGATTGGAAAAAGAGATCCAGGTTCGAATCCAGGTAGCGCAAAAACAATATTTTTCGACAAAATTGATTTTATATGTATATATTATATTTATAATTAATACATTAAAAATTAGTATTTATTTTTAAGATTTAAATATTTACTTTCCAGTGTAAGTAATTTCTTTAAGAATTACAAATAAGCATTTACTGATCATAGATACAATTGAACACAGTCGTAATAATGGTTTAAAGAACGATTACACATAACGTTTTAAATAACGTGTTCTATAACGTTTTTAATGACGATTTAACAATCACCATTTGCTAATGGTGTTTTTCGTTTCCTTCGCAGTACGGTAATATAGGAATTAAAATTGAATCTCAATACCAAACTCCTTTCAATGACATCTACAGGCTCTGGTACAAATGTCACCTAAAACCATAGATACCTACAACTATTTTATATAAAAAGTTGGATTAATGGAATGCATTAAATTACATTTTTTCATATTTTAACTGTTGCAGAGGAGATTAAAATTCACCCAACAGACAAACGGAACATCAACGATCAATTATTTATATATTTGTTCATAAACAGCCAGACAGGGTTGCATTCGTAATGCAATTTTCACCGGGCAATGCCCGCGCTGAGACAAACATTTTACACTTTTTTTATACTTATATGTAGAAGCAAAATGGAAAGTGTGTTGGAAGAAAACTCTTGGGAAAATTGGCAGCAATGCATAAGAGACAGAGATACAACTCTACAGTCCTGT
This sequence comes from Eubasilissa splendida, assembly GCA_031772225.1. NCBI lineage: Eukaryota > Metazoa > Arthropoda > Insecta > Trichoptera > Phryganeidae > Eubasilissa > Eubasilissa splendida. The sequence goes on along the minus strand of CM062857.1, from coordinate 24,386,675 downwards.
AAATAATAATGGTCGCACATCAGCAGAAGAAGATTAAGAAGTAGAAAGGTGCAAGTATAAAATGTCTCCTCTCAACAATTTTCCTCGTGTTATCTGACCACCATATTTAACCTTTCCCTTATGGTGCTAAAATTAAAACGCGCATTCCGGTGTTGTAAACTCAGTGTGCATATGAACTTTTGTGATTTTTATGATAAATATGAATATTTTACATGTATTACTTATATTTATCATTAAAATGATAGTTGATATATCGATTATTATGTAAAAGTGCTAAAAATGTGAAAAAACATTGATCATCACTAATGACAGCATAAAGGCGCATAATACACGTCTAACTCGGCCAGCACACGCTCTGCTTTAGTAGCATCGATGATGATGATGATCGGCATCGGGCACCCCGCGCACTGCGCATACCGCACTTCACCGCACGTTATTGACAAATTCACATCAGGTTTTTCGAGAAAACATTTATTATTATTGCATATGGTTAATACTTATATATTGTATGTATTTTATCCAATACATAAATGTGTTATAAAAGAATAGATAAAATATGAACTCAGTATACAATATATTTATAGAGATATAGGCAATATCAACTCAGTTTACGTCATCGGAAAGGAAAGGTTAGGAACGTATAAAAGGGTAATTTACAAATAAAGAAATAATAAATCTTAAAAGGAAAACAGTCAAAATCCTCGGAAATAGAAAAAAACCTATTTATAAAATTGAGGTCTCCATACCCCTTGGGAGTTTTCTTTACAAAACTTTGTCTCGGAATTAATTCTACTACCCAAGATTTCCACCCTCGGTACCTCGCCGCCTCATAGCCCCCTTTGCTGAAGCTGTTATACTGGCGTTAATTGAGACAGATCAGAATTTATGGCGCCTTTACTTGGACGCCGATATTTATTATTGGGGCTAACAGACTTGATTCACAAAACGAATACCATCCCCGAGGTGGGGGTGGGAGGCCTCGAGCTAGAGGAATCGAGAACCTTCAATTAAACGAACTGTTCTCCGCTGCAATGTGGCAGATATTTAGTAATATAATTCACAATAAATACTTTTTTGTACAATTAAAATCTACCATACTTTCCTAAGGCTTTGGCTTTGGTGGTGAGATAAATTGCTACCCTTCTTTCATATTGCGAAAGTGATTGCTATTTAATGTGCTATCAATTAGTGAAAATTGTAACTGTGATCACTGTTTTACGATAATATCACAATATACGAAAGAAATGAACCAATTAAATAAATCAACTAGAAAGATAGATATACAGAAAAAATCTATCTATCTATCGACCTCTTCCTATCCGGAGAAGAGTAATATTTAGTAAGTGGAGAACCTACTCCCTGTGCATTTTGCCCTTCCAATATATGCCTGTCCCGCATTGGCCAACAAATTACTTAGGGACAGATTGCCTTTTGACACTGAACTTTCAAGATCTGTGTTTTTATTTTATGTCCGAAAGCAGCGCCATGCGTAACGCTAGGGTCACGAAGAGGCGGTGTTGTAAACAGTTCCGGAAGTGCAGTGATATCTAGGTTCTTCACTAAAAGAGGTGCTTGTCAACTGAAGGTGAAAACGACGTACAATCCAGAATAGAGATCAAGATAGGCCAGATCCATTTGCCAATATTCCTCTCTTGAATCCAATTCGGATTGCGTCAACTAATCCTTATTGTAATCGATACAGTCCACGGGATCTTATCCCACCACATATTTTTGTTGTAAAATTTCAGATCGTTTTGTGATATTTTTAATACCAATTAAAATAATCAATTATAAAATATCTACTGAAAAAAATACTCGGTTGCTACCTAGGAACTACCCCAAACTTTTCCTATCTGGAAAATGTGTTACCATTTAGATTTATCAACCCATTACAAAATATAGAAAATACTACAGAATATAAGTTTTGAATTTGTCGAAAACCTAATCGGAGGATATGGCAAAATGGTAATGTTTTTTTTTACAGTATTTTTCTAACATAATTTCGATATCTATAAAATTCATATTTCAATAAAAATATTATTATTATATCTAACTTCTGAATGAGTTAAAACTCCACATATTATCATACAGACAAATAATAAATTACTTAATCTTTATGTTATCGCAATAAATTCCACTTTTGAAATCTTCGCACTCTTTTAATAATTAATTAATTAATTACGGGAACCATGTAGGCAAACGCGGCACTACTCACCATTTTATTATTGTCATTTAGATACAGTATTTTACTATCCTTCAGATTCGGATGATTTTACTTCTGTAATAAACATTTATGAATTCAAGAGGCGCCTGAGTGAACTTTTTCGATAGTCAAGTTAGTTTTAGTCAAGCTAGTAAACCTATACACGCAATCGCATCCCTATACGAAGGAGGTTCTGCGTGTGTAAGAATCAATGGAACATTCAGCAGGGTTGTGTAATGTCAACTGTTAAACTTGTATGTGGATAATTGTGTGAAAGAACTGGAACGTACGAATGTAGGAGCAAAAATGGGCGATTTGATTGTATGGTGTTTATTGTACGCCGATGATGCAGTACTAATGGAAAATAATGAACAAGAACTACAGTCTAGTGCAGCGTTTCCCAACCTTTTTTGGCTCGCGTACCACTTGGTAGTACATCACGCTTAATTGTACCACTTCGTAAAAATGATTGTATTTCGAGAAATTTGTTATTCTATTTGCATTATAAATTTTATAGGGTGACTATATTTCCCAGAACTCAATTTATTTAAGTTTATAAAAAAATACCAAAGGTTTTATTTTTTCTGATAAAAATGACACATTTGAACTTTACATATCACAATGTTTTTTTTTAAATAAAAGGTGCCGAAGCTCATTTCTTGTCAAAATTCAAAACCAGGACATTTAAAGAAGTATTTTTTTTAACTAATTTTTATTAAAAAAAAATACATAGAATTAAATTAAATTATTTGTATGAAACAAAATGAAATGCGTGGCAGACAATTTTTTTCCAAAAATTACCGATATTAATAGAAAATATATGTATATAAAATTAATTAAACACGGTAAATTTAAGAATTCTTCTGATGATTTTCGATCATCGACTGTATATATTAACAACTGTACTGTATATTATTAATTAAAATTAAAAATTATAGGAAAAATACAATAGTTTAAATTATATTTTTGACTGATTTTTTTTTTTTTTATGTCCGCCATTACTGATTATTTTTCGCGTACCATCAACTATCCACTCGCGTACCACCGGTGGTACGCGTACCACAGGTTGGGAACCGCTGGTCTAGTGAGTAGAATGTACGATGTATGCAAGGAAATCGACCTCATGATGAATGAACGAGTCGAAAGTGATGGTATTCGAGAAGAAAGAAAGCGAGACACCGTGCTAAATACTTGTAGGTAGTGAATGTTTGGAACAAGCAGATGAGTTTGTGTATTTGGGAAGTATGTTTGATAGAAACGGAAAGGCTGAGATTGCAGGGAATAAAGTGAACGGCGCTTTAAATTGAATTATATCTAACGGGAATTTGTCAATCGAGACAAGACTAGCGGTGCACAATGGAATCCTGGTACCGACACTAATGTATGAAAGTGAGGCCTGGAGCTGAATGCAGTGGAAATGAGATGACTTAGGCGAATGTATGGCAAATCTATTTATGACAGAGTAAAGAATGATGAAATAAGGAAATAATGTAAAGCTGATGTTAGTATAGTGAGCAAGATTAAGAAAGGATCACTTAGGTGGTTTGGACATATGGAACGGATGAATGAGGAGAGAATGGTAAGAAAGATATATAACGCAAGTGTTGATGACACCAGAAATAGAGGACGTCCGCGGAAGACTTGGCACGACCAGGTAAACCAGATAATGGAGGATGGTTCTGTTTGAAGCCTCAACAATTGGTGAACTTGTATGAGAAGATGTATGAATGTGGATGAGGCAAGATTTGTGTGTTAGGACAATTGTTTTTATGCCTACCCCCGCTTGGAAATGGCTTTATGGTAAGTAAGTTTCGATATGTTAATTATTCTATGTAAATAATTATGTGGGGACAGAGATTCAAATTCACCACCATAGTCACCGTGCCCAGCCGACCAACAACGCGGGCGTCACCTGCATTCAGGTTATCAGTGTTGTATATCTTTAAATCTTTTGTAAACAACCTCCATGACAGCAATTTCCATAAAGCAAAGTAACAAGCGTTTCTTGATTTTATCTTGCTGTTTATTTATTGTTAGATATCATTGTTCCTTGTTACACTTGTTCTCAGATATTAACACCGTTTAACTGATTCAAAGGCTTGGTCTCTTACGATAAATGGTGCGATAAATGAATGACGATGGCGTTTGTTTTCTGCTTATTTTCAAGTATATTGTTTTGGCAGTGCTGATCTCTAATACCACTCCTCTACTGCGCTTTATGAGGTTATCCGTGCGCATTTTGGTAAATTTAAATATTTTTTATTACAATTTGTAAATGTTTTAAATAATATTATTTTATGACCTTAAATTAGTGCTAAAATATATACAAAATATATGTTTTATTCATTTTTTAACTAAAGATCACAGTATATTTTGTTCCTTTTTTATATAGAATGTTTAACTTTGTTTTTAAGCACTTAATGAGTTTTAATTTACCAACCAATTTCATAAAATACCATTTCTATTTTAAAATTAATTAAAAAAAAAAAAAATTATTAAAAATAAATCTAGTACCTAACTTAAATTATTATGATGATAAAATATTTGAAAATTAACTTAATAATAAAAAAAATATTATAATTTTTTTAATGTGGTTTAATTTAGTTGGTTATTTTTAATATTTTGGTTACATAATTATGCATGCTTTATTTATTTCTAATGCTTCCAAATTATCAAATTTAAGACGTTCGTTATTTATATGTAGAACAGACAATCACAAATTTTCATCAAAAGTATCATTTTATAATGAATGATTGGAAAATTCTGAAAAACCATTACTATTTAAATGATTTTTGACTTTGATAAAATTCGACCTGTTTTTCCAATATGGAAATCAGAATAATCTTTACAGATACGTTTATAAACACCGGAATTATTAAATTTATCATCATTGTCTGTGGAATTTATGATTAATTTTCCTATATTATTATTTGTATAAAATGACGATTTAATGTTTTGTGGTAAGTGTTTAAAATTAAACGTGTTAATGTTTGGTTTTAGTTAGTTCATTTGACATCCTGATGAAGGAAATTGTATTTTCCAAAACCGGTTGGTGTACTAAAATAACTCATTATGTGGTTTAAAACAAAGTTAAATAATCTAAATAAAAAATAATACAATGCAAAGTTTAATTTGCAAATATTAAAAATATTTTATTACTTTTTTAATTAAGTTCCTGAATCATAGTACAAAAGTCCTGCAAGGAATAATTAACCCAAATAATAAAGTGAATGAAAATCCTTTCAGATTTGTATAGTCAGACATCTTTACACAATTACGTCTTCTTACCCCAAAGTTCTGCGAGGGTCGACCTATTGGCACGTACCCTCCGCCTCACTAAAGGCTTCATTATCGCCCGCTATACCAATAAACTTTAAACGAACCCTCACCCCACAAATACTAAGCAAACCTTTATTTAGGAAGAATATCAACCCTCGTTTGGAGTTTGGCGAGACTACAATGAACCCGCTCGGCACTTAGTCGAGCGGTTTCAATTCATGGTATCCAAATCGCGAGAATAATGGTAATTATTCAGTTTCTTTTGCAACGTGTTTGCTAATTTGCATGTAGCATTGTGTAGTTTTTTTATTACAGGTAAATAAGATTATCTTTATTCAAATTGCACAGTTTCTGAGAAGATTTTAAAGATGTTTTAGCCATTTTGGGTGATAGAGTTTTGAAATTTTAAGTAGTTTTGAAACAAGAAATTATCCTACTAACAACAATGTGCGTACTTTCTGAAATAAGCTAGCGTTTATCTAGATAATCATTTATAGAAAAATGTAAAAGAATACTTTTTTGAATTTTTATACATTATTTGCTTTTTTGAAATATGAATTAAAACATTAAAGCAGGGTTATAATTAAGATATAATATCAATATACGTTACATAATTTGCCTAAAATAAGTAAGATGTTAGAAAAATTATTTAAGTTTGTTGAAAATAGGTGTACCTTAAAAGTAGGTAGGTACTAGAAAAGTATAAAAGACAAACCCCGATTTTTTTATGAAATTTTTTAGATCCTATATTCAAGTAATGTGTAACTGGCTAAATAAGGTAGAATTTGTGAACGAAGTTATTGCTGTGACGTCAGTAGGTGAAGTGATGAGGCCGCCGACCTTTACTAATATTATTAATACTGCCTTTCATATCGTATTCGTATCCTTTGTATTCGTCAGTGTATTTTCTTAAGAATGGTGAATGCTAGATGGCAGTACAGATTATCAAAAAATAATTAATATTAATATTCATTTATTATATTTCCGCATTGTGCAATAGATGTCACTAGTGTCAAATATTTCAATTTAAATTACTCTAGGTGTACATGTATATAAGGATGTATCATTTTAATATGTTTATTTTTTTCTTACTGGAAATAAGGACAAAAGTATACTACATATTTTTACGGAAACCCTGGCCGTGCAGTGGATACCGCTGTCCTCGATAGCCGCCCACAGGGCCTATCGGCGACAGCTAGTGTATTATTTTTATGGCCGTCTGTGTGCGTATGATCCGGTACCGTATTGATCTATTTTCTTACATCTTACGTCTTACATCATCATTATTCTTCTCTTTTCTCTTATTCTGGTTACTTTGATAATCCTGCTCAGTTCCCTTGTTACACCTTTTCAATCTCGCTGTCAACTATTCTATTATATTTTAATTTTAATATTTATATTATCACATTTGTATATAAACGTGTTTAGTTATTTATTTAAATGTATTATAAATATCTTATTTACTAATAAAGTGAATCAGCCGGGGACAATGAGGGCAAATTTTCTTTTGGCGGCTGTGCAGTATCGCCTTCTCATATATGCGGGACGCTATCAAACAGTTGCCTAGTAGCATTAAAAAATGCCAACCAGGTCTACCCTAATTGTCTTATATATAATATTAAACTCCAATACCTACTGTCAGAGATTTGAAAATTAGAACATTGTACGATTGGTTTTAAGTACTAGTTAGTAAATAAATAAAGTTCTTTCAGATTATTATTTAATTTTGAAAAATTTCCTGCACTGCACGCCCCCATGCTCTCCCTCTCCCCATGAGTATGCCCAGCATGCGTTATGGAGGCTGTTTGTAAATTTGATAAACGTGAAATTTTGTCAAAATAGCACCATGAAAACGGTTCGAAATGCGTTCATTGTATTAAAATGTAATGGGAAATCTGCAAAATGAACCATATTTGTAAATTACTCAAATCAATTTTGTACATCCCTTGTATTTCAATACAGTGTGTTTCACACAATAAATTTCAATATGTGAAATTCACTTGTAGTCGGGAGTCGATTAGCTAAAACCATTATGATGTATGTAGGGACCGCAATAATTGTAAATAAAAACGTATAATTAATTTGTTATGGCCTAGCGCGCACTGTACTGGTCGGCGGTATCGTAACAAGGAATAAATCATTTCGTATAAAATATGCCTGTTCATTAATTTAATACCTTCAGTGACAATAATTTCTTTGGTGCTTTACACATGAAATATGGGTGAGTTTTAGCCACACAAAATACAATAATTTTGACGGTTTGTAGAGACATACACATATTTTTAGCTAGATTTCAAATGCGTATTATTGTCGGCAATATTTTTTGGTCACCCATGATCGTGAAACGTAGTGCCTAACCCGAATAATCGAATCGAAGAAAGCAATTTAGAAATTTTAGAGCGCAAAATTTTAAGAAAAATTTATGAACCTACATGAATTTTTAGAAATCTTATAAAATGAAACTTACAGAATTAAAATGAATTATGAGCTAGAAAATTTAATTGAGCATGTAACAATTGAAAGATTCTGTAGGTCCTAAAGACTGCGATGGGCTGGCCATGTTGATAGAAAGCCAGATGACAGGAGACCAAAATTATGATCAAGTAGATACCCCAGTGAAAACGAGCTAAAACCAGGCCAAGGACTGGAGGAGAATGGGGAAGTCTGGGAACTGGAGATGAATGGCCGATCGGTGAAGAGCAATGTGTAGAATGCTAAATTCTACCTTGATGTATAGTGCGTGGAAAAAGAAGAAGAATTTAATGTGTTTAAATTCTTAGTTTTTGGTGTTCTTGCAGAAATGTCCACTTTCCTCTGAAGTGAAAATAAGACAATGACATTTATTTCCATAATATATACAGAATAAGCCAAATGTCACTTTATCATTCAAAACAATTTTTTTTTATTAGTATTACATTTTTTATTTACATAATATACTATAAAGCATGGAGATATTTAGAATGCATACATAAAAATTATGTCTTGATAATAGCTCCCATTTTTGTTTCCAAAAATACGAACTTCATGTATATGCAAAAACATATAATATTGTGAGAGTAAAGACAGGTGTTCTACCATCTCACCGACTAGTCAGTAATGAACACAAGATCCGCGGGTTCTTTATCTCAGAAACGCATACTCACTTTAGTTTTTCACATTCTGTGTCATCCTAAACTGGGAAAAAATATATATTATACCTGGAGGTGATAAATAAAAATGTGTTATTTGTTATAAAATGGCATATAATCATAAAAAAACATGAATAAAGGAAATAAAATAAAGATTCAATCCGCATTAACAAATCCTAATTTCGTCGGGTTGGGCGTGAGTTCGACGTTCTGCGATGCAGGCAGGTGACAACAAGATGTTCCACTAGATGACATCACTCTGGTACATGGCCATCCGAGCAACTCATCTCCTTGGCCTAACATCGTAGATAATCCTCAGCATCTGGGTTGACACAATTGGATTCGTATGCGGAATTGTAGAAAATCACACAGCCCGAGGTGGTAATGACACCAAAGTGAAAATAACCAAAGGGAAACGTCTCGTTTCCTGTGAAGATAATTCACCAAGCGATTAGATTAACAAATTATAGTAAATTATGCACTAGTGATTGAATAACATAAAAATATTAACTCTATGGCTACGCTGCATCAATCACAGTTACATATTAGAAACGCTAGTCGTAGCTCTACTCGATGATTTAAAAAAGAACCATAGACGGTGACTATTTTTACAACTTTCAAATCAGATTGCCATAAGGGCAATTATTTGTGATTTCGAGGTGCTTGACCCCAATTTGTAATGTCACAATATCTTGTAAAAGATAATTATAAAAATACTAATCATCATCATCGTCACTACTGGCTTTATAACCTTTAGTATATTATAATCTCTTTGACAATGTTCTTCCATTGGTCTCTTTTACAACGCGTTTCACTCAAATCGTAGATTTCCAAGACAGATGTGTCTTACAAAATATTGTCACTACCTCAACTTTGGCCTTTCTATACTCTTGTCTAAACCGTATTGTTCTTATCGTGTATTTTCAATGGCTTAATAAATAATAAAAGTATATAAATCATTGTTTTATAGATAATTTAACTTTGTTTATTAAAACTACTTAATGAGTTATTTAAAGTACCTACCTATATGTCACATTATTCTAATGTTTTAAAAAAAACTAATATTAAAAAAAATATTTAAATTATTATTTGTAAAAGAAAATCTAGTACTTCACTTAAATTGTTATTGTATCGCATAGAATTACTCGCCCAGGAGGTGCCAATCAATTGATATGATAAGACACGTGTCAGTAATTTAAAAGTGTAATCATCGACGTGGCGCCGAAGAATCCGCGGGATAGATTACAGGAAACAATGACTATCATTCTTAATAAATCGTAACAGCGGCGGCCTGTCGCTATGTTATACTTGCAAATATAGTGGGAAAATATTATATGAATGTATGTATTGTATTCAACTGAAATAAAACAGGGTATTCTGCAGGCGGGAAGCCATTCTCGATTGTATCGTGTCGCCGTAGTGTACCGATATTGAACATCTTTTGTGTTTCATATCTTTCCACCTCATAATCATCGCCATCATCGCCGGTTGAGAGAAGCTGTGATCAACGGACCATCTTTGTTTACATTTTTTGTTTCCTGTAGGTATGGAACAGCTATACAAAATTATTAGAATTTTTTTTAGAAAAACATTTCAGTTGAATATTTTAATTTTATTCATAAATACATTTACGAATCAAATATCTAAACACCTACCACTAACTATTAGACCGGCATTTCAAAGAAAATAATAATACAGGAAAATTACTTATAAATTCTAAAGACAAAGACATTTATTAAGGAGAACACATTCTTATTGTGAAGTTGTAATTATTCAGAACATTGGTCTGTGATGTTTTAAATACTAACTAATACATTTAATTAGTAAAAGGCCTTTTAATAATTCTGGTGTTTATATACTTAGATGTACAGATTATACTGTTATTATTAATATTATAATACTGTGTTGGTAAAAACAGGTCAAAATATTAACATAAAAGTCAAAAAGCATTTTCTTAAATGTTTGTTAAAATAGTAATGATTTTTCAGAATTTTCCAATAATGTATTAGAAAATGATCAAACTTTTGATAAAATTCAGAACTGTCTGTTTAACATATAAATTAAATCAATAATTTAGAATTATTAGAAATAAATAAAGCAAGTGAAATTAATAAAAATATTATAAATAACTAACTAAATTTTACCACAAGTCCTATTCTAAAAAAAATTACTAAAAATTTTTCTAATAATTTTGAAGTATTGAATATTACATCTTTCATCGTAATATTTTAAGTTAAGTATTACTAGATTATTTTTTAAAAATAAAAACATTAAAATAATGTGACGTATATGTTTTTTAAGAGAAGAAAAACATATTTTGAATCCGGTTGATGTTTTAATAATATAGTGGTTTTAATAAACAAAATTAAATAAACTATAAAAATAAACAAAATAAAACTGATAGTATAATTTGCAAATATTATATATAAATTATTTAAAAAAGGGTTTTCATGATTAAATATAAATAAATTTCATGCTTAGTAAAAGATAAATAAATAAAAAAAATACATAATGTATTTCATTTTTAAATGGTAGGTAATGTGAATTTACAATTTATTACAAAGATTTTAAAAACTATTCTTTAATGCACCCCTAAATAAGAAGCTACTAGAATTATGTCGGTGGCATTAATTTGAATATAAAAATTAAATTGAGTAGTCTAATAAGTCTAAGTATTTTTTTTTTGTAAAAAATAATTACATACTATTCGATAGCATATATTTCTGCTCTAAAACGTCAGTGTCGCCATTTTTCTGTATCGTATAGTATTTCTTAATGTTTGGGATTAAATAATTATTTTCGCCTTTAATCAAGATTCCTCGCAGACCTCGCCAACCTCGCTCCGTCAGATTATTACCTTTTTCGTTCGCGCTCCAATCAAATGCGTGGCGTTAGGCTCAATAACGACGATGACCTTATAAATTGGCTGTTTAGATACCAAACCAGCCGATTTTTATAGAAAACGCATCAACAAATTGATTGAAAGATGGAATAAAGCCCTTAACAATAATGGAGAATACGTTGTTGTAATTTTTGTTTGAAAATTTGATTTATTATAAATAATTGAACAAAACTGCAACGCAGACGACAGAAAATATTAAGATTAGGAAAACCAAAATTACCGAAATAACCAAAATATTTCTCATTACCAGTAAAATCAAAATACGTTTTCTCATTACCGTAAGTACCGATGTTATTGGCGTGAAAACTTTGTTATGCATTTATAATTGTACGTGGTTCTGTCAAAAATATTGTATTTTCATCGTATATTTACATTATAAAGAGTTTTAATTTTTTATATATTTCCATCTTTGAGTCGATAATGAATGAATTTTTATTTTGTAAATTGCTCAATTAATCTGTAAAACTCCCGCATTTTCTTAAGAGATTTTTTAATAACTTTTCTAATCTTGGTTAGAACTAGTTCATTAATAATATATTTGAAAAGATAGATAGACTTGGCACGTCTAGGTAAACCAGATACTGGAATTAAACAAATAATAAATATCTCATTAATAACTTTCACCATTCTCACCCATTAAACAATCTCCATATCTATCAAAGTTTTGGAAGTTGTATATATGTTAATGTGTGGAAACACTTCGACATGGCCCTGTTAGAAGCCCCATCGAGCTTGCGTGAGAAGTTGTATGAATGTGGATGAGGCGAGATTTGTGTATCGCGACAGAGAGAGTGTGTCGTTCTATTCTCGATAAAACGGTGTAATGGTAAGTTAGTTAATTAATAATATTAATTAACTTTACATTTAAGTTATAAAACTTCAATTTTAATGAATGGAGTGTCATTAGTTTAGATTAAATAAAATAGAAACATTTGATTTTAATGTGCTTATAAAATACGAATAAAAAGGTATAAATCAAATAAAAAAAGGCTTATTTCTGAAATGCCAAGGATTTTTTGCGGCGAGTCAATGTACAAAATACGACGGGAATTCTTTGGAAAAGAGAAAAATAGTGAAATGTTCCTAAACCACGCTTAGTGGAATTCCATTCCGAGAAATTTGTGAAAAATGCGATCAGAAATGTTTCTAAATATTCCACAGATTTCTCTCTTTGTGGGAAATGTATTTTATTCCGTTAATAATAATGTAGTGGGGCAAAAATCAAATCGGTAGCGGGCTCGCTTGCGGACCCGCACGTCGAGGGTTTTCATCTTGAGCGTGCTCCGCGAGTTATTTTTATTTTTTTGATGTAGCAATACAAAAAAAAAAATACAACTACTGGAAAATTGTATTTTTATAAATTTACATTATTTTTTCCTTTCGCAAAATACATGCCACACATCGATACAGTTTTCAAACTGAGCAAAGCGGTTGTGCTCAGTGGAGAAAAGGGAATGAAATCAGGAACAACAGAGATAAAAAAAAAGCCGCAGAAAGACAGTTTTAGCTACAAAAATACTCACAAACAATTTTATGGAAAAATATTGTTGTTGTGCTACTGGGATTCAAACCTGAATTTTTTTTCCAATCCGGGGAAGGTGCATTACCAACTATGCTACAGCGCCAGTGTTTTTGATGACAATTTTTCGAACCTATACGTTACACTTTTTCAAATTAATACATATGTCGTTCCATTATTTGAAAGCCATCTACATTGTTTTTACGGAATCTCAAATACCTTTGAGTGAACCGATAGCAGACGCCAGAGTTAACAATTCATTTTTATTAAATTTTGGACACATTGATACAACTTTTATATTATTAAGGAGAACATATTCTTATTGTGAATTTGTTTGCAAAAATACTGGCGCTGCAGCATAGTTAGCATTGCATGCACCTTCCCCGAATATGAAAAAGAGGTCCAGGTTTGAATCCTGGTAGCGCAACAACAATATTTTTCGATAAAATTGATTTTATGTGTATATCATTATAATAAATACATTTAATTAGTATTTATTACGTAATTTTTTATACTTTTTAGACGCAATGTTCATATCACGTAAGACAGCAGATTTTGTTTGTTTTATGTTATCATGCGACCAAAATGACCTCATTTATATAAAATTGTGTAGCTAACCTATTTCGTATAATTATCTTTCATTTAAATCTCATTAGTATTTGAACAGAATTGTTTCTTAGAATCGTGGCAAAATATAAAAACCCTAAATTCCCATAATCACCTTTAAGTACTTAAAATTATATACAAGTTGTTGAATTTAAAATAGCTAGATTTATAATGCCCATCTCACGGAAATAAACGAGTTGAACTAAAAACCCTGTTCTTATTTCCATATGTGAGTATCATTTTATTTATTTTTACGTATTGTGTATCTTTCTCAAATATAAACAGCAATTTTTGTTTTAAACGGTTTGAGTAAAAAAAAAGGTTATAAATTCTATTGGCTTTGAAAATAATAGCTGTTTCGCAGTGCGCCGAAAGATGATGAAAAGTGGCTACCACGAGTTGAAACAATGTGTCAAAGACCTTAAAATTCGTCTGGCACGAAGACAAGAACAACAGATATCTTCAGAAGCCATATGTGCGTAAAATGATTTACGTTGTACCGACGTTTATTTTAATGTTTGTTTGAAGACCTGGATGGAATAACAGTGTGGGTGTAGTTTATATAAATAAATAATATGTATTAAATTACATAATGTTAATTTCATAGACCGCTTATTATTATTATTATTATTAGAAAATATTATATTATGTAATGTTTACTGGGTTATTCTGCCATATGTCTTCAATCTATCTAACAGATGCTTAGATTCCCGTTGCAGGATTGACGCCGTTAATGTGAAGTGTTAGTTTAATACAAATTTAATTTAATAAAAATGATTTATTAATTCTGACGTCTCTTATTGGATCACTCAAAGGTGTTTGAGATTCCGTAAAAATAAAGAATATGGCTTTCAAATAATGGAACGATAGATGTATTAATTTGAAAAGTGTAACATGTAGGTTCAGAAATTTGTCGTCGAAGCACTGTGTTGGTATAGCATAATCGGTTAATGGATGTTCCCCGAATTGGAAGAGATCCAGGCTTCTATCCCGGTAGAAACAACAATATTTTTCGATAAAATTGATTTTATATGTATATCTTTCTAATTTATACATTTAATTTGTATCAAAAATATCACAGATCTATGTTCTGAATAATTACAACTTCACAATAAGAATTTTTTCTTCTTAATGAAGTTTTAGTGTTTGTGTTATGTAAAGTATTGAGCTTTTGATATCGCATTACCTGTTGTCGACACGGTATTGCATGCTAGTAATTAACATATCACACATCGACATACCCTGCTATCCACACGGTATTTCTATTCAACAATTAACATAATACGAACACGTCACATCTTTGAGCATATTACCAGAAAAGATGGAATCGATGTTCAAGAGGATGGACATATCAAGTTCAATAAATAACCAAAGCCTCGGTACATGAGCAATATCGAGAATAGAATAAAATGTAGGAGCAGATCAAAGTATATGATATTTAGAATGGAGTAAATTCAGTAAGCTCTTACAGAATTATTTCTAGTAATTATTTAAAATATATATGCGCATGAGGTATAATTGATTTAAATTTATTATTTTAAAAACTATGAAATTTTCTGGATACTCTTATAAATTTTATTTAAATAATTCAATATTTTCATACTTTTTTGGATATTGCAATATAAGAGACCAAACGTAGATTGCAAAAAATGAAAACGATATAATCAATACAACAATATTCAATTCAATTTAATAAGGCACATAGATTTAAAACTAGAATAAAATAACACTTAAAGTGCCTTAATAACAATAACTTCTCAGAATTTTCCAACCACCATTTAGAGACGAGCCACAATTTTATAAAAGAAAAGGGCATTGAAATTTTACAATAATAATAATAAATAAAATCACTCAATGCTAACTAAGTCAAATATTACTAATAACCGATCAAATCTTACAAGTAACCTGATATTTAATATATTCCCATTTTAAATGTCTCTCTGTTAATCACCTCCTCGCTCTTACTAATACTCCACCTATTCTCATAATGGATGTTGTTTATGTATAAATAATGCACAGTGGTCTAAATAAACATAAATATAGATATAATTTTTAATTATGTCTAACTACATAGTTAACGATACAAAGATCAACAATACAAAAATATTCCGTTGTGAATTGCAATAATTTCCGTTTGTTCCTTTTATAATCGATTTATAGACAAAATTTATGGTCTCTATATATAAATGTGTTGAGATTACGAGTACCGAAGTTAACTCTGTTGTGAGAAAGATTAAATAGGCTTCCTGCATTTTTTTTTTGATGATAATTGGAATATATTTAGACATTAATTTTTAGAGAGATGCTGTAAGATTGAAATATATTTTATAATAAAATTGATTTAAAGCACGTATCGTAGTAGTTTTCGATTGAATTGATTCTCAAAAAAAAAAACACGTGGATCGTGTACTGCCGCCTTTAGACGGCCTCATGAGACTCGACATGAGCACTGCATCAGATTACCATCTATCCCTTGATATCGCTATTGTGGTCCAAGCTGCTGCAAATTCACTTTCTTGCAGGTACGTATTGATCTTATCTACCCTTACACGTTTCCGTATTTTATTCAGTCTTGATCCTATTGGCTTATGCAAGAGAGCCATCTACTCTTGCTACATGTCCGGCTCACTGCAGCATCATACTATTTCTCTTATTTAAGACATCTGAGGTGTTATATCTTTATCTTAGTAACTTTAGTTATTTATTCTGCACTTAATAAACTTAATTTTTGGAGAACAGTAATTTGGTTTCCTGTTTTAAAACGAAACCAAGATCACAGTCTCATAGATCAATCGGTTGCATCAGATTAATACTAATACAGTTTGATCTTAATCATGTGGCTGTCTAAAGAAGTATATTTTCAGACACTCTTTGGAAATTCATTAGGAGAGAACTTCTACTTCTTCCACGGCATGACATCCCAGGATGGAATTTGGTCTCCTCCACAAGTGCTCTTCACCCACTTATATCCCTGGTCATTATTGTCCAGTTCCCCGACCCTCCCATCCTACTCCAGTCCTCTTCCACGCAGTCAGCCCACCTCTAGATCGCTTCGACTGAAGTATCATGATCTCTGGTGCCCTGTTATCTGGAATTATTTCGACATGGCTAGCCCGTCGCAGTATTTGGAACCAACAGAATTTTACAATTGTTTCTTGCTAAATCAAATTTTTGAGCTCATGATTCATTTTTATTCTGTACGTTCCATAGATTTCTACAGCTAATTTGTTTTCTTCAATTTGGGTTAGACACCACGTTTTACAACTATAAGTGACTACTAGTCTTACTATTATTTTGTATATCAGGATTTTGCTTCGATGACTTAGTGTTTTCGACCACAGCAGTTTTTTACAGGCGTAGCAGCTTTTAATTCCAGCTAGAAGTCGGATCTTCGATACATCAGTTGTCTCTTCTTTATCAAGTGAGATATGAGGGATCAAAAGGTTCTATCGTTCTTCCCTCGGTGCCTTATGGAAAATATCACAGTACATTCACATATTATAGGGATGTGTTCTAAATATGTATTCCAGCATACGACCGCAAAAAATAAAGTGCTATTGGCAAAGCAAAAGTCGGTCCCCGCTTAAATTATGAGTCCGACTGTGGAACGGGAGAGGCTGGAGGGAGGGGGTACTTGTCCGGGGAGGGGATGAAAGATCTTGGCTCTTTCCTCGTCTGTGATTGGCGCCAAAATGTCTGCAATCTAAATAAAGAAAATGCTGAAAATATTTTTATAGGAAGCTCATAAAAGTGAGTCATGTTGTGGGCGGTCTGCTCTGTCTCTTTATGATTTCCATTCAGATATTGGATGCTGCGAATAGTGTTTTCTGTTCGATAGAGCACCATTTAGGTTTTCTGGAATCGTCGGTAAAATATTAACCACATTATTAATTATTGGCATATTTCAGTAGAACGACCTGATAAACGAAATAATATGCCTACTATGAAATTCTTATTTTATTTTTTGTACATTACGTACATTCCTCGTAATTTAATTCACCAATGACTATCCTTCAAGTACTAGAAAGACTTTCTTCTACAGGGGTGCCATTCCCTAAAAGTTTATGCCGGCTTCGTTCGCGCCTATCAGAATAGCTGAACGCACCCGGCTACCAACTCTGAGCTATAAATACCACAGAAAGAACACACCATTTCTCGGAACTATTTTATGAGTTCGTGGTCACGTGTAGGTTCTACTCAGAAAAATAAATAAATAATTTTACACTCGCATTTAAAATTTATGAAATAAAAGATAAAGACAGAAATTTAAAAGAAAAATAAATCAGGAAAAATTTATTTTACATTTATTACTTTCGGCGCCATATGTGTTATTGTTTATTATTACAAATTAAACATCATAAAAAAAATTTAATGGATCATTATATAATAAGAAATATATAATTTTATGATAATATTGTCTATACATTGAGAAACAATTTAATAAATTTATTTATTTATTGACATACATATTTTTGTTATAATAGAGGTGAATATATTATAATATAACATCCTAATATGTTTATTGTATGAGATGTAGTAGATTCCACCTCTGATATATACAGCGTTATCCTGACTACTTTGCTAGATTGAAGTCTGTGTTAAAATAGCCAGTATCTTTCGCGCTGTTATTTAAGATTCAACAGGAATAAAAATAGAGATAAAAAAAAATCTATATATATATATATATAAAGTAAAAGAAAATAAAGTGGGAGTGTTATAGAATTAGTGAATTATGTTAGAATGTTGAATAGGCATGCTTCTGATTGATCTCTACCCGACTGGATCATATGTTGAGTCCATATTTGTGTAATCTTATTGGAGTTGAACGATTTCCAGTTAGTACTGAGTGTGTTGTACAGTTTCAAAGATAAGATCATGTAGACTCTTTGATAAAATTAAATTAAATACACGGTTTAAGTCATTAAACCATCAGTTATCACACATACTCCCTCAGCGGGCGAAAGAAATACTTTATTATAGCTATAGATAAAACCGCGCTATTTCAATGCATTCGAACAACTTTTGTAACCTTGCTCTAATAAATGCAGTGTCACCATGTAAGTACGTATTTTTATTAAATTACCAAGCATGAATCCAAGTTACATCTCGAGAATACGAGTATGACGCAGACTTTGGGAACAGCTTTACTCACCGAGCATAATCTTTCTGATAGGAAATCGTTCCATTTATAACACCATATTCAAAGCGTGAGACATTTAGATGTCTAGCTAAACGTATCTTTAAGTTTTTTAAACGTTGAAGTTGTTATTTTGCTAGGACCTCTTCTTCCATTGATTTTCCCTATACGACAAGGTGCAGATTTCATAAATTCTGGGCGTGTCATAACATTTTCAAAGTATAGTACGAGCGATTTCATTGTGTTTATGTAATTTATTTATCTTTTAGTTCAGATATTTTGCATGGGTCACATAATATTATATCTACATTTTAAAGGCATCAAACTTCTTCGACATGCTTTATTGAGGGTACAATTTTTCATACAGCCGAATTGAGAGAACATAAAGATTGTTGTAACTACAAATAAAATATTCCAGATGCAATAAAACACAATCACTTTGTAATAAACCACAATTTTTATTAAACGCCAACCGGTTTCGCTTAGCCCTAGCTTCGTCAGGGCGTATTTAAAACTAACAATAAATACAAAAAGAGTGCACTTATATATCCATATAGTGGGAGACAGAAAATAAAATTGCATACGAAAGAGAAAGATAAATACATATACATTTATGGAAAAGAGGGAGACAAACTAAAATAAAGGGGAAAGTACAATGTTTCTCTCTTTTTTGGATGTTATTTTATATTCTGTCTCACTCTTTATGTGTATATAAGTGCACTGTTTTAATATTTATTGTTAGTTTTAAATACGCCTTGACGAAGCTTGAGCTAATCGAAATCGGTTGGCGTTTAATAAAATTCGTGGTTTATAATACAATATGATTGTATTTTATTTATTCAAACCACAAAGTGATGATTTCATTTTAACGAATATACACATATATTTTTCCTTTCTATCCTTGCAGTGGTTTAACTAATTGTATACTTATTTGGTTTTTGTATATTGTCATGAGTGTTGTATTTTTTTGTATATTTAGTAAAACATATGTGTAACCCTCCTATGGTATCAGAGATCAGAACAGTCTAATCAGTAGTCCGTCCATTTGCGTGAGGACTGAAGCTAACTAAAGAGTTGAATTCTCAATTCACAAAATCTGTGGCATATTGGGCATTGGACACTTCTATACCCAATTTGGTCTTATTTTTCATTGCATTCTCCTGACGAGTGCTTCTGATTTTGTCTTGCATGATAAAAATTAAGTCATATTAAAACTAATCATAATCACTATTGGCTCTACACGCACATCGTGTATGCGCGGTTATCTAAATAAAACCATGTATCTCCTTCCCTTTTTTTCCCTAACCTGTCCTTGAGCACGAGGAAGAAGGAAAGAGGTTGCTGCAATCAACACTCTTGAACTGCAATAAGTTCAGTGTGTGCTTAGAAATGTATATTGGCTAATCTGCCGTCGCTTTAATCCGATTTACTACCGCTAATGTTAATAAATATCTATTTAATTCCCGCTAATACATAAAAACAATCCTTATTGCGCGAGTATTAACAGTGTTTACATATTCTGCATCGCTTTTGCTATTGGTGGAAGAGGAAAATAGCAATTTAATTAGCATCAGGCAGATCAAAAAAGTATGTGCCATTCTTTCTCTTCCTAATTATTTCCACTCCCATTAAATGCCTTTTCTTTCCAGTCTCAGACATCTAAAACTTTAACGTATTTGAATACATTATATTATATTAAAAAATCAATATCGCATTTAGAATAATTAAGCTTTAATTTTTGTGGTAGAAAATCTCTCCCAACAAGACGTACCTACTTGTAAAATGTCTATATTTGAAGGAAGTGGTTTAAATAGAAAGAGCGTTGACAATAATCACTGTCTTATGAAATTCTATTCTCTAAATTAAGACGTGAAAAGCCCACGATTCCTATTGTGCATTAGCGAAAACATGTTGACTTACCCTAATAACATATTTAAGCGTCAGAGTAAACTCTACTAAACGCGTAGTGATGTAACGACTAATCTATGTTAATACCCTCATAATTATTTTGAAAGGTAATTACGCTGCGTTGGCGATATAATGACAAATCTATATAAATACACCCACTAGTATATTGGTTGATTAATATGTACATATTCTTTTTCTTTCCTTTTTCTTGTCAGTATTGACATATCAGTGATGGGTCGCCTCACAGCTGACTCCAGATCCAGGGTCTTTCCAGTTAGATGCAATGCATCTATTCACTGCTGTAGCACTTTTCCAGGTCTTCATCGACCCAGAGTTGTTTCCAGGATAATTTTATTTTCTATTTTGTTATATTAACGCATAATGTAACCGAAGAATTGGAAGTATTTTTTGTAAATTGCTATAGATAGGGCTGGCTGTGATTGGATTTGTAGCAGGATTAAGATATTCTTACGTCATGCTATCTTCGAATATGCACTATCCTTCTCCTGCAATACAATTTGTTAGAAGTATACTTTGGTGGTGCAGAGATCTCCATAAAATCATAACACTTCTGTAGGTTCTTCAAGACTTTTATTATCGATGTTTATATTGCCACCAAAAACATATGTCTACATCGGACGCCGACCTACTTTGTTCTCCTTCCTAAGTTTCAAACGCCCCGATGCAATGCGTGTGCGATACCGGCGCGCGCACCTGACACGAGCGTATCAGCTGGCCTTGCGTCACACTACTCACACAATATGAAGGCGACTATTTTATAATAGTCGCTATTGCAAACTATCCAAGTTTCCATGAAGATTTGAGAAACAAGAGTGTGAACCAACATAATTTTAGCTTATTTTATATTTACTGTTTCTGATGTGAGTTTGTAGAAAAAAAAAACATTCAGACATATATATACCTTTTTTGACCTACAATTATAAAAATGAAATTATAAACATGATAACTAAACTGTAACATATCTAAATGTCTTACATCAAATGTCGTGCACGACCTCGTAGTTGATACTAACTACCTCTTTCGCATACACTATCTCTTGTGCCGTAAAACTGTAAAAAAAGGTCAACTATTTACAAGGAAAATATTTCAACATAAGCGATATTGAATTTTTCAAACAAAAGCCGTCTTTCTGTAAAACGTTTCAAAGTATATGTTCGGTATTTATGAAAGGACTAGATCGCCGGTCACTGTGCGCGTGTGTATGCTCTATTAGGATTACTATACCTACCTGTTCCCCCCTCTCCCGTATCCCTTACCACAGAGCATGACTTTTTATGTGTGTAATCTATGACTTGTGAACTGTCAAGAAGAGTGAGCGTCTTACTTGTGCTCGTCACTGACTTAAAGTTATTGGTGCTATTGTGTTTCGGTATTCGCAGTGCGTGAAGTTGTGAATACAGCAATAAAATTCAGGTAAGTCGTGTTCTTCCTAGTTGGTCCATGAGCCCTTATTGTTCTGTCTCTCTACCAAATTCCTATCACCCTTTCTACATCCCGTTTCGCCACCCCCCATGTAAAGAGTGTATTTTTGATTATTCATTTTGAATATTCACTTCAAAAAGTCATTGTAAAATACATTACGCGACTTTTGAACTGTGCCAAGTTAACGCTCGCAATATATTATATCTTCCCATTTGTTTCGTATCATCGAGGGCAATAAAATTATATATTCTGATAAATAAACACACTCACAGCCAAACTGCTTGTAGGGGAGGGGGTAGCTTTCATTGCGTCACTTTTAATGTGCCAAATATGCTTTGTGCAGAAGAAGGGTTTATCGTTGCCGTTATAGCCTGCGCAAACAACTCCCAGCATTGTTATTCAACAATAAAAACATTAGCATTTTTGTCGATTTTACATAGTTAGCAGATAATTTTGAAATTATTTTCCATCACTAGAACTCCGGAATATATAATCTTATATACTATTTTACAATATCCGTCGGTACGTCTCTTATGTTTACGAGAAAACGCCGATTGCTTGCTCCTAGGCTCTGCGAGCGACCTTGTGGCCGCTACGCGGTCTAATTCTCAGTAGAATCTATATTTCAATGCAGAAATCCTTTATTATATCGCTTAAATAATTGTGCATTGTGGGTCCTTATTATATGGCTTTTGATGAAATATCGTCGATCGTTTTACAGTGCTTTATGTACTGTATATTTCTCTTCATGAAATTGTACAAACGGTGTTTTCACGTATTTATTTTGAAATATATATGTGTCCACTTAAAACCATTTTTGAAAAGGACGAACACAACATTCATGAAATATTTGACAATTCTACGATAGATAAGGAAAAAAATGTGACCATTTAAAGCGACGCGCCATGACCATGAGATGAGATGATACTTTTTTTATCTGCGACAGATGCTCAATATATATTTGCCAGCCGTAATACGATTTCGCAGTTATATACTGCCGTTTAAGCAAGCACTTTACAACCAAAAATGACACTACCGAAGCCGATATATCCCGTAAGTCAATAGATATAGATAAAGACTGTATTTCAGGTGCAGGTTGTTCAATATTCTGGATATTTTAATATGTGAATAATGATTTGCGGAGAAATGCGCAAAGCTTGTGTGTATTATGTAAACTCAGGTTGTTTCACGTTATATTTATTCCAGAGGACTCGTTATAAAATATTAACCGGTAGAATTCCTGCCCACGTACGCTATTTGCAAGGCGGCTAAATAACGTGAGAATTAGTCGCATGTATGGCTGGCAGGTGTTATTTTTTGCCGTTAAATGCGGCACACAGAAAACGTCATACGTCGGGCTTAGGCATATTTATATATGTTCTAATATAAACAAGATCAAATGAATTATTTTTAGTTTATCCTAGTGTAATTACTCATTAAAGATCTTCATTGCACTGTACATCATCGATTTCAGAGATTCAGCCATCTTTCTGAATACCAGTCTCAGTCTATCTTTTTCTCTTGTATAATGTTCGTGCTCGCGTCGATTCGAATAGAATTTTCCATATAAATTCAGCCTTCATTTAAAAAATATTAATTAAATGTATTAAAATCAATTTTATCGAAAAAAATGTTGGTGTGCCAGCTGGATCTCTTTCCAAACCGGGGCAGGTGCATTATCTAAATATGCTACAGCGATATATATTTAATGACGACAAATTTTTGAACCTACCTTTTTAAATTAATACATTTTAATCGTTCCATTATTTGAAAGAGCCGTCTACTTTGTTTTTTCGGAATCTCAAATACTTGGATAATGCACGTTTCCGGTTTGGAAAGAGATCCAGCTTCGAATCCCGGTGGCGCAACAACAATTTTTTCGATAAAATTTATTTTACATGAATATCTTTCTAATTAATACATTTATTTAATATTTAAAATATCGCAGACCTATCTATATTCTGAATAATTACAACATCGCAATAAGAATGTGTTCTACTTTTAAAATTAGCAATATTATCTTTGTGGTTAAGATTCATATTTTTATTTATTATCTTTGTTTTATTAACCACTAAATTGAGTTTAAATACATCTACCGGTTTCGAAAAATACCATTTTCGGAATCGTTGGAGATAAATAAAGCGTGTAAAACTAATCAAAAAATTATAAACAACCAACTAAATTTAACTACGAGTCCCATTCTAAAAATTTTTCCTAAAAATTATTCGAGTATATTTGTATTGGGTGATGATTTGAGTTAGGTACTAAAAAAAAAAATTTTTTTTTTCTTAAAAAATAGATCCTGACAAAGAAACAATAATATATGTTTTAGTTAGTTATGACATCCTGAAGAAGAAAATGGTATTTTTCGAAACCGGTAGATGTATTTAAACTCAATTTATGGGTTAATAAAACAAAGATTATAAATAAAAATAAGAATGCGTTCTCCTAATAATATATTATTTTGATGAGCATTTTAAATATAAATGCAATAATATTTAAATATATTTTCCGTTTAAAGGTCATCATATTCAGATTTTTCGGCATTGCACTGATTCGAGTATATCTATTTTTTTTTAGTATTATTCTCAAATCTTTAGTTTGCAGTACTGACAATTGTCACATTTCTTCTTCATTAAAAAACATCCACAAAATTTCTAATTATTTTATAAACCCAAAATTATTAAAAATCATTTTCATTATTTTTGAGCATATCTATTTTAGTCGGGTAAGGTTAGATTTAATTATGCTTCATTATTTTAGTTGCGTCCGAAAATAAAAATTTTAAAAATAATAAAGAACTTTTCAAAGTAAATAACTAAATGTATTTTCGAAAAGCACGCGTTTTAAAAATAATATTTATGCTAATAATTAGTATGCCTGACTCACTTGAATAATCTGTATTTTAAATGAAAATATTAACACAAAGTTATTCAAGTAAATACATACGTTATTATTTAATACATTAGCGAACATTAATTTACAGGAGTTTGAAGGAACGATGCAGTATTAATGGCGAATAGTAAACAAGAACTACAGAGTCTAGTGAGTAGAATGTACGATGTATGCAAGGAAAGCGACCTTCTTATGAGTGTCAACAAGTCGAAAGTGATGGTATTCGAGAAGGAGGAAGGCAAGACCCCGTGCTAAATACTTGTAGGTGATGAATGTTTGGAATAAATAGATGAGTTTGTGTATTTAGAAAGTATGTCTGATAGAAACGGAAAGGGTGAGAATGTTATCGAAAGAAGGGTGGGAATTATATCTAACGGGAACTTCTCAACCGAAGCAAGACTAGTACACAATGGAGTCCTGATATCGACACTGATGTATGGAAATGAGACCTGGAGCTGGCAGAAGAGGAAATAAATTTTGATATTGGAATTAAGGAACACATGAGATACCTATATAGCAACAACTATTCGTAATTTCCTAATCATCCTTTGGAAACAAACCATTCTTTTGACATTAACAAGGGTTTAATAATTATACATACAAATTCTAGGGCTTTACAGTTAAATAAATTTGAAATTTTATAAAAATGAAAAAGTATCAATAGCAAGCTAAATATTATAAATAACCAAATCCTATTTGTAAATAGTCACCTTTTAAATTTGTTTTCATATTAGTTCTTACTTAGTTACCCGCCACTTATATTTTATAGTTTTGTTTTTATCTATGCTTGTATTATTAATTTTAGTATACATTGTTTCCTAAAGAAGATACCATAGGTATCGAAACATGTTGAACGATCAATAATTAGTGGCAAAGTATTTTGTTTTATTAATTATATAATATGTGGTCACAAAGAAATTTTGCTAATATTTAAGAACTAAATAAGTCTCTCTGTACTGCTTGATGACAACGCTTGTGAAAGATAATGCATTTTAATAAATAAATATTATCAAATTTAATCCTGACGTCACCTAATCTCCCAGAACACCGTTTGTCCGAATCATCAAATTAAAGTAAGATATCCAGAGCAGCGGGTTGGCTTGTGGGGTAGGGGGTGGACACTGAAAAACCATTTGCTCACGGAAAAGGTAAAGTAAGATCTTTGTCTTCAGACCGAATAAAACTCCCTTTCGTATGACTGGGCATAATGAAGATTCTCATTAGCTTTAATAAATATGATTCTAGATCCGTTGCACGTTCTGTAAGGGTTGCACAATGTTGCATTTAAGTTGCCTCTTTTAGTTCCGGTAATTTCATGAGACAAAACACAGGGTAATGCGCGTTCTTCCTTACGGGAAAGTCTTATTATTATACGTATTATTTTATCACATTAATCGTTTAAATTACGCAGCATATTTTGTAACTAAAAGCTATTTATTTATTTTTCTAATTTTATTTTTATTGAAACATTTATTTAAATATAAAATGTATATTTTTTAGAATATGTATTAAACATTTAAGTATGAAAAATGTTATTTTCTTCTATATTCCTGCATTCGTAATTTATTTCAAGAGGCCCCTTCAAAAATGATATATACAGGTATCACTGTATATAAAATAACAATTATATAATACAAACTTGAATTTAATATATTTTACTTACACACGAAATTTACTTGATTCCTGCAGCCAATAGCGGAAGGATTTTTTTAAATATGACCACAACCATGAGACTCACTTGGTATATCAAGACAGAGTCCATGTCTCTTGTGGTTCAAGTGTGTAGTGAAGAAAGAGAACGTATAATCTTTCGTTTATTAGTAGCAGGAATGAGATAGATTTAATCTGTGTGAGTTAGATTTTTTTTCTATATAAACTTAATGAAGATAGATGTTTTAAATTAACAATAGGCTTACTAACGAACTAAGTCGAGATATTAACAAGGTAAATTTATTTTAAAATTTATACTTGATCGAGATCTAAAACGAATTGTGGATATTATAGTGTTCATAAAATATATTTTATAAAATTAATTAATTAATATTAACTTTTAACGGATAATTATTTTGGAGCGTATTGATAATGATCAAAGGATATGTATTGAAATTTCCCGGATATTGCATCATCAGACTCTCTTCTATATATAATAATATTGTAAAATCGATCAATATCGAAGTACACGTTGACAAATCGGAATATACTAGTTTTAATACGACTGTGTTATTAAATAGAATTATATTATAGAATTAATATTCTTCCACATAACATCTAAATCGACCCGGCAGGTTGCACTCTTCCACATTCCTAGAAGTAGAACATCTTACATAATTAATTCATTCATTCACCGGTCATGCAAATACCATAATAAGAAATTAACAGAAATTGATTCAAGAGTTATTTTTATATACCACGACAATTTCAATTTTGACCAATCACTCGACCTATAAACACATCTTGCTCTCTCTTTACCACGACAACAGTTGCAACCTTTCCACCCTTTCTCCCATCTATTTTATTTTTCTTCATCTTCTGTTATATTATGTATCTAAATATTTCTGTGGATTTTGATAATTAGTATCATATGTTAAATATGTATTATGTTAGTTCTATTATGTTTACTTACACTGATAAAATCTCTTAATAACGTATTTTAAAAATCTCTCCAGCGGAAAATTCTGCAATAAACATCTGTGACGCAAATTCATTTCTTTGCTCTCTTTTAAATTACCTGTGTAAAATTCATAGCACACCAATAAGGCTTATCTCTTTTTTATTATTCTTCATCCTCTTTATCCTAAACGGGTCAGAGACCTAATGCTTAAACAGCACTCTTCCACCCCTTTCTGTTCTGCGCTATGTCGATTACTTGGGGCTGCTGATAGTTCCGTCTTTCTTCGCAAAATCTCCCCATTGAACATTTCCATATTCTTCTGTTCAACGCAGCCTTTGAGACCTATAGAATCTTACAATTATTTCTTGCTCTACTATATCCTCTTAATTAATCATATTTATTTTTATTATGTTTATTCCATTTTCATAGTATTTTGAGCTCAGTCATTTAAATGTTTACATAACACAACATTAATTACCAATTTATTTAGAATATATTATTACGTAGCGAAAATATTGAGAATCTTTGTGTAAAAATCAATATAGATTATTAACATATGCCTTAAGTTAAACATAAGTAAAGCAATATGTAAACAACTATTAAATCTATATACGTATCTGTCTGTGAGGACAACCTTATTTTAAGCAATGAGTAATCACAGATTGTATTATACAAAGTTAGAGGTTAAGGTCAAGGTTAAGTTCAACATAAGGTTACTTCGTAGATAGGGATTACATACGAAATTTTGAAAATTTCGATATTCGTCCTCATAAATATAATTTAGAATTTCGAAAATTTCAAAATTTTAATGTAAGAAAATAATATATTGTTACGACCACAGACTAACACCTACACAATAGGTAATCGCAGAATAATAGAGGTGTTCCGAAGGGATCGTTCTTAGAGATGCTTGAAAGATTTAACAAACTAAAAAACTGTTATTAAGGAGAACACATTCTTATTGTGAAGTTGTAATTATTCCGTATTTTTTTTTCTACATCTTGCACAACATGTGATACATCTGAGGTAAGATTTATACATGTTACATTCTCAATATTTTTATTAACTTATTTTATTAATAATAACCCAAGTATGCAAGAACTTATAATCATCATGCTGTATAGCGAAATGTATAATTATAATCGCCGCTAGAGCGACAAGTTATGTAAATAATAATATTTGTTTGCTTTATTTAGTGAATCGTGGTTGTAAACGATTTTCCTTTTTTGATAATTAATTTACAAACCATTTGGAAGCCATCACGTGCCAAAACTATAACCAATACTGTATACTTTAAATTTCTAAGACAATTAAATTCAATATTAGTTATCAATCTTAAAATGTAAAAGCCTTGCCTTAGCTCGGGAGAATCACTCCGAGTGCAGACCGGCATTAAAATAACTGTATGTAAAAAAATAATAAAACTGCCTTTTTCTTTATACAACCCTCCACCTTTTGAACGATCTAAACTAAATTGTTGCACACAGGATTCCACCTCACGACTGGCTCAGAATGCAGCTTCTTGTGAGGAGTCGCCGCGCGCCAAATTTTTCAGTTTCTCTTTAAAATTTTGCGAAAAACATCCCCTATGTAGCATTCTCCTTTCTCTAACCGCTCCACCCCCTCATAACGATATACAAATTATTCCCGCGTATTTATTTGTATATACCATGTTTTAAAATTTCTGCTTGTACTAATCTGGCAAGTACATTGTACATTATTTATTTTTTGCTGAACCTTTTCTTATCTAAGCATCACAAACTGTATCAATCTTCTTATCGTGGAAGGGCTTGTAAGCTATCGTTTAACGCTTGTTTCGTCCCGATCGGATTTACATGGACTTACGGTTCACAAGCAACAGCGTCCCGATCGATGCAATCTGAAGAAATATTACATCTGTCCTCAATTCATTGATACCATAAATTACGTTGTATACCTTCTCAGATATAAGGGTTTAAAGTCTGATCTGTAATTTTTAAACGTGGAATTAAATATATATTTTTTAAAAGTCAGGAAGTCAAATTGTCGCGAGCACCGTGGGCGAACACTCACATTGTAGTAAAATAAACACCCGATAATCTTTTAAGGCTATCAAACTTAAAAACGTCTTCACTTATAACGAAAGCAAATTCTCGATGGAAGATGTCTCGCCCACCCCTGTCTAATCTAATAGTATTAATTTAAAACTCTCGCTTTCATGTTAT
Source organism: Eubasilissa splendida (assembly GCA_031772225.1). Taxonomy (NCBI): domain Eukaryota; kingdom Metazoa; phylum Arthropoda; class Insecta; order Trichoptera; family Phryganeidae; genus Eubasilissa; species Eubasilissa splendida. The sequence goes on along the minus strand of CM062857.1, from coordinate 24,356,840 downwards.
CGCATTACGCGATAATCTGACGGAATATCGAGGCACTTCGGGCTAATCTTTCGTGGAAATTCAAGATGGTCCCTCAGATTTAATGAAAACTTATTTTCATAATCCCTTAAGGATGCTGGCGATGGAAAAGATCCAGCGAGGATGCTGTAGCACGGAGCATGGAGCCAGATCCCCGTGAAATCTGAAAACTTCTACGGGAAACCGCCCGTTGCACACTGCACGAAATTTATAATATGGACGGACAAAGAGTGCTGTTTTTGAAACGAAATTAAATTTTTTTCTTCAATATTATCAACATTACGTTGTAGCAGCATATTATATAAATAATGAGACAAAATACTTTGTTTAAACCACTATTTATTGATAAATCAACACGTTTCGATACCTATGGTATCTTCTTCAGGAAACAATGTATACTAAAATTAAAAATGCAAGCATAGATAAAAATAAAACTATAGACAGCTAAAACGATCATCCAATTATTTGGGAAAATTAAATAGAACCAAAAAAATTGTTTTATTTATTATGTTGATTAACGATAGAGTTCTATAAACGAATCATATTTTACGTTACACACCTTTAAATAAGAACGATCTTGAATTTTGTCACCGTATTTCAATTTTGTCCGCGTAGATAATCAATTCGCACCATAGTGGCTGGAGAAATCTCCTAATAGCTGGTTGCCAAATGGAATCTGTGCGCAGTTTTTAAACTGAGATTACCTTAAAGCATTCGACAGGATTAAAATGGAAGTGGAGGTAAGTTTCGATGGCTCAGTTCCACCGTGTCCTGGCTGGAGCAGCTTCATTTAAATATCTAAAGTATTAAGTGGCCACCGCGTCTCAAAACAATGGAAGTCGATTTACTCTTGGCGTTATGTTAATTTCATCAGCCTTCAAAGAGAGGAAGGAGACCACCCGCCTGTGTAAAACCTTTATTAAGATTATTTTTCGTTTGCGATCAAAGTATTTGTTTTTGTTTAATGGGATCCGGGACCGAAATAGCTCCCGCGTTATCTTAATTGAACGATAATACGTTTGTTTTAATAGCAGCCTCGCTAATTAGAAAAAAACATTACAAAGATAATAAACTCCGCAAAAAAAACATCGTAAAATTGTTCTCAACAAATACAAATTACGCATTATCTTTTAAATTTTTTTAAATGTAATTAACAGTAAATTGATAATCTAAAAGTAAATTGTTTTTTTTTTTTTTTATCGAGGTACGAATATTATGCACGTACCTTTTTATTTAAAACGTTCGCGGTTTACACGGGGGAAGTGGGTTTTTCATCCAATATTTTAATTAATACCTTCTAGAAAAGTCTCTTAAGTAAATATTAATTAATTCATAATTAAAATTACTGTACAAGACTGTAAATGTTTAAAGAGTAATAATAAAGAGAGATTTTTTATGCTGCTTTTGTTGTATTTTGAATAATTTTCGTAACAGCACAAAGCTTTAAAATTGGCCTATATTTGATGGCGTACCTACATTACTATTGTAGATGATCTCATTCCACAGGGTACTGCTAAACTACCCTCTGTATTTCTATATATCATCATCATTATCATCATCATCGCTTTATATTGAATGTTCTATGTCCATATTTGTTGCCACGTATTTCCAAGGTGTTTGATGATTTCATCAGTCTAGGGGGTTTTATGGCAGTCTCTCGGCTTGTTATCTGCCTATTACCATTTCATTTTCTTGACGTATTCAATTATATCGACTATTTTTGTTAATTCTCTTATCCACGCGTTTATTTTCCCGTCTCTTCGTACATCGATCCAAAATATATACAGGATGAATATTATGTTCCAGGCCAATATTCTTTTTGAATAACTAAGAAAAGAAACAAAACTTTTTTATTTAATATTTATTTATCAATTATTTGGTTTATTACAATTATATATGAAATATAATATTGGTCAAGTGGCCGCCTCTGACAGCGGCAAAAATTCGTGCTCTTTTAATAATATATTTTTTCATAATATTCTCGCATACTTCGCGTGTTATTTCAGAAAATTCATTTCAAATACTATTCTGTAGCATCGGAATTATTGTTGGCTTATTGGCGTGCATCTTTCCTTTGAAGTGTCCCCACATAAAATAGTCGGGAGCCTATAAATCAGGTAATCGAGGAGGCCAGTCGATATCATCATTTATTGATATTAGCGTAGCTCATGCTGTGTATGAGGCGACCTTCCTAGCCGGGGAAGCGCTGACCAATTACACCATATCAGCCTTGTAAATGAATGACAAATTTTTCGAACTTATATGTTGCAGCTATTTCAAATTGATATATATATATATATTATTCCATTCTTTAAAGCTATCACATTTTATTACGAATACCTTTGAATAATATACGCTAGGAGATGCCAAAGATTTTTCGATAAACTTTAATACAACTTATATATATTTTAAATAGAACACATTATTATAAGTAGTTGTAGTTTTTTCAGAACATAGTTCCGTGATATTTCAACACAAATTAAATGCATCAATTAGAAAGACATACATACAGATAAAAAAACAAATAAAAAGACTTCCTATCCGGGGAAGCGCGCTGACCAATTACACCATATCAGCCTAGTAAATTAACGTCAAATTTTTCAAAGTCATGTTTTGCAGCTATTTCAAATTGATTTTATCTTTAAAGTAGCTATATACGGTTCAAAGCATATTATTAAAGTAACGGATTAATTGTGGGTACTGAACAAAGATTTCGTCCAATTTTCGCTTGTCATGTGACACCTGCTATGCGGACAATTCAACGTTTGATGACAAAACAGGCTTTGAGTGTGATATACGAATACCTAAACGTCACTGTAAACGAGGCTCAGATGAAAACATCGAAGTTGTGCGTCAAAGCGCGGCTGCAGACAACACTATTTCTACCAGATACCGTGCGCAACAACTTACCACCTCGAATATCAAAATCAATTTTGTAGAAAGATCTTGCGTATAAAATCCAATTAACCTAACAGTCGATGCCAACAGATCATTCGGCTATTTCTTATTGGAGCACCCTATATATGAGAATTGTATGGGGTAATATATGTTTTATTTTTATTTTATTTTGGTACATACCTGCACATATTTATCAATCATTGAACACGTTATTTAATTAAATATTTAAAAAATTATACCTAAAAACCTTTACGCTTATACAATAAAAAAAATATGAAAAATAATTAAAAACAAATTAAATCACAATATTCATCAGAGTTTTGAATATTTACATTTATTAAGGAACAGTATGTTCATTTTCTTCGATAGCTTAAGTCGTCGCTAATTCAATATTAAATTATGTTTAATTTAGCCCATTAGTGATTAAATATTTCACATACTTAATTATGTTTTCGTGTACACAAGCGATTCATAATATATTAGAATTTTCATAAAATATGTATTTAATCCACGAAAATAAAAATTTCTTGAAAATAATGTGTAATATTTAGAGCCGGCTACGCCGCACTATTGCGGTGTTCACGCTATATGCACGAAAAAATTTGTAATAATTTAAAATACCTGATCAAAAATACAATTTAAATGATTATACATCAGTAAAGAATATAAGAGTAAAAAATTAATTATTTTCATAAAAAAATTAAGAGAAAAAAAAAACATTAAATTTTATTGAAAAGTAGAACGATAATATCAACATGGGTGTACAAGGATAATAAATATAATTGTAAATCATGTTCAAATAAATAAACAAAGAATATGTAAAAACAAGTACATAATCAAAAAACCACCTTAACACTATTCCAATTACATAACAATACAAACACACTGCATTACCCCTTAGGTACACAAATCACTCATATAATCCACCATATAGTTAAGAATATAGTTTTCATAATTTCTACAAAAAATAAGATTCTCATTAGTGACATCTATGCTGTTCCAGAGAAAGGAATGTCAAATTTCAGTCCACAGATGGCGACAGTTAAATTTCTAGTTAAATACGAACATATATATATTAATTTTTTTATGATTATGCTATAGCACCACAGTACATTGACTACAAATTTTCGAACTTTATTTTACACTTTTCAAATAAATACATCTATCGTTCCATTATCTGAAATCCATCTTCTTTATTTTTACGGAACTCAAACGCCTTTGAGAAATCCGATAGGAGACGCCAAAATTAAAATTTGTTGTCAATTTACTGTGGTGCTATAATATAATCGTTTAATGCACGTTCTCCGGATCCCCGGTTCGAATCCCGGTAGCAACAACAATATCTTTCGATAAAATTGTTTATATTTATATCAACTCTGATAGCTCTATGCGACAATCAAATTGAGTTATTTTTAACTATTGTGACATATACGTACACAAGAGTTGCTAGTAATTGGAGAGTATTTTCATCTGAGTGTAATTATTATTATATACTAATTAAAAGTATTAATTAGAAAGATACACATATAAAATCAATTTTATCGAAAAATATTCGATTCGAACCTAGATCTCTTTACAAACCGGGGATGGTACATTATCCAACTATGCTACAGCGACATTATTTTTGACGACAAATTTTCGAACCTATTTGTTACACTTTTTTCAAATTAATACATTTATCGTTCCATTATTTGAAATAACCATCTACATTGTTTGAAAAGAGATCCAGGTTCGAATTCCGGTGGCGTAACAATTTTTTTCGATAAAATTGATTTTATATGTATATCTGTATAATTAATACATTTAATTAGCATATATAATATCACAGACCTATGTTCTGTATAATGACAACTTCACAATAAGAATGTGTTCTCGTAATAATAGTAATTATTAATGAATTTATTTCCCATGTAAGCAATCAATTGCACTTCTTGTTTGGATTATTGGAATGCTTTAATGCTATCTTGTCTCTCGTGATCCGTCATCCTTGATGAAGGGAGGCGGTCGGTCCATTAGGGCCCCCATCCATCAAGCGGCCGGGCCCGGGACTGCGCCCTCTGACACTGGCGAGTGAGGGACGAACAAATACCACTAGTGACAGTTGCGAGGGGAGGCCTCTCGCCCAGAAAGCCGGGAATGCCAGTGCACGTTTCCCATTAGCGGTTGAAGAGTGCAGGGGTGCAAGGGTAATAGCTTAATTGATTGTTTTGTACACAAGAACTTTCAAACCACAACAAATTATAAAAAATTGTATCAAAGTATGTAAATTATATTATAATTATAGCATAGCTGATGAGATTCGTCTCGAGTGCGTGTAAAGGACAGTAAAAATTAAGCATGAAGCAGGCTATGAATCGTACATACGCAACCAGTACATAGCGAGACCTTTACCAACATTCAGATATCAAAGTCTTATCCATGGACACACACCACTATACTAATGGGAATGCAATCTAAACGATACTATGGTCACCGACCATAATATTAATCTCTCATCGCGTTAAATATTGTCGAATATTAAATTGCGTATTTTATGTAACTTTTATGACTAAACTATGTGAATAACTGTAAGTACCTTTTTATTTGTCTGAGTACTTAATTTCCTATATCAATTGCTCACACACAATGATGGGTTGAGATTAGAGGCGATCCGTCATTATAATCATACACAATCATATTCCAAATATCTCTCTTTCAAGAAAAAAAAAAGGTTTCCAATTTCCAGCGATCTTTCCTTACATTATGAGGTGCATGCAGAATTTCGCAAGCCAATTATTTTAAATATTCACCTACGTGTTTATATTTTTTCATTTAAATCATAACATCTGTATTAGTAACTTCATCCATCTAGTTAATTTGTATCAATTTCAAAACACATAAAATAAAACTAAGACCGCATACCATCTGACCTTTCGTATTTAATTTGAGGTTCAGATAACGATTGTAGAACACCTTTTTCACACGATTAACGAGCTTACTCAATACTGCATTTGTTTTTAATAAGTCATTTATTCATCTCTCTGGCTGAATTTAACGTGATAACGAGTCTCACGTCAAATTGTACAAGTATGGTTTTGGTACAATGATACCGGAGCCAATGACACGCATGCGAAAGGGCATGCACGTTAATCCCATCTGACTATTCTTATACGGCAGGTAGTGGCCCAGCGACGAGTAGTCCATGTGTAAGTATATTTAAAAAAATAGAAAGTATATGTTCGTTCATAAACAATTTCATTAAGGAGAGAAAAAAAAAGATAAAAGATCGCCCGGCAATCGAGCGCGCTCTCTCGCATCTGAGTCATTGCTCGAAAAACATCTCTTGTATTTGACTTATAACTGTATAACTTCGTATAATAAAGACTCTTGTTAGTACATCGAATCAATCCCGTACACAATGAGGATGGCACCAAGTAGTTAACCAAAGATATCACATTTAAAATACAGTTATCATATTATATCCAATTGCTTGTTATAGACGTCATTTTTCTTTAAGTCTAACTTTATTTAGACAAATTAAAGATATCTCATAGAGACGAAAATATTATATTATATGAGAAGTATGGAAGTATGAGTAATTACAGAGCTTATGGCCTGTCTTCGGCTGGCTTAAGTGATCACTTTACACAATGTAACATTCACCATTCCACCCAATCAACCTACATATTGTAACGAAAACTTTTCCTATTAGATGTTTAAAATTCAAGACAGTTATTAATTCTAGACAGACCTTTGATAGGTTCTCCAGAACCCATCTTTGTTGACGATGAAGTTGTTAGTTGCCAGCTCAGCGGATAGAACAGTTCTCTTTCGTCTCAAGTTTACTCGAGGTCCGACTCAATATATACTTTTGTATTATCGAAATAAAAGGTTTATGTACAGATGTACAGAATGACATGTATTCAATTAAAATATTATGAACACAACAAAGACAGTATAGAGTTGAAATGTTATATTACACATATCGTAATTTAGAAAACACAGTATAAGTAATTGGTATTTCGGCGAGTGCGGTATTGAGGCCGTCACATCACACTTGACAAAATTATAATATACCTAAACAGAATTTACGTATTGTTTTTGATAACTAGAGAGTAATTATTTTTTGAAGACTGGTTTATACAAGGTTATGTCAGAACATGGACACTGGGGAGACACCGAACGGACATTAAAATCATACTTGACCGAGTCTAATTATTTTAATAAAATATGGTTAGCCTTATCAGGAAATAACGGAACGAGATGTGTGCTTAACTAGAGATGGTCGGATATGGTTTTATTATGTGGGCAAGTTTAATTAGAACTTGCTTGTTGGTAAGTAACAGAGCTCCGGTTTATAAATAATTTTTAATAATATTTTCTTATGGAAATGTAAAGTGACAAAAAGTTATAGACAATACCAAGATGTAAGCTCGAAATAAAATGTATTACAGGACAAATAAAGTTTTCTGAAGTAAATCGAGATTATTATAATTTCTACGGAGGTCGAATATAATTTACATTGTCAATTGGTTTTCTAGAATTTTCAAAGGAGAAAACTGGAGGAATCACTGTCGGCAAGAGTTGGAATATTCAGAGTAAAGATTTCGAAGGGGTGGAGGTTTATGGTAAATGCTGAACACAGGGCGACACACAGTATCTTGGTTTTGAACGTGGTACATGGTGACGACATCGAGAATCTAAGTGTTAACGGTGGATTTCACAAAGAGACGTCACCTCTCCGTACAACCCGTGTAGTTTACTGGTGCATATTAAATTATTGATAATATATTACGGCAAGAATTCGTATAAGCTTTTGTGCAGTCGTGATAGGTGAAGGTAACTACCTCGGACTTATAGCCGATAAGCCGAATAAGTTATTACCGCACATAGTTAGGTTAATATTTCGACTGTGGAGAAATATTCTTGAGATAGATTATTTTAAAGAGACTGATACATTTTAAAAGAATGAGCAGAAAAGATCGTGAACTGATAATCTCACGGACGCGCCTCTAGGTCGAATAGATGTTGATTTTTTCTGCTCCGAAGACTAAGTGGGGGTCGCTTATATACCCATCCTAGCAATGGCCATCACCAAATATAGGGGGCGGGAAAGACGGAAATTAAAGAACACACTCAAAATACATAGGACTATGCTGGTGGTTTCCATACAGCAGGAACTCGTGACGCAAGGATTCTGGTTTTGTTAGAATAGCACGTGTGCACTCGGATAATCTATTTTTGGACTGTACTTCCTGTTTACGCGCGACTTTACCGGTATTGTCTGATGAAATTTGCACGTAATATTCATATTTGCGAGGAGTCAATTTGGAAGTTATTTAAAATGATTATTATTTTTTATAAATTCTGAATTATTTAGATTGTAATGGTGGCATGTTGTACAAGGAATAGATGTTTTTTTACGAAGATTTAGTAATTTAGGATGAAAGAATTTAAAACACGAGTACATTGACTGTGGCGAAATTATATACATGACAATATCTATAAATTTTTTGGAAGTTGTATATATGCTAACATATAGAAACACTTCGAGTATTAATTATAACTTCGCTGTCACCATATATGGACTGAAAGTTTGATTTTAATTTCCCTGAAACAGCATAGATGTCACTAATGAGAATCTTATTTTTTTTATAAATAATGGAAGCTATATTCTTTATATGTATATATGACAAATGATTAACACATTATACTAAAATGCGCCTGAAAAGTCATTTTTATATATTTATTATTTAGACCAGTATATTATATTAACAATACTTGAGTAAGCCCTGTAATACCCATACTTTTCATATAATATAAATGGCTTCGTCTCTACGAGATATCGATAATTTGTTTTAATAACAAAACCTGAGGTGAAAGTCCAGTAATTGTGTGTTCTTGGAGATACTCAAATATTGTTATTAAATAAATAATTAACAATTTTTCTTAAATAACAACATATAAGTTTTAAAATGATTTTTTATAAGTGCAGCTATATTCTGCATAAACTTAATGTCAAAAACTATTGGCATTAAGTTTAATCTTCAGTTAACTGTACCTTTTTCATACTTATTCTCTTTATTTATATTTTTTTATTATTATTACAATTTTGTACATACGACTTAAATATTTTTACAATTTTGTCTTCAAGTTTGTACGTTGTGACATTTATAAATTGCGCGGCAGACTGAGCGCTACATTGCCGACACGAGTGGCAGCTGGCGGAAAGAGAAGGGGGACTTGGGCGCGAGTCGGCGAGGCTGATGAAGTGCGGCCGAATGATGCCGAGAGATAATTTTGGTACGGACGCGTGGCAGTCCAGGACCACGGCTGCCACATCATTCATTCAACATTCAAGTAACCTCTCATCTTTGCAATAACCATAAGATTTGTGTCAAATCCATAACAAACTAGTGTCCTCACCTTGAGGAAATAACGATGACAAGTGAAGAAGGTATAATGACTCAAATCGTGCAAATATGTTGTCGGGCATTTGCTGTGATGGTGAATAAATTGTATTTTGTTTTTAATGTGTAAACCAAATGTTTCATTTGCTTAAGACCATTTCTACCCATCCGAGATAGCCACTCTGACACCTTACACTAGAGACACCCACAGACTGATCCAAGCGTGATGCTCTGCCATTCGATCCACATAGGCCAGCGCACTACGTAACAATGTATTTTTAATAAACATACAAAGAAAAGAAAATAATATTTGTAATAATAACTAAGTTATATTATTCTAACAGATGAATTAGACATAAGAAGAAACGTGTGACAGGGATATATTATCACAAATATATTGTTTTTATATTCAAAGTAAATATTTAATAAAGCTCTTCAGGAAACTACTCAAATGTAATGTTATAAATTAGATAATTTTGAATAACTTGCATTATGCAGATGATGCGGTACTTCTACAACTTTTGTTGAACTAAGTGGTGAAGACATATGAAACTCTCGGGTTAGAACTTAATACAATTAAAACATAATATACGCTCATTAGCGACATTAGTTGACAAATAAATATTGCTGGAATAAAATTGGAGAACATACAAATTATTTTATACCTAGGTTGCAATATAAATAAAATTCAATTGAAATCAATACAGCATTGAGATAGCTTGTGTAACCTTTATTCACATGCAAAATTCCATGAGATGATATGCATTTTCGTTATTATTTCATGTAATATAATTATGGACACTTATCAAAGAAATGATGAAGACTATGTTCCATACAGGAAAAAAAACTATTTTTGTAGTGTGGTTCGCCGGTTCAGCCTTCTGGCATAGATGAGGCGATGTCTGTGCAGCAGTGCGCAGGGTTCAATTTGCTCCAAATCGTCGTCTAGGGTAAGAGCCAGCGGTTAGAAGAATCCAAGTCCGATCCTAGGTAGAATCTAAGTCAAGGCGAGGTACCAAAAATAAAACTCAGTGTGTTTACTCGGAGAGCGCGGAAGGCAAGAATGAGCTCTCTCGGCCGCCGACGCAGATATTTATTACCCGTGAGATGGGCCCGACCATGACTGATATCCCCGACTAATAGGAGCAGGCGCACAGCCCTAGACACGCTTGTCGGCCGCCTAGAGGCGAAAGAGAGAAACAGCTGCTCAGTCGGGCGTCGTAGCGCTCGAACCGGCAGATTCTATTTTGCGCTTACATTTAATTTAATTTCAAATAAAATCTTACATATAGGAATGTATCGGGTTTTTTATTCGTTTATTATCATTACTGCCCGTGATATCCCGTATGTTACTGAGTGGGGAAATTCCCCATGATATAATCTGTTCAAATGGCATTTTTGAATATACACAGCGTTCATCTATGGGAGATCACCTCACATTATTTCTCGAATCACTGGTTTCCCGGGTGCATGGGAACCTCTGGATTCATTATTGTTTGGGTGGTCCCAAAAAGGGCCCTTTGCAGGGCCGCATACTGGCATAGCTCCCACGAGTGAGATTATGTTCGGTATAGGCTACTTGAAGCATTTGAGATGTGGATCTATAGAACCCTCAAAATAAGGTGGATAGATAGAGTTACGAATGAAGTTGTAATATTCTTCAATATCTCGGATATGCAATGATACATTAGATCTTGCATCTCATAATGTAGGGAAAGATTACTGGAAACGTCCATTGAATAGAAAAGACACGAGAAGAAGATGCAGATACAGAGAAGATATCTTTCTTTCCGTCTCTCTCCCTCGTTTAAGAAAAATGTTACTGTAGGTACAGCTTTCACCATTTCCTTATATCCCTCGTCGCAGCTTGTATAAAGTATGTATAAAAATGATAATTATAAATTATTTACAATATCCAAAATCTTACCAGTTAACAAAAAGTAACATATTCGAATAGTTGATAAATAATGTAAATATTAATACTGACCCTCACACCATAGCTATTCAACCGGATCGTCGGGTCGAACCATGAGAGTACCGATCGCGATAAATATGTACGGTGAGGGAACCAGAGAATATGTTGTGCCATAAATATTGAGTTAAATCAATTTAGACTTATTAAACATTATGAAAAATAATAAAACCCCATAACCACTCTAAAATGAAAAGAACATAATCTTATCTAATTTATGTTTTATTAATTATTTTTAATATACATAATCGTCGGTTTTTTAAAACACTTATTAAAACGAATATAAATACATATCTGAAATGACGCGTACTTTTCTATATTTTCCATCTAAACAATACAATTAACAACCCCTTAATGACACAATCCCAGCTTCCTGTTGTTTATCAATCAAAATTAACCCCAATATGTCTGCAGCCTTAATCAGATCATCCCTTATTAATATTAATGCCGTGACGTGATTTTGCAAGGGATATTACGAGCTCGGATAACTGTTAACGTAATATGGCCCTCCACAAGCGCCGCCATTGCGCTCTGCTGCCAGTGATTTCCCGCCTAAATTAGAGAACTGTTTCAAAATTTGGTCTCCGTTTCCGGATGTCCGCTCTCCGGAGAAGGAACACGATAAGTGCATTAGTCGGCCGTCGTGCGCTCTGCCGTGTCTACAAAATATCACTGAAGATCTTTTGTTCTTTATCCCAGACTTATATTCTACAATCAAATTCTTACAAAGTGAAACGTTCAAATATCAACAGTATTTTGTTCTTACTAACTGATATTGTTAGATATAATTCTATACTACTTACTTTGGTTATTCTCAACCCGTTAATGTAGCTTGTGAATTATGATTTAATTAATTAATACGTAAGATATACAGAAAAAATCTATGTATCGGATATATATTGTCAGGATAAAGAATGGCGGGTTCTTTACCCCAGAAACGCATACCCACTTTGGTTTGTCACATTTTTCCTTTTCCCTAAACTGAGAAAATTTATTAGTAATACCTGGGAGAGATAAATGAAAAGATGTTCTACATTAAATAATGGAATCTAATTAAAAAACAGAGGTTATATTAGAACAAATTACAATCCTAATTTCGTCAGGATAAGCGTGAGTTCGACGATCTTCGGGGCAGTCTGGTGACAACAAGAATCAAAATTTTAATGAAAGATGGCATAACCTTAAAATTCATGCTCATTCGTGCACATTCCATCGAATCCCAGTGGCGCTACAACAATTTTTTCGATAAAATTGATTTTATCTGTATATCTTTCTAATTAATATATTTAAATAGTATTTAAAATATCATAGACCTATGTTCTGTATAATTACAACTTTACAATAAGAATATGTTCTCCTAATAATATATTTTGTCTTTTTTATAAATGATACATCTATTCTAACATTTTTAAATGCAATCAACTTTTCTTGCAGATAAGCGGCTATTGTAACTGCTTCGTTGCCAATAGTGGCTATTGGTGACCGCTGCGCGGTCAGGGTCTTAGTAGAATCTATATTTCAATGCGAAAATCCCTTATTATATTCCTTTAACAATAGTGCATCGGCTGCTGCTCGCTCCTAGTAGCAAAAATCACCAATTGCTTCATGGTGCTTTTTGTATTGCTCTCCCTGGAATTGTACAAATGGTGTTCTTACGTATTAACTTTGATTCAATAATTAAAATTTTCAAAATTAAAAATCAATTAAATTTTAGAAGCGAATTCCGATCTACAAGATATAAAGATCAAATTGATATCCCTAAACAAAAATATACCGCAACTCAAAATCAATATATTTATCAAGGTATCAAATTTTTTAACAATCTCCCCATCACAATTAGAAAAATTACGGACTATCATAAATTTGTAACTGAAGTTAAAAAAATATGTACACAGACTAACTGAAACATAAATTAACTCGAATATACACCTTCTCTATACACGAGTCTTACTCTCATAGAGAAGAAACAAATGTTAAAATATATATATATATATTAAATATATCCACTTAAAGATATTCTTGAAAAATACGATCAAATCATTTATATGTCATATTTGACAGTGCTACCATAGATAAAGAAGAAACCATAGAGTGCGCCGCGATATGACCAGAGACACAGATGAGATGTATGACAAGATGACAGATGCTCAATAATATTTTCCAGCCGTAATATGATTTTGCTCATTTCAAATTGGATATATATTTACGTACTGTTATTGAATATATAAAAGAGGAAACACTTAAGTAATCTTAACCTAAGTATATTAAAAACACATTCGTTTCTGGCGTACTCGCTTCTCACTGACTTAGTCGTTTAAGCAAGAACTTTTCAGTCACAAATAGCACAGCGTCCAAAGCCACCACATCCAGGAAGTTATATATAATAGACGGGGAAGCGCAATATTATTTTGGATGGACGCAGCGTTTAAGATACAGTGGAATGTTATTATTAAAGACCATAATAAATCATCTATATACATTATATGCGGGGCTTTATGATTTTTATAAATAAATAACTACTGTCTTAAATATTAATGTTGTAATTACCAAAAGTCATGTTTAAAAATTAAATATCACCCTTAAGGAAGAAAGGAAGAAAGTCAGCACTCAGGCCGATTTTTTTCCCGATCTAAAAACCGTCAATTTTCAGGCAGTTATCATCCTCGTGCAAATGGGGGGTAATAAATCATACTGCCTTACGGGAAACATCTGGCTTCCGGTTTCACGATGTCTATTTCCATTTACGGTCTTCCTGTTCGGCTCCCAATACTTCCGGTACGATTTCGATGCTTCCGGTAATGGGCACGATATATCCGGCTATCGGTTTATTAATAAAGATGATTCTTGCGCAAAAAAAAAACACTACGTTTATAACATTGAAATCGTATTAAAAATATATTTCGTGTTTTATTTTTTGTCAGTTTTGTTATATTTACCAAGTAAATATGTAGATGGAGTATGTACGCTTCTTGGTATATATTTATTGATTTTTTTTGGAAACTCGTTGACATATTGGGAGGTATGATAGGAAGAACGTGAGGAGGTGTGTAGAAATCTGGTGAGAATAAGTAGTACTTATTAAAAGAACACCTGGAGGAGGGGACCGGTTTAGAAGCTAGGGCTTCCTTGTCTGTTCCACTCATCAATAATAATAGGCGACTTTAATTAAATTTTTTTTAACACCCAGGGTCTCGTCCCTTAAGTGCTGTCTTTATTCATAAAAAAAACATATTACATAAATCCATAAAAAATATAGTATTACATGCAGATGTAAAATTATGGTGCAGTTGTTCAAGGCAGACACTCAGGGATCAATTCATCAAAAACACTCCAAAAAGTGGGACAGTGAATGAGACACAAAATGATTGAGTCATACTTAAACGGACAGACTAACGGAGTTGCACCACCCACCACCCACACAGGCCGGCCTGACCACCCACCTAAGGAGCTCCAACGAGTCACCCATACTCGAATAAACTCCTTATATAGAACAAGATTCGTCCCATTACTAATTAGGTCTGCATTCCTGGGCGGGCGGTGTCTAAATCCAGTCAAGCCATCAATCATACAAAATATGGTCAGGCGTCTGTTCCACTCTCCCACATGTACACCACGGGACATCCACAAATCTAAACTCAAACAGTTTACTCCGAAATTGTCCATGCCCCGTAATCGTCTGCCATTCAAAATGATTCAGGTCAGGAGGTTTCACTATGCCTTTCAACTTGACTGCGACGTTAGGAAGGAAGTAATGAGTCCATCTTCCCTGCGTTGCCATATCCCACCTCTCTTGCCACTTTCCAAGCATTAACTGCCTCATGCTTAGAACCAGATCTTTCAAAGAATAAGTAGTACTGTATGTGTGTGTGTGAGTGTCACGTGACTTGTGTATTCACCGAGAAGGATGCAAGGTAATAATAATAATGATATTTGATAATTTATATAGCACTATTTTCGTAAAAAACTTTCAAAGCAAGAGAGCTTTACACATAAACTGTTTATAGTTCTATACTATTTTTGTTTATAAAATTAAAAATTGTAATTTTCACTTATGGAAATGATTTTTTGAAAAGGTGTGTTTTTTGTTTCATCTTAAATAAAATCTCTGATGCACTGTTTCTTATGACGGAGGGCAGAGTTCCACACTTTTGGGCCTGCCACCGCAAATGCCCGTTCACTAATTTTAGTCTTCTGGCAACAGTTGGTCGGTTCTACAACTCTTTCTGCGGCTGTTGTAGAGGCTGATTTGACCACTCACTACCTACTAATCTACTGTTCTACCATTCAAATTGTCCGGGATACAAAGATACAAAGCTCTTGAAGATGCAGAGGCGCCATGTTATGTGTCGCCTTTTACATCAATCGAGTTAACCAATTACGAGGTTAGCACTGGTGGATTTTTGTATAATGTATTTCGACTCCAGAACGGTTTGAAGATAATGTGATTTGTGTGATTGGTATTGGATGCCACAATAAACACCTAAATACGTGTTATTTCGTATCGCAGAGTGTATTTTGGCTCGAATTGATATGAGGATGTATGTTGATATGAATGTATAACAGGAGGCAGGTACACTGAATTTTTTTATTTTAAATTGTGCAAATTTGAAAGAGATTATAGAAGATGGCTTCTAGAGCTATTGCTTGGGCTACATCGATATGTAGAGCGTTGCTCGTGACTGAATATATCCGGGTTTATCTGGCTGCGTTTACTATTACATACTACTACATAAGTCATCAGAGCGGATTAAGAAATAAAAGGAATTTCAGACATTTCCGGGTATTTATTAGAATGTGGGACTCCCGCTGGAGGTTGCTGGTATGGGCGATGACTGGAAGAGTAGTGGCTAGAGAGACCTAACTGAGCATTCTACTGGCTCTCCCTCGCACTTTTGCGACCTGGACAGAATGAATTTCTGCCGGATTGTGACCGAGTTCTGCGACGAAATACATAAATGTGACGTCTACTCTTTCCTTTTGGGAGTGTGTGATTTATATAGCTTCTTTCTAGCTGCCTTTTGAAATTAATGTGACAACAAGTCTCTCAAATTGTACAGGTATGGTTCTGGTACGACAATATCGGAGCCAACCTATAATGGTATTATGATATGACTGAATGTAATAAAATAAATTAAAATATATGTAATTATGACGAATCGAAACGAGGGTAAATAGCTCTCAAAACGATTCGGTATAGGGTGTAAATAAATAAAAAATAAATAAAAATATTTCATACTACTATTACATTCCATCGGTATCCTGCGCTTATATGGCTGGTGAGAGTTGCGATGCACGTACCGCCTTTATATATTGTATATAAATTAGTATATAAGGTGTGTATTATTGTTTTAATTCAGTGCTCATATACGTACATACGTCTATGGGTATATATATGCGTACTGAATAAGATGAGTAGTCACCGTAGTTACTACGTAGTTTAAGGGGGGAGGAGTGTAAGCTAAGATGTTTATACATTTTTGTATTTTCAAAATTAATATGTTAATTACTGAAACCGTGACCATTATAGGGGCATCTACCCTATTATTTAACAATTAGATCTCTCGGATGTTTAAATTGCATGTAATTAAATCGAAAATTAAAGCAACTAAAATGCAATCCCAATAAATATCACACTCATAACATAGATATTACATACAATAAATTATAGTATTTTTCCAAATACCTTTACCGATTTCTATTAAATAAATCTGAATAAACTTGGGTAAAATGAATCGGTATATTTTTAATGGAAATACAAAACCACTTCATAAAAACAGTGTTATTAAGGTTGAAAACACTAGAAGCGTTATTTCTGTACACTCTTCGGAGATTTCTACATCTTGAAATATAAATCTGAAGCCTTAAAACAACCCTTGATTCCCACCATCCATGACATTGTACAATAATCTATCGCGATCATTTTCATATGAAAATAAAGTGTAATTTATACAGACATTGATGAATAAACAATAATATGAAAATATATTAATTTTTAATTATCGATGATTTTTTTAAATAAATTAAGATTTTATAAATAATTATATTAAATATATATTTTCCTTCAATTTGAGTTTGCCTCTAAAGTCACCATTTATAAAAAGTTTACAATTTTTTTCGATCGAAATGTTAATATGGTTTTCTGGCCAATTTGAATAGCCAATGTCACAAAACATTGCCTCGGCCGCCGCGGGTCAGGCCGCCGGGGGCGCGCCGCGGCTAGGGGCTGCTAGCTACCCTCTCGTGTGCACAGTGTGCAGTTTTTAATTCGTGCCGTTAGATGTCCGCGTACGTAATTGGATTTTATTCAATTCACTCGCTTTCATTTTATGTTAGATTGAAAAATATAGCGTTCAAAATTATATCGGCCCAGAGGCGGTGCGCGCTCGCTTTGTGAGATTACTTCTGTGTATTGATGAAAAAAAAATTCTGCATGATAGAGATATTCTGCAGTCATGATAACGCTACGTTAAGGGTAAATATTATGTTCCAGGCCGATTTTGTTTAGCTACCATTTTGGTTTGGCAGACATATGTCAGTTTGTATTTAGTATACGTACAGAGTAGTTGATTACAATTTATTATAAATTATTTGACGTTTCAACAACGTCTTGAAGTCATTAATACATTCTAACTAAATGTTGTAACTATTAATGGTGATCACCATCGTCACAGCTTGAAAAACTTATTGGTGGTTATTATAAAGCCCGAGCTACGCTTGATATTTTGCGAGAACCTTTTCCCAGCTGCATAATGTCAAAAAGTTGTGATATCGACTGGCCTTCTCGATCAGCTGATTTGACTACTCCCGAATATTTTCTGTAGGGTATTTGAAAATGAAGGTCTACGATAATAAGCCAACGTCAATTCCGATGCTACAGAACAATATTTGAAATAAAATGAATGAAATGAAATAAACGTTCTAAAACTTGACCAATTTTATATTCCATACACAATTGTATACATAATACACAATACATCATACATAATATCATATATACAAGATACAATATATCATACATAATATAATTCACAATATATCAATTAGCATTAGATAAAGAGATTATAAATACAAAAGAAAATGAACGCACGAAAAATACTATGTTTTTTGCAATATTATTTTATGAAATGGAACTTTAGACACTTATCAAATAAATGATGAGGTGACTTGAACCATTTGAGATGAAGATCTACTGAGTGCTCATAACAAGCTGGATGGACAGAGTTACGAATTCAGATGTTATGGTTCGGATGAACAAATAAATAAGTATTAAAAACGATAAAAATTGTAAACTTTAGTAGCTTGGACATGTGGTGAGTCATCTTGAGCTGTATTAGATCTTACACCTCATAATACAGGGAATGATTGCTGGAAGTCGGGGCGCTGGTAGAAGGAGAACATCCACCGATTACTCATGACCTTTTTATTGGCAAAACCTCCTATAACGGTTATATATCATATATTGTTGTAATATTGTAGGCATTATCATTTCAAATACTAATTTAATGTATTAATTATAAATATATATATATATAAAATCAATTTTGTCGAAAAATATTGTTTTTGCGCTACCGGGATTCGAACCTGCATCTCTACTTCCAATCTAGGGAAGTACACTACCAATTGTGCGCCAGTATTTTTCATGACAAATTTTAGAACCTATATGTTACATTTTTTTCAAATTAATACACCTGTCGTTTCATTATTTTTGAAAGCCATCTATATTATTTTTACGGAATCACAAATATCGTCTGCAGACGCCAGAATTATCAATTCATTTTTATTAAATTTTGGACACATTGATACAACTTATATTATTAAGGAGAACACATTCTTATTTTGAAGTTGTTTAAGTTGTTACAACTTCACAATAAGAACGTGTTCTCCTTAATATTTATCATTTCAACTAATAATAATAATAATAATAGTAATAATACATTTATTAAGTTTACTTTTTACATATAGTATGTACTTACATTGATAAATTATGTCTAACGGTCTGATGTATTACTCTTCCAAATTAATATTCATTAAGTATACATTTTCACCTATTGCGTAATATTTCAAATATCAGGTAAATATACCGAGGATATGCATACACATGTTTGAAAAGTAAATACAACATATCAGTAAGAAAGTTAGACATATTTGGGTACCCTGCCTGCTACACTAGTAATTTACTGTATTATAGCAGACAGTGTTCCTTCGGTATAACAGTAAGCAAAGTGCAATGATGAATATATCAGTTAAGTCAAGTGCAATGATATAAACAGTTAATAAAGAGATGCTATTAGGTAATTCAATATACTGTTGTAGCAGTTTTATTCTCAGGTTTGGACCTTTAAAAGTTCTTGGGCGTAATTTCTCAATATGTCGTACAGCCAGAATATATTAAATGTATTCGAAACTACTAAAGTATACGCTAGTCCAATAATATGTGTAGCTATAGTAGGAAATTTCATAATACATATTTTTTTAATTCTTATAATCTGATACATTTTTATTGCATGGGAGCGGCGATTCAAGTCTACCGCCATCATCCAGACGACATGCCAGACTCATGCCAACAGGAGTCGCGGCCAGTCTCGTCCCGTCGCTCGATCCGACACGAGTCCCGATCCGCCACTCTCCGACTTGTACATATCTGCTGGTATCTCACAATACACGACTATCTAAGCAACCATCACCACCTACCTCCACTGAAGGTTTACCCCATTTATATTATAAAAAAAAATATTCTCTATATTTAGTTATAAACAACACAAATCGGTAATTCATTTTAGCAAATATTAATATTAAAAAACAATACATTTTGTATTTAATTACGTTTTTATTATTTTAAATAATTGATGGAAATACAACGCAGATTTTTATGTGCCGCCAAAGCGAAAATTCGATTGCCATGCACTTTATTCGGCAGTACGGGCGAATCATTTGACAAATTAATTGCATTTTATCGGTAGAAAAAAAGCTTTTGAAAGTTAGCCACTGTATGCGAATTCGGGAAAATTATTTTAACGTTTATATTATATACCAATACGTGGTAGTTCAACCACCCTAGCTTCATGATGGATGTCTAAAGAGGTTGTGCCCAGAACATGAGCTCTTACCACAAGTACATTATCAAAAAAATATTTTATTAGATTTCATCTGTGAGTGAAAGTATGTTTTTTGTACAGACGAAATCAGTCAAATGTTTGATAGACAATTTTTCAGAAAAGCTTCGTGGTAATCCGATAACTATATATTTATTTTACTTTTACCTCATGATGAATGTTAACAAGTCCAAAGTGATGGTATTCGAGAAGGAGGAAAGCAAGACACCGTGCTAAATACTTGCAGGTAATGAATGTTTGGAACAAGTAGATGAGTTTGTGTATTTGGGAAGTATGTTTGATAGAAACGGAAAGGCTGAGAAAGATATCGAATATAATCGAAACAAAGTGAACGGCGCTTTTACTAGAATTATAGCTAATGGGAACTTATCAACCGAGGCAAAACTAACGGTACACAATGGAGTCCTGGTACCGACACGTAAAAAATGAAGAAATAAGGAAAGAATGTAAAGTTGATCTTAGTATAGTGAGTAGGATTAAGAAAGGATCACTTAGGAAGTTGAATGAGGAAAGAATGGTTAGAAAGATATATGACGCAAGTGTTGATGGCATCAGAAATAGAGGACATCTGTAGAAGACTTGGCATGACCAGGTAAACAAGATAATGGAGGATAATTCTGTTAAAAGCCTCAACAATTGAGATCGTGGATGAGGCGAGAATTGTGTGTCAGAACAGAGGAGTGTGGCGCTCTATCATCTCTGCCTACCCCCGCGGAGAAACGGCGTGATGTTAAGTAAGTTAATTTATATACAGTCAAACTTGGCTCCCTTTGATATAAATTCGTCATTCAAAATCGGCGTTAGTTGCGAAATCAGTAGTTTTTGCCCGCCGCCATTTATATTAGAATTCAATCAATGGCAACCTTCGCTACTAAATGGCCGCTGAAATAGAAACTAACTTATTTTCGAAAATAGGTTTTGTATTTATTTTATATTTTATATTATATTATAGGTATTATTATTCATAATTAGAAGTGCATTAATAAATATATTATTAAATACTCATTTAATGTATTAATTATAAATATATACATATAAAATCAATTTTGTCGAAAAATATTGTTTTTGCGCTACCGGGATTCGAACCTGGATCTCTATTTCCTATCCGGGGAAGTACACTACCAACTGTGTTATAACGTCAGTATTTTTCATGACAAATTTTCGAACCTATATGATACACTTTTTCAAATTAATACATCCATCGTTCCATTATCTTAGACCTATATTCTGAATAATTACAACTTCACAATAAGAATGTGTTCTCCTTAAAAATATATTATTACTTTCAAGATACTATTTGTTTATCTACAAATAAATAAAAAATTGAGGTTACCGACTCACTAGTACTATCATATATAATATGTATTTGTATACTCTACTGCCCATAAATAATAAATCTGCATACTTATCTCAAAATGACTATTTTGTTTGTAGGTTGTCGTGTCATTAACCTTTCTAATTTTAAAATTGTTTGGGCTTAGGTTAGGTTAGTTAGGTAAAAATAATAGATATGCGAGTAAGAAGGTTGAAGAATTTACAATATTGTGAATTTCCAAGAATTTTTATTTAAACACCTTTTTATTGGATCAGATGACATTGTAAAGTATATCAATTCAATTATTATACTTACTTTATATTTATTTCAATTTTTAAAGTTTTTACAAATATGATGTTGTGAGGTACTTCGATTCAATAGTGTTAGGAATTCTTGCTGACTTAATAATAGCTGTATTGTCATTTGACAGATTTCATTTTGAAATACATCATCCAAAATACAAAAATATGACATGCACCTAAAGGTCTAAGACCTCAATCTATTGTTTTTTGTTAAGATAACAGTTGCATCCTTAATAATATTTAGAAAATATCACTTTTATGTTTTTGTATATATATTACAAACATCTAAGCATGCGCTCTCCTCTTCAAAAATATTTCAGAAATAAATGTGACAAAATAGTGACTAAAAGTTATTACAATAGTGACAATATATTTTATTAAGAACGCATAAACATCATACTTACGTTTTGATATCTTTTAGAAATTCGTAAAATTCTAAAAATAAAATATTATGTCCTTTCTTTATGTAAATAAAGAACTTATAAGGGAGTTCTGTACCTATGTACACATCTAAAAATATGAATCATGAGATTAATTAATTGTATGATTATAGAAGTCAGTTTGAGGTTAAATATAATTATTTACCTACGACATCCGATTTCAATGTAATTATTTTTTGTGTCTGTTTAATGTAACCGTTTGTTGTGTCTGTTCAATGTAACTGTCTGTTGTGTCTATTCAATGTAACTGCTTGTTGTGTCTGTTCAATGTAACTGTTTGTTGTGTCTGTTCAATGAAAGTCACGCTGACATTGACACCGGTCGACGTGGCTATTACAAATTTAGTACCTAGTTTAAGTCTTCAAATTTATTCAATTTTTCGTTTGTTTTTATAGTCGTTTTTATCGCCCGAAACATTATCTTGAAAAAAATCGTATTTCTCACTTCACCTTAAATCACTCCTGGAATATTCCAAGAATCGTTTAAGGAAACCTTTAAAAAGAATTCCCCCAGTCTGAATTGAATAAAAGTTCCACCGAACGATTCCATAATTTTTCCGCATCAAATTTAACTTATCGCTTAAAACGTACGATAGCCATTGTCTTTTCGTCAGCTGTGGATAACAAAAATATAAAAGAAATAAAACCGAGAGATTGAAATTTTTATCACGAATAGAGTTTGCAAGTTCGACATCATAAAATATCAATTTCCACAGAAATCACGTAGGTCGTTTTCCCCCCCGGCCCGCCTCGCGCCGGCCCTGCTCCGGGAGATGTCACGACAATCATATTCCGCCAGGGCCGGCGCTAAACGATGTTTTTATATATTTTTTATGCCCCGAAATTACGTTTAGATTTCAGCGCTGGCTGCTTTGAGAGCCGTAGTAATACTCGCTTCCTTTTATTTTTTATACCAGACGAAGGTGAGAGGGAATAAGATGATCCGTGGAATGGTGGTGCAGAGAGGGAGGGGGGGGAGAAATGGATTCTCGTGTGTGGAATACTTATTGCCAAATCTTCATTTCAATGGTTCAAGAATGAAATTGTATAAGGATACATAAAATCCTTTCGAGGACCCCTTTCTAACATATATTAACATCTTATATTTCATTACCAAAAAATTAAAATTAAATGTATTTATATTTAACTTTGTTTAAATCACTGTGTTGTCTTTATGTCAACCGGTTTCGATACTAATTAAATAACAGATATCGAAGCGTACTGCCATAAGAAATGAGGAGTAGTTCGCAAATCTCCGCTTCTCTTAACTGACAATGATGATGATGAAATCACAATAAATGAAACATAGAAATATGTTATTTCTAGGGACACTGCGAATTAAGAATGCGTTACCGCTCGCAGTGTACATCGTTTCATTTCAGTTACAAACAATACATTAAATTCATTCTTATTTTTCAATAAGGCATTATTATATATTTTTTCCACCATTTCGGTAACGTGCTTGAACGTAATGTGCTAGTACGGCATCATTTGATGATTCACCGTTTTTATATTTTTAATTATTGTAATAACTGCTCCGTGTCCCTATTACATTACTTTACTGGCGTCACTTCGACGACCTCTCAATCATGCGAGATACATATTTTTAAAATTATTTCCACTGAACTAAGTTTGTTTTCAAGTATAGTACTGTTTGATAGTGTACATAACATTAATGAAAATAAATACTATTTATATTGTTTCGAGATTTAAATGGAAAGATAAATGTTTATTTGTATTTAGAAAAAAGTGAAGTAAAATTAGAATAGTATATTCATGATAAGTTGTTAGTTTCAGAGAAAATATGAATAACGTAGAAAATTGAGGAACCCTAGAAGTTCTCCAAAACTACTCCGGAGTAAAATTCAGTAACATAATAAGCAGCTCGTGCTCAAGTTTACAGTGCAAAAATGTAAACTTCAGTGTTAGTTACATTGTAACAGTACACAACAGTCTAGACTCAAGGGTGTATTTTAGAAATTTAGGCATAAGTTTCCATATTCAACAACTTTATTTACGTATTATGACAGTAAAACAGATTATTGAATCTTACGTCCAATAAATTACATTAGAGTTGAAAATAATCTACTTTGGACACTTCATTCGTGAACATTTAAGTGCCATCATTCTTCAATTATTAAACTGTTATTAGACGTAATAGTTCATACTAATTTTTGCAAAGTGACGAATAAATATGGCGATGAACATGGATATAAAAGTGCGTCGTCGCCGTTCCTCATGCCGCAATCCAACTAATATTAATTCTCCCAGAGTTTTGGTTCATAAGCTTTTAATCCATTTTGTTTCAAATCACGTTATATGACCAATATGTTGTAACTTTTTGTGAATAAATTATGTGATTGCCTGTAAGTATACTTTTAATCATGCAATACCTTGTTTGATACCTTAGTTAAGCTAAATATTTAATTATTCGAATACAATGGTGGCATATAGTTGGAGTTGAGCCATCATTACGCTTGGTATGAGCTGTTCTTCTGACACATACGCACACATAATTTATTCATATAGCTATTATACTAGTATTACTTTAGGAATTCTATTTTTTTATTATTTATTTCAATGTGTCTTCAACGTCTACTTGATCGACCAAAAAAAATATTACCAGCTTGTGTTTTTAGTGATGTACGATTACGATACAAATGGAAGCATTTGACTTGCGGCGTTTCTTTAGTCGTAATTCTTCGAAAATGTTTGTATGATTTAATCGTCAAATTACTTGAAAGAAAGACTTTAAAACTAGTAATATTTTAAAAACCTTCAAAACGATAGTTGAAGAAAATTCTACATAAATTTAAAAAATGAATTCATAATAATCAAATTAATTTATCCATTAGCCACATATGAGGTATGTTTCCTTTAAAATCAATGTAATATCCATCAACACTATATTTTCATTTTCCTTAATGTTCCGTTTAACTGTATATGTATTTTGTATCTCTCTTTCACATCTCCCTCTTTATGTATATATAAGTGCACTCTTTTTGAATTTATTGTTGGTTTTAAATACTTCCTGATGAAGCTTGAGCTAAGCGAAACTGGTTGGCGTGTAATAAAATTCATGGTTTCATACAAAATGTTTTATTTTATTTAATCTAATACGTTCAAATTTTCTGCACTTAGAATATTAATTTTTATTACGTGTAATTAATAAAATATTATCATATATTTCTGGCTTTGTTCCAAAATATAATATACACTTGACATGGTAAGCTTAAATCATTTAAAACCTGTAAATATTTCTGCTTAATATAATTTCAGCTGATTTCTTAAATTTATTAAATCAACCAATGTTAATATGACACTAAAAACTCAATAGAATGTTAAAAATGTATCTCCCAGGTGACCTAATTTAATTGACCTGAATTTTATATATGACGTAATCTGTTTGATTACGTCACATATAAAATATGTTTTGAAGAATCACAATTATTGAATTTATAATAAATTACGTAAATTGAGTCACTGAAATTTCAAAAGATTTTTTCTTTCAGCATTAATTTTTTTTAAATATTAAAAAAACAGGGTGGTTTCAAATTCCTAAAAACATTGTATTTTTTAAAAATGTATATATTTTTATTAAGCCTATTATGATTGTGTTTTTGTAGTACATATAATGTGAAAAATATTTTTCATTCCGAAGCCTTTATATACTTGAGTATATCCTATTTAATTTGATTTATAGTTTGCAAATAATTGTCAAACACGTATTTGCAATGGAAGTATGGTGATAATTGCACTTGAACACAATATCAATTTTAGTAAATTACTCACTTATGATATCTAACAATTGAACTTTTTTTTTTCATTATTATTTATTAAAATCACATAACTACGAAGTCAGTAGGTTTTGAGATCTTAATTATTTTGTTAAAGTGATTTTCAATATAAATTTTGTCTAAAAGTTATTTTTATATGCTTGTAGTTTTGCGTACTATTGTTTATTTAATAGTACTGCGTGTATATACAAAATAAAAAATTGAAATACAAAATAGTTTTAAATACTTAATGAAGAGACTGCGTGATCACCCCGTGAGAACGAGAAGAGCAAGCGGCGCACGTAGCAGCTCCTGGCACATCAGCTCGGAGTGTTCGCGATTGTTTTCACGTTTGGTATCGTCACCCGTGCTCACTGACAGATTTACAGCTCCCTGTTTTATCGGCATTCTCCTCCATAAAGTCACCTACTTTACCGACACGTGGCAGTCAGCAACGGAGAAACGTGATTCTTGTGCACATTTTCACGAGTTTCGTTGAAAAATGTAATTTATTGCATTAAGGCAGTAAATGTTATTATTAATTAAATTTATTATTTTTACTAGCCTACTTCATTACAATCTTAATAATAATTATTAAAAAAAATCGCACTAGTATTATTTCATAAATATATGTGATAAATACGCCACGGTGATTACATATTTTATTCAGTAATTATTAACGGCAAACTTGCGTTTTGACACATAGAAATTGACATGTTCGAAAATTAAAATATATCTTTCCATGCCCCGGCAGGTAGGTAAGTTAACAATTTATTTATTAATTCAGTACCTATACGCATTACCTACCTAAAAAAATATATTATTCATATCTTGTATCTATCTACACAATGTACAATGCTAAACAAGTGTTATTAATAAATTGAATTTTATGATATCAAAAATAAAATTTCATTTCTTTTTTCTTTTCCGGTTTACACTCAACACACATACACACACATGAAATATTTACAAATAAAGTTTAGTTTATAAAAATACTAATAAACTAGTACAATAATTGTGGTTACATGATTTTTATTTTTATTTTATCATTAAATTTTTGTCTACATCTTTAAATTGTTTTTAAGTAAAAATTATACAAATAATCATCATCACATCGATGAAAGCCCATCCATATATTTTTTTTATCCCCCAATGTTTGCCATGTCACTCCCATTGCTCCGTCTAACAGTCAAAACTTTTGTTTTTTTCGACGACTGGGAAAAGGCAAAAGAGTATAAAATACAATATTTTGTAATGTTATAAAAAATATATGATTTTAAATGGAAAAACAATTATATGAATAAATTAAGTGTTTTATTTGTATTTCAGTTTATTAATGAAAATGGGTATTTAACAAAACTTTAAAAAAATATATATTCAATGTTATATGAAAATATGCAGTTAAATTACATGTCTTTTGGCCAGTATAGCATTTAAAAGAAATTCAACGTCACTGAAATTGACGGTGACTTTTGAGACATCCTGTATTATAGTGTTAAAAAAACGACGAAATGTTTTACCTACAATATTTTATATTGAGTAAATAGACTGAACTGTAGTCTAAATGGAGTCTACGGTTAAAGAACATTACTAGCAATCCATTTAGCTTCAAATAAGGTTACCTGAAATTCAACGGTTTTGAAGTTATTAAAATTTTTGTGATTGTTGTGTGTGATAACAGTTGAATATTAGAGTTGCTAATAACGTCCCTTAATCGAAGGTTCCATTTAGATACCTTAATCTGCAAAGCAGCTAACTCCACCTACCGCTGTTGATGCTATTATTTTCCTCTTTTATTGTTCTATGGTACATTTTTTCAACAATTCCCATTAATTTTAAAACACGTGAAACCACGTGTTTTAAAATAATAAATAAGTACCACATGCTGAAAAACTTTAGATTGATTTTTGAAAAAACATTAAATTTTTCCTGACACAAGTGTTGACGGCACCAGAAAAAGAGGACGTCCACGGATATCATAATGGTTGCACTACATTGTCGTGGAAAATCAGCTAACTCCAAATATTCCCTATAAGTACGAGATTAATCAAAATATCAATAAAACTTCTTAGGCATCCTATTTCTGCATAAACAATCTACCAAAAAGTCTTTTGGAATTTTCGTAATCAGCTTAATTACAAAATTAAACAGTTTTTGTGGCTCCTGAACATTTTAGAAAAATTGAGTTAGCTGCTTTACAGATTAAGGTATATTGTATCGATAAATATTATTATCACACACCACCCCTTGTATATATATCCAATAATTATAGGTTTATTAAGAAGGTGAAAAGGTGAAGACTGTTACAGTAAAAATCAAAGCAACATAAAATTTTATTACGGCAAATAGATTTTTTTGCCAGCGAAATATTGGTTATTTTTATTAAAATGTTGGAAAGTAACCCCCGTACATCTTCGCAGCATCCCCTAAAAATCTGGCGGCAAAGTTAATATTCGGAACGTGGGCGCGTGTGTTGCCCTTAGGGGGAGCTGTAGAAAATAAAGTGTGAAAAACAACTGAAGTAGTCACATGGTTTACAGCTGTTCCGTGAAATAATATATTTTTAAATTAAATGATAAATTTCCGTTTTATAAGTGATTTTGCAATTCTTTATAGCATTGGTATATCGTTCTTTGAATTTTAACCGTTGTAATTATGTCACTGAAAAAACGCAATAGACAAATCTTTCTTTCGTAAAATCGCAGCATTTTAAATATTGTTTATTTATTAAACGATGTGTTGATAAAATTAGTTTATGTATCCAGTATCTTCCCATTAACCCCTCCCTCTATACCAGTTGTTTATCTGTAGTTGTATTCTCTATGGTTTTTCAGTTGAAATAGAATCTTTGAACTGACATATATTGTTTTACCATTGGGTTTCGTTGACGGCTGCCAAGTTCGTCCTGCCGTGTGGGATCGAATTGTCGGCTTGTGCAGTGTCGTTCTGCTACCTTTGCGGCTGATACTATTTGTGTGTAATCGGTTTCTCGCTATCGTACAAACCGATTAGTGTTATTGTTCATGGTGCTTGTTAACACATCGCGCTATCACCGAAGTGTATATTCGAGATTGGTGCTGAACAGAGTTCGTGTCCCGTAGTCAGAAGATCTGTGGATCTAATGGAAGAAAATCTAGATACAAAAAGAAGCATTTCACAGGTGGGTCATGTTTTATAGTTCTGAGTGGTCCTTCAGCCGCCCCATGTTCCCTATTCCTTTCCTTCTTCCGAATTTCTTCCACTCTTCCTACATCCCATTATTTCCATTCCCCTCGTGCAGACAGGATACGTCTCGCGAATACCAGATGAACGATTACCAAGAAGACGACCGATGGGTAGCTTTTAGATTTAGAACGACAGCAACAAATACTATTTGACAACAGATTGAGTCTTAATTGATCAACAGTACTGAAATCGTGCAAGATAAGGGAAGAGCGCCTTATCGAGATTTTGGTTCCCTAACCGTCCTGGTTAAGGACATAAAAATGATGATGATGGAGGTTGTTTTCTATTACAATACTCAACACTTCATATTTTTTCTGTGACTTAACTTTACGTTAATATACTTTTAAATTATTATATTCGCAGAGATTATCTGAAAAATAAATCCTTATCGAGATTGGACCCTTCTATAATAAGAGGGTGAAAATAATGAAGATAATTCATATTATAAGGCTCTACCTATCTATAAGAAATCCATAAAAGAGGGTAAAATGGGAATGAGTCATACGATGACTCAGATTGTGAAGTGAATCTTGAAAGACAATATAACGTCACGACGACAGCTTGAAAAATATATCATCTTTATAAGATACGCAAAACTAAGCAAGAAGTATTGCAACGGGCTCTTTTCTTTCTTCAGCCATGATAACTACAGGATGCTGGGTAAGATGAAGGATCATTTTCAGGAGCTAATGATCGAGTCCATTAAGATAACGATCGTCGTTCATGGTTGTTGAAGAAAAAAGAAGCAGGAAATACTAAAATTTGTACATCATTCTATCATTTATTCATACATAAAAACTGCACCTATATTGTACTCTGAGATACCTAAGAGATACTTTTAAAAATGTTAATAACATTTAAAGAAAACATATTTTAAATATTTAAAGAGAACATAGTTCTGTTGTATTTTTAATACAAATTATATAAATCAGTTAGAAAGATAGGTATATAGAAAAAATATATTTATCGAAAATATATTTAGTTATTACCAAAATTCGACTGGACTGAACCTCTTCCTGTAATAATAATAAAAATTAAAAAGTACCCCAAAAACATGCGTTTTCTTGAAGTACAAACTAGGAGTACAGATATTTTTGACAAAAATATTAAAGAAAATTTTTAAAGTCGCCTTCATCACCAAAACTTAAATATTGTGACGTTCATAATGTCAGCGCATCCACCAGCTTCACCCAAGGTAGAACATGAGAATGGTGAGTACTATAAACAGAACTGGCTATTATATCTTCCACTAGCCTTCAACAGTCATTCTCAAGGGAAAATAAATAAAACAAAAACTAGATTTACACAACTAAAATAAATGAGAAAATAACGTTAACGTTATTAAAGATTTACAATGAATTGCTCGGTTAAAACTACATCTTAAAACACAAAGTAGTTCGCTCCATTCAGATGTGTATATGGAATTAATTCATCAAGTTTAACTACAGCGAAATAATTCAACTATCACTCCTATTTAACAATTCCACCGGCAGGTGGATACAATGACCAGCGCTCGAAGAGCAATCTTGATGTAATAAAAGTTCATTTTTAGGAGATCACCATTTAGAATTCCACTGGACACAAGTTTTTCTCCACGATGAACATAAAATTTGGGTTTCTTATATAAGTTGACGTTATTCACAGCGAGATATTGAAGTAATGGTTTCTCGTTCCATATGGAGATAATTCGAGCGGATGGAACCAAATCGTGATCGTCATCCAACCCTGGTACATGCGCAATCCTCCAGAACTCTCATACTGGCCATCACATAGTTAGATGAAGTGATGAATCGTATGAAAATGGCGCTTCCCTAACATGGAGGTCTATTGTCAGAAAGAGATTTACATATCTTCCTTTTAAATATGGAATCACATGTTTGTAATGAATACGTTACACGAATGCAGACAGCGCTTCTCCTGTTCGTCAACGGAAATGCCCTGAGAAAGATCCTTTCGCGCGGCAGTGTTGCCATTGCTGTGACATGTTAAACATAAAGCACTATCGGCGGGTAGGTACTATAACGTAATATTATATATATTACTACTTCGAGCTGTATATTATTCCATTTGCGCATTTACTATAGAAATAATAAGATCATTCCATAAACTTTTTTTTTTTAATAAAAATATTTTCAAATAACAAGAAAGCCCCTATCACTTGCAGTCACAACTATAGTAACTTTAGTTTAGTTTTATATCACATGCCACGCCTCATATCATCAAGGTTTAAAATGGTTTATCACAATTCGTAAAAATAATTATATGTAATTTTGTACGAAAGCAATATTTATAACATTCACGCATGCTGGTATTTATGGATATAAATAGGTTCTTGAAGAAACTTTGGGGGATCAATTGGCAGTGAGATCAATTGTCCGAGGGATCTAGTGTCCGTGGGATCAACTATCAGAGGGATCAATTGTCGGGGCATCAACTGTCGGGGGATCAACTGTCGGGGCATCAAACGCCGGTGGGGTCAAACATCGGTGTACCTACGGTTAAAATTGAATATTATGATTCAGAGGGTTTTGTGTGTGAGCGCTTTTGAATATGATTGTGGAGTGTGTATGTGTGTGTGGCCAGAGCAATTTAAACAAGAAAGACTACTTACAGTTAGCAAAACATTATTGATGCTTGAGCACAGTTACGGATAGAAATATATTCCATAAGAAGTCTACACCGAGAAGTGTTTGCTAGAGAACGGGAAGGCGGTCATATGAAGCGTTCCAGTGAATTTATTTGACAGCTTGTTATTCCCGGGTTTCCTATTGATAATATTATCATCTATGCAGAATAAAAAATCACCACTAACCTAGACAGATAGTTGCGGTTTCTCTATGTATTATGGTCCAATGGTCCAAAGTATTGTTTTTGTCTCGTTCTGACCGGACGAAATAACGCACTCCCAGAGCTACTTATTAGGATTTGTTTATCTGGTAAAATACCAACCGCGATTGTTGTTTGACAGCGTCGCAGAAAGCGTTGATCTTTACACTACACAAATCAATCATACCAACAACGACAAAAAACCAGACATGCCAGCCGAATGAACAAGAATGTGAGTAAACGGCTAGGGGCCGGCCTCGGAATAGCTTTAGGCGCGTTGTATTAGCACATATTGAGGTCGGTACCAACGTGTTTTTACTGCTGATGAGAGTCTATAATAGTTTTACTACCAGTGTGACCATAGTGGTGGTCATAGACTTTCACAAGACTTTTTTCTGTACATAATAATAACCATTTTCGAATATAACTTTTTTTTTGTACGACTTGCCGTCAGTATTACATCCGATGGTTATTCAGCCTTATCTAACTGACCGATTTTTCAACTCTGGTTACCGTAGAATTTTCCTTAGCAATTTGTCTTTGAATTTCTACTTCGCTACCTCCGTTTTTCAAGATAAGTACTCCTAGGCAGATTAATTTGCCGATCTGTACGTGGCCTGTAAGCTTCTTGTAGGCTGACAGAATTGATAGACAAATAAATATATTTTATTACCAGACAACAATTTTATCGTAAAATATTGTTGGTGCTATATATATTCGAACCTGGATCTCTTCCAACCAGGAGAACGTGCATTTTCCGTTTGTCGTCAATGCACTGTATTGGTATAGCATAATCGGATAATGCACGTTTTTTGAATTGTAAGAGATCCAGGTTCAAATCCCGGTAGCAAAAACAATATTTTTCGATAAAATTAATTTTATATGTATATCTTTCTAATTAATACATTTAATTAGTATTTAAAATTATTAATTAGTATAAATCTGAACAATTTTTCGTTTGGTGCATTCCACAGATGGCTTTTGATTTTCTTTCTTTACAGATGGATAAAATCTGAAGTATTTTCGAAGACCTTGTGATCCTGGGGCAGGAGTGTCTTGTTCAGCAATAACTTTCAAAATTGACCCATGAAGCTGTCCGCTCAATTTAAGGATATAAAGCCTTGACTTCAAGAGTAGCAATGTGACTGAGATGTGAGGTGTTTCATCAGCAGTCAGCACTGATAGAGTGAAGTAGGCGTCAGAATTGGCAAGTAGGCGGAGCAAATACTTTTGTGTGGTGAACAACACGTAGAATTTACATACGATACTAATCTAAGGTTAATAATATAATATTTTAATAATAATAATATTAATACAATTAGAAAGATATACATATAAAATCAATTTTATCGAAAAATATTGTTGTTGCGCCACCGGGATTCGAACCTGAATCTCATTCCAAACCGGGGAAGGTGCATTATCCAAATAAAATATGCTACAGCAACATTATTTTTGACGACATATTTTCGAACTCATATGTTACCTTTTTCAAATTAATACATTTATCGTTCCATTATTTGAAAGAACCTTCTACTTTATTTTTACAGAATCTCAAATACCTTTGAGTAAACGGATATCAGATGCCAGAATGAACAATTCATTTTTATTAAATTTTGGACATATTGATACAATTTATATATTATTAGGAGGACACATTCTTATTCTGAAGTTGTAATTAATATATAAATCGAACCTGGATCTCTTTCCAATCCAGCGTAGGTGCATTTATCGACTATGCTACAGTAGACAGTACTTTTGACGACAAATTTTATATGTATATCTTTTTAATTAATACATAATTTTTTATTTTATTTACATCCTATCCCGAATCGTTTTGAGAGTTGTTTACTCTCGTTTTGATGCGTCATAATTACATTTTTATTTTATTTTATTACACTATTATCATTATACCTTTCTAGGTTGACTCCGGTATCATCGTACCAGAGCTATACCTGTACAATTAGATGTGAGACTCGTTATCACATTCAATTCAGAAGGCAGCCAGAAAGAAGCTATAAAAATCATACACCTCCAAAAGGGGATGGTAGACGTCACGTGTATGTGTTACAGTCGCAGAACTCGGTCACAGTTAACACTCTCTAGCCACTGCTTATCTCGGCATCACCCCTCCCAGCAACCCCCAGCGAGAGACCCACTCCCTAATAAATACCCATAAATGTCCGAGACTCCTTTCACTTTTTAATAGGTCAGCGTTTCGGGGAATCCGATGACCTATTTCACATAATCTCGTAATCATGATCTCACGTGCATCATTCATAATCACGCAGTCCCAGAAGATGTGCTTCGGCGTCTGCCTCATCTGAGCATAAACACACCACGTTTTATGGACAAGTCCTAAGTCAAAGAGTTAACCCATGAAATGCCCATGACCTGAGATCATCTGCATCTCGTAGTAGTTCAGCGCCGGAAGACCACCCCCACCTTTCATTTTCATCTCCACGAAGGGGAGAAAGGTGTAAGTCCATCTGCTCTGCGTGGCAGCGTCCCACCATTTTTGCCACTTTCTCACTGTGACTATTCGCATTCGAGCAACCAGAGCCTGGAATTAGTCATCTAAGGGCCTGAGAGTCGTTCCAAAATGATTGACCTCCAGACCATTCCTCGGAACGGGAGGCCAAAGATTCCATGACTTCAAGGTCAACCGGGAGGACGCCAGCCATAACTAGAAGTGCCATATTAGAGACGGTCCGATAGGGTCTATGATATTTTAATTAGTATTTAAAATATCACAGACCGTCTGTTCTGAATAATTACAACTTCACAATAAGAATGTGTTCTCCTAATACAATACTATTATTTTGAGTGCCACAATTCTGATTTCTATCAAATCGAATGATCGATCACAATTTGACTGAATTTTCCGTCTAGCCACACAAAGTATTCAATGGTCAAAACCGCGAAAAAAAGATCACACTGTATTGCCAACGGTTGCGATGGGCGGATTGCCTAACAATGGGCGCAAGTTATGACCGCAGTACATTACCCGCAAGTAAATAACTTCAACACGTCATGTGGTAATTATTAGCTGGCATATTTACTCACAGCCCAGTGCGTGCCTCGTGTCCTAAACAATTCTGGGGTCCCGCCGCTGCCTCACAGGGCTGTTCAAAAGTCTCGGTCGTTTTGTGACAGAAAAATAATATTTTTATGAAATGAAATAAATCTGTAGTACATTTAATAAAACTTGCAGAAAAGCTCACTGATCGGCCCTGGGGTCAACTATTATGGCCACTACTTTTATAGAATCTATACTTCAATGCGGAAATCCCATCTTATATTGCTTTAACGATTTGTGCTATATCTTTATTTCTTGGACAGGTATAAAAAATAAACTTAAAATCTCAATCTCTGGCCAACCAATTATTTAGGAATTTCGCCGACGTGGGAACAGATTGCATTTCGACACCGAATTGTCAACAGGCTTCTTTTGTGGAACGAAATTGTCGCCGTGTGTACATATCCGGACCACAAAAAAGCGGTGTTCTACACCACCGGAAGTGCAGCGAGATCTCCGTTCTTCACTAAAAATGTGCGAGTCAACTGACGGTAAAAATTGACATCCAATCCAGGACATTAGATCAAGGTAGGCCAGATCTTATCTCATTAACAACATTTTGTGTAAAACCGTTATGAACTGCAAGAATTATTTACAGCTGTTTTTTAACTGCGGAGAGATAATTTCGTACTGTAATCTAAATGCATAGAATGTATAAAAAATAAAACAACCCCACTATTTCCCAGCGTCGAATATATCCGTCGCAAAAACTTTCCACCACGACCAGCGACGTATTAATCCGTAGCGACGACATTATTTTATCTTTTTATCTGGCACGTCTTATATTTTAACTTTGTTTTGAATAGCGACACCTACTGGAAATCTTACTTCAAAAGTTCTTACTTCAAAACCTTCAAGTTCAATAACTGATCATTTTTCATGTGTTTCATGCTATTTGATATACGTATAATATAATTTTATATATTTTTTATGTTTACAAAAAAGTATACTAGATGTAAAAATATTTTATAATTTTTACAACTAAATAAATATATATAGGGTGGCCCAAAAAAAGTGAAAACATCTCGTAACATATGAGTTATTTCATAACATAATATAATTAATTATAATTCTTAATGTAATTTTTTTTGCACAATATTTAGCTAATTAGAAATTATCAAAATACACCATATCGCATAATCTACTGGATTTAAATCTAAGCTGTACGTGCCTTGATCGATGAAATTAATATTCTCACGACGAAGAAAGTTGATTGTATTTCTGCCTGTGTGAGATGGAGCTCCGTCCTGCTGTAAAGTCTAGTTATGCTGTAATATCTAGCTATACTCCAGGCTTTGTTTTGAAACTCTTTGATAATTTTTCTAGCACTCCAACGTTTTTCAATTCGCAAATTTTTGATCGGATTACGGTCTTCTGGAGTGATTTTTGTCATTCTGGGCAACAATTTGAAAAAACCAAATATAAACAATGGGAAAATTAATCATCAAAATGGTGACCGGTAATTGTCGAAATAAAACGCAATATATGTGAATAGGTAAGTAAGTTAGTATACTATTTAAGCTATTGTTGATATAGTTAAACTAATTTTGATGTGATTTTATCACATTTTACAAAATGTTTTCTTTTGTTTTCTTTTCTTTTTTTGGGCCACCATATATATACATACTCATACATACAGTTAGCGCACTGCGACTGCTCTAAGCTTTAGTTGCCCATTTTTATGCTAAAGTGCGTAATAACGTTGATATCTGTTACTTTATTGATAGCTAATTAACATCTGCCTCTATCAGTTTGAAATTTACACAGGTATTAGTTCAAACATGTTTTAATATAAATACTTATATGGGTGACTATGCGGTTACTTCAGGAATTACTTTTACACTTTGTATAAAATAATGAAGACAGTGACACATGAATGATGAATTAATCTTCATGACGTATTTTCGCCTCCATATTCGAGTATATTGTCAAGTTGGAATTATATAATGGTAGTTGCAAATGATTTTAACTTCGAAAAATACAATTTTGTACTTAAATTAACATTAATATTTAAAATAATGAACAATTGCAGCAATAATATTTAAAAATTCCAATTTGATTTATTTCAATGAAACGAGAATAAATAATTCAGTTCAAAATTCAATCCATATATATAAAAATGAATGTTTGTTTGTTTGTCCAGTATGCGTTCCTATACTGTTAATCCGATTGCAATGAAACTTTGGTGAGTTGTTGCGCATACGCCCGCAAAGGTTTTTGAATTAGTACACCCATTTTACAATAGATGGCGCGCGAGTCGTTTCAACAAATGTGTGTATTTCATATAGTTTATTGCCATGAAACTTTGGTGAGTTGCTGTGCGCACGCTCGCGAAGGTTTCTGAATTAGTAAAAGCATTTTACAATGAGAAAATAATGAATCATCGAAGCTAGATTTTACATGGAAAATTTAAAGGAGAAGATGTACTGTTGCCACGCATCCCAATGATTCCGACAGATATGCCATTCGAATTTAAACGTTTTCGGTGCGACTCGCATTTGTAATGACTATCAACAAAGCACAGGGACAATCGTTACAAGTGTGTGGACTAAATTTGGAAAATCTACGCTTCTCACATGGACAGCTGTATGTGGCCTGCTCATTCTGATTTATTCGTATACGCACCAGACAGAAAAACAAAAAATATTGTGTATCTAAAAGCACTTCAATAATCAGAATTAAAATACAAACATTTTCTTTCTTTGAGTGACATTGCAACTCATGCCAGGTACTCGCTAGTTAGATATAAAAAAAATAATTTAAAAAACGTAAGTGTTTACAGTTCTTGTTAATATTCCTTTAACATAACGTTAAACGTAAATAACTGCAAACTTAAAAATTGTTGGCATACGTTGAAAGTGAGTTATCAATTATTCTGTTAGACATTTTAATATTGGAATAACCGATTATCAACCTCTCTGGTTAATCATGTTTATAAAACTAAGTTAAGTCATTAGTTTTATAATTTTGATGTTTTTATTAGATAAAATAATTAATTTAGAAAATAACTAACATTGTACAAATAAACTACTCGCATTCATTTGATCTCGACCAGTATACATACCAATATCTTCGTTAGGGCGGACGTACACTAACTTATCTGTAAAATATAATGTAATATATACAAATAAATTAACTATAAGAAGGGTGCGTGGTTTTAAAAGGGAAATAAGGAGAGAGGGAAATAGCGACATTGAAATAGAGATGCTTGCACAAGGGGTTAGGAATCGGGATGTAGAATGGATGAAAGAAAATTGGTACAAATACAAAATAGGAGGGGCCCAAGGACCAACCAGATACCAAGAAAAACACAACCTACCTGAGATACTTCCAGTGGTACTTTGCTGTGGCCATAGGTCTTCCAATGTCGCTGTTTTGCACGACAATCTTACCCGCACCAAACAAAAATATAAATCTGTATTTATGTCGTTACATAAAAGAGAAAAATCGATCACATTACAATATACGTAATGTACTTTACAGAAGTCATAGACAACACACATAGACATAAACTGGTGCTCTAAAGTATAGGGTAGACAGAGGCCACGATAGTGGTGCATCCAGACACGCGCACAGTGACCGACTATCCATAGATTTATCATAAAGTTTGAGGATCAAGGTTTGTTAGATTTAATTGATTGTTTGTCAACAAATATATAAAAGTCAGTTATCTTTTACTTATTTTTAAAGTTAAAACATTTTTCAGATTGTCTGTCAATTTATGAAAATGAATTCAAAGAAAATATTTTAATGGAATCAAAAAATAAATTGTGATTAAATTTTTTTCAAATTTGTTTTTTTTTTGTACTCGTCTGATCAAAAGAGACAGGGACGTTTGGATCAGCCTGTACATAGGGCAAGGATCATTTGAATTCGTGCCGGAAGTCATTTATAATGCACATGTAAGGTATAGGAGGGCCTATTGTTTGATAAATGCCGGGTGAATGCTTTGTCGGTGAAGAATAGCTGAACTTGTCAATAACCTTTGAATTAAGTGTTGTTTAGTTAACATCACTTTTCATTATTCAATATACAGCGTTATTTATGAGAAAACAAGACAAATATAAACAGTATTTTTTACAATTAGTGTGTAATAATAGAAAACGGTTTTTAAACTGCGGTCCGCGATTGTTTACCCTGATCTCACAAAAATAACGCTTAAATATTAATTCCATTATTTTTATTTAAGTTATATAGTATATTTCAATATAACTTGAAGTAGGTGTTCCGAATTCGTAAACACATTTTTGACGTGTCTTTTCGAATCAGCCGCAGCCGTTGTTATTGACACAATTCCGCATCCAAATTCCCATCCATACATTTCCTCATGCTCGTCTTGTCAGTGTGAATTGTGACCTTGACGTAAGCAGACGTCAACTTGACCAATATTTGTCCGATCCCGACATCGCGATAGCATTCGCGGTGTAAACCTTTCAGCTCCAGTGCACCAGTACTGTATTTTGTGATATTGTGTTTTGATTGGGATCGGAGATCGGCTCATCCGCGTGCCATTTGTGTAATCTCGGTGACGACTGTAGGGATTACGGAGGCATCATATACAAGGTAAGGTGAGCAGTCCTTTCGAATTCCAGTTCCCCGAAATTCACTGGTACTTCTACTAAACCCTTATCGCTTCACCGACTTCATCCTGTACCACATTTCCTTACTTCCCTTCATGCTTTGCGGTGATTCCGATTTACGACCGGAATTGTTGTATTCTATTTCGCGGGACGTGCATCAGTACAACTCACTATATATATAATATTACATAAAATACAATTATAATATTACATTTATTGTATGTACACTCAAATAACAGTGTACATTACAGTGTCATATAATGTAATAATCTTTATATCTAATTATATTTATGAAGAAAATTTACTAAATTTGAACCAAAAAAATGTTAGACATATTAATTTTTTTTCTCTTAGGCCATTTTAGAATCTCTTTAATATAAGTTTACATTTGCATATGTTTTATATTTTAGTAGAAAAAATAATATGTGATGCATTATTTTTATAATATTACTATTTTAGAATGTCCTATTTTACTTTTCATCTGATATATAATTGAATTGAATTATTTTATTATTATAAAAATCTAACAAATCTTTTTTTTATATATAGAGAAGATATATTTTAAACAGAAAAATAACTGAAAACCAATCTCCAGCTTTAAAAAAATATTTATTTATTTATCACTCTTGTCACATTTTGAATAACATATGTGCGAAAATGTTTATGATAAGCTGAACGCCTCTGTCTATAGCGTGCGTACTGTAACAACGGGTGGATTTTAAAAATCCACTCGCCGGAAAAGTCCTGTTCCGAACGATTCCCTTTTTGGCCGACGCCTACAGCCGACACGTAACAGACGCATCCGTGATATAACGATATTGCGATTAATTTTTGAACATAATTATTTGTATTAGCTGAGTGGGAGAACCTTTCATACCACTGCTGATTGCACTTGAATATATATATATATATATATTGTTGCGTTGTGCGCTGGGATCACGCCACCGGCTAGACTCGGTCTGTGGGTAAGGTGTGTGTGTGTGGTGTTGATATGCCTGTCTCGGATGGATGCGAATGATCTCAAACAATAACAACCCTCATTCACACATTAAATACACTATATTTACACATCAAAGTTACACAAGTTGCTTGAAATTGTTCTAGGGACACTAGGGACTCGGCCTGAATCACCATCATTTGTTTGAAACAATTGCCTTTGCTCGGGTAGTGGCAACGGACTTGGTGGCATTCGTCCCGCGTCCAGTTCAAAACTTTCCCTCCTGCATTTCCATAATTTTGCGCCACACCCGCAGATCTATAACTGGGTGTAGCTGTTGTCCCACCTTGCCACTGGTTCCAACTCTCGCCTTGATCTCGTCGGAGCCATCCCGACGCGAGTTCCTCTACGTGAATGAATTCGGAGACCAACTTCTCCCAAGAATCCAGAGAAAGTTTCTAAGATTTATTCATTTTAAATTAAATATACGCTCTGAGAATATCAATTATAATTATCTCCTTAGCCGTCTGAAATTGTTAACTTATCGGTGAGACGTACGATGACCGACCTTATATTTCTATACAGGATCATCAATGGTATGATTGAATGCCCCCAGATCTTATGTCTGCTTGACTTTCACGCACTATTGAGGTCATCGAGACACAATCCATTGTTTTATTACAGTGGTGATGTCAGAACTCATGCACTAGCTAACTCCGCAGTCCCCAGAATGCATTCTTTGGGGAATGAATACGCGGATGTAATCGACATTTTTGCTGTTAATTTAATTCTTTATTACAATTTTTTGTGTCTCAACTCAATAGTGACGAATAAATTGCTACTTCACATTTTATATTTATTTTTAATTATGTAATAACATGATAACACTATGTAATTTATTTTCTTTGTGTATTGCACTTCTGTTGTAATTTTCTCTTATTTTACAAATTATGTTAATGCCTGAATAGGGCATTAATAATAAATAAATAAATAAATTTACCACGGGTTTCCAGGCTTCGTATCTGCGTCCGCCGTCATTATTTCGTCTCCGCACGCCCAACCTCTCCAGCCGTCTGTCAAAAAGTACCCTCCCCACACTCGCCTTCACACTCCTCGACGCGAATACAGCGCTCGATCTCCGGCGCATTTTGAAATGTAACATCACAATATTTTAAACATTACTTACGTGTTTCATGACACAGATCCACCACGTCGTCCGTGTTTGAGATTAGACTTGTGGAACAGACGCCTGACCATATTTTGTGGACTTGTGAGATACTTAGAGATGCACGTGAACGTATGGTTGGTGGCTTGACTAGACTTAGACACCGCCCGCTCAGGAATGCAGACCTAATTAGTAATGGGACAAATCTTGTTTTATATCAGGAATTTATTCAGGTATGGGTGACTCGTTGGAGCTCTTTAGGTGGGTAGTTAGGCTGGCCTGCGTGGGTGGAACTCCACTTACGCGCCTCTTACTATACATACCTCGTGTTTTGCAACTCCGTTAGTCTGTCCGTGTAAGTGTGACTCAATTCATTTTGTGTCTCGGCCACTGTCCCTCTTTTGGGAGTGTTTTTGATGAATCTATCCCTGAGTATCTGCCTTAAACTACTGCACCTTAATTTTCCATCTGTATGTAAACTATGT
The DNA here is from genome assembly GCA_031772225.1 of Eubasilissa splendida. Lineage (NCBI taxonomy): Eukaryota > Metazoa > Arthropoda > Insecta > Trichoptera > Phryganeidae > Eubasilissa > Eubasilissa splendida. Next base: position 24,314,324 of record CM062857.1, on the reverse strand, counting down.
TCTGTGGATTAATGTTATATGATTTTTTATGAATAAAGACAGCACTTAAGGAACGCTGGAGGGTCTAAATATTAAATCTTAATTGCTAATTAAATTTCTTCTCCTTTTTCGTTTTGCTTATACAAGGAAACCCTAGCTCCTAAACCGGTCCTGGAAAAGGATGGGTCCCCCCCTTCAGCTGTCATTTATAAAAATAAAAAAAAGATCTACCTTCATCTTTGCTGTATATTTCAAAATCTCAAGGTGCTAAATATCAACCAATTTTTCTTAAAGACGTTGCTGAAAGACATATGTTAAAACAGAACCCTGCGCTTTATCACACATTCTCTGTGTACTCGGGCAAAAACTCAAAAAAGACTAGTCGCATTAATGAAAACCTCATTTGCTTAAAAACTTGCATGTTTTATAGGACCGCGTATATACAGTAATCTACCACAAGAGATAGCAACTGTATCGCATCCTAAATTCTGCGTGCTTATAAGGGAATAGCTTTCAAAAATTAGCTGGAAGAGGTTCTTAAATGAAAAAAGCTACTGGTTCTATGTAATTATTTTCTTACCTTACATCCCACCTCGTACTTATCATATTTTGTTTACTCCCTGCTTATTTCTATTCTAATCCTGGTTTTAACCTTGTTTTTACTATACTCCGATCTTTCTACCATATCTTTACTATGCTTATTTTACTTGTTTCTCATGTCGACCTCCTTTAACCCTGTTATTAATTTTTACTCAGCTTCTTTAATATGTTCTTACTTCTTACATGTCTTTAGTCTGTATCTCAATTCTCTAATTGTCTCCTTTTTTGATTTTTATGTATTTTTAAATTGTACAATATTTAAATAAGTCCTGTCTTACTTTCTACTTATTCATGTATCAGTTTTCAGGAATATTAAAAGTATATAAATAATATGTAAAATTTAATACTTGCTTATATTGATGCAAGCTTCAAAGGAGATTTAATTTGCTAATAAACGCCGATTTTTCGGCACTGAAATCAAAAAACAAATGAAATCATTGGTAAATCATTCTCCCGGCTAGTACGCTCGTCATATCAATATTTGTGTCAAAGAACATCTCAAACGTTTAATCTGTAATGGCTTCTCAAAATTTTCCAACCATATCATTTAAAAAAATATATATTATTTTAATAATACCACAGGGGTATTATTCTTAATAAAAACGGGTTTGGCCTCCGGTTGGACAATTTAGAAGCCATCGAAATAAAAAAGGCAATAAATAGTGGTACTCCAATTATTAATAATCAAATTAATTTATCTATTAGCCCTATATTAGGTATGTTTTCTTTAAAGTCAATTTAAAATTCATCAACACTGTATTGTCCCATCTCTTAATGTTCCGTCTATCTGTATATATATTCTGTCTCTCTCTTTCGCACCCAATTTTATATTCTATCTTCCTTCATGTTCTATTTAACTATATATGTATTTTTGTATTTATGATCAGTTTTAAATACGTTCTGATGAAGATAAACGAAATCGGTCGACGTATAATAAATTTCGTGGTTTCATATACAAAGTGATATAATAATATGTCAAACTACAAAGTGATTGCTTTCTACGAAAATATATTAATTTTATTTTGTGTATTTTTAAATGATTTATATAATTTGTACAAATACTTGAAAAAATAGTACAAAAATTACATACCTGGTGTTTTGAATTATCTTAGTGGATTAAAAATATTTCTTAATATTCTATCCATTAATGTAGATGAATTGTCCAAATAGTGAGGAAGTTTGTCCTCAGAAGGGCAAGGGTCGCTTTCACCCCCTGTTCATTCCTCAGCCGCCCTGTCATTGGTCAGCTGCGGGGGGCCTGGAGGAGGGGGTAGCCGGGGGGTGTCAAGTGCTCTTTAATCCTTAACCCCGAGAGCAACACGATCTCTTGAGTGGGGGACAATTATGTTTAATTCATTGTTTTCCCGTGTTATTTATTGTGGCTTTAATACCGTGCTCCCTGAGATGAATAATCTTAAAATAATTACCCGGTAATTGTCAAATAAATTTGATAATTACTTTAATTTGGACTCTTAATTAATCTTCATTTATTCACGATATTATACATCGTGGCGTCCTCAAATAAATTTAAACACTAATTAGTTCAAAAGAGAATAATAAATCTTGCAGGCTTTCATATACAATACATATGTATTTTAGTGATCATTGCAATATATTCAGACATACATGTGAACGCGCCCATAGACATGGTGTAAGGACAAACTTATCAACCATACAGGGCCCAAACCAATGCGACCAATCAGCAGACGTAATATGACATTATGCACCCGAGACGGACACTGCCCAAGCATCTAGCTATCACTCTTCCGCAGACCGCCTTTCATTTTTACACCCTGCTCTAGTTACAACAGACACCCTATATTGCGATATACAAACAACACGCATGAGACTAGAAGATGTTAGAAGCTTCTATCTCACAGTGTTAGAAAAATTGTGTTCCTAAAACCTACCTACAGATACCTTCCAACCTTCCGATACATACTTGGTTCTACCTACTTATCCATCAATGCGGGAATCAGTGTTAATTTGGACGCCGTATAGTAAAAATTATATTCTGTACTTTTTTCGAATACGCGCCGGTCATCTACCTACATCGCGAGATACTTTGCATAGTGTCCAACGCTACCTTCTACAACAACTATGAGCGTCTTAAAAGTGACTCCCAGCTTCTGTCGAAGGATCCTTCAATTGCTGAGCGTGGAAAGAGAGGCGGGAACACAAAAAGTCAGTGGTAGTATTCAAGTATTGTGTTATCCTGTTTCTGCCTTCCATATTTTCCTTCATACAGTCCACTGTGATAATCTCTAACACACAGTAACATAACCTTCAGATACAATCACGAGTCAATCATATTTAAATTACCTCAACACACACACAGTCTAACTCCTACATACCCATAGATAAGATAAATAATATGTATGGAAATATGCGAGAAGCTTCAAACATTTTATCTACGACATGTAAAACGAAAACCGGCACAGATTTATTTGTGAACTAACTCTGCTGGGGGGTATAATAAAAAGTGGTAAGCTCATTAAAAAGAGAATTTATTCAATTATAACCATAAATTTTATAAAACAAGTCAGAAAGAAAACAGAATATATATTAAACGTTATAAAATCTGCACTAAAAATTATCATCTTCACAAACAATTTATATGTATTCAAAATTATATTATTTTTAGGCACGATTTCTAATGTCATTTAGATTGACTTATATTTTTCTGATATTTCACACTCTCGTACGTTTATATATATGTTAGTGAATTTATTAATTTTAAATCGTTCAGCAATCTCATTTTTGATTCATTTACAATATAATATTACTTATATAGATTTATTTAATGTTTAATTATTTTATGCATAAAGAATAACATCTTAATAATAATAACTCTTGAAGTGCCATGACCAAAAAATTGACTAGTCACATTTTTATTATGTAAATAAATGCGATGAGCATTTGTTTGATAATAATATTTTTATCAACTTTTAAAATATTTAATTAATTATTAAAATAAAACTCAACATTGTTTACTTCACACAAAACTTTAATACAAAAATAAATAATAATAAAAACGTTTTCGATGCTTAATGCGTCATCGTCAGTAATAAACTAAAATTTTAACGAGAGAGAGAGAGAAAAAAGACTATCAACTACATGGGGAGAGGGGGGTTTTGGTGAAAAGTAAAAATGGTTGTAGGCGGGGCTAATATGAACAGGTGAGATTTTTAAAGTGAATAATATATTTAAAAAATTAAAAACTTGGATATACTATCACAGATTTTCTTAAGTTATTTCGTCTCAGTGTATATTCAAGTTGATTGTAGTGAAACTCGGTATGAGACTTGTAACAACACTTGTTTATTTAAATATTATATTTACAATATTATACTCAGTTATTGCTTATTGCTAATGCAATGGAACGATGAGAAAAGAGCCTCATTCCCCAGTGACGGCCTCTTATATCCCATGACCCCCACCACTCATCTCACACACACGCATACCCACATATACAAATGTGACAGTTCTCACAGAATAACTATTTCAGTCGATAATTATGGATATGTACCTAGGACAACAAATTTCTATAGCGGTAAGTATGTGGAGACTCAAAACGCGCCTCACAGTCACCTGGTTGGTAAACCAGCTCGTATCATCCTTAAAAAAATGCCTAATACTAACCCGCAAGTTGACGACAATAATACATCGCGGCGTAGCCAAAACTAGTCACTTCATGTACAGACCACCAACCAACAGACGTTTCACATCCCTACTGTCTTTATTTACCTATAATTGTGCAACTATCTTGATCAACCTTTTCTTCCCGAATCGGGGTATTCACATTCCCCATAGATCACTTTAAACTCGATAACCTATAATTATGAAAACAATTTTATTCTTATACTTTGTAATCTTCACGAAAATAGTGACGAAAATTTTTTCATTTTATGTTTTTCAAATTTCTAAGCGTATAATATTTAAATATATTGTTTTCGGTCCAGTGATCTTCGCGCGGTACATACACCTGCGCATGTCGATACCATACCCCTGTGTCTTATCTTTAAGTTATTATGCTTATTATTTGTTTCACTCTAACTAAAACACTGGGTAGCCTTACTCAACAGATTCGAACGAGGGAGATAGCTATATCGCTTATCGTGACTCGCGGCATTCGGACAAGAGACATCCGGTGAGGCGTTTGGGATCACGTCGCTCGTCATGAACTTTTTATTATCGTTTGAATGAATATGATCTGGGGTGTTTCTATACCCCGCTTCGGACCACACGGAAGTTTTGGCCGCTTAGTGATGAAAAGTTTAAACAACTTATAGATCTATCTTCAATAAACTGAATGGATAACTAGTAGATATAGGACCCTATCATTCACGCATCGATACTTCTCAATAAATACTTTCTTTCACCACAATATAATATAATGCTTATCATATAACTGGTGACTTCTCTATCAGTAACCCGTATAATAGTATCCGAAGAAATTCATTGTAAAACAAATCTAACCTGAAGTGCAACCGTACGTTTGAATATGATTTTGAAAAGTGATATTTAGTCTATATATTGTATTGAAAAGTAATAAATCAATGCAATATACGGACTCTCAATAAAAGACAGGTTCTAAAACTTAGAATAACATAAAGAGTCATGGAAAGTTGGGCTTCGTACGAAAGATATAAGAAAAAAAACGTATGAATAAGAGAACAGACAGATGTAGTTGAGAAAACTGAATACGCTAAGAAAATAAAATTCCAATAGTCAAGCCACGAACGAATGAAATCATACATAAGTATAAATAATAATAAAAATACTTTATTAAGGAGAACACATTTTTATTGTAAAGTTGTAATTATTCAGAACATAGATCTGTGATATTTTAAATACTAATTAAATGTATTAATTATAAAGATATACGTACAAAAACAATTTTATCGAAAAATATTGTCGTTGCGCTACCGGCATTCGAACCTGGATCTCTTTTTTAATCCGGTAAAGGTGCATTACCAACTATGTTACAGCGGCAGTATTTTTGACGACAAATTTTCGAACCTATATGTTACACTTGTTCAAATTAATACATCTATCGTAGCGCAACAATAATAATATTCGAATATTATAATTAATACATTTAATTAGTATTTAAAAATACCTTAGATTAAATAAAATAACAATCATTTTGTATGAAATCGTAAAATTTATTATACGTCAACCGATTTCGCTTATCTCAAGCTTCATCAGAACGTATTTAAAACTAATCATAAATACAAAAAGAGTGCACTTATAATATATATAATACATAAAGAGGGAGATAGAATATAAAATTACATGTGAATTTACAGAAAAATACTTTAATATCATTATGTACATAGAAGTGCACTCTTTTTATTTAACTATTTATTGATACATCAACATGTTTTAAGACTTATGGTCTCTTCTTCAGGAAACGGTGTATATTAAAATTAAAAATGCAAGCATAGACAAAAACAATACAATAAAAATAAAATTGGTGCGACATTAGTTTGGAACTACCGCGAAAGCATATTTTATTCTTTATAATAGGTATATAATACAGACTTTTTTTTTAATTACATTAAATTAAATTATTACTAAACACATGATAAGTAGGTACCTACTCACACAAGTTGAATATGCAAAGCTAGGTTAATTTTTGATTTTTTAAATTTTCGTTCAATGAGTAATATATTTTCAGTTAAAACAAATTAGATGAATCGCTTAGAAAAAAATCTATGGTTACTACCGAGATCCATACCCGGAACTGATGAACGGATGAATGAGGAGAGAATGGTAAAAAATATATATGGCGCAAGTGTTGATGGCAGCAGACGAAGAGGATGTCCGCGGAAAACTTAGCACGACCAGGTAAACCAGATACTGGAGGATGGTAGTCTTAGAAGCCTCAATAATCGTCGAGCTTGTATAAGATATATGAATGTGGATGAGGAGAGAATTGTGTGTCAGGAAAGAAGAGTGTGGCGCTCTATCTTCTCTGCCTACCCCCGCGGAGAAACAGCGTGATGGTAAGTACGTAAGTAAGTAATCTAATCTCCATTTCCATTATTCTGGCGTAGTTCAGCCATCTCATTACAGGTCTACCAAGATACATTTCATAAGAATTTCTTTTTAAAGAGAAAGCTAGAGCTTTCTTGTCGGTCTCCCACTCATCAGAGCTAATAAGTATGCGACTTTAATTCAGTAACATATTCAAGTTTCTGTAGTATATAAAATGAAAAAAAGAAATCCTGTTATCAAAAACACTCCCAAAAGAGTAGAAGAATTATTTGTTTCAAAATAATATGATTGCTTACTGCATTATGTTAATTTATTAACCTTGTAAATGCCATGAGCGCGTTAACACGCCAAACTTTGTAGGTTACGTAAGTTTGTTAACATTCACTTTGGACCTTGCAAACTTGCAGGGATTAAAGTCATATTTTCAAATCATTTTGCCATCTGTGAACGACAGGTCTCAGCTTTTGATAGATATGTCAAGACCCTTAAAGCATAGTCTAACCCTATGTGGTATCTTTCATTTCAAATATAGTTGCCAGTTCAAAGATTAAAAATGTGTCGGACGTACAAACAGTAAAATATAATATTTTTATCGAGCGCAAAAATGTCGCGCAGTAATTTATTAAGTTGTTTATTTGTAATAGGATGGGAACGAAGTTCTGACTGGGTCCCTGAGTGTCTGCCTTGAACTACTGCACCTTAATTTTCCATCTATATGTAAAACTATGTATTCTATGGATTTATGTTATATGTTTTTTTTTATGAATAAAGACAGCAGGGACGCTGGAGGGTCTAAATTTTAAATTTTGCGAAAATTGCTAATAACTACATTGAATTTCTTTTCTTCAGGATTATTAAATAGAAGTCGTTTTGCAGGGAGGCTGGCCTATACGTTAGACGTGCGAAACCCTTCGCAAAAGAATGACTTGTATAGTTTTGGACTACGTCAGATAGGTCATCAGCTTTTACACTTCACTGCTTCACCCTCTTCCCTACAAATCAGAGAGTACCTGAACCCTTCCAAGTATTTCTCGCAGAACTCTTTTTTCAAAGACGTTCCACGTTTGCTTCATTGATTTGGTTAGCGACCTGCCCTTAAGAATCTTATAAAAATATAATGCCTTAATTAAAATTAAAATCTGGTACTTTTTAACTGCAAATAAACCCATATTTTCTAGTTAATAAAATTAAATGAAAATACGTTTATTTTTTTTTGATAACATTTATTATTTTTTTATTATAATTAATCTTTCTAATATTTTAGAATAAGCTGTTAAATTATTTTTTTCTATGTGCGTTTAGTGGTGTTGTGCAATTAATGTGTTAGTTTTTGAACATGAAAATACAAATTTAAACATAATACGATTTTCAGTAATGAAATGATATTTTTCTTTTTCTTTTAATATTTGAATAATAGAATTTCTTTTAAGTAGATAACAAAATGTGGGTTATTGGTATTCTTTGAAAAGTAATTTTTGTCGGATAATCTTTTGATTTTTTTAGTATTTTAATCAGGCTTGTATTATAAGCTGATCCCCAACTACTGGTATTAGAAGTTATTTGCATAATTTTGTATTCTATAAGTATTTTTTTAATTTGAAGTTATTGAATGTTAAAGCTATTATTTGGTGTGTTATTTTATTGTATTTGAATGCATAACTTTTATACAACGCTAGTATGGAATTAATTTAAATAACAAATTTTTTTTTTACACAATGCACCGTAAATATCTAATTTATTTTGCAGAATAGACAAAATTGCCAATTACTTTGATATTTATAAATTTTATTTCATTACCACAAGTGATGGAGGTAATTTTTTTTTTTTAACATGGTAAGTAAGTAGTTTTGATGAAGATGACCCACTTATATCATGCTTTACCCCATCCCACACATCACAATATATTTTTCAATTTTCATTTATATCTGTTGATGAGAGAGACTGTACCTCTTGAAAGCGTAGTCATGATAAAAATAATACTTTTCTGTGTATATAAAGGGTTATATTAAATTGTAATTGCTTGTAAACCATCAGAGTGAGGTAAGTGGGAGAGGTATTGTACAACGCGCGTAATTTACTGATTTGTCAGTCGTAATGAGTCACTGAACGTTCGCTGTTAAGCAATATTTGAAGTGCTGTGATTTATTGGTTAGTGCGCGTCGCGCTTTTTGTTCTCACTTTAGTATTCGACGAGTAAGTGATGAGCCGAGCATGAAGCATATCTGGAGTTGTATTCAAAAGTTCAGACAAGAAGGGACAATGATTAAACAAACTCAACATCAGTAGCAACGCCAGAACATGTAGCTCAAATTCGACGTAAAATTATGCACAATCCACGAAAATTGATAAGGAAGAAAGGAACCTTTACTGAAATCAAAAAATAAACAGTGCACGTTATTTTTAAAAAAAAACTATAATTTCACCCATACAAACTGTAAATAGTGCAGTTTCTCAACGAAAATGACTATTCTTTACGTGAAACCTTAGCGAGAACGATGCTGGAACGTTTTGGAACAGCACGGACGCTTGGAAACATATTGTTTACTGACGAAGCACATTTTCATATCAATGGCTATGTTAATAAACAGAACATGAGATACTGGTGCCCCGACAACCCAAGGTAACGCTATTAAAAACGTTTGCATTGTCCAAAAACGACAGTGTGGTGTGTAATTTCTGCCCGAGGAATAATTTGCCCTTATTTTTTTAACCAGCGAGAGACAGTCACTGCTGACAATCGACAAGTTTTTGGTACCGCAACTGCAGTTGACAACAACAGAATACAATTTCAGCAAGACAGCGCCACTCCACATACAGCTAGAGTTTCAATGGAGAAGTTGAGGGGAATTTTTCCCAATAAATTATTCAGCAAGTACGGAGACATATGCTGAGCAACTCGGTCACCGGACTTTTCATCGTGCGACTTTTTTTCGTTGGGATACCTTAAGTCGAGAGTTTACAGTAACAATCCTCGAACAATATAGGCTTTACAAAAAAATATCCGCCGTGAAGTTGCTGCCATTGAACCAACGCTATGCTCTCGCGTATTCGCAAACTTAAGAGTCCGATTACAAGAGTGTCTTGAGAGAAATGGACGGCATTTAAACGATATTGTTTATAAAACTTAAAATCCGCCTTGTTAAATTCCATTTTGTTTAAATAAAATATGAGAATAACATTTTAGTTTTTTTTTTTATTTAATATTAAACTTGAAAATTTTCCGCTGGACACCCTTTAGTACAATCTTCAGTATATTTAAAAAAATCCTTCCTATTGGTATAGATTGTGTTTTTCACTGTTGTATTAAGTATGTAACATCTACAATCCTTGATTACTTTTCCCTTCGTTTTCATCCCGGCCATCTTAAGTCCTTCATCAATTAGTTATCCTTAATGATATCACGATGTACCTGTCAGTTTCTTTCCTTTTTGATCAGAATCACCATTTAACAGGGTGATTTGTTAAATTGACCAAAAATCCTCGCGTTTCACTTAATAAAATAAAAATCAACATATGCTTTCATTTCAAATGTCGTTTTGTATTGAAGACCAATATCAATAAATAACACAAAATTCACAATTTTTTTTTTCAATAACATCGTATTTTCGAAAGCATTCTCCTGATGCCATCATTCATCTTGCTCTCGGTAATTAATACACTCATTTTTATTTTTTTTATCGTAGATGTATAATATCGAGAATAATTATTAAAATTACATCACATAATCTGGCCGACAGTTTCAACAAGATACTGACATAATAGGAAAGTTTAGCCACTACCCAAAATTCACCCCTTTTAAATGTTTATTGGCTTATTAACAGAATAAAAGATCATAAAATAGTCATATTAAATTTGTCGCCGCTCTCATACCGCCCCCTCTCCCCCCACCGCTGTCGTCAATAGTCTATCTTCTAGTTTAAGCTTTAGTTTATTACTGACGATGACGCAGTTAGTGTCGAAAGCGTTTTAATTAATATTTAATTAAAGTGTTGTGTGAAGTAAACAACGTTCTGTTTTACTTTTATAATTATTTCATTTTTTTTAAAAGTTAAAAACATTTTGTTTAAAATTTTTTAACGACTTACAGTTGAAAGACGTTTATTGAGGTATGACGCACAACACGTATAAAAGATTTGGGTCTAGCGTTCGATACTTGGTGCACCTGCAGCCGGGTGAGACAGGCGCCGGACCTCATCCTCCAGTGTTGCGATATATTGATGGATGCATGACGGGATTTGATTGATAGTTTGATGGGAGTGGATCGGAATACCATCCAAAATTCCCATGTACCCATTTGCAAAAGGAATCTGGAGTTATTCTTTGTGAGAATCTGGGTGTACAGATGGGAATTTTTAAATGGCTCCTAATATCAATATTTTTATCTATCTATCCTATTCTTTACTTTGTTGCCATCTGATATTATTATTTTCATTTATTGTTTTATATCTCACCAGTTGTATTAGTGTTTGTATTCAGAAATAAATACTTTTGATTTTTATCTGGGCTATTATCTGCCAGCAGTGGTGCTCGAATGATTGGTCAGTTCGTTTTAATTTTGTTTACATATTTTTTTCCCTTCTTCGGGGGCATGTTGCTTTTTTCCGACTCAAGTAGCATACATGATTATTTTAATATTGATTTTATACTATGTTTGTATATATAATGTAACAATTTTTGTATTTATTAATTTCCTTATTTTGTTTGACTATACTCATTATTTACATTTACGTATTCCCTGGGTAAGCGGCGGGTCCACCCTCACAGTTGGTGCATGAGACGTTTGCTGTTAGTCAAACTATACGGGAAACCGGCCGAGAGAGGAGTGGTGCTACAAGGTCAGCTTGTTGGGCGGTTTACCCCGTATATTACTGTTGACAGTTTGCGGGACGGTACCAGGAGCTATTATATGGCCCTTTTGTGAGTCATGTTCACATTCAGGTATATGCTTTCAGGACCTATTGGCGGTGTTGCTAGTTCTGGAGGCGATAGACATCCATAAGGGTTTTGTGCATGTTACTGCATTCATCTGTTCTCGCTACTTGCAGCCTACTTATATTCACCTTTCTCAGGATATCTGGAGATTTTAGGGCGAGATTTTAGGGCGGCATATTAGAGCGAAACATGAAAACTTTATTTTCAAAAACCTGCAACCTATAGTCTTGCGCTAAAGTGAGAGACTTCACAAATAATAATAAAAAATTTCACAAAATAAATATTTTACCCAAAAAAAATTCAAATTGTGACAACCGTGTCGCGAATTCCCCATCTCTGCTACAGTAGCAGCCGCTAGTCTGTATATTTTTTCAAAATATTTATTATTTAAATAATATGGGGTTAATAAAAAAATATTCAGCGTACAACCCGTCAATAAGCTTACCGACCCTAAAAAATCAAGGCAGACGTACGTATCAAAGTAGCCATTGTGCGGAAAGGAAAAGTTTACACAAAAGACGGACCCCCTGTACGTCTGCGAGAGGCTGTACGTCTTGTGCCAAATTGCGTCAAAGAGCCAACGAATCCGACAAGCGCAAAAGCCTCGCGCCCATTTTATAAAATTGTCACAAGAAATCCCCGATAATCCGCCGGTTTATTCCCGCGTCAAACCGAGCAGACGGGTGCCCCCCTTCACGTCCCACCCCATGGCCACTTCCGGTTCCGGTATGCGGAGGCTCCTGGGTTATCACTTCCTGCGACGGTCTGGGCGGGAAAGAGCAGTCGATGAGGGTCGCGGCAGTAATAATTGTCTCGTGTGATTTATGTTTCACAGCTGTGAGCCGTCAAATTGACGGGTGATTTAAAAGAATAAATAATTCGTAATTGATAATCAGTATTTTTTTATACTGTATTTATCAACTTTTATATATATTATATATATTAAGAAAACACATTCTTATTGTGAAGTTGTAATTATTCAGAACATAAATCTGTGATATTTTAAATACTAATTAAATGTATTAATTATAAAGATATACAAACAAAATCAATTTTATCGAAAAATATTGTCGTTACGCTAGCGGCATTCGAACCTGGATCTCTTTTCCAATCCGGGAAAGGTGCATTACCAACTATGCAACAGCGACAGTATTTTTGACGACAAATTTTTGAACCTATATGTTACACTATTTTAAATTAATACATCTATCGTAGCGCAACAATAATATTATTTGATAAAATTGATTTTAATACATTTAATTAGTATTTAAAAATACTTTAGATTAAATAAAATAACAATCACTTTGTATAAAACCACGAAACAATAATATTTTTCGATAGAATTGATTTTATATGTATATCTTTCTAATTAACATATTTAGAAATGATTATTACTTCAACACCTGATTTGAATAGTTGTTCTAGGGAAAAATAAATAAATAAGAAGTTTGAAAATGGTTCAAAACAATATAATTCTAACAAATTAAGTCAATATGCTGCAATCGACATGAGAATTTATAATCTAGTCGGCATCTTGGCGTAGAAAGCCCGTTGCACAAATGCGAGCTGGTTTCAAATAGGAATTTTTAACTACCTTTTTAACCGTTAACCTCGTTCTACCCTTTTGTCAGCGGCCGGTGACATTTTGATGAAACCTCAAGACGATTAAATGCAATCAAAAAATCAATTTTGAGATTTTTAATTAAAATACGTATTTTTTGGTTACATTTTAATATATTTCTATTAAATAAGAGTGTTTATTAGTTATTTATTTTGAAAAATAAAATAAATCAACTTTCTTCATACTTCATACACGGAGCTTCTAATTCTGCTTATAGACTTATATTAAGGTGGCTTGGGCACGTTTTACGAATACCAGAGAGAATTAAATCACTCTAGGATAAGTTGAGATAAATACAGTAAGAAAAACACTTGTAGCTTAGTTGGATAAAGCACCTCCCCCGGTTAGGGAAGAGATCCAGGTTCGAATCCCGGTAGCGCAACAACAATATTTTTCGATAAAATTGATTTTATATGTATATCTTTATAATTAATATATTTAATTCATATTTAAAATAAATGTCTCACTTAAATATAAACGTAGACGAAACTGAACGACAATCTACAAGATTATTGTCGCTTAATTGATAAAAGCTGTCGATGGAGATGGCGATGCTTCTCATCAATTACGGAATAAATAAATCTATTGTACTTATTTACAAAAATGATTTTTTTGACTGTCAACAATTTTTGACACAGGGGACACGATATTGGACAACGGTAGGCTTTAAAGGTTTTAAGGTGTATTATAAAAGCTAACACAGATGGCAGAATTATTTCAGAGACGTGATGTTAAAAATCGTTGGCTGTCCGTCTCCACTAGAGATTCCAACTATTCGACATCGCCAACTATTTGAGTATCGAGTAGTAAAACTAAAATTATTCGAATAGCTTTTAAAGTATGACAGCAGTATGAAATTAATTTTGAATATTTCAAATAAATCATTTTGTACGTAAGTACATCAAAATTTATAAGAAAACGAGCTAATTTACCATAAACTGTAGTTTTAAAAATACATATTTTAAAAATAACAACGCATTAAACATTTCGTATTTTGAATCTGTTCTTAATTTTGTTTTTATCGTCGCTGCAGTTGAAAATACCCGCTCAGAAGCGGTCGACGTTGGATTAACTGTTAAAAGTGTTTTTAAATAGTAGCTTTAATATTTCTGTCCTTTTCTTGAAATTGTCTAAATATCTAAATTTTTTTTTTTTTGATTATTTGAACAAACATTAGTAGTTTCTACGAGGGAGTGCTTCTTAATTCAATCTGCAATTCGGATGTCCATGAGCTATTCGAACAAGCAACAAGTATCTCTTCCACGTCCGAATCAGAATCCTGAGTAGTGTTTAATATTCCATCCTTCGAAATTAGTACGAATACTATTTGAATAGCTGCATTAATATTCGAGAATCGAATAGTAGAAAATATAATATAATATTCGGGTTGGAATCTCTAGTCTCTTCACGGTATAAAAGTGCATATAATCAAGCTTGTAATGACGTGCAAAGTTGGGAGTGACTTTAAAAAGTTGCTCCAAAGCAATCTGGCAGAGTTTCACCCGGGCGAGGTGCCTCATGGAGAGTCGCAGAGTACAAAATTTTAAATATACAACCTAAACATTTTCAACGAAAATTATATATCATCTTCTTGACATCGACATACCACTATAACACTGGCTTTTTTTACTTGTCACTATCTCAAGCCGAATGTAGCACTGCGGGTGTACAGAAGTTACAGATTTCTGGGGTAGTCGACTACCCCTATTACATTGATTAATAAGTTCTCCTCTTAGCTATCTTCTCCCTTTAGAATAAACTCTATCTTCTATTTAACATTTTGGAGAACCTGTCAAAATTACAAAAAGTATCTAAATAAAAAAATATATATACCGGGTGGCCCAAAAAAAGTGAAAACATTTCATAAAATGTGATATACCTACAACAAAATTAGTTTAACTATATCGACAATAGCTTAAATAGTTTATTAATTTACTTACTTATTTACCTACATTACGTTTTATTTCGACAATTTCCGGTAGCCATCTCTGATTATTAATTTTCCCATTGTTTATATTAGGTTTTTTCAAATTGTTGCCCAGAATGATAAAAATCACTGCAGAAGACCGTATTCTGATCAAAAATTTGCGAACTGAAAAGCATTGGGATGCTAGGAAAATGATCAAAGAGTTTCAAAACAATGCCTGGAGTATAGCTAGGCATTACAGCATAACTGGACATTCCAGCAGGATGGAGTACCATCTCACACAGCCAGAAATACAATCAACTTTCTTCATCGTGAGAATGTTAATTTTATCGAGCCAGGCATGTGGCCACCGAACAGCCCAGATTTAAACATAGTAGATTATATAATATGGGGTGTTTTTATGATTTATGATTTGCTAAATATTGTGCAAAAAAAATTACATTAAGAAATATAATTGATTATATTATGTTTTGAAATAACTCATGTATTACGAGATGTTCTCAATTTTTTTGGGTCACCCTGTATATTATTTTTACGATATGTTAGTTATAATAATAATATGAAATTTTTTTAACAAAAAAATCTATTTTATTTATTTAAAACAACAATTGTTCATTTGAATACAAATATATTATAAGAGATAACTTACTAACCAATATACAGATATGATATGACGGTTGTAATTATTGGTTTAAGATGTTTGGTACAAGTCACTCCCCTACCTAGTATTCCGTATTATAGTATTGGTTCAACCAATGCATAGTATATCATTTTGAGAGTTTATAAATTACAACCTAATAAAAATTTACATTATTTATTAATTAAGAGGGTTATATATTCTTTTCAGTTGAAATTATTATCTAAAACTAATCCTAAATATTTATTCTTAGTTGTTATTTGTATATTGGTTTTACTTGATTCATATATCACGATACAGTTGTACATATATTATATAATATTGGCGCGTCTGCGAAAACCTGTCGTGGCGCCAAGTTTTGAAATCGGAATCAGATCCGGAGCCAGCGAAATCGAACCCCGGCCGAAGTTTTATTTAGTAAAGACACAAACCACTTTAAAAAATCGCATGTCTCTGCTTTTTGGCTCGTAACACTCACTATCGGATTATTTAAGAGCAGGTTACTAAATATTCACTATAACGAGAAATAACGATATTATTTGTTAATTATTTTAAGAATATGTTTGTCTGCATTGGTTAGTTAAGAAGACGCGCAATGTCTACTACTTTATTTATTTAATAGCAGGTTTTCGGATATTTACACAGCGGCCACTATCTTTCATAAGTGTGAGAACTGTCACTTTGTAAATGTATGTGTGTGTGTGTGTCATGAAAGTGAATAGATGAGTTGTCGGGGACGAACCTTACAAGAGGCTATCTCTGAGGGAACAGCTCTCTTCTATCACAACTTCTTCTGAATAACAAGTCTATCTCTGAAGTGTATAATTTATATTTACTGTAATAAACTGAATATTGTTACCCGGACAACTGAGTTTTGTATTACAAGGAATTGAGACCCAAGTAATTAGACAGTAATCAGAGGATAGAATACTCAGTGAATCTGTTGATAATTCAAGATTTTTCACAAAAAGCAATTGCTATTTTTATATTGTTAATTAATTACTTCTGCTAGTTTTATACAATTAATGAATTCATTAATTATTTCATTATAAAAGTGGAAAAAATCATTAAAATACATATTTAATACCCCGCATTGCTGTAATGGTCCTCAGTCGTAGTACTATCAGTCTTTGGTATTCTTATCGAGCTAGAAGACATCGGACAATAACTTATTACCTGACCTACCTATTATTGACCCACCCTTATGAATCCGTAACAGCGCGTTCTTCATGTAGGTACCTACATATATTATATATATTACCTTTATTACACTGATAAATGTAAAAGTTCTCCAATTGGAATATCTCTATTATCTATCTAGTTTCTTGTAAATAAATGTTTTCTTTGGATTATTTGCTGTGAGTGTAATTCAATATAGATTTAAATATAGTAAAATATCCAATTTTATAATGTTTTTGTTTCGGGAATTTGTAACGACGTTTTCTTATTCTAATTATGTTTTATTAATTTGATCGGTCTATTTAATGTGTATATTTTATGTTTTTTTTTATTAAAAAGTGATAGACAACCGTTGTTATAACTATTTTCATTATTTCAAATATGTATTGATAATATTCAATATAAACACCAGACTAGTAATGGCAAAACAAGTTATTAACAAAACAAATCACAAATAGATACAAAAACAAGGAAAAAAAATAATCAAAAATTAAATGTGTGGGGTAGAACTACACAAAAGTGAAACATGAAAGATGAAACAGAGAGAGAGATAAATAAATTTGAAACATTCGAAATGCGGTGCTGAAAGATATGAATAATTACAAACAAGTAGGTTCTGAGAAGAGTGCAAGTAAAGAGGCCCACAAAGAGTACAAGAGTCAAGTAAACCAACTTACGAGAATTTGAAAAGACAGTGACATAAAACAAGCAGTCAACCCTTTCGTGGGCTATGGGAATAGTTCTTCGCGGTTACTTAATTTACTTAAAAAGGCCAGTGGGAAGCACGTTACCCAATTTTTTAAAATAGCAATATCTAGCGGAATCCAATCCAAAATAAACTAGAAGCAAAGCCATAATACAAAATTCACTCAACGAACATTCTTATTTTGTACTCCGCGAATATTTAACAAATTACCACTAGACCTTATATTGATCAAATTTTGAAAGCTGCTATAGTTTAATTTTATT
Source organism: Eubasilissa splendida (assembly GCA_031772225.1). Classification (NCBI taxonomy): domain Eukaryota; kingdom Metazoa; phylum Arthropoda; class Insecta; order Trichoptera; family Phryganeidae; genus Eubasilissa; species Eubasilissa splendida. Next base: position 24,296,477 of record CM062857.1, on the reverse strand, counting down.
TATTTTTTTAAGCTTAGCTCTACATTAATTTATTTCATACTAAATCAGAAATGTGCAAAATTTTATTGAAATCAGATTAGCGGTTGCTGAGAAAATGGGTCTTATTTTTCAAAGTAAATGGTCCTAAACAGAGCCGTTCAGTGAATGCTTGGTATGTGAAGATGTGCCCCAACCACCATGATCAGATTTTGAATCGGTTGTTACAAATTTTGTCAAATCTGCCTCTCCAAGCAGAGAGTTCAAAAATTCTGAAAATGAACTATTAAATTATATTTCTGCCTTTTTTATTATATGCTTAAAATTATTTGCTATCTTTTAATTTTAAATATATACATGATTTTATCCATAAATACAATTTTTTTAACATTTAATTTTTGCACCACCCAAAGGTCCGTGGGAAGTGTACTCCCACTCTTGTTACTATATGTTTAAAACAGATATAATGTTTTTTTTCACAATTGTTTTCAATTATATTTTTAAACAATATTTTTTTTTAAAATGTAAAAATCAAATAAAAATATTTTTCTCTGTAAAGGGTTAAAATTATGTTGGTTCACACTCTCATCATCCAATTTTCATGTATTCAGCGAAGACTTGGATAGTCTACACTAGCGACAAGCTCAAAATAGATGCCTCTGAAATGCATTGCTGGAGAAGATTCTTCTAATTCAAAGTGACTGCCTAGAAGAGGAAATTATCCTAGGAACAACAACAGCAGAAGAAGACCTGGAAGAGTGCCACAATGTTGGATAGATATGGTTGCATCTGGCGACCCAGGACCGGGATGTCATTCCTTCCTTACTTCTCAGTGTACTGTAAATATATTAAAAATATGAATTAATTAGAAAGATATAAAATCAATTTTATCGAAAAATATTGTTGTTGCGCCACCGGGATTCGAACCAGGATCTCTTTCCTAACCGGGGAAGGTGCATTATCCAACTATGCTACAGCGACAATATTTTTAGCGACAAATTTTCGAACCTATATGTTACATTTTTGACATTAATACATTTAATCGTTCCATTATAATTAGAATGTGTTCTCCTAATGTAAATGTTTTGTTTTCAACATAAACAAGAGAGTATTTATAATTATTCTCCATCGATTTTTTTTAATGATTTTTATAAATTACTATAAACATACATTAAAAACAAAGCAGCGTCGGATATAGCAGAATTTATGTGATAATTTAAAAAAACTAAATTTCACAGAAAAACGTGTTTTAATACATGTCACTCAGTTCAACATTACAGAACAGGTTTTATCTTTTAAATTATATAATACTATATGAATAATTAAATCTTTAATGGAGTACCACTGTATCGGATCCACTCCATCCGTAATGAGGAAATAAAATAAACCCTATACGAGTATATAGTAATGTTTCTAAAACTAAAAAGCTACGAGTGAAACTTTTGAGGTTATATTTGACTGAAATGAGGTGTTGTATAAGAGATGTAAGGTTATTTGGAATGATGTGTGATCAATGTGTAGGTTAAAGTATGTCATCAGCTTGTGAGATGATGTGAGATGTGATTGATGCGCGGCTAGCATGAAAGCAAGTGGATCCGGTGGATACGCTGACTATATGATGGATAGCAATGTGTATATTCTGTGCTAAGAATTATGTCAAAATATTGCGATATCTGGTGATAACTCGCCTCCAAAGTCATGTTGTAATTCGGTATTTGCATGTAGCTATTTGTTATTCGAGTAACAGGATGAGTGACAATAATGGCGTATAATAGGTCAATATAAATATAATAGAAACGCTATTTACTATTAACACTGAATTTATTCCCATGAAGTTACAAAAGATTGATTCAATTTATTAATTAATTTTGATAATACGGAGTGAAAAGCGTAAGCTGCTGATGGGACCGAGACCGAAAAGAAAGTAGTGCATGGGTTACGCGCACTGACGTCTTCCAGCGTAGCTAGATTATTCTGGAGCATTCACCTGCCCGGAATACTGCTCAGATTAACTCTCGCTAATGGATATTTGCTATCAAGATGTATATTTGGGATTTATTTACAGCTGCTCGGAAGAGAGATTCAGATATTTAAAGTTTTTAAACCACTTAGACTATGTAATGTTTAAAAAAAGTAAGATCCCCAGATCTCTATTACCTGTTAAAACTAAAATAAATATAATAAACTTATTTGCTTGTTTTGAGAATATATAATCGAAATTGAAAAACAGTTCAATAATATAATACATATTATTAAGAACACATTCTTAATGTGAAGTTGTAATTATTCAGAACAAACGGTCTGTGATGTTTTAAATACAAATTTAATGTACTAATTAAAAATATATACATATAAAATCAATTTTGTTCAAAAATATTGTTTTTGCGCTACCGCTAAAAAAAATAATATTTTATATGTATAAATTTATAATTAGTACATTAAATTAGTATATAATACATAGTTTCGTTATGTTTATGGTACAAGTTCCTTGCCTTTTGTCGACTTTATTAGAACGGTATCATTTCTGAAACATATCCAGCTTATTTTTATCATTCTGAACATTTCATGATAGTCCAATATTCCACACTGAATAAATAGCAAATCTGAGAAAACAAATTTAATTCTAGTACATAATTCTTGAATACATTGTAATATTTGAATTTGCGCGCCGACACCTGGGCGGCCTGTTTTACCGACGTACAGCACTGTCCGTCAGGAGACGGGCGGCCGGGCAGAGGGGGGGGGAACACGTCGTTCTGGCGAGAAGTGCTCAGGGGCCTGGGAGCGGGCGGTGCCCGCTCCCGCAGAGAACTGACGGCTGGAGATAATGGAGACTGAAGGTTGAGTTCCCGCGGTGGAAACTGGCCCTGATCCATCGGCGGGATTATTTTTTCAAAGGGCCCTGGAAGAGACCCACCCTTTCCCGGAACCGTTCCACTTCATTGTCAAACATGAAAAGATAATATAAAAAAATATATATTTTTTTAATTATCTTAATGAATCTGAAAACCTTCCAACGCCCTTTAGATGCTGTCTTAATCATAATTTACAATATACAATCCATTCAAAGAAAACATATTTATAATTAATAATAACAAAAAAAAGAAATAGAAAATATCAATTAACAATTTATAGAAATATGTGTTTATACAATATGAAGTTATTGGAGAGATAGTAGCGCTATCAGCTGGCATACCTTGATGTGCAAATCACACTCGTCGCAGTACTCAGTTTGCATCTCTCTCTTAACGACTAGTGCAACAATTAGAAATACAAAATCAGTGGGTACAAAACAGCCATCAAAGGGCTTACTAGCTAAGATCCTCTCCCATGAAAGGACTAGGACGAAACACAATGATATTATGAGTCACGTCATTCCCGGTTCAGGCCAACGGAGTTACGCCCATGAGTTTGTTTGAATTGGGATTAGAAGAGACCTTGCAACCAGAGGCGAGCGAAGGCAGATGTATGGACTTGGCGGACTGCACAGTGACGAGATGGCGTCAGGGTAACCTGCTAAGTAGCTTCATAATTATTGTTTTGTTTTTTTTTCTACCTTCTGCCCAAATATAATCTGCGATATACTGTTCCCGGAACGGAGAGCTTCTTCACTTCCCCTCTGCTCCCCGGCCTTGTTAATTGTATTATTTTATATTATCTTTATGTTATGTAAGATAAATATTATTATGCGGGACGCTATCGAACAGCTGCCTAGTAGAATTAAAAAATGCCAACCAGGCGGCGAATGAGTAGGACTGAGATAAGAGCCTTGAGCTTATTGCATCGGTCCGCCCCTCATTGTGTGCTAAATGAGTAACATTGCGTGCCCTCACTAGGAGGAAAGTTTAACCAGAAGAAAAAAGATTTCAAAGACTATTATTTTGCTTACAATAGTCGGAATTTGTTATGTTTCATGTAATAAATAGTGTATTGTGTGTCTCCACCTATCCGAGATAGCAAGCGACACACGAATACCCACTCACTTACAGAACCCAGCTTGAGCTAGATCGGTGGCGGCACCTCTGGTTTCATATCCTCTATGGTCAGAATGCACCGTAGCAACATATAAAATTGGTATGTTATTAATATGAAATAAATTCCATATTGAATCGTGACCAGTGGATAGTTCTGCATTTTATTTCATACGACTTAAAAATCTATTTTTATTATTTTCTGGTTCACGTTAATTCACACACTGCTGCAGGAGTACTAAAATAAATAAAAAGATAAAAGTATTTGTAAAAAAATAAGTGTTCCCAGGGCGTTTTCCACATTTCTCACATCATTCCGGATCATCGAAGACAGGTGTTATTTACCAGCTTCGGGATTTCAGGAGCGCTTCTCCCGAATTAAGAAATGTGTAATATGTACGACAAACGAGCGCGATTCGTAAGGCAACCCTAAGTCGTGAGGCAATCTTTCACCCTGTCCCCACCCCCGACGGAGGTAATTCCATAAAGATAGCACCCCTGCAGCAGTTACTCTACCCCCGAGCCTGTGTACGTTAGGCGAAGACAGTTTTTACGGCTGCGTACCGATTCGACGCCTTATCCCGGGCGCTTATCTCGTGAGCTCTATCTGACTCCACGTAAAGGGGGTTCCACCAGGAAGCGGTTGAAGCGAGGTTCTTCGGGGAAATCGAACCTTTTATGTCCAATTTAATCAGTTATCATTTTACTTGGTACAATTCTATAACTGTTTTAATTTACTCAATTCAATCTTGAAGCTTCTTTGAAAATTATATTATTATGTTATTCCGAAAATAAAATATGTTTTTAAATATTATATCATCTTAAATATTTATTTTTATTGGATAGTTAGGAATCTGCTAAATTTACTTATAAAACTAGGCATTTAATATCTTCTTTCCATCTAGTGCTTGTCCGATTATCAAACCTTAGCGATCATGTTACTTTATCTATAGCAGACTGGGGACTTCCCAGAACATTACCATATCTGTGGCTAATGTAAATATGTAAGAAATAGTATATAATGAAAATTATATTATACATGATTAATAGTCGTTTACACACGCCTAAAGTACTTCTTCAATATTAGCAAAATTACTTTATGGCAACTAATAATAAAAAAAATACTTTGTTTAAAACCACTATTTATTGAAACATCAACATGTTTCAAGGAACACTTGAGATGTTTAAATAACAATCATTTCTGAATTCGCTAATCATCTTTTTAACATTAAAAAGAGTTTATAAATTATACATATAAATAACAGTTAGATATATTTGAAATATTAGAAATAAGAAAAGTGTTAATAGCAATTTAAATATTATAAATAACCAAATCCTTTTTGCAAACAGTCACCTTTTAAATTTGTTTGTACAATAGTTCTGAATTAGTTACTTACCACTAATGTTTTTGTTTTTATCTATGCCTGCATTTTTAATTATAGTAAACGTTGTTTCCTGAAGAAGATACCATAGGTATCGAAACATATTGATTTATTAATAAAAAGTGGTGTAAACATAGTGTTTTATATCATTATTTATACGTTTAAAATACTTCAAAATTACACTATTCGCAAAATAGTACTGTCACGTGTCTCGTAATTGGACTTCGTTGACCTTAAAATTCATGCGCTTCTGTTATCATGCGATAGATATAATATAATGTTTGTTCTACTTAAATAAATTTTGTGAATGTTGGTGATGGAATGAACGTGTTCGTATATTATTATGTAATCCGGATATAAAATGTTATATACACAGAACAAGCGAAAAGGCAAAAGTGCATAAAGCGGCGACTCTTGTCGGATCGAGTGCTGGGGCGAGACCGGCGTCGGGTCGAGCGAACGTGCGAGACTGGAATCTGCTCCTCTTGGCAGACGGCATGATGGCGGTAGATTTGCCACTACTCTTGTATTTATTGTTTATAACAGTTTTGCAAATTTTTTAACCATAAAAATGTATTGATAATTCTGGTGTCTGCAGTCGGTTTACTCAGAGGTATTTGCGATTCCGTAAAAACAATGTAGACGGCTTTCAAATAATGGAACGACAGATGTATTAATTTGAAAAAGGGTAACATATAGGTTCGAAAATTTGCAATTGGTAGTGTGCAAAAACAATATTTTTCGACAAAATTGATTTTATATGTATATATTTATAATTAATACATTAAATTAGTATTTAATATGTTATTTCCCTAATTGACTTAAAATGTTTTTACATTGTACCTTAATTTCATACTATGGCTACGCATCAGGATCATTAGCGATCTGTTATAACATGTATATCTATTAAAAAATGTAAATAAATCATTATACAATACTCCATTTAAAATATAGCTACTTAGGTGAATGAAATTTAATGAGATATTGTTATTTCTGTAATAATGCCGCGTGGGAGAAGATGCGGGCGTTGAGGATGAAGTAAAATAGGAAAATGATAAACGTTTCATCTTTCTAGACATGTTTGTAACATTTAAGTAGCAAAATCTTCAAAAATAGTCACAAGCTTTCTTTTCATAAAAAAAATATATGTTTCATTATCCATTTCATACACTAAACCACGAAACAACCCTAGCGTACTAAGGGTAAAATATTATTGAATAGGCAAATTAAATTGCATATTTAGCTGATACAAATGATATATATTTTAAAGACAAGGTAAATTAAATAGGACGTATCTTTTAAATAATCATTTTAAAAAAGATTTTCTATAATTTTTGAGTAACTTGAACGTATGATTGAGAAGAAGATGGTATATAAAATGTAGATACGCGTGTTGGTAACAATCAGGTGATATTCGCAAAAGACCTTGTGTGATCAGATAAACCAGATACTGTAGTGCATGATACGGGTGCAAGTGGAATGTCAAGACAGAAGAGTGATGCTTTCTATCCTCTTTACTCACCCCTGCGGTAAAGCAGCTTGATGATTAAGAAATTATAAAAATCAATTCTAGATATACTTAGCCAAGCTTCGTTCATAACTTTTAATCAACAATTGTATTGGCGATCTTCGGCTAAAATAGAATAAGAGCAAGTAATTTGTAATAGTTGTAAAATTGAGATAATTTGTATTGGTTTCAAGATTGAGTCTATTTGTAATGGCTGCAAGATTAAGATAACTTGTAATGGAAACAAGATTGAGACAATTTGTAATTGAAACAAGATTGAGACAATTTGTAATGAAAACAATATTGAGACAATGTTTAATTGAAACAATTTATAATGATAACAAGATTGATATGTACATTATTACATTGAAATTTTGATGAATAAATACAATTTATTTGTAAAGAATTATGTTGGCTCCATCACTATATTTTGGCAACATAATATAAAAAGTTATCAATTTGTTTTAAGTGACGACTGACGAATGGTTATTACAGTAGATAAATAAATAATCTCTTATATCCTCCTTCTCTATACACGAGTCCTACTCTCATTGTTAAATGAAATATGTATATATCCTACTGATAATTCTAAAATGTATTATATTTTCTAATATTAAAATCAATAAAAAAGAGGGTAAACAGAGTAAAAAAGTAAAATCAATTGTAAAAATAAATATTGTTCGGTAAAGTATAAGATTAATAAAAAAAAATTAAAACGAACCGGACCACATTTATAAAAGACATATGTTTAAAATATTAAGACGCGCACGTACTCGTAAAATAATGCTTAGCATAAATAAATGCTGTTTTTTATATCTCTCCCTTATAATATTCCAAACGTACTACTTTCCATTGATTGAATATACCGCATTTTATAAATGTATGCCCGTGTTAAAAATCTCTGCGAATTTTTATTAGTTTCAACGATTCAACGAAAAAATGTAACAAGTTGAATCAGAGTATTTGTAGAGCCGGAGACTTGGGGCGAGTTGACTGAAAGAACTCGCCCTTATCCAGATAAGCGCCAGAGAAGTGCCGTACTTTGCGGTGACACCTTCTGGCGGGAAACTGAACCGCCTGAAAAATCGCCTCAAATCCAAAACCACCCTAAATCGGCGGGGGCGGGTAAACGGTATTAGCCCGCTCCTTTTGTAGAGCGATTATTCCCACAGCGCTTTCATGCTCCAAGATAAAAATACTTCGTTGGTGAATATTACAGATTTTCCGGTTGATACGGAAGGTTTCCTTGTAACCGTTTAACAACAGTGTTTATGCCTGTTTTGAAACAAAGGGGTGGTTTTCTTAAAAAAATAACAGTATTTTTAGAAACTCTACTTGCAATAATTATGATAATATTGGATATTTTATACAGCGTTAAAATAAACTCCTAAACCCTTCACAAGTGTTTAAAATTAAAAAGTCCCCATCGGCATAGGCCGATCAAATTTCGTTTATGTATAAAATTGTGTTACATATATTTTTCTCAAGGTTCAATATTAAGTTATTATTTTGAACTACCGTATTTTTTAAACAGATCAGACTGGTTAACGAACTTAGCTGAGATTAATTATATATTGTATTTGTCCTAGGATTTTGTTAAAACATTATTTTTCCTGAAGCGTATTTTTTATTTTTTATTTATAGGTAACTTTATAATACAAAAGTAAAAATGAGGTTGAACTGCGCCTGTCACACTAGAGACATTCCGTGTTGAAACGAGCATAGTTTACAGGCAATTGTACTAATAAATTAGTATTACAAGTACATAAAAAAAATACAAAGTGAACTTACAAATAATTGTTTTGAAGAAATTTGTGACAATAATTATCAAAGGTTTTTAAACAATTTGTTTTGGTGAGTGCTCCAATACAAGCTCTACCCATATTACGAATCCAACGTTTTAGTTTCAGTTTCATGTTATTTGGACAGTTCAATTGGGTTAAATATTAAATAGTTTAGGTCCAAAATATTTATAGTTTCTTTGGCCATATGTTGTATGTGCTCTTGGGCCATGTAGATTATGTGTATTTTTCCGTGTGGTAATTATATTTTGAGTTGTTTTAAAATGTTTGTGTTTATACATGTAGTTAAGAGTGGTATTAGCGTATTATGTCCATTTAATAACATATATATAATTTTCAAAAATTTGATAAATGTGGATATTGAGGGGTAAAAATTGGTGAATATATATATATATACATATATATAAAGTGATTACTTAAGTCAGCTGAAGACAAGTCGTAAGCTCCATATTTTCTATATATTCCTTTAAAATGAAATTGTCTTTCATAATAATGAAATAAAACAACACTACAAACAATACATTTATTAATAAACAAAAATTGTATTTCAAAGTCTTACGTATGATTCCATCTTTCTCGTGCACACTTTGTCATTCAATCAACATTTTCAGTACAAACTCTGTTTATAATATCGATATTTTATCGAGCTAATCATTTTCGCTGTATTTATCTATCTAATATATAAAAGCGTTGCTTTTTTAAACTGGATTATCTACCATACTAATTAAACACGACAAACACTCCTTAATAACCAGCGTCTTCTGAAATAAACTAAACTATATGATTATTGCGAGAACACATTGTCAAGTTATAAATAAGTTGTATCAATGAGTCCAAAATTTAATAAAAATTAATTGATAATTCTGGCGTCTGCTATCGGATTACTCAAAGGTATTAGAGATTCTGTAAAAACAAAGTAGATGGCTCTTTCAAATAGTGGAACGATAAAAATGTATTAATTTGAAATGTCATAAAATATGTTGGATAAATGCACCTTCCCCAGTTTGGAAAGAGATCCAGGTTCGAATCCCGGTGGCGCAAAATTTTTTTTTTGATAAAATTGATTTTATATGTATACCTTTCTAATTAAAATTTAAAATTATATGACGTTTAAATTATAAAAACCAATCGTTATCAAATAAATACCTCTATTTAAACACATAAAATATTACTGACTTTAATTTAAATCGCTTACAGTATTGTCGCATTAAAATGTTCCAATTATCAAATTTATGCCAACAAATTTCGTTGTTTACTATTTTGAAAACATATATCTTCAAAACAAAAATGATACTTGTTCACATTTCAAACGAATTTGACATTTATCATGAATGAAATGTATCAATTTAAATTTTATATATAGATATAAATAAAATATTATTCTGTATAAGTAAGGCAAGTTTAATATAAAATTTCACATGAAACATAATGTTATCGACGGTATCGTTTCGCGTAAAATTTTATATGAAACTTAATATTATCATATTTATCGATGATAATTAATGTTACTCTAGAATTGATTTCAATCTTCCGATAAAGATGTAATAGGTTGTAACTTTACCTTTACAAATTGTTTCGTTGATCGCATTTTAACAGAAATGTATATGGTTTCAATTCTCTTTTCCGTACGTAGATATCTAGGGGCTGCATGTAATTCTGAGCGAAATATCTCAAGTGGTCTTACGTGCGAATGTTCCTGGCGGCTACTGCATAAACAATTCCGAGAGAATATGGATAAAGCTTGTACAGCTCGCTTTTGTGGTTGAGATCAGAGTTACGAGAGAAATCTTCGTACGGGGATCACACAAGCACCATCAGCACAGCCTCCCATTCAATCTTGCGGCATTATATCTCGCTTCGCACATTATGTACGCCAGTAGACGAAAACCAGGATAACACGGCTAATTTGAAAAAAATAAAAGTCATCCTTGTTTAGATCTATCTGATGACTACTAGACTTTTTGGTGATTTAAAGTATATGTGACTACGATGGAACTAGTGCGATGAATGCCAGCTAGAGGCTCGAGATTGACCGCTACCCTCCTGCTCAGTGTACTTAGACGTGTATGCCAGTGACGGTCGGTGACTTTTTGTAGAAGGTATGCTGGAAAACAAGTTTATACCTATTTTCAAATATAACATATAATCAAAGGACATTAAATGTTTCAATAATTCGGTATCAAGTGTTCCAGGCAAACTGTCAAAAATGCGTCACACAAACAAATTTCTCAAAACAATCCGCTCGCTTCGTAATATGTAATACGCTATTTTGTGCAATAGTGTATAAAGTCATCTTTATACACTATTCGAAGACGTTGACAGGCGGGACTGAATGCGCATGCGCGAATGTAGAATACTTTCAAACTTTGTGGATACGGAACGAATGATAGAATCCATAGTTGCCGGTATGTACATGTATGCTGTTGAGAATGTACCTATATATATTTCGACTCGCTACGTGCGCGCGCCGTGTCGTAGCGTGTGTTATGGCTGGTCTCTAAAGGACAGGACGAATTTATTTGCAGCAGTTTTGGCTAAAAACAAAATGTCTAAAGCTTTTTGACTCTAGAACACAAGGGACCGCGCCTGATGTATGTAGGTATAAAAGGCGGCAGGTAATAATACTTGCGGATAGAAACTACTTACTATTGCTACTGACTTCGTCGTTCATCTTTCAAAGAGGCGTTTCTTGATTTGTTGATTTTGCAGAAGGCGATATATTTAACGAACTCTGTGAAATAATTCACAGTTGAAAAATGATAAAAATAAGTATCTTGCCGATTTTAATGGATGTTTTGCCTTAAAAACAGAGTATTTAGTCCATACATATGACTAATTACTGTCATTTGTAAGAATGACACAACGAAATAAGAGCGGTTATATCAAAATGTTTTTATGTAATATTACTTCATTAGAATAAAATTCAGATATGCCTGTTTGAATTGATTATGAGCATTTGTTTGGGAAATATAACCCGAGTCGTAACTCAATTTAAAAAAAAAATACAAGATACGACTTTTTGATAGATAGACGATGAATTTATTGATGAGGCTTAAAGTTAAGCGCGCGTATAATACATTAAAGATTGCAGGTGTTGCGTATAAGTATAGATGCTGTAAGAATTTAGGATACGGAAGGAATAGGCACTCACCTTAATCCGGATTCTGGAGACATCTCCAAATGTGGACTATATACTGTTTATTCTCTATTTCGTCAAAGATTCCTACACAATATATATATATATATATATATTGCACCACTACTATACCGGAAGAACACTGTCTGCTATAATACAGTAATATACTAGTGTAGCAGGCAGGGTACCCAAATATATTTCTTAATTTTATGAAATGTTTATTTGATTATAATATAACACACTGTACTAAGAATCAAATAAATAAATTATTATTATTAGCATAGACGCGAAGTCTCAAATTATTATAATATTGTAATCCTTTCCATTCATGTATAACCGCACTGGCTCAAGGTCGCCGATTGACTGGTACACATAATTATATATCTCAAACAGCAGGCGATAACGGAATCTGCCGCTGCGGGGGTTGTTGGTTGGTAAAATGAGTGGCTTGGCCCACACTGCCGATAACTATTTATGACTGGTCGTAGGGTACCGAATTCACCTGCGATATTCTACACATGCAGGTGATAGTTTTCTACTACTCCTATATATTGAATTTATTTATTTTTATATATATATATTTTAATTTATATATATTTATTTAGTGTTAGCAGAAAGTAATCGGATTGGCGGGTACAACAGCGAACACGACGGCCACCAGTATTTTCAGTACCAATTCGTAATACTAATATTTAAATGTTATAATTTTATAATATATTGATAATGCCTAAGTGATTCCTTTACTACATACGATAAGAGAGTCAAGAGTTTTCACTTATCTCTTTGCAAAAAAGACAAAACATCACGCATCTAATGACACTCTATTAAACAACCAGACATTCTCTCAACCTTTCCCTTACGGTGCTAAAATAAAAACGCGCATTAGTTGATATATATTATGATGTTATAAATTGGGACCACGTACGAAATTGCCTCGTCACTTATTATTTTGTCAAGCACCTTGAAATTCACATATAGTTACCCTTAAGTTGGCATCACACTCAGTTTCTGAGGTTATAACAACGTTCGGTTCGTTTGTAAAACCATCGAGGAAGCTATCAGATTTGAGGGGTTGAACAAACCGCGACAGCGTTACTAAAATGAAGCTGTGTGCGATCCACTATAACCAGAGGGAAACAAGATGTTTCCCTCCGGATTTGACCTTTGGTCTCTAGTGTTTAACATAAATTTCTACCTTTGGATGTTACCTTGGAGTTAGTACGATCGCATCGGCATGGATGATGAGGGTCAATTATAATATGGAGCCAAGAAGATGGGATCCATCAAATTTTAACATCTGATTGTCACATGCATGAAAGACGTCGGATTCGCGCCCAACCCGACAAGATGAGGATTTATCAAGTGAATTGTATTTTATTATATTTCTTTTATTCTTGTGTTTCTTTCTGATTAGATCTCTTTCTGTTTCTAATGAATAAGATCTTTTATTTATCACCTCCAGGTATTACTATAAAATTTTTCCAGTTTAGGATGAAGGCAGAATGTGACAAAAATAAGGTGGGTGTGTGTTGCTCAAGTAAAAAACCCGCGGATCTTGTGTTTTTCACTGACTATCTGATGAAAGAGAAGGACGCAGGTCTGAACCCCTACAAGATATATAACAGTATAAAAATGCATAGAACACGTCTGACTCAGCTGGCCCACACTCCACCATTAAAGTGGCGATCGGCATTCGGCTCCTTGCACCCCACGCACTGCGATTTCCGCACCACTCCATACACACAAATACACGCATTGACAAATTCACATCAGGTTTTGCCGAAAATATTTTTATTGTTGGGTATGATAAATACTAATATATTGTAATTATTTAATTCAATACATAAATATAATATGAAGGAATATCTAAAATATTAACTCTGTATTTAGTACATTTACAGATATATTTAAATAATTAGAGGCAATGTCAACTCAGTTTACATCATCGGAGAGGAAAGGTTAACACTTTCTCAAATAGACTTCAATATTTTTACCCGATTAACGAGACCTCGAGAATTCCATTTCACACCGAGTATACAAAATGAATCTAGGCCATTTCTCTCATCTGCCTACAATACATTACAACGAGATCTCATCCATTAACGCTAGTTTCTATATATTTTTCATAAATTAGATTCAATTTACAAGCAAAATTGTATGAAAATTTAAACATGTATTATAATAGGTGGTTTTGTTCAATTATTTACTATTAAATCAAATTTTAAAAAAAAATTACAACACTTTAATCAATAATGTGTAGGGCCTATTTCCAAAACCACGTAAAATTACTTTTAATTACTTTTGTATTAAATAAAATAACAAAAATCAAACCATGAAACTTATTATACGCCAACCGGTTTCGCTTATCTCAAGCTTCATTAGGACGTATTTAAAACTGATCATAAAATTACATGTGAAATAAAGAGGCAGAATACATATATAGTTAAATAGAACATGAATGAAGACAGAATATAAAATTATATGCGAAAGAGAGAGACCGAATACATATACACATAGACGGAACATTAAGGGAGGGGAAAAATACAGTGTTGATGGATATTAAATTGATTTTAAAGGAAACATATCTAATTATCAAATTAATGTATCTATAAATCCCATTTAAGTTGTTTAGAAACAATGTGTTCTGCATGTAGCTGATAAAAAAATCTACAAAACTGCATACTTAACTCAAATTATTCGAAATCTGAATTAGGGAGTTTTGGAATTAGGTGCTACATACATTATTATTCACGATTTCTTTCCATCTTTCAACCAATTTGTCGATACATTTTCTATAATAATCGGCTGGTCTGGTATCGAAATAGTTATCGAGCCAATTTCTGAGGTCATCGTGGTTGCTGATCGTGACGCCATGCATTTAATTAGAGAGCGCCCGAAAAAGGTGACGATCTGACGGAACTAGGTTGGGACTGTAGGGCGGATTTAGCAAAAATTCCTAGTTGAGCTCCTTCACGACTATTTAAACCTTGATTAAAGGCGAAAAGATGTATGTGTCGAAAATGTTCGTTTTTCTAAATTTGACACTTCATTATTTAAGCCCAAAAATTAAGAAAAACTGATGAAATAAAAAAAAAATAGCGAGACTTACGTTTTAAAGCAGAAAAATACTATCTAATAGTGTGTCATTTTAAAAAAAAAAAAATGATTTCATAAAACCCGCAAAGACTTCGCTTCGGAACGCCGAGAAATGTCGCGTGTCACGTGATTAGATTTAGTTAACCTTGGAACCTACGTACTTCTGTCCTTAAGCGGTAGTTATTATTTTGTTTACTATCTCCAACTGTTAATTTATAAGATTACTTTTATATTGATTTTTCCACGGGGTTGTTGTCGATACAGATTAGATCGGTCCGATTGCTTGCTGCTTGGCCCTGCGAGTGGCTATTGTGATCGCTTCGCGGCCATTGGTGACAACTGCGCGATATCTATAGCGATATAGAATCTATATTTAAATGCGGAAATCTCTTATACTTCTGCTTTAACAATAATGCGTTGTGTATTCTTATTATATTGCTTTAGATAAAACACAGATCCTACGGAAGCCTTAGCCGCGTAGCCTTTTGCATTAACTGAAAAGCTATTAAAAAGCTTTTATGTTAGTGCTTTCTTCTTGGAATTCATGTTCATGCATTCTTCCTGAACATTAATGTCATATTTGACAGTACCATACCATATAGAGTGCAACGCGATATGACCATGAGACATAATCAGATGACAGAATGCTTTTCTTATATATGGCAGGAGTCGCAATGTAAGCAAGTACTACCGAAGCAAATGACACTACCAAAGTCCAGTTTATTCTTTGCATCCTTCTCCATCACCACATCTCGAATAATTCCAACCTGTTTCTCTCTATCTCTCTCTCTATGGTCGATTATCCTGCTTTTATTTCTGTATAGTGATATTGCGACGTCGCAGAGTTCTCGTATAATGCGTATGAAAAGTATAATTTAATTTTCAATCAGTTAATATAAATTATTAAGGAGAACACATTATTATTGTGAAGTTGTAATTTTTCAGAACATAGGTCTGTGATGTTTTAAATACTAATAAATACATTAAATTAGTATTTAGTTAATATAAAGTAAGAACTTAATCGTCAGTCCTTGCATACGTATAAAAATTAAATGGCATTTATATCAAATAAAAAAAATGTTTTAATTTTTAACAAAAATGTATAATTTACGAAAATCATAATATATTATTATAATTTAGCTAATTTACTTTAAAGTCTACACGTCCATGCTCTTATTACAAAATGTATAACGAAACCGCTAACGTTTTAAGCAACGGTCTGTTAGAAGTAATTGGCGTCGGTTTCCGCGTCAGTTCCGGCTAAAAGCGATATGTTCTACCCCCCCTCATCCACCCGCCAGTTCATAGTACATTTAAGTTAACAACCCCATAGAGAACTCGATCGAAATTATTCAATGCTCACTTATATTATTGAACCAAATCAAGTAATGTGACTGTTTTGAGAAAAAAGATAAATCACCAACTTACATAATTATTTATTTGTAAAAAAGATTATTCTGTAATTATAAGGTGGGTCATCAAAACAGCAACCAAAATTATGTTGGTTCACACCAAAGCTGTGAAGTGAGGGGCGTTATTTTTTGGTATTTTAAGGTGGGGTCCATTAAAAAGTGGTGATATCGACTGGCTTCCTCGATCACCTGATTTTCCGTAATGGTAATTAAAAGAAAAGGTCTACATCATTTAGCCAACAACAATTCTGATGCTACAGGATAATACTTTGAAATGAAATTGCTAAAATAACACGCGAAGTGTGCGAGAATAATATTAAAAATATTGTTAAAAAAACACGCGTTTGTGCCGTTACCAGAGGCAACCACTTGCCCGATATCATATTCCACACATAATTGTAATAAATTATAAAATACAAAATTAAAAATTAATGTTTTATTTACGAGTTATTCAAAAACAACAAAGGTCTGGAACATAATATTCAGCCTGTATAACAACCTAGAAAAATAAATTAACCTACCACTATAAGTGTATTTGGATTTAGTAGATCAGTAGACTCTGAATTCACCAATTATTAGCCAGATGAGTTACTAAATTTCAATAACAAGTTCAGGACAAGCGACAGTTAGACAAGCGTTAGGTTAAGTATCCAATAAAACAAAATTGATGGATTCTATGTTTAAATTTAAAATCATTATAAATCTTTATGTGGTATCGCCATCCAAATTATTGTATTTTATATTTTTATTTATTATCTTTGTTTTATTAACCATTAAAATGAGTTTAAATATTTTAATGCATTTTATATTGGTAAAACGGGTAGAAATTTTAATATAAGAGTAAGGGAGCATTTGAGATGTTTGAACAATAGTGGGTTTTCAGAATTTGCTAATCATTTGATAGAAAATGGTCATGATTTTGATAAAAAATTGGGATTGTCAATTTTGCATATAAACGGTGTTGGTCACAAATTAAATAATTTGGAATCGTTGGAGATAAATAAAGCGTGTAAAACTAATCAAAAAATTATAAACAACCAACTAAATTTAACTACGAGTCTCATTCTAAAATTTTTTCCTAAAAATTATTCGAGTAAATTTGTATTAAGTAATGATTTGAGTTAGGTACTAAAAAAATAGATTCTGTCAAAGAAACAATATATGTTTTAGTTAGTTATGACATCCTGAAGAAGAAAATGGTATTTTTCGAAACCGGTAGATGTATTTAAACTCATTTTAGGGGTTAATAAAACAAAGATAATAAATAAAAATATTTTATTTTATTTTAAATAACTTTCTCTTCTATTGCAGGAATTCAAAAGAATCAGTAAAAATAAAAGGAAGGAGAAAAAGCGTACAATATAAATAAATAAATATAAAAAGACGAGAGATAAAAGTTAAAAAGAAGTAAATTTTCCAGGGGAACGGTAGGATTAGAGTAAAAAAAAGGAATAGAGAATAAAATCAGTATAATACAAATAAAATGAAGACCTTTAAGGTTTATATATTGAGTTTTGATTTAATTGTGGTAACTGAAGTATTGAAAATGCCTAACTCATTTATGTGTGAGTTGAAATAAGTTATTAATTATTACGTAAACTATAAAGAAATACATTATTTCAAAAGTTCTTGATATTACCACTTTTGTGTGATATTTCGCGACAATATTCAGCGAAATATAATCCTTACAATAAACAAATAATAGACATGTACATATGAAAAGGTATCGTTTATGGCATTGAAAAACACTTGATTTCTCCACGTCCATTCCGAGCGGAACAATTTCGCTTACAGCCCTAAAACATCCCCCACCCCCATAGAGCAGACATAAATGTACAGATTCATTTCTTTCGCGAAATACTTCCATTCTTCATTTGTTCCCGCCAAGTATTTCGCTAAAAGCCTTACAGAGCGGGCGAAAAGCCTCCGACACAGCAATAACACTACGCAATATGTTATCTTTATTGAAAGCTGTCATACGCTGGGGGATGATGCGATCTCGAGCCTTTGTTTTGGCGAATTGGATTTCAAAAAATACATGATCTTGTCACAGATATTGATCACTTTTCCAGAGAAAGGTTCCAATAAATGATACATTGTCATTTCTAACTCGTTTATTTGAAATTATTGCCGTATATTTATTTTCCCTGGAACATTAAATTTCTGAAAAAAATATGTAAATTTTTTTCGTGTCTCTTTTCAGCTTTATATAAATGTTTTTATTATATAATTCATTAAGTTTATCTTAACTGTGAGATATTTGGCATCTGTCAAAGTTGTACGTATGTATGTGTGGCAGATTGGTGATAGATGGGAGAGTTTGTGAAATAGCTGACCGGTGCCGAGTGGACGCGCGGAGTGGGGAGTCAGGAAGCGTTAAAAGACGCTGGAAGCGCAGTCGCGCTCTCTCTCAATACTCTTTGGTTCTCATTTTGTTGTACAGTATACAGTTGTGATACTATCTCGACGTTGGACTCTACTATCGACATCTCACCAAACTATCAGTAGGTATAAAAGACAAAACAGTGTCGCGGCTAAATACATTATATTAAATAACTACCTATTCTAGATTACGCTCTTATGTATCGAGATTACAATGATTTGTACACCGATATAGATTTTTTTTCTTCACGCTTATTAAATATCGATGTTCCGTTCGTCTGTTGAGTGATTTTAAATCTGTATGAATTAAAGCGTGAGGCGGATAGTCAACGACGTCTATGGCCCTGCACGATGAACCTCGTTTGACCGCGACATTAGGGCCAAAATCAGCGTATAACGAGCGGTCTTTAGCTCCTCGCTGATCAGTTATAAATGGAATAAGTATTCGTATTTTAATATATTTTGTCTCTCCGTTAACTCAATCAACGTATACACAGGTTTGAGATTTATCTCATTTTATTAATCTCAGTCATAATCTTTAAATTTCTTTCAAAATATAAATTTAATCACGTGTACGCAGTAATTTATCTCATCGTATATCGGCTCGTGCAACATAATGCTGGAAATAGTTGCACAATTGATTAGGATGCTGTAATAACTTGACGTGTTTGACTTGGTACGGCCATATAAGGACTCACCTAATAGTCATGTAGGGTCGAAATGAACTGACCAATAAACAGATGCCAATACATCGTGATGAACGAGTCCCAGGAGCTAGCCGACCACTTCCCCGCAGATCGTTTTTTCATGGACATTTCAAGCGAGTCACTCCAGTTTTCAACTTCATACGCGTATTTAACTGTAAATCATTTTGCAAAAAAACGCCAACTTTTGTAAGTTATTTTTTTATTTAAATATGTTGCTCTAGACACAGCATGAATAATCACACACGCACATTCATATACACTACGAAATGCACCAACACGTGTGAAACTAGAATAAAGTTAGGGGTTTCAGTTTATCTATCCACAAAACCCTCTGATACGATCACACATATCGATCGCGTAATTAAGTACCTCTCGAGTCAATAATAATTTACATTCACATCCCTGCGGAATTAAAAAACATGGAGCTTCGGAAATAGTATTAGCCCCGGATGTCTTGAGGAAGAAGAAAACATGGAAGCTGCAGTATATATAAACCAACAGGAGACAGAAGAGAAGATAGCGACGTAGATGTATGGACATTATCAAGCATCAAGCTGGACCTGTAAGTGGTGGGCGAGTGCTTAGTTCACAACGGCGATATTAAGAGATGCATAGTTAATGCAGTCATGCAATACATGTCCTATAAGGCTGTTAAAGAAAAAAATAAAGATAGAAGACTAAAAAAGAGATCTAGAAAATAAATGTATAAAAAAAGAGATAAAAAATAAATAAAAAGAAAATGAAAGTAGGAAGGAAGGAATGAAAGAAAAAAACATTTATAATACAAAACTATTTATTTTATAGAATATTAAAATCAGGCCTTTACTGAGCGTCGCAGCGTTTGCTCCCGGTAGTGGGGATGTAGTTAAGGGACCAACAATCAAGGCGGTGTTGCCGGATTTCGCCTAGCATCTCGCGTGGCGAGTGTACAGCGTAAGGAACCTTATTTTTTACTTGGCCCTCGTATAATATTCATAACCGCATAAAGGAAATTATATTATAAAATAACAATTGATTATATCTGTCATTACGCAATTTATACCTAAAATATAAATGCACGCTTCTTATTGTAAAATTCAAACAAATGTTGATTGTCATGTGTCGATCTCCTAAAAAGCTTCAGATAAAGAATTAATCAACATGTGAGAGATCGTGCCGGATTCATCTCGACAAAATGACAGCTGTCAGTTGAAATAATATAAACGCGATACTTCCACGGCGTCCCATAGAGATTTCCCGATCGGAGGACCGGATTGTAAATAAAAGAGCCGGATTGGGCTGCGCGAGTATCTTCCGGTGACAGTCTGGCCAAGCGAGCTCGTGAAAAGTGGGAATTTTTATTTAGCCCTTTATCTGGTACTGTTATTATAAAAAAATATTTAATTATGTATGTTCAAAAAACATGCTCTCTTAAATCTGTTTTTCTCTCTGAAGTTCGTTGAACATTAATTTTAAAGTTGCTGTTTTGGATATAACCTTTGCGGGTACCCCAGTAAAATTCACCGCGAAAACTGTTAGAAGTATATAAAACATTTCGTAACATCTTTATTGTAATATCTGTGAATTGATGTTTGAGTGATAGGCGCATGCGTATTCGGGTTAAACGTGTGTATGTTTAGTGCGCATGAAGACGCCTGTCAGAATGTATAAGAAGAACCGGAAACCGAGCTCGGCCCTTTTTCGCTCCGCGTCACTCTCCGAATATAGATTTTTATCATTAATCCTTTATAAGGTACCGATTCAATTTAGAAACTGTTGAAAAAATTCGGAGAAAACACTATTGAACAACAAAACATTCCCTAAAACATCACGTTTACTGTCCAAATTCCCGTTAACGATCGAAACCTTCTTTCTCTTGCCATGCCCCGCCCCATTACCCAAATAGACTACTAGAGTACTGAATTTAGTTTAGATATCACCTAATGATGAGAGGGACTGCACCTCTCGAAACTATAGTACTGACAATAACCCAACGTGCGTGTAGTACAAAGTTTAATTGTGAAAATTAAAATAAGCGTATTATTCTCGTCACTACATCTAACCTCAATAAAGGACGCATCTGGTGGATCATCATCAGAGCCGACAAGCCATAATAAATTGGCGCAGGCGGTATAGGGATTTATCAGTAGTTAAAAAAATAAAAATAAATATATTTTAACTTATGTGTCGCTTTTTTTTAAATGTACCAATTACATGGATATGTTGGTGTGACCTTTTTATTCTGAAAACAGAAAACAAAAAAGTCAATTTCTATTGTCAAAAATTTGAAAATTTGAATGCAGTCGAAACATTGACTAAATAAAGAAACATGTTCGATGCCTACGAGATGTGGTGTTGGTGTATACTATATGTAGACCGCAAAGTGAACGAATGTCTTCAATCATCAGGAACTTTATACTTTGGGCATGTTGATAGAAGAAATTGAGAAAGCTTGGAGAAATTAGTGATCACGGGGAATGTATTGGGTGTTCAACGGAAAAAATTTTCATACGATGAGTCACTGGTCTAGAGCGCACCGCGCGTTTGCGGTTGAGCAATATTTAAAGTGCGGTGATTCATTGGTTTGTGCGCGTCGCGCTTTTTGTACGCACTTTAATAACCGACGAGTAAGTTATGGGCCGAGCACGCAACTTATCTGGTGTTGGGTTCAAAAGTTCAGACAAGAAGGCACAGTGGTTAACCAAACTCCTCCGGGACCATAAATGTTAGCAGCGATGCCAGAACATGTGACTCGAGTTCGATTGCAGCCTTTACTGGAATAAAAAAAATCAACAGTGCACATTATTTTGAAGAAAAACTACAGTTTTATCCACACAAACTGCAAATCGTTCAGTTTCTCAACAAAAATGACTATTCTTTGCGTAAAGTCTTAGCAAAAACGATCATCACGAACACTTGGAAACATATTGCTTACTGACGAAGCACATTTTCATATCGATTGCTATGTTAATAAACGGAAAATAAGATACTAGTGCCCCTACAACCCAAAAGAATGCCATCAAAAACGAAAACGACAATGTAGTGTACAATTTTTGCCCGAGGGATAATTATATATTGCCGAATGATCGACGAGTTTTTGGTACGGCAACTGCAGCTGTTTCCCGGGTTCAACAATAGAACATAATTTCAGCAAGACGTGGCCACTCTACACACAGCTAGAGTTTCGATAGAGAAGCTGAGGGGAATTTTTCCCAATAAATTAATCAGCAAGGTCACCGGACCTTCGACCGTGCGACTTTTGTGGGGATACCTTAAGTCGAGGGTTTACAGTAACAGTCCTCAAAAAATTCAGGCGTTATAAGAAAATATACGAAATGGACAACATTAGGACGATATTATTTATAGTATGTAAAATCCGCATCGTTAAACTCCATTTTGTGTAAAGAAAATATGAGAAGACCATTGTTGTATTTTTATTTTTATTTAATATTAAACTTGAAAATTTTCCGCTGGACACCTTTTACAAGGACGAAGGACGAGAGATTGAAGAAGAAATATAGAAAATCAAAATACGTTATCATTAGCACATCGACCGAGACAGTCTTTGTCATACGTATGTTTTAATTACCCGTCCTGGGACTGGTTTAAAAAATTCTAACATTTTGTAATCTAGGTATGGAAATAGATTCACCGGTATCAAATTTTTATAGCAGTTTGAATAAATGACAAGTAGGCCTGCCACCCCGGCGGGGGTGGTGGCGCATCAAAGTGCGCTACTTTGCGGCTTAATTTGCCGCCATTTTACTACCCCTAATATATTTTTCACACAACGAAGGCTCGAAAGCGCTCTCAGCGCGGTGAATGTTTTATTTGATCTTGATGAATTTTGATTTTAAAATCTCAGGTAAAGTTAAAATATTAAATATAATCGTTGAAAATGTTTTGTTTATCAATCCAAAATTCAGATAAGAAATCACATTTTACACTTTTAAAATTAGCAATATTAACTTTGTGGTTAAAATTTATATTTTTATTTATTATCTTTGTTTTATTAACCACTTAATTGAGTTTAAATACATCTACCGGTTTTGAAAAATACCATTTTAGGATGTCATAACTAACTAAAACATATATTATTGTTTTTTTACCAGTATCTATTTTAAAAAAAAAAAAAATTTTAGTACCTAACTAAAATCGTTACTTATACAAATTTACTCAAATAATTTTAAGGAAAAAATTTTAGAATGGGACTCGTAGTTAAATTTAGTAGGTTGTTTATAATTTTTTGATTAGTTTTACACGCTTTATTTATCTCCAACGATTCCAAATTATTTAATTTGTGACCAACACCGTTTATATGCAAAATTGACAATCCCAATTTTTTATCAAAATCATGACCATTAAACGTTTTTATCAAAAACATGACCATCAAAACCATGACCATTAAACCACAAAACGGTGTTGGTCACAAAAATAAATAATTAGGAATCGTTGGAGATAAATAAAGCGTGTAAAACTAATCAAAAAATTATAAACAACCAACTAAATTCAACTACGGGTCCCATTCTAAAATATTTTTCCTAAAAATATTCGAGTAAATTTGAGTTAGATACTAAATTTTTTTTTTTAATAATTGTTGTTTTTTTTTAAAATAGATTCTGGTAAAGAAACAATAATATATGTTTTTAGTTAGTATTGACATCCTGAAGAAGAAAATGGTATTTTTCGAAACCGGTAGATGTATTTAAACTCAATTAAGTGGTTAATAAAACAAAGATAATAAATTACAATAAAAATCACATTTTATTTGTAAAGTTGCGTACCTACAAAAAATAGTTGATAATTAAAATTCTATCAATATTTGAATACGTCCAAGAACACTCAATTGCTGGATTTTTACCTACAAAGGCACTATCATTAAATAAATATCAGATATCTCATAGAGACATAGCTATTATTATTATATTTAATGGAAAATATGTAGAAGTTTGGAGTAAATACAGGGTTTACGATCTGTCTTCGGCTGGTTTGAGTGATTACTTTATATAAATATAACGTTGGTGTAGTGGTACTCAAAGCGAGTCCACATATTAACATATATAAAACTTTGATAGATGTGAAGATTGATGACGTGAGAATGGTGAATGTTATATTTTTAGAACACATTCATTATATGAAGTTGTAATTATGCAGAACAGACGGTCTTGTATATTTTAAATACTAATTAAATGTATTAATTAGAAAGATATACATATAAAATCAATTTTATCGAAAAATATTGTTGCTGCGCCATTGGGATCCGTCGCTGTAGCATAATTGGATAATGCACCTTCCCCGGTTTGAAAAGAGATCCAGGTTCGAATCCCGGTAGCGCAACAATATTTTTCAATAAAATTGATTATATATGTAACCTGGATCTCTTTCCAAACCGGGGAACGTGCATTATCCAATTATGCTACAGCGACGGATCCCAGTGGCGCAACAACAATATTTTTCGATAAAATTGATTTTATATGTATATCTTTCTAATTAACATATTTAATTCATATTTAGAGATATATCTTTTCGATGGATATATTTTTCTGTCTAGGCATCTTTCAAAGTGGTTCATCTTATTTATTATTAAGAAATAATAGTTTCTAGAAGAACAATTTTGTTATATATTTGCTGACCACCATGGACTTTGTCTTTTAATAGTTAATGGTCTGATTCCATATTTTACAAGTATTTGGGCTAATTAATTATTATCCTTTTTTTTGTTTAATTATTTTTGAAGATAATGTCATTTTGCTAATAGATTCTTAGAACTTAGAAAAAAAAAAAAAATATATATATATATAAGTACATGGTTTTGTTATATGGAACTGATGACTGAGGAGAGAATATTAAGACATATATATTACATAAATGTTGATGGCACCAGAAATAGATGACATCCTCGAAAGTCTTGGCACGACCGGGTAAACTACGAGTAGATGATCCAGTTAGAAACCACAATAACAAGCGAGCTAGTATGAAAAGATGTATGAATGTGGATGAGGTGAGAATTGTGTGTCAGGATAGAAGAGTGGTGATCTATCCTCTCTGCCTACTCCCGCGGGGAAACGACGTGATGGTAAGTAATCAAGTTTTAATAAAACAATAACCTAGAATTTCATGTTGTACCAACAGTATACAGGTTGTAACCTAGTCCACAATACCTAACTAGTGAACAATACTTACTCATGCTGATGTTGATGTTAACTCTTTGTGTGCCAGATTATGTCGTCAGAATAATACCCGTTCCCGATAACAAAAGTATTTATGCTGAATGCTTCGATAGAATATAGTACAGAATATAGTATAGTATAAAATATTTACAGTCCAGCGGTTTGGAAGCAAGACGCCGCGCCGACCTCGCCGGCGCGATAAATTTATCTCTTTCACGCACTCATCATCGTACCAACAGTCTCGCGCTCGCGCATTCGTCCCATAGATACATCACAGTATATAGATCAAATAGGTGAATAACTAAACAGTACAGAATATATATATATGTACCAGAAACGAACTCCAAATTTTTGATTTCACAATGTTTTGTTTATTTTAAAAGGTAAATTTGTTTTACTAATTGGCCACTCGGTGGTTATAGATAGAGTCGAACCGGTAAGGTTACCGCTGCCAATAATTCGTTAGAGTTAATCAATACCCAGGTAAGGGGATCAGTTAGTTGCAATAGTTTGCGTCTCAGTTGCGAGGCGAGAGTAGTAGGCACCAATTCCCAGAGCCTTAATTACGTTAACCATCTAATAGCGCAAGTTTAGCGGCCCAATAATAATTAGAGACCTCATGTGACTGAACCAGACTAGAGATACGTGAGAAGCAGAAATTTGAACCGCTGTCTGGAATACAGATGTACATATTAAAAATATATATGAAGTGTTAGGACACACATATCCTCCACACCATAGGCCACGCGGCCCATGTTTGTAATTCCCGCTTCAGCTCGACTTAATATTGGAATATGTATTGTCAACATTATCATCCAAGTTGGTTTCTCATGACAGCTTCATGAACTCCCACCCTTTAAGATTGTTAGAAATTATATTTTAAATAAATAATGTGAAGGTTTATTGACTAAAATCTCACAATCCAATTATTCTGGCGAAGCTGAACACACCAGCGGATATCAGTGCACGAAGCTCCCATCAGCCATAAACATTCTCAGTACCAACAGCAGGTAGCAATATCATAGCTGTGGTCAGGAATAGCGTCTCATGAACATTACTCTTCCTTAGCTTCCTTGGGCGGTCTCTTTTCCTTCAAGTCTTCATCTAGTAAATATTATCTCTAAGTGCAATTATCGTACCTATTATTCTTGTGACTGTGAATTGTTATATACCAGTTTGTCAAGAGTTTCATTGCGACCTAATTACACGAGACAGAATAATAAATCTAACGGAGAGATTTACCACCTATGTCTTCCTCGTTGTACTCTCGTGTTCGCCTTGGAATACAGCTCTTTACAGGCGAACTTTTAGGAACATTTCTACTGGAGAGTTTTTCGTTAAGCACCGTGTTAGGTAATCTTGAATTGTCTTCCCTTAACGAGCCCGGCTCAGATGCGAAAGCCAGATTTGCGCCAGTCTCACTCGGCGCTCGATCCGATACGAGTCCCGATGCTCCGCGACCAGACTCGACCGCTCCAACTGGCTTCGCTACCGTTTATACACACCTGCGTGTACTCTAAGTAACGCTTGTTTTATTTCACCACCTGCCTTCATATGTGTTATAAAGATTTTATTTATTTTAACATTGCTCTCTATTCTGAAATGTTCATTCTTTCATATTACATCTTATAGATAGCTTGATGAAGCAACATCGTCATTATGTATAGAAGATAATGCCCAGGTATCTAAATTATATTAATTAAACGTAGATAATCTTGATCAAAATAATAATATGACCCTTATTCAGAAGATTACACATGTTTTTCTAAAAATATTATTGCAATCGAACTTAGGATAAAGGTGATATCACCCATACTAGTATACTTATTGTTGATAGGCTGTTAAGTAGATATCGACAGAACTACTACCTTTTGTAGAGCGTCCAATGACACATCTTCCAGAAAATTTTATTAGGAAACCTCGAAACCTTCATGTATAAAAAGGTTTAACTGCATATGGAACAAAACAGTTTTAGTAGATGAAATATTTCACATAGATTGCGATAAAAAAAATTTTTAATTGACTTTACAATCATTTTAACATATTTCGTTAATCAAAAATAAATAAAAATAAATAAATATTCTAGAACTTCAGAAAATTGTAACCTCATTAATATTGGATTTAAAGAAAAAAGTTAAAATTGCCATAGTTAAATAATCTTATAAAAATAAAATTGTAATATAATATAAACAAAAATGTCAATTTATATTGTCAAAAAATTGAAAATTGTCATTGAAACGATACGAATATTTGGTAGATATGTAATTATTATTGAATACCTTCTTTTTGAGAATTACTCTGTTCATAACGACCGTTTATCAAAAAAAAGTCTGTGCCATGTTTAATTAATGTGGAAGAAGATCCAATTCAGAATAAACGTCACTTTAACGACGTCATAAGATGTGTTTTAAATGCTAGTATTAATTTATTTAGTATATATAAAATAATAAATATTAAAGCATATTTATTTAACTGGTAGAATATTGACAGGCGAAATTATAAGGGTGTGAATAAAAATTTTTAATATCTCTTTTTAGCTGGACCTTTCCTTACGTGATCCATTTTCAAAGCACCCCTTGTTAGACGGGCGCTGTGGCGGGTAGGGAGGGGAGTGGAGCACATCTCAGATATTGTTTGGTAGGATGTCACTTGAATACGGAATGAAGGGTGATGCGGAAATGTGATAATTCGTGTATCCCGTGAATTCAAACTACCTAATAATGGTCAATTATTGTGGAATATTCTCAGTAGCAACAATATATAACATCACAACAGCATTTCTCACAAACGATGAGTAAACAATATAAAACGTATTATGACTGCTAATAAATTAATCAAATCTTACAAATATGTCGAAAAGGCTCATTATAAGTTTTCACTTATGTACTGGCTCCTATCAACAAAAGCAAGAACAGTTTTACTCTCGAGAATGTGTGTGTAATTATTTAAGATGTTACTTTATTGCTTTCTTTATTGGTAACAACATACATTGGAACATTTCAAATACAGAGCGCTACTGTACCGATCCCGGTGGACGCGGTCGGTAAGAGAGATGGCAAGACGAAGGAAAGGGGCACTTGCGCGCGGGCTGGCGAGGTGCGCGGAGCGTGCGCTGGATGGTGCTCCGCCAAAAAAAGGCGACGGCCAGCAACAGACTTTAAATACACAGCAAATAAAGAGATAATTGGGCCTTGATTTGCCAGATCTTACCAGACTTCTGTGCGGGCAGCGAGTGGAGAGCGAGCGCCTAACAGCGCCACGCGAGGCAAATTTGAAGAGAGTAGCAATTGGGATTTTTTAGATGCTGTGGATACGAAAGATTTGTGGTCTCCAATCCATCCGCATCGAAGACTCATCCCCTGGTTGGATATGGGAGGAGAATCTCGGCTGGTAGTTGTACGGACCAGTGCGATCTCTGAATTGGATTTGACAATATGGCTGTTTCAAAAACAGCTTCTGCCCGGGGTTCTATCATTTTAAAGGACAGCAGAAAGTAGAGAAATGGATCGAGTAAAAACCTGCGAAGTGACTAGATGGTCAATGAAGTGGGCGAACCTTGTTTGTGAGAATTTTGTTGTTATAAACCTGAACGTAAATCATTATGTCTGGCTTTGTGATCTTAAATAAATTGTAAAAAGTGTGTGTCGTGGCGTGATATACTAGCGTTTGATCCACCGGTCCCAGCGCGTCACGTAACAATTTATATAAACTTAAAAAACAATGGATTATACATACATTTACTGCCACAGGTTTATATTCTAAGCCTAAGCGGAAGAAAGGACAATACATGTATGTTTCAGACACGCTCATTTTCCAACATTTTCTATAGAGAGATCCACACCCTAATGAAACTGTGGAAAAGCGACCAATTATTAATCCCAATTAGTTCTTCAATCATAATGTTAAATTATTTACTAACACGTCAACAATAAACAAATAACTACAGATCGCTTAACCATTGAAAAGATTCTAATGGCCCGTGTTTACGGATGATAATTTTTTAGTGCTTTTCGCCTCCTTAAGATTCTTTGGGAACAACTCTCAGCTCACGTAGTTCTCGTATTTCAGAGATTCGCCATCTTGCGCCTCATTTGTTGTAAGTCTAACTGAAAATACTGATTGTGGATCATACTAATGCATCACAACAAACTTCCCAAATAGCAGTATGTGAGGTAGTAAAGAGGCAATTTATTTGATCAGAAACACTGGTTACAGCTGGTAGAAAACTCGAAGACCCTAGTTAAAGTTACTATGAACTATAAGAATATGAAAAGACAGTAACATAAAGCAAGCGACTACAATTATATTGGCTCATACCCTTTATCTTTTCAATACTCGTGTATGCAGTGGAGACTTGGACAGTCTGCAATAGCGATAAGCGTAAAATAGACGCAAATGTATTGTTGATGTAATATAAACCTTAATATACCCTTCCTGCTCTGGCCAACCAATTACTTATCGATTTCGCCGACGTGAAAATAGATTGCATTTCGCCACGAAACGGTCAACATCTATGTTTCTTTTTAACGTTCGAAAGTAGGTACTAGGACCACAAAGAAACCGTATTCTAAACATCTCCGGAAGTGCAGTGATATTTCCGTTCTTCACTACAAAAGTGCAAATCAACTGGAGGTGAAAATTTACGTCCAATCCAGGACCGAAATCAAGGTAGGCCAGATCTATCTGCCAATATTCCTTTTCTTGTTCCAATTAGGGTTGTGTCAACTAATCATTAATTTTTATACATACAGTCCACGGGATCTTACCCCATCATGTATTGCTGGAGAAGGATGTTACGTATACTGTGGACATCACAATGCACTAATGTCACAATCCTGTAACGAATTCAACCACAGTACGCCTGTGGTAGTCCTGCTCGCGCCCCACAGATATGGTCGCGTACGAAATCACCTGACAGCCAAATAGTGCCGAAACGCACCAACCAATAGCAGATGTCAATACATCGTGACAGATGAGTTCTAGGAGCTAGCCAGCCACTTCTCCGCAGACCTGGTTTTTCAACAACACCTCAAGCGAGATACTCCAGTCTTCATCTTGATTCGCGTAAATAATTTTATACTCGTAATATGTGCAATTGTAAATAGTCCCGAAATACTTTAAATATGTTATGTTTTATTTAAATACCCTACACTAGATACAGTATAACTACTCACACGTACATTCATACACACCGGTACGTGCACCCACGCGTGCAAGATATTGAAGAGAGTTAGGTCCTTCAATTTCACCATGCACAAAACCCAATGATCCGAATCGCATAACCTACAAACGTCGTACACTCCATCCAAGTGACTCGACAACTCAGGTCATATATTCCGATAACTCCTACACTGGTGACTCCATAAAACAAAAATCCCTAAAGAATCTATTTACAGCAGTGAATAAAAGATTTTTCCTGTTCTTCGGTCACATTATGTTTGCAATTTAATGCCTCACACTTGTCTTACTCTTCAAAATATTAGACCATCCCTTAAATAATGCGGTTTTTGCAATTACGTGAACTAAAAGTCGGAGGGGGGGTGAGATAAGCTACCAGCATCAGGTTTAATTACTACCTGCTATACAAACAGGTAGTAATTTATTCTTAGTGTAAGTTTTGAAAAGTGAAGTTTAATTTTAAAGCTATTTTTTCAAAGCTAAAATGCGAGTGACAAAGAAGCATAAATATTCGCGCATATTTTGTTTCATGAGTCCAATACAGGCAACGACGCAACGGAAAGTGCGAGGGATATTACTGAAGTATATGCAAATCGGACCATAAGCACAAGCTAGTGTCAATAGTGGTTCCAGAAATTCTATGTCGGAAGAAACAGTTCTAAGAAGACGTCCATCAATCCCAGGTGTAACAAAATCCCGTCGTAACTGTTGAGGAACTATCAAAGAACCTTGGATTTGGTTATCCAACCGTCCATTGACTCGTACGTGCCATCGGAAAAGTCAGCAAATTGGATCAATAGGTTCCTCACAAACTTTCAAAGTCTAATCGCGTGCAGAGAGTGAATGTGTGCTTTTCTTTGCAGTCACGTCTCAGAAGTGAACCTTTTTTGAAAACGATGCCCCACCCATCATATTTGCAGGACATTGCCCCATCTGATTATCATTTATTCGGCAGACTTCAAAATCATTTGGACGAAAAAAATATGAAATTTTATCAGAACAGTAGTGAAAGAGTATTTTCCATCACGGACAAGCTGAAGGCCTTGCAAGTCTATCAGAATAATGGAAGAGCATTGTAGAAAATAAAATAAATTATATTTTAGATTAAAAAGAAACTTTGTATGATATAAAAAACGCATTTTTATAGGATGACCAAATATATTGTTATAGATATCGACGATTGTATGTGACATGTGGATTAAGTTCATCTCCAAATCAAAATTCATATAACGTGTACATATTATTGAGATGTATCTCGATCAAATCTCTGAATCGGACATGAACCAAAACGTTATCAACGTCTATACGTAAAATAAAAATAATATAACATCATGCTCTTAATCTAATTGGTTCACCTTAAAAAACAGACTAATGCAATCATCTAATAGCGTCCGTGAAGAGTCAAGAAGCTGAAAGGATACTCTAAATCCCATTGACAGATCAGCGGAAATAGGTGGCTGCGAACAATAGACAGTAGCAGCGAATGGACCAAAAACATGCGATGTACGTGGCGAGGAATGTTAATTAAATGCACTTTAAAATTGACTAAAATCATGTACGTAAAATATTTTCCACTTTTAGTGAATATAATGAACGTAAATTAAATTATCTCGCATTTGAACATTGAACAATTAAAACACAAATTAAATTATAATTGATTCGGTCTTAAAAAGAATAAAACAATATTTTTCCATGGAGCTGGCACATTTGTAATTTCGATATCAATAATAATTTATATTAATTGTCGTAGGCGCTTAGTTATATCTATTAAAAAAAAATTACGAAAACGTGTCACATCAATATTCTTACTATTTTCAAAGTAAGCAAATGTACAAAAATTGGACTCAAATGATGGTTTTCTGGTTAACGGTCTCTCACATGAGGCTCCAACCCCCGACCATTAGACTACTAGGCGAGTATCTTAACCACTAAAAAATAAGCTATCTAAAGCATAGTAACTCTGAAACTTTAAGCTATTGAACATAATTAATTTAATATGTATAAAAATCGTTCCGTGTGCGCTCTCCATAGTAAGAATAATCCATTGATAACGATGTTGGAAAAATATTGTTTAATGTGAATGTTTTGAAATGGATTATTCCAAAAAACAATTTGGAATTATCCATATCAATGTTTCAAATATTTTTTTCTATTTTAAATAAAAATAATAGACTAAATAAAACTCAATCACTTTGTGTGAAACCACGAATTGTATTACACGCCAACCGGTTCTGTTTAACACAAGCTTCATCAGGGCGTATTTAAATACAAAAAGAGTGCAAAGTAATATTAAATTACATGTGAAAAAGACAGACAGAATACATATACAGTTAGACGGAACATTAAGTGAGGGGAAAATACAGTGTTGATGGATATTTAATTGATTTTAAAGGAAACATACCTAATATGGGGCTAATGGATAAATTTATTTGATTATTAAGAAATGCCCTACCACGTGATTTACTACCTTTTTTATCTCAAAAGTTTCTAAATTGTCCAACCGGAGGCTAAACCCGTTTTTATAGAGAATATTGACCCCTGTGCCTTATTAAAAGACTGATTTTTTTGGAAAGAATGGTCATACAAAGTGATTGTGTTGTATATGTCTAAAATATAAAAATAATAATCTCTTAATTTTCACATCGGTCCTGATGATGGCTCATGCGATGAGATTCAAAACGTCGACCAGAAATGTCAGATATACATGGCAGATCAGCCAAGAAAACATTTTTTATATTTAAATTTAAAAAATAATATAATTTATTGTTTCCTTTATTAAAATAAATGAATTTCTTTTGTTACTTTTAAATTTATTTGGTATCCCACCAACTGATTTTAACTGTAGAATCTATTAAAACTCCGAGTAACAAGCAGCTCTGTTGTGAAGTACTAGCCGTGGCAAAAGTTTATATTTCACCGTAGATACGTATATATGTCGTCCACAGACATAGTGTTGATAGATATACAAAGTGAATTACAAGATTTACTTAGTAAAAAGCGTCGATAGTATATGTGACACGCGACAGTTCTCGGCGTTCATTGGCATGCACTACACGTTTGAATGACTGCACATATATAATATTAAGTTAGCAATAATTACACAGGTCGACATGATTTTTATAGCATTAATAAAAATGCTATTTTTGTGTTTCATTTAAGTAGTTATTAAAACACCTTTTTACAGCACGTCCCATTTTCGAGTACCTGTTTCTCCCTTATGTCGTGGGCTAATTGACTATTATTGAAATTTGTACCTGGCATTAGACAATGTAGGAAGAATTACCACGAAAGGTAACGGAGGTATTTTCAACGTATTCTATGAACCTTTAAGTGCATTTTATTTATTTATTTAGACTTTATTAACATACATATTTTTGTTGTTACAGAGGTGAATAAATTATAATATTACATGATACACCTAAGATACAATTATATTACAATTAAATACTCGTAGTTCATTGTATGAGATGGAGTAGACTCCACCTCTGATATATACAGCGTTGTGCTGGCTACTTTTCTAGACTGAAGTCTGTGTTAAAGTAGTTAGTTTTTTCGTGCTGTTGTGATGTTGTTTAATAAAGATTCTACAGAAATAATAATAGAGGTAATTTTTTTTTTTTAAATATAAATGTAGTGGGAGTGCTGTAGAACTAGTGAATTATTAGTGTAGGCACTGTATAATGATTATGTTAGAATGTTGGATACCCATGCTTCTGATTGCTCTATATAATGGTTAATTGGATAATGTATTGGGTCCATATTTGTGTAATCTTATTGAAGTTGAACGATTTCCAGTTGGTACTGAGTGTGTTGTACAGTTTCGGAGCTAAGAACATGTATAATTTTTGATAATATGTCATTATTGCTCTCGGAACTGTTTCTCTAAAGTTTAGTATGTCTCGTGTACAGTACAGTCAACTGTTTTTGTCATATTTTATATAAAGCGACAAGTTCTAGACGTCGATGTTGCAAAAATCAAGCGGATTACATTTAATACATATGTTGACGATTTATTTTAAAGTCACAGGCTAGATTTATATCCGAGGAAGTAAAAAAAAAAGCCAATCTTTTATATTTTTAGTGCCAAATTGGAGATCAAGATAAAAGTTGGACCGCTCATATTTGCTGCGTGAATTATCACGTAAATTTATCACAGTGGATGCATCGCAAGAAAAATTATATACTGTTTGGTGTTCCTATGACGTGAGAGAACCTATTGATCATGTAAGTTATCGCTACTTCTGTATCATGTAACAGAAGGGTATTCAAAAAAGAAAAAGGACAAAATTAAGTATCCAAATTGGCCTTAGAAACAAGATATGTCCTTGTTTACCTAAAAATGTGCTTCTGGCGCAACTCCATATTAAGTTTTAACTAATAAAAAAATTTGTTAAAGTTATGGACAAAGAGGGTAATGGTTTCAAGTAAGTGTAGTGAAGAGATTTCTTGATAACAAAAAATGATGAGAACTATAAAACTCTCATAGATGAACTCTTAAATACTAGGACATCGCATGTCCTTAAAAATGCATTTTTTGCACTCGCATTTGGATTATCCAGAAAATTTGGGTGCAGTAAGTAAGGAATAAGAAGAGAGATTTCACCAAAATATCAGGATATTTGAAATACGATACCAGGAATGCTGGAACCTATCTATGCTGGTTTTTAAAAAGATATAATTATGCTGAATACAAGAGAAAAATGTGAAATATTTTGTCGCTGTATAATATCTTCATGCAACATTTTATATTTTTTATTGCACATAATCCTTAGTACAATGTCATTGCCTTGATTTAATATATATTTATATACATTTTTTTATCCAATCACCAACCCCTGTAACAAAAAAACTGTACGTGTTACAGTATTGAGCATACGATTTTCTGATTTAGGACCCACAAAATACTTAATATATAAATAAATAAATAAATAAAATACTTAGTATACACCTATTTTAATCAATTTTACTTGAAAAAAGTTTAAATTTATTGACCGGTGTTATTATATAATTTATATTTCAGTTCACAGCAAGCAGATACAACGATCAAATCAAAATGTAAACAAATTTGTAATTTTTAAATTTCTGACAGTAGAAAAATATTATATTGAGCGAAATTGACACTACTCCGACTAACTCCAGTATTTAAAATTTACATACAAATAAGAAAACATTACAAACATTGAATCATTATATTATTAACTTTCTCTGGAGTCTTTAATCCAGCAGCGGATAGCTATTAATGATGTTTATGATTGTTCGGTATCCCCCCCTCCCTAACCCTATACCTTAGAGCACGACTTTTTCTGTGTATTGTCTATGACTTTTGAACTATCAAGAAGAGTGGATGTCTTGCTGTGCGGTCGACAGTAACATGAATTTTTTGTAAAGTTACTTGCTGCTAGTGTATTCGGTTCCTCGCGTGTGCGTGCCGAAACCCCTATTGTGGGTCACAGTACTTCGTTGCTGATCATCGAAGAATGATCCTTAAGTTCAGGAGAGAAAACGAGTCT
Organism: Eubasilissa splendida; assembly: GCA_031772225.1. Lineage (NCBI taxonomy): Eukaryota > Metazoa > Arthropoda > Insecta > Trichoptera > Phryganeidae > Eubasilissa > Eubasilissa splendida. The sequence goes on along the minus strand of CM062857.1, from coordinate 24,260,269 downwards.
TTATTGTCCTTTCCCTATATCAAACTCCCATCACCCTTCCTAGATTCAGTTTCCCCACCCCTTACTTGAACAATAATGATAAAATTTAAATAAATTACGCATTACATTTTCCCTAATAAGTTAACCCTGTAGCGCGATCCGCATTTACCCGATTAGTTAATAATATAAAATTTTAAAATAAGCCCAATTACTCGAATTAACCTCAGCAATATAATTGTCGTAATGGAAAGTCGGTTTCCCGAGTAAACAATCCATCTGACCTTCATCAAGCGGAGTCAGCCCGCCGCGCTGCCACGGCCCGACCGCCGCGGTGATCCGGGTTGACACTGTGAATACCAAAGTGGATATATCGGGAACAGCGTAATTCGTGTTCTTTGACGTCAAAAAGTAATTCAAGAAGACTGCCTTCAAGAAGAGTGAAACAAAAGATTAATCAAAATTTGTTATTTGAATTTTTTTCTCTTATATTTTTAGTCTCTCTAAGGGCTATAAAGATATACTCAAGACGGAAGGTTAACGGATATTTTATCGCAAAATACAGACATTATTTATTTATATCATTACATAAATAATGCTGTGTACTCGTGCCATTTACGTTTTTCAGAGATTTAACTTATTTTAAATATTATAAAAAGCATTAACAGTATAATATATTTGTTTATTTATTTATTTATTAGAAATAACACATGAAAATAAGGAAAAATCATTTATGCGAGGTGTCCCAAAATTCATTTTCATAATAAAAATTCGGTAAAAAAATAATGATGGGTTTAGTAAAAAATGATTATTTTGCATTTAAAATCAGTCTCTGGGAATTTATTTCTTAAATTTATGTTTTTCAAATGTGATGTGTTATTTCGCCGGCACTCTTCTTAACGGGAGGCAAAATTTCTCAGAATTGTTCAACACATATTTTCCGTGATCGCTGCCATTTCACCTCGGATATTTTCTTTTAACTGGTCCAGAGAGACAGTATGGTTTCTGTATAACTTTTATTTAACGTAGCCCCATAGGAAAAAGTCAGTTGGAGTCAAGTCGGGGCTACGTAGAGGCCAGTTTATGTCACTTCGTCGAGATATCAATTTTCAAGGGAAAAATTCACGAACAATTGCTAAGGGCACGCTCCATGGCGTCTGCATTGCCGAGGACGCGGCTAGCGATCGGCATACCCCCCGCCCCTCTGACGCGAATGAACAAAAATGAAAAATACTTTTGGGATACACTGTATATTGCATCGAAGTATATTGTTAATTAAGTTATTAAATATTGGTAATGAAACAGAAGATATAGATTTTTAAAGAGAACACATTAACGTTATAAAGTTGTAGTTTTTCAGAACATAGTGATGTGATATATTAATATAAATTAAATTAATAATTAATAAAATATTTTAGTTGCTACAGGAATTCGAAACTGGACCATTTCCATTCCAATTTGACAATATCAAATAAGTAGGTTGAATAATTTAATTTGTAGATATTAAAAAATATGTCATTGCCGATGAACAAATCATTGTGAGCTCAATGTAAAAGAGCGTAATCCAGAATTGGTTCGACTTTTGGGAATACTGAAGAAAGGTTGCGATCGTGATCAAAAGGAATAATTAAACTGGTGCTATGTTTGAATTGAATCCCTCAAGTTGTAATTTTTGCAACTCGCCACGTTTTCATGCGGTAAACACTGAATCGTGCGCGAGTAGTTCTACTTGTGCCGGACGCGGGACGCGTGGACCGAAGGAATATCAGGGAAAGATATCGATCTTGTTGTTACTAGCACATCATCTGTAGAATATTGTAGTATCTAATTTGCATTGTACTCTCTTCCTATGCAGAAATGATCATTTCCTTTTTCGGGCCATGGGCTAAGGCCATCCAGTTCTTATCTGAAATTGGAATCACGGGTAGATGGGATGTGCAATAGAAGCCAGTCTCCATTTGGAATGAAGAAATCTTCGACACATGCAGCGTGACGGCCACGATCCCGTGCGATGGTGTATCAAATATGTGCAGTAGTTACGGCGTACGGTTACGTAACTATCATTTTAACTTAGTTGTAATATCTAGAGAGAACGACAGTTCACCATCGTGGAGGTAGAATCAATCTTGCGGTAATGATTTGACTTGCGTCTTATCCGAAAGGCTTGCTAAATACTTTCTTACCATCACACCGCTTCTAAACGGGAGTAGAGTAAGAGAATAGAGCGCCACACTCTGTCCTGACACACAATTCTCGCCTCATCCACATCCATACATCTTCGCATACAAGCTCGCCGATTGTTGAGGCCTCTAACAGAACCATCCTCGTCGTGCCAAGTCTTCCGCGGACGTCCTCTATTTCTGGTGCCATCAACACTTGCGTCAAATATCTTTCTTACCATTCTCTCTTCATTCATCTTTTCTATATGACCAAACCACTTGAGTGATACTTTTTTAATCTTACTTTATTCTTTACTTATTTCTTAATTATTTACTCTGTCATAAATAGATTTGTCTCATGTGCGCCTAAGTGATCTCATTTCCACTGCATTCAGTCTACTTTCGTTCCTCTTCTGCCAGCTCCAGGTCTCACTTTCATACATCGGTGTCGATACCAGGACTCTATTGTGCACCGCTAGTCTTGCCTCGGTTAACAAATTCCTTTTAAATATAATTCCATTCAAAACTCCGTTCACTTTATTCCCTAAGAATAAGGATAAGAAGATAAGAATAAGGGACGTCACCCTCCTTTTGATATTATTCTCAGCCTTTCTGTTTCTATCAAACATACTTCCCAAATACACAAATTCATCTATTTGTTCCAAACATTCATTACTTACAAATAAAGCTTGATAAATTTTTCACAATATTAAATTCTAAATTTAATAAAAACAGATAACATTCATCTTTTTAATAATACACATGTGCCTAAATTTTGCATCCCATTCACAAATACAGGGTGTCTCAAAAAAATGTACCTATACACTGTTTAATGAGTCATAACTTTCTGATTTTTCTTTCTTTTCAGAGTGTAAATAATTGTAAATAAGGAATGAATCAAGATTAACTTTTAAAAAAATAAAAATAATTAAAAAATTCTATTGGAAATATGAAAATGTAACAGAAGTACAAAGAAAATATCGCAGGGAGTTTCAAGCTAATCTACCTATGCGATTTACAATTAATCGGATAAAATATAAGTTTGAAATGAATGAAACTGTTCAGGATATTCATTGACAACATTCCGGAAGACCAAGAACATCAACGAGCTTCACTAGCCAAGAAAGAGTACTGGAATGTTATTACAAAATATGCAAAAAATCTGTAAGACAAACAAGTCGTGAGATTGGCATCAGCTAATCGAGTGTCCATCGTATTTGAAGACATTGTAAATGGAATAGTTACATTCCAACAATGGTTCATGCTATCAATGAAGATGATCCGGAAAGGATGGAGCACCTCCACACTACCATCGTGATGTAAGAGCATGTCTTGATGATAATCTTCCGAACAGATGGCTTGGACGAAGAGGTCCCATAGAATACCCTGACCGTTCTACAGACCTGACGCCACTCGACTTTTTCTTGTGGGAAGAATTAAAAACCCCAATTGAGCAAGAATGCGCACAACACCAAATTAAATGTTTGTTGAAATTTGTGAATCAATAATAGCCCACCGTAATAATTTTATATGTTTTATGTAGATTCTTACTCAATTTAAATATTAATTATATGTAAATAAAAACTAAAGTTATAATCATTCAAACTGTGCATACATTTTTTTGGAACATTCTGTATATAATAATTATTTAATATTTTTATACTAAAAATTATATTATAAATCTGTAAACTGCAGATAGATTATTGACATAGATTATCCGACAAAATAACTTTTTGAAGAATTCAAAGTACCAACATTTTGTGATCTACATAAAAGAAATTCTATTATTAGGAGAACGTATCAATGTGTCCAAAATTTAATAAAAATGAATTGATAATTCTGGCGTCTGCTATCAGATTACTCAAAGGTATTTTGAGATTCTGTAAAAATAAGATAGATAGCTCTTTCAAATAATGGATCGATTAATATCAAAAAGGTAACATATAGGTTAGAAAATTATCGGTAAAAATATTGTCGCTGTAGCATAGTTGGATAATGCACCTTCCTCGATTAGGAAAGAGATCTTGGTTCGAATCCTGTTGGCGCAACAACAGTATTTTTCGATAAAATTTAATTTATATGCATATCTTTCTAATTAATATATTTAATTCATATTTGAAATTCTATTATTCAAATACTAAAAGAAAAAGAAAAATATAATTTTATCACTGAAAATCGTACTAGGGTTAAATTTGTATTTTCATGCTCAAAAATTAGCACATTATTTGCACACCGTTATACGCACATATGACAAAAAAAAATTTAGAGCTTACCCGAAAACGTCAGGAAGATTAATGATATCAAAGAAATAATAAATGCTATCAAAAAATACTTTAAAGATAAACATGTACCCCGAAATTTATAATATTTTTATATCCCTGCTATTAATATAGGTGTATTTTATTGTATTAAAGCTAGTTATTGTAAACAATAATTATTAGTATGTAATCCTCTTTTCTGTACAAGTGGGTACATGCTTTCTGGAGAAGTTGTAGACCTAAAAAAAAAACTTACTATTGTAGGTATCATTGTAATTATAACAGATTAATAAATAAAAAATAATAAGACCGCCTAATCTACTATTAAAAGTGCATCAGGGCTGTTTGCTTTGATACTTTTACTAACTACTTTATTATTAAAAAGATCATAGGTATTTTATATTGATTCTTAAATTGGAAGGCTAAAACAATATATAAAAATCCTAATAAAAACGCTCTAATCATTTTACTGCGATGTATAAAAGGAACAAATATCTATTCTCGGATGTTTTATGTATAGTGCCGCCATATTTTTACATAATACAGTGTTTGTAGATAACTAAAATCAATTATTTAGTTATATTAGGTGGATCGAACGCATTGATAATACCTGGGCAAAGTAAACTTTACGGTTTGAGACTCGATCCTTGGTGCGCCTGTGGCCGGGTGAAACAAACGCCGGATCACATTCTCTGACGGACGCAAGAGAGGATATGATTGAAGGTTTGGTGGGAGTGGATCGGGTGTCAATCCGGAACTCCGATCTCCTCAGCTGCACAAGGAATCTGGAATTGTTCAGGACCTTTGTGAGAGTTTGGGTTTCTAGGTGGGAATTACTTAGTGGTAGTAATATCAATATCAGTGCTTTCTTTGTCTGTTTCTCTTGTCATTGGGTATGAATGGCCAGCGGTGGTGCTCTGATGACAAGTCAGTTCGTTATTATTCTGTTTTGCCTTTTTTCCTTTTTCGGGGGTGTGTTTTTCTTTTTTTTCCCTCGACTACCCGACTACAGTTCCATTTACCATGTTGCCTCCCTGTTATGGCTCTGAAATTATGTAACACTGAAATTTTTATTTGCCATTTTTTATTTTATTTAATTTAACTGTTCTTTGTGTGTTAGATTTTTTTTAATATTCAACGTTTTTTGTGATGATATCCTTAAATGTATATTTTTACTTTTCTGAATAAATGAAAAGGTTGGGGACAATGAGGGTGTTTGTGATGGCCGCTGTGCGGCTCCGTTTTGTCACTTAAGTGACAGACGGAATTGCACAGCTGTCTATTAACTTTAAAAATATGCCAACCAGGCGGCGAATGAGAAGGAAGTAAGCGACGTGTCTACCCTCATTGGACAGTCGATGTTTGTACCTGAAAGGCATAAGACTGATATCGTGCTCATAAAAGCTGTCGTTTCAGATTGTCCTTTCGATACAGTATTGCAATCCAATATATACTTAACAAATCACAAATAAAATTCATACGTCAGCCGAGATCATCCCTTATGACGGACCCTGCAATGAGACTCGATGGCTCAGAAAATTGAACACATAAAATTCTGTGAAATATTGAGAAGATTTACATTATTTAACAGTTTACTTGGTTGAATAAAAAACATTATTTTTTTTAGTAACATCTACAAGAAATGAACACAGAACTAATTTGTCTGAAATGTGAAAAGTGCGGAAGGGTTGCGTTGGGAAAAGGATTTATTAACCCCTGTCTTGGGGTGTATTTGGAAGCGTTACCATTGAAAAATTAAGACTTTCTGTCAAACGACAAAGAGTTGGGTAGGAAGGTGACAGAACGTTGTTTATTGAGTAAGTATCCGAATAGGCATTTAGATACGTATGCAATGATTTTCCTGCAATGACGGCCGGTCTTGTTATTATTTGCAATACTTTTAAATAAATACTACATTGAAGTTATAATCCTTATTTAAGTTAACAAATTAACACAATATATATATAGATATTCAACGGATCATTGTGAATATACGTAAAAAATATAATAACTGTAAATATAAGGAAAATAACCCAAAACGATATTAAATTAATAAACATTATTACATGAAATTCAGTAAAACAAATAAAATAAGAGGTAATTAAGATGAATGGCGCTTGGAATAGAATTTTATCTAACGAGAACTTGTTAACCGAGGCAAGACTAGCGGTACCGACATTGATATATAGAAGTACGGCCTGGAGTTGGCAGAAGAGGAACAAAAGTAGACTGAATGCAGTGGACATGAGATCACTGATGCGTATACATGGTAAATACAATAATGACAGAGTAAAGAATAAATAAATAACATAGATACGATCTTACTATAGTGAGTAAGATTGAGAAAAATATATATTATTAATCATGTATTGTGAACGTAAGTGAAATATTTTATTTTCGTCGAATTTTTTTTAATAAGCTAAAAGTTTTAAAAATAATCAAACCTGTGAGGGTGGCGATTCACCGCCGTCATCTCTGTCCTCAGCTGATCGACGACACCGGCGACTTCTACACCAGGGGACCACGTGAGAGAAGTAGCAGGAGTAATGTTATCGGACCGAGTGAAAAGTATCGCACACACATATAATAGGTTTCTATTTAAGGTGCCTTGGACACGTATTTCAAATGCCAGAGAAATGATTACCATGATGTATCAACAACGAAAATAAATTAGGTATTGATTGGTAACCAAGTAGACATTATTAAGTAGCTCCAGGAGACCGTCATGTTGAACCGATTTTTATACCACAAGTGTTTATTTTAGTAAGAATATTGATCTGTGGAGGGCCCGAACGCGCCTCACAGCTACCTGAATGTTAAGCCAGGCCCTCAACAGCTATACACACTCCTGGTACCGACGTCAGGCGACATGCCGCAACTTTGTAAAACAGTGTCGAATAAATTTAGTGTCAACACTAAGTAGTTTCTCTTCATATAACCTCTTCAAGCCCGACATAATACATATTTCTCACGCTCTAGGAGATATAAGGTCCCCAGTTTTCACGCTTATAACCTTTTGATCAACATGCATACACCGCGACATAATCCACACATTTTTTCGCAATTAAAATACCGAATTCTTACTTACTTACCATCACGCCGTTTCCCCGTGAGGGTAGGCAGAGAGGGTAGAGCGCCACACTCCTCAGTCCTGACACATAATTCTCGCCTCATCCACATCCATACATCTTCTCATACAAGCTCTCCGATTGTTGAGGCTTCTAACAGAACCATCCTCCATTATCTGTTTTACCTGGTAGTGCCAAAACTTGCGTCATATATCTTTCTTACCATTATCTTCTCATTCATTCGTTCTATATGACCAAACCACCTTAGTAATCCTTTCTTAATTTTACTCACTTACTAACATCAGCTTTACATTATATCATTATTTATTAATTTTTTACTCTGTCATAAATTGATTTGCCACATATACGCCCGAGTGATCTCATTTCCACTGCATTCAGTCTACTTTCGTTCCTCGTCTGTCAGCTTTAGGCCTCACTTCAATACATCAGTGTTGGTACCATGACGCCATTGTTCACTGCTAGTCTCGCCTCGATTGACCAATTCCATTCAAAGCGTCGTTCACTTTATTCCCTGCAGTCACCCTCCTTTCGATAACATTCTCAGCCTTTCGGTTTCTATCAAATACACAAAAATTCTGATGACCTCTAATCTGGCGATATACATAATACTTATTTGATCGTGGTTAAACATTAAAAAAACTAACTTTTAATCAGGGGCGTGCACTCTATACAATCAATAAAGCTGTGTATAACTATAATTTCAGCGAAATAAATCTAAATCAAATATTTTTGTATATTAATGTGTTAACTAGAACTATCTAGTTAGTGGAAGAATTAACTATTGACAAATAAAGCTGCGAATGTGTTATTTCGCAAAATTTTCCCCAAATGTATATGAACTAAACGCAACTCTCGCGCAGCGCAGACTTCAAAATATATGTCTTCGCTTTAACAGACGTGTTGCAAAATGTCGAGTGTGTGTATTTGAAGCAGACTTAAATATATGTGTTTTAAATACACTTTAAACGTGATATTTTTTATATTTTCGTAGAAAGCAATCACTTTGCGGTTTGACATATTGTATTAAATAACAATCATTTTATATGAAACCACGAAATTTATTATACGTCAGTCGGTTTTGCTTATCTCAAGCTTCATTAGGACGTATTTGAAACTAATTATAAATTTAAAAATAGTGCACTTATAAGTTAAAGAAGATAAAATATAAAATTACGTGTGAGAGAGAGTAACAGAATACACATTAGGTATGTTTCCTTTAAATGCAATTTAATATCCATCAATACTGTATTTTCCCCTTCCTTCATGTTCCGTCTATATGTATATGTATTCTATCTGTCTCTTTCAATGGTAATTTTATATTCTATCTCCCTCTTTATGTATGTATAAGTGTACTCTTTTTGTATTTATGATTAGTTTCAAATACGTCTTGATGAAGCTTGAGATAAGCAAAACCGGTAGACGTATAATAAATTTCGTGGTTTCGTACAAAGTTGTTTTATTTAATAGGTATTTTGTTTTATCATAAAATATTTTAAGTCCTTTGCTTGACAAGTTGAAGAATTTTCAAAAAATAATATTAATATTATTGATATTTTTCAAACAAGAAAATAAACTCACACAGGTATAATTTAAAGAAAACATACTTCTGAAAGAGTGTATGATGAATGCAACATCAAGTTATTACAGCATCGATATTAGCAGCATAACCTAAGTTCATGCCTAGTGCACGCCACTGCTCTCAATTGATCCGACATGTTGTAAAGTGGATAAAAAATATTTAAATACTAATTAAATGTATTAATTAGAAAGATATACATATAAAATCAATTTTATCGAGAAATATTGTTGTTGCGCTACCGGGATTCGAACCTGGATCTTTGTCCAAAGCGGGTAAGGTGCATTATCTAACCATGCTACAGAAGACAGTACATTTGAAATAAAATGTTACACTTTTAAAATTAATATATCTATCGTTCCATTATTTGAAAGCCATCTACATTGTTTTTATGGAATCTGAAATACCTTTGAGTAAACCGATAGCAGACGCCAGAATGAACAATTTATTTTTTGTTAAATATTGGACTCATTGATACAAGTTATATATTATTAAGGAGAACAATTTTAAATACTAATTAAATGTATTAATTAGAAAGATATACATATAAAATCAATTTTATCGAAAAAGATTGTTGTTGCTACCGAGATATCACAAACCTATATTGTGAATAATTACAACTTCACTATAAGAATGTGTTTTCCTTGATAAAAATTATTTTAATGTCACAATTTTATCACGACTGATGAAACTTCCCATTTTCATATTCTTCCATTGTCACATCCGCAGGCTGCTTTAAATACTTATTAGTATTACCAACTGTTTACATAAATAATTTGAAGTTGTTAAATGTTATTTATTTCAGGCACGAGCTGTTTCGGGTCCGGTTGTATTATCAAATTGTAATAAAAGGAATTTCGTTAAGGGAACAAAGTATGAAAATAAAAAATAACCTCGAGCCGCGGGTAACTGGAACGGGACCCAGACATATTATACCCCGTGGAAGAGAGGAGGCGTTGTGCAGCGCCGGCACTAGAGATTATACATTTCTATTTTAATGATGCAAAATAAACTTATTTTTATGACATTTATTTCTAGTGCGACATAGGTTAGTACAACTATTCATATTTAAATTTAACACCCTTACGAGAATCAAATTGTAAATATCATAGTAAAGATATATATATAACACTTTTTGAAGGCAAACCGTTAATAAAACGTTATAGGCATATTTGAAAGGAAACTGATTAACATTGAAGTGAAACTTTAATTTTCTTTGGAATACATAATACAATGCTAAGGAGAACATTCTTATTGTGAAGTTGTAATTATTTAGAACATTGGTCAGTAATATTTTTATATACAAATTAAATGTGTTAATTAGAAAGATATACATATAAAATCAATTTTATCGAAAAATATTGTTGTTGCTACCGGGATTCAAACCTGGATCTCTTTCGATCCGGGGAACATATATCAACCGATTATGCTATACCAACACAGTGCATTGACGATAAGTTTTCGAACCTATGTGTTACAGTTTTCAAATTACTGCATCTATCTATATTCTTTATTGTTACGAACATGTGAGTAATCTAATAGGAGACGTCAGAGCATAATCGGTTAATGCACATTCCCCGGATTGGAATAGATCATAATATAGCAACAGCAATATCTTTCGATAAAATTGATTTTATATGTAAATCTTTCTAATTAATACATTTAATTTGTATTTCAAAAAAATATATATTTTTCTTCTATTATATTTTATTGGTTTTTTATTTATAGTACGATTTTTTTTAAAAATAAAAAAACATATATTTAAACATAATCATTATCTCAATAACCCGGGGTGGGTCATAGCTACCAGCAAAGTTCTTCACCATCAGTTTCTGTCTAATGTAGCTACCCATAAGTTGATTTCCTCCATGTTATCACGCTACCTAATACTTCACCCTTACTTGTAATAACCGAAAAAAAAACTCCACGCACCGCCCCTCCTTCTGAATAGGTCGGCACCAAGCTATATCAAGAATGGTTATAAATTAAACTTGATAATAAGAGGGACAGATCCTCTTGAAACTATAGTAGAGACAAAAAATGGTCCCTCTAATGTTGGATCACTGCGTGCATACATTTTTTTATGCAATTGTATGTATTATGCGCTGGGGGATAAGACTCAATTTTTCCTGATGATATTCATTTTAAATCCATCTGACTATTGTCATACAGCAGGTAGTAACCCAGCGACGAGCAGACCATGTAAAAATAGGTATATTTAAAAAAATTGCCAGTTTTCATAGTTTATATGCTCAGCCATAAAGATTCACATTAAGGAGAAATTAGTCCTTAGATATTTTACTACTAACAAAAAAAATCTGAAGTAAATGGTTTTGTCGGTTTGCTCATACAGGGGAATACGTTTCGTTGTAAAACGTTATATAAAAATATATATTAATGTCATCTTTTAAAACATTTGTGTATCACTAGATCAATAAGTATGTCAGTGAATGTTTATTTATAATATTTTAAATACATAATAAATAAATAATAAAATGCAAAAATTTCTTTTTAAAATACAATTATTTGTTTGTTACGTCTGTGTGCATCATAGTATGCTTGTCGTTTCTGTCTTTTAATTTGTTGATAATAATATGAACACGGACTCCGGTACTGGATGGCAAAAAAAAACACCTGAAGCGATTCCGCCCTAGTGGCGCGCGCCCCGCATACAAAGCCGATTTCCCGCGTAAAACCTTTGTTTTTCACAGAAGTAGCGGCCGTGCGTAATGGCTTGGCCCGTTAAATAATGGCGACGGGCGTACTACAATATTCCGGCTTAAATAATGTTTATCGTCCGTGTTCATAACCGAGCAGACGTCGGCTCATCATCGGACCAGTGGTCCAGACCGCAGCCGTGAAGGTACACTAGATGACGGCACCTCTAATAGTGCGCTCGTACGTTGAACCTCCGATACTATTTAAAAATATATTTTCAACTAGCGGGAAGCAATCAACTATCGACGATTGGTTTTGGTGAGCCCCGTGGGCGACTGTTTTGTAGCCGTATACCGTTTTTGGAATTGATAAATCAGGAAACATAACATTTTGTGTACGTCAGTTTTGATGGTAAATCGTTATATGACTGATTGTGCCGGTGATTGGTAACTAAGATTTAAGGATATAGGAAGGGTGGTATGAATTCGGGAAAGGGACGGCAATAGGAAACGGGCGGCTTAAGGACCACCCATAACCAGAAAACACCGCCCACTTGTGATACGCTTCTTCCGGTATCTGGATCTTCTTCCACTGAATCTGAAGATCTTACAGTTCCAGAATACGTGTAGCGTTGTTCAGCGTGAAGTACACTTAGATATACATTTTTGGTGATCGCACAAAAGTGTCAAATAACAACGTGCACAATAGCAAGATGTACAGCACTAAATCGGTTTGCATGGTAGCGAGAAACCGATTACAGCGCACCCACGAAGATTCAAGTTCAACTATCTAAAGTACCATGGAGTAAATATCATATAAATAAGTCATGTTCTGGTATAGGAGGAGGGAGTAGTGGTTAGGTACTGGATAGGAATTTCCGATCTACGTAAGATATATTTACACACGCGCGCACGGTGACCAGCGATACATGAATAAATTATAAAGATCGAACAATTACAATGAAATATGGGATCTTTCTGTTGAAATCAAATCCGCATTAAGCAAGCTCATGAAATCTTTATCCGCATGAAAAAGAGGTTCTGCAGTCACGATTCTACCTTAGATTACGAATGAGAATGGTCAGATGCTATGTTTTTTTAATTTTTTTTTATTAATATTAAAAATATAATACAATTTCAATAATCAGTGGATATATATATTAACATTTGTTTCTTCTCTATGTGAGTAAGACTCGTGTATAGAGAAGGAGTATATTCGAGTTAATTAATGTTTCAGTTAGTCTGTGTACATATTTTTTTTTACTTCAGTTACAAATTTATGATAGTCCGTAATTTTTCTAATTGTTAAAAAAATTTGATACCTTGATAAATATATTGATTTTGAGTTGCGGTATATTTTCGATATTATTTTATGAAATGAAAGCATGGACACTTACCGAAGAAATGATCAGTTGATTTGAAACATTTAATATGAGGATCTACAGAAGAATGCTCAAAACAAACTGTATAGATAGAGTTACGAATGAAGATATTATGATTCGGATGATAATGAAAAATAAGCAGGTATTTAAAACAATAAAAATCTGAAAACTTCAATATCTCAGACGTGTGATGAAATATCCGGAGAAGTATGAGATCTTGCACCTCATAATGTAGAAAAATATTGGTGAAAGTCAAGGCACTGAAAGAAGGAGAACATTATGGCTAAAAAATATGAATTCTATAGACAATGTCACAACAGTACTGAAGGAGTATTCTTGGTCACGGAGAAGTAAAGTTTTTAAGAGGGCCCTTGCAAGTCTACCAGAAAGATGGAAGAGCATTGTAGTAAATGAAAGAGAGTATATTTTAAATTAAAAATAACTTTGTTTATCTTAATTTTATTTTAAATTAACGAAGTATTAAAATACGCATTATTAATGGAATGATCTAATATTACATGGTAGCGAAACGTGGATCTTCATTTGTAGAAAAAAAAAAGTTTAATTTACTCAGACGAATCTGTAAACTTCTTAGGCTTTTTTCGAGAAGAGAAGATAGCTTAGATAACCTCTTTATAGTGGACTGCAGCGAAGGACGAAGAGGTAAAAGAAGATCACTAACACAATTGACTAACCACGTATAAAAGACAACAGGCACTTCTCTGGTGACAGGCCTAAGATCTGCAGGATGCCGAGAAAGTGGATGAGCATAGTTAAGAGGGCGAAAGTTCACAAAGATCTGGAAGATGAAGGTACTCGGAAATTTTTTTGGAGCAACGTGGGAAGCTACGATCAGATGTTACCATTAATTGTAAATTATGTACAAATAACTAGATATCATACCACGCATCATTTGTTATCCTAGATAATATTACAAGTGCTACTAAAATACAACATTGTTTTCGTATAATATCCTAAACAACTAAGAAATTTGATATTTTATAAAACAGTCCTAAAAACAAAACTCTTGAGTGAAACAAATGAAGGGTGATTTGTCTATTATTAGAATGTTTTTCAAGGTAATTTTTCTATTGTTAGAAAACAAGTATTTCAGAATTTTTTCCTTGAAATATTTATTTTAATGTGCCATTCGTGTTTTATTTTATTTCTCTTTGTGAAATGGGCAATTTATTTATAGGTACCGAGTGAGTGCATGAATATTGAACATCACATAATTTCACGACAACATCTGATGACACGAAATAATATACTTAACCGCAATACTTTCAATACTTATGGATCGATGAAATTATACACCTACAACTGCAATGTTATTGCTGTGACCTATTTCCTGCAATGTTAAGCTTTTAAGTTAAAAATATTGAAAAATACGTATTATAGAAGGTAATATTATCATATATAATATAATTTGTGTTGCACCATTTACGTAAAAACTTTCACCTCAATTGCGCTTTACACATAAACTGTTTATAGTCCTACATTATTTTCGTTAATACTAATTTAATTTAATATAAAATCAATTTTGTCGAAAAATATTGTTTTTGCACTACCGGGATTCGAACCTGGATCTTTATTTCCAATCCGGGGAAGTACACTACCAATTGTGTTATAACGCCAGTATTTTTCATGACAAATTTTCGAACCCATATATTACACTTTTTCAAATTAATACATCTGTTATTCCATTATTTTTACGGAATCACAAATACCTTTGAGTAAACCGACTGCAGACGCCAGAATTATCAATTCATTTTTATAAAATTTTGGACACATTGATAAGGCGAACACATTCTTATTGTGAAGTTGTAATTATTTAGAACATAGGTCTATGATGTTTTAAAAACTAATTTAATGTATTAATTATAAATATATACATATAAAATCAATTTTGTCGAAAAATATTGTTTTTGCGCTATCGGAATTCGAACCTGGATCTCAATTTCCAATCCGGGGAAGTACACTACCAATTGTAGTTCTTGGATTGTGTTCTCTTGTGTTCTCTTTAATAATTTCCGTTAATGATTTTTTTGAAAAGGTGCGTTTCAAGTCTCTTCTTAAATAAAGTCTGATTCACTATTTCTTATGACGGAGGACAAAGAGTTCTGCGCTTTTGGGCCTGCCACTGCAAATGATCATTAAATCAATTTAGACTTCTGGCAACGGTTAATCAGTTCTGCAACGCTTCCTGCGGCTGACCTGAGAGTTTGACGTTACCATTCAAATTGTCTGGGATACAAAGCTCTTGAAGATACATCGCCTTGTACATCAACCAACACAATTTAAATTCAGCTCTTTCAGGGAACCGGAGCCAATGTAGCTTATGTAAAAGGGATGTTATATGAGAAAATTTGGAAATTCCATATATTATCCGTGCTGCCGCATTTAAAATAGATTTTTATCCATCCAACTGAAACATTAGTAGGCCAGCATAGATATAAATATTAAAAAATGGTGAAAACAAGAACGTACTACTGATATTTAGGAGTCATAATAGATTCAAAATTGAATTTATTTGATACACAACTAAAAAAATCTCACTTCTGGGAAGGATTCATTAAACCGAGACTTGTAAAATAGTATACAGCTCCGTTATTATTCCTCACATCAACTACTGCAGTAGCATTTTGTTTTTGGCCAATGAAGAAGAAATATAACACTTGTCAGGGTTGCAAAATAAATCTTTGAGAATAATACTTATTAAAAATAGATATACTCGCTATATATTCTACTAGAATTGATATATATATATATGATGACCTTTAAGCAGAAAATATATTTATAAAATCCTCACTAAAAATATATCGGCACAATTTATGCGAAAAATTGATGCAAATCAACATGAACATAAACATCATACAAGAGGAAAAGATAAACTGCCATTCAGGAAGAAGGCTAAATCTCAGAAATCGATGTTGTAGATATTTAATGCAATTCCAGAAAACATAAGAAAGGAGGAGAAACTATATAGATTCAAAATAAAACTAAGCAAATATGTGAAAGATAAACGATTTTGATCATGTTTATATTAGAACTTGTATAAAAATACTTGCTCTATATTAAGAATAAATAATAATAAATATTTTTAGGAGAACACATTCTTATTGTGAAGTTGTAATTATTCAGAACATAGTTCTGTGGTATTTTAAATATGAATTAAATGTATTAATTATAAAGATATACATACAAAATCAATATTATCGAAAAATAAAAACATTGTTGTTGCGCTACCGGGATACCGGGATACCGTGATAACGGGTCTTGTCCATGACCCTGTATCATTCACAAGATCGTTTCTTAATTATGATGACCTAGATGTAGATCGACTACTTTGTAATATAACGCCAAACCGCCGCGACGTGTGTCGCACCAGGCGCCAAGTGTGCTGCAAGCGAGCCGACCGGGCGTTTCGTTCAGTGCGCCACTTCTCCACCGTGCTTCACGTATATAAAAACAGCATAACTTCAATGATGATGCTTAAATCACAGTTACAGTTAGAAAAATATGAAATAAAATTCTACAACGAGGAGCGTTTCTTGACAGACTGACGGCTACAGGCACATTGTATTGACACATTGGAGTCGATACCGGCGTGTTTTTACGGCTGTTGAGAGCCTAGTTTTATACCCACGAATCTGCAATTCTGCCGGGGACAATGAGGGAATTTTTTTATTTTGGCAGCTGCGCGGTATCACCCTGTACGAGGCGCTATCGACCAGCCGTCATAGTAGCATTAAAATATTGCCAACCGAGCGGCGAAAGCGTAGGACCGAGATAGGAGCCTTGAGCGTATTACATCGGTCATGGGTAAGCGGTGGGTCCGTCGTCATTGCAAGATGCCTTCAGGGGCCGTTGACAAGGCGATAGACCTCTACACATCTGGACATACTAATTACTCTAGCTATCTTTCTGATACTCTCTCTACATAACACACCCTCATTAATCCTTCTAACTAACATCTAATACTATTAGATTCTGATTAAATTTAATTCCTCCTGATATCAAAACGTCATTTTTACATATGGACACGATGGAACCTGTGAATTGTGGACGTTTGTAGGTATTATGAAGGAAATTCTGATGGCAGTGAAATATTTATGTAATTTCATGGTTTGAAGTGCGCAGGGACTCAGCATTTTCTACCCCCGTCAGCAACCGCGTGGGACGAGGTCGAGGGGGGTGGGCGGCGGCTAGGGAAATACTTCCCCAATCCTGAAAAATCAACCTTACAATGGATATGACAACTCGGCTTAACTCAGTCGCAGACAAATTTCAATTAGCTTATAGTGGAAACCGTATAGCCAGAAAGTCCTACAAAGCTGAAAATTTCTAAATAATTTGGTTTCGTGAAAATTAATAACCTTATCAAACATTATTACTGAAAATATATTCATTGAAAATATCCTACATATAAAATTTACTTATGTCCATCGCTCTAATATATTCAACAATTCTCTCTCGCGAAAATGTGCGGTTATCGCATTAAACAAGAGTTAATTATTTTGCTGTTGTAAATATTCTCGTGATAGATTTTTTTATGTAAATAGTAATTAATTTTGCGTCAGAATACATAATTTGTTATATTAACGCCAGGACAAAATAAAATATCAGATACTAATTACTAAGATGTAATGAGAGATTTGATAGATATGTTAGTTAAGCGATTGTTAATGTGTAAACATATTATATGAACATGTGTGATGTGAGGATGGTGTAGGAATGTGCGTGTCAGAAGTATTTAGCAGGTTATGTGAACGATGAAACTGCTTATTGTGTGAGTAGTAGATGCCCCAATATTCATCCATCACTCACGTATCGATTGTTAATGGCGGAATGTATTATGTATGTGTGGCCAGAGCAGGTTACTAGAAAAAAAAACTACTTACGAATAACACTTGATTCATTATCAGGCATATATTGCAATAAAATTACTACACACGAATAGTTTACGGCGGTGTTTCTTATTGTTGCTGCTGGCGAGAAGCGTCAAGCTCGAGAAATAGCCTTCTAGACGATTGCTGGCCGCGATCGAGCTGTTGGATGACGTCGGTACTGAGACTTTACGGCTGCTAAGCGTTTTATTTCATGCACTGATGTCTGCAGGGTGCATTTAGTAATGCCGGGCTGTGATGACAAGATTTGAGGCGATAGATCTCCATATCGATACATAAATGTGCAAAGCAGCTAACATTTAAGTAAAGTTTTGTAATAAAACAGATTACGAAAATTCCAAAACGCACTTTGGTAGATTGTTTATATAGAAATAGGATGGCTGAGAAACTTTATTGGTATTTTGATTTATCTCATGATTATAGGGAATATTTGGAGTTAGCTGAATTTCTTTATTAAAATTGTGTAATATTATTGGGAGTTTTCTATGATAATGTAGTGCAACCATTATGATTTCCGTGGACGTTCTCTATTTCTGGTGCCGTCAATACTTGTGTCAGGAAAACATTTAAGGTTATTGCAAAAATTAATCTAAGGTTTTTCAGCACGTAGAGCTTATTTATTATTTTAATACACGTGTTTTAAAATTGATGGGAATTTTTGGCTCTTAGTGTACCATAGAACAATAAAAGAGGAAAATAATGCCATCAAAAACGGGTTTTTGACCATGGGTGGAGTTAGCTGCTGTTCAAATTAAGGTATCGATATGTCATTAAAGAAGCAACTATTTAACCACTGCAGTTGGCGAAGATGATAGAATTCCACACTATTCCGTCCTGACATGCAATTATCGAGTCAACTGCATTCATTAAATTGATTGTTGACACTTTGCTCCAGATCTTATATTTTTAGTGCCAACAACAAATCACGTCCGTTATTTACAATTCTCTCCTCATTCGTTCATTTCACATGACCAAACCACTTAAGTGGCCCTTTT
Source organism: Eubasilissa splendida (assembly GCA_031772225.1). NCBI lineage: Eukaryota > Metazoa > Arthropoda > Insecta > Trichoptera > Phryganeidae > Eubasilissa > Eubasilissa splendida. Next base: position 24,241,267 of record CM062857.1, on the reverse strand, counting down.
TAATCCTGCTAGTGAACATGATGAAGTTGATTCACAATTATGTTAACCATGTTCAGCTCCAGGATTCTGTAAAGACTTCATCATGCACTGCTAATATTGCCTACGCCGACAAACTTTAATTATCAATTACTGCATTCAAAGCTCCATTCCCTTTATTCCCTTATGCAGTGGCGAAGTGAAAGGCAGGGAACATTAAGCTCATCACCAAACTCGGTCTAAACATAAATTTATTATTATGAATTATACATGAATTATACATTTTAATTAAAACGATTTCAATACTTACTAAATAAAACTTAAACTAGAAGATGTTTTATCAAGTACATAATGGAAGGGGCGGGGCGGTATGAGAACGGGGTTGGGGAATGGGGGTCTCGGTGAAAAGTTTATTAATTAATAAATTTTTCTAAAAGCTAATTTTTTTAAAGTTAATTAGGAAAATTTAGAAACACAATCATTTTTTTATTTTCAATTTCGATATTACATATATTAAATTATGGAAAACATTATCATAAGCATTATATGGAATATAATCACTATGTAGAAGACATAACACATATGAAAAATAATTTCGACAACGTAGATTTTACAAGCTGGTCCTTTTGTACATTGTGAATTTAATTTCAATTTTTGGTAGGTACTATAATGAAAAATTTGTCTGAATGACATTCAGTTGACTTAATTATATTCATTTACCACATCAGAATATCAATTATATCTCGTATCTTGTATTCGAAAACCATTTCATGCTCTCATGCCGCAGTATCTTAATAGGTTGTATATCTAAATAATCAACAATTATTTAAGTACAACCTATTAAGATTAATTTGGTTCAGGGCGTAAACATTCGAATATTAAACCCGGGTACATAAATACGAGATATTGTAAAATAATAAATAAATATTATACAAATGGTGAATTTATTAATTGATAAATTATAAAATAATATTTAGATTATCATTAAGGAGAACACATTCTTATTGTGAAGTTGTAATTATTCAGAACAGACGGTCTGTGATATTTTTCGACAATATTGATTTTATATGTATATATTTATAATTAATACATTAAATTAGTATTTAATATTTAGATTATCTATTTATTTAATTAAATTAATTTAACAGTATAAGGTTTCATAATACACTGTCATAACACAAAGTATATGAGACTAATTATAAAAATTATCAAAAATATTTAAGCACAATAGTATTGAAGTAATGTTACATTTTTATGATGAAACATATGCATTAATATAATATTAGTAGGAGCATTATGAAACAAAAATGCATTAATTTTATTATTTTTATACCAATTTCTTCTTCAGGATGTCAATACTAATTAAAATATGTTGTTTCTTTGCCAGAATCTAATTTTAAAAAACAATAATTATTTAATAAATAAATTTAGTACCTAACTCAAATTGTTACTTAATACAAATTTACTCGAATAATTTTTAGGAAAAAATTTTATAACGGGACTTGTAGTTAAATTAAATTGGTTGTTTATAATTTTTTGATTAGTTTTACACGTTTTATTTATCTCCAACGATTCCAAATTATTTAATTTATTAAATTGGCAATCCCAATTATGTATCAAAACCATGACCATTTTCTATGAAATGATTAGAAAATTCTGAAAACCCACTATTGTTCAAACATCTCAAATGCTCCTTAACTCTTATATTAAAATTTCTACCCGTTTTGCTAATATAAAACGCAGCACAATTCTTGCAACTATGTTTATAGACACCAAAATTATTTAATTTATCATAATAATAATTAATGAATGAATAAAATAATTAATTTTTCTAATTTCAAAAGCATTAATTTTATGTTTACAGGTAAAAATATTATAAATCAAGATAAGCACTGGGGGGAGAAAGGGTGAGAATGTTGAAATTAGGGTTGAAGTAGAGGGGGAACAAGGAGTTGTGTATGTAGGTGTATTATTATTTATTATATTATAATACAAAAATGAAATACTCTATTTATCTTCAATAATAATATTTTTATTTTTCAGATTACATTTAACACAATCGCTTTGTATAAAAACCACGAATTTTATTAAACGCCAACCGGTTTTTCTTAGCTCAAGCTTCGTCAGGGCGTATTTAAAACTAACAATAATTACAAAATGAGTACACTTATATGTACGTAAAGAGGGAGACAGAATATAAAATTACATGCAAAAGAGAGAGACAGAATATATGTACATGTATGAAAAAGAGGAAGACAAACTATGACAATAGACAGAACATCAAGGGAAGAGAAAGTACAGTGTTAATAAGTAATTGATTTGTAAAGGAAAAATACCTAATGGATAATATATAATATTTTTTATTATTAAGGTGTATATAAAATAATGTGAATTTGTTAGATATAATCATTTACGTTGGCTTCTTACTATAGGATTGTGATCTCCACTTTTCTCAGCATTCTGCAGATCTTAAGGCTATCACCAGAGAATTGCCTGTTGCCTTTTCCACTTGGTCGGTTCAATGGGTGGCAGTCGTAGTGATTATAAACCCTTATTTAAACGGGTATGTAAACCGTTATTTAAACGGTTATGTAAACCGTTATTTAAACAGGTATGTAAACCGTTATTTAAATGGTTATGTAAACCGTTATCTAAACGGTTATGCAAACCGTTATTTAAACGGTTATGCAAACCGTTATTTAAACGGTTATGCAAGCCGTTATTTAAACGGTTATGTTAACCATCATTTTAAATATAATCCGATATTTTAACGTTTATTTAAATCTTTATTTTAAAGTTATTGTGACTGTAATTGTGTTCGATTGTAACTGAGATTTAATTATGGTTTGTTTATTTTCTAGTGTCAGTCATTGTTCGAAGAATTGTGAATAATCAGTTACCAAGCAACGTTACAATCGATCACAATCACAGTCACAATAACGGTCTAAATAACGATTTAACTAATTTATCTACCTATTCCTACCACTCCTTTGACGTGGCCCACCACAAAAAGCTTCTCCAAGATATCTTCAAATGGTTAAGATGTTCAGTTTGCAGGAATGGAGACGTTCACACATCTCGTCGTTCATTGCAAGCAATGTGTGTCTCCTGCACCACATCTCAAAAGCATCAATTCGTCTTATCTCTCTTACCTTCAGGGTCCACGATGCCACACCGCTCTGGTGCATTACATACATGAAAATATATAATTCACCAGAGACTGTACAATAAACTTGTAAAATATAATTTGAAAATATAGTGTCTCAGCCAAAAATTTATGTGCAACTAAAAAATTTAATTATTATATACAGCATTACTTTTGATACGTACTATGTCGTAAATAAACTGGAACAATACTGAAATCAATACCGTCAACAGTATCTCAAGTCCAACACTAATCATCAATGAATAATTCAGTTGAACGACAGTAGAGACAACTGTTATCAGATATTGCATTGTGATTTATTGATCACAATAACCGGTACTTTACCATCGTGAGACAAATCCAAATTCAATGAATTTATCAAAAAATATTAATAAACGAGAATTCAAAAATTAGGAAGGTTTTGTAATTAAAACAAAAAACGATTTAATATAATTACTATACTCACGATCATGTGTAAATTCGCATTTTATGTGTACAGTTCACTGGGAAGAAAGGACAATTATTTTTGATATTTTTTAATTGAATTTTTCAGGAAAAGGTTGATAGCGTTATGCTTTGTACAAGTACAATATATTTAATTATTATTTTTTTAGTTTTGGCCGTTTAGATACTAAACTAACAATTTGGAACAAGAGCAGGAAAGGAACAAGGGGTCAGGGATCAACCAAACACCAGGAAGAACACAACTTACCTGAAATGGTGACACTATTTTATCTAGATTTCTCTTTCACGTAGCATTACCCGCATCGCACACAATATTAAAGACGTGCAATTAACAATAGACTTCGCGGGTTGTGTCATACGCCATGCACAATAACAAGGTGAACAGTTCAACCTGACACGTTCAAATAACGCCGACGTTTTGGCACGGTAACATATGCCATTATCATGCCTCAAAAAAAAAGGTATAAACGTACTTTTTCGCAGAAGATATAAATCTCCCACAGTGAGACTTTAGAATGGCACCTGTATACAAAAAACACGATCTATCCCAGAAGAGACGTCAGTTCCATATACTAATCCTCGCGGAAACCCTAAATATATATATAAAACAAATAATAAATATCTCATAGAGACGAAGCTATTTTTATTATCTTTCAATGGAAATATATGGAAGTACGGGTAATTACAGGGGTAATTACAGGCTCTTCGGCTGGTTTAAGTGAACACTTTATATAAATATAGCGTTCACCATTCTCACACATTAATCAATTTCTATATCTATCAAAAATTTTTAATGTTCTATATATGTTAATATGTGGAAACACTTCGAGTATCACTACACTATCGCCATCTATGGACTAAGTTTGATAATTCATTTCCCTGAAACAGCATATATGTCGCAAAGAGAATCTATTTTTTTTTTAAATTATTTAAAGCATCATTTTTCTGTAAAATGTTTTTAACACATCATACTAATCAATATTCATTTATTTTGACCAGTATTTGAATATTTCCAAGAACACACATGAAGATTGATTAATGGGTGAGAATGGTGAACGTTACATTTATGTAAAGTGATCACTCCAGCCAGCCTAAGCCCTGTAATACTTCCATATATTTCCATTAAAATATAATAAAAATAATAAGATATCTATTATTTGTTAATAACAGTGCCTTTGTATGTGAAAATCCAGTAAATGTGTGTTCTTGGACATATTTAAATATTGCTAATATATATTTAATTCTTTCTTCAATATTTTAATGATGAAAAAATTGGCTTAAAACACTTTACTATCCTTGGGTAATAATTACACGTCAAGAATTTAAATGGGGTTGAAAATTATGCAAACCGTCAAAAATTTTAACCGGACCATAAAGCATGAAGTTAGCAGAAGTAATTTGTCACGATGTTTTAGCGACTCGCGTCTGAATTCGCAATTTTCAGTAGACAAAAGCAGTCATGCTTTAGTTGAAAACTTTTGCAGTTCAAACTTTTATTTATATTTCGCACGACTTGTCCAAGACCTCCACTTGGCAGCGGTAGTTGTATTTTGATAGATTTTCAGAACAATTTCGTCAGTATATATTTAAGTAATTATAATTTATAATTTTATCACACGAAGGTTTGTTTTTTTATAAACGTTTTGTTCTATTCTCGTACTTATTCCATTTATATGATTAATCATCATTCAGTAACTACTTATACATTTTTTATAATATATATATATATGAGTAACTTGAGTATTTTACAAAACTAAAAATATAATTTTTTTTTAATCACTTTCCTCTCCAAAAAAGAGCTTGTGCACTTGTGCTTGGAGAGGTACTTGTGCTTCTGAACTGTTCATTGAATTTTTTTTAAAATTATTTTATATCCTTTATCTCTTTAGTTTGTGTCGGGAGGCTATTAAATATTTTTATCACTAAGTATTTGAAATTTTGCTGATAATGTTTGTTGATATAGGAATTTAAAATTATTTTTAAATCTTAATGATGTACTTGTTTCAAGTTTTACAGTATTATTTTATTGGAGTAATTGATTAATTGAGATTTTTTTGTAAATATTTTCTATTTTGGGAACTGGGAATTATGCAAAGAGTGCTTGTGTTGAAAAAATTAATATTTTTTAAAATATTACTTTAATAATTGTTCTCTGTATTGTTTTTACCGAGATTATGTTATTGTATGCTCCTCCCCACTCAATTATTCCATACTGTAGTAGTAAGTGAAAAATACCTAGTGGGAAAAAAAAAAAAAATATTACAAATTAGAATTTATCACAAGATTATTTATTTACACCCTATACCGAATCATTTTGAGAGTTGTTTACCCTCGTTTCGATTCGTCATAATTATATATTTACTTTATTTTATTACATTCAGTCACTATTAACATTATCATCATAATACCATTATAGGTAGGCTCCGGTATCACGTACCAGAGCCACACCTGTACAATTTGACGTGAGACTCGTGACTGACGTGAAATAAGTTATAGAAATCATACACCCCCAAAAAGGGAGAGTAGACGTCACATTTATGTGTTGCTGTCGCAGAACTTGGTCACAGTTCAGCAGAAATTCACCCTGTCCAGGTCACAAGAGGCGCGAGGAAGACCAAGTACAATGCTTCGTTACGTGTTTCGAGCCACTGCTCTTCTCGACATCGTCCATCCCAGTAATCCCCAACGAGAGACTCACACCCTAATAAATACCCGGAAATATCTTAAATTCCTTTCATTTATTAATAGTTCATCATTCCGCCGAATCTGATGACCTATTCCTTCTAATCCTGCAATCATAATCTGCGGTGTCTGCCTCACCTGAGCGCAAACACACCACGGTTCATGAACAAGTCCTAAGTCGAAGAGTTTACTTATGAAATGCCCATGCACCGACTTAATCTGTATCTCATAGTGATCCAGCAACGGAGGATCACCCCTATCTTTAATTTTCACCTCCACGAAGGGCATAAAGGTGTAAGTCCATCTGCCCTGCGATCACAATCATCAATATCAATATCACATGATTAATAGAAAATTGATACACTAGTAATTATGTCTATTTTTTAACCCAGTATCACATTATGCATTAACTTGTTCGACGGCCTGCAGCGGCGCCATGCTCTGGCCAGCCGCTATGGCCGTCAATAAGTAAATGCTCTCCGTTAGCGCTGTGTGCGCTACTCGATTCATTCCTGAACCGGTCCCCAACCGCAGACGATTGCACAGGCGAATTATGTAGATGATTTTAAATAATTCAATTACACTAACTTATTTATAACATTACAATATATTATAAAAGGGAGTACAGTGGAAAATTAGTAATTAATAACAAAAAACTACATGTACCATTTTATTATCAAATGGTTAACGTGCAATAAATGCCGTCCATTTCTCTCAAGACACTTTTGAATGTAAACACGCGCGAGCAAAGCAACGGTTCAATGTCAGCAACTTCACGGTGGATATTTTCATGTAGGGCCTGAATTGTTCAAGGATTGTTGCTGTAAACCCTCGACTTAAGGTATTCCGACAAAAAAAAATCGCACGGTGTAAGGTCCGGTGCACAAAAAGCACGAACCAATGAATCACCGCACTTTAAATATTGCTCAACCACGAACGCGGGGCGCTCCCGACTAGTGACTCATTGCGACTGGCAAATCAGCAAATTACACGCGTCGAACAGTACCCTTCCCACTTACCTCACCCTGATAGTTTACGACAATTACAATTTAATCTTGAAATTTTAGCTGGTTTAGTCAAGACACAATCCGCTCAGAAGTCAGTTGAACTTAGACTGTCGAAGGTGCCACACGTCTGCCGTGGCGTTGGGTGGACGCCCAGTGCCCCCATTGACTGCGAAACGGCCACAACTCAACAAATGTAAAATTGCTTTCTGTTAAAATATTTACATAATCAACCTATCTTTATTACTTTACTAAAATATTGACAAGTATCTTAAGTTCATTTTCAAACTATCGCCATCTTTTTCAATTTTGTGCTTTGCTGTCGTATATCGTTTAGTTAAATTGTTAGATTGATAATGCCCTTGCAAGGCGAAGCGCGCTCAAGCAAATTAAACGAGTAGAATAAAAAAACAAGTATTTTATTTCACTTCTTCAATATATTCTTGATATTAGAATTAAGAAGCACTTGAGATGGCTAAATAACAACAACTATTCAGAATTTTTCAATCACCTTTTGGAAACAAATAAAATAATGTATTTTTTATTTAAGTGCATTTCATCAATCACGCTCTGGTGACCTAACCCCCAAATTACAGAAGGAGAGTCCCATGCTGATAAGAGCTAGCCGCGCATGGATTCTAGGTATACTTAATAACATAACCTCTAAAATATATCCTTATTCCCGTGTAGATATCAACCTTTTACAATGTAGAATAATCAATAAATAGTGGTTTAAACACAGTATTTTGTCAAATTATTTATTTTATTTCACATCTGTACTGTATATTATGTTAACTTTTCATAAATAATGAAATCATTTTATTTTTATTGCGATACCTCGTACTGAATAGGATTATCGTACATCACGTATGCAATATAAGGGTAGGTATATGAGAAATGGGGCTAAATTATTTTCACATCGTATTAAAAAATGTCCATTGAATCTAACGAAGTACTCCGTACAGTAATAATTTTTCACGATACAAGCCGTAGAATTGCTATCGGTTAACGTTATTCTTGTTCATGTGTCACCAGCTATTTTTGTTAATAAAATAAAATTTTAAATATATAACATTGAATCGGGTAATTTGACACTCGATGTGCTGCTGTGGGATTATTAACAAATCATATAATTATCAAGAGATCAACAACACTGAATATGTTTACGCATTTTTATACTTCTATAGGTAGGCCTGTTTATAAAGTTTGAATATATGCATTTCATTTTTGTAAATTTAAAACAGCAAACAATAGCGAAACTGCTTCTGTTGTGAGACAATTTCGGAATCGGACGGATATATTTTACGGCGGTGATATAAAAACATTGTCTATTATTTTTCGGTTGTTATATAAAGTTTCGGAGGCTGATCAGCGTCTAACAGCCCAGTTTCACAAAGATTGGTGTATTTTTATTTGCATGGATTGAATTAATATATTCAACAATACCAATAGACAACCCAGGACTAGCTATTGAAGACTACAAACGGCAACAGATTATTTTTATTTTCACGTTGAACAATAAATTACCAGTATCGTACGTGTATGTAACATTTTATATTTTTAATATCGTTTTAAAATAATCTGTTTTATTTCATTTTTATTCAATGCTTGGTAATTGAAAATAAGTACCGGCAGAAAAGCTTTTTTTTTTTTTTTAAATGTTAAAAACTGTGAGTAAACTTCAATTCTCAATTTTTATAGTCAATGTAATATTGGATAATTTTAATAGCGCCGTTTTCGTGAAAAAAAAATCATATTAAGAGCGCTTTACGTCGCTGTTTATAGCACCTATTATCTTTGTATTTAAAATTAAAAATTATTATTTGAACTTATGGAAATGATTAATTGAAAACGTGCGTTTTTAGTATCTTCTTAAATAAAGTCTCTGATGAACTGTTTCTTATGTCGAAGGATGAAGAGTTCCACACTTTTGGACCTGCCACCACAAATGCCCGTTCACTAAACTTAAGACTTCTGGTAACGTCTAGTCGGTTTAACAACCTTTCCTGCGGCTGAAGTAAAGGCTAATCCGAGAGTTTGATGTGTTGCCTTGTACATCAACCAGCACAATTTAAATTCAACACTTTCAGGTAACTGGACTTTTTCAGGTAGCTCATGAAAAAAATGATGTTTAATAATAGAATTTAAAAACTCCATATATTGTACTCCGTGCTGCTGCATTTAGAATAGATTATAATCTATCCAGCTGAAACATTGGTAGGCCAGCATAAATAATATTACAATAGTCCACGCGTGACACCGCAAATGCATTTATAAGTTTAAGGACTGCCTCAGGAGGAACATGTCTCCGAATACTTTTAATCTGTCTCAGTTGATAAAAGCATGCACTAACAATATTACAGATTTGTGTATTCATTGAAAGATCCGAATCTATATGCACGCTTAATAACCTAAGGGTGTATTTTTATTTTTCCAGATTTAAATTGCTGAAATTCTACGCGAATTAGGTACTTAATCTTTGAACATGGGGCTAATAGTTGAACTTATTTACATGTCCAACCTAGGCACTGTCTTCTCGACCACAAGCTCTAGATCAGTCTTCAGTAGCTGCTTGCGCGTAATTTTGTATATCAGTGTTGAGTAAATCTCGTGTCAACCTTAAGTAGTTTCTCATCTAATAACTTGCTCTATTCCACCATCACACACATTCCTCACATTTCGTGATCATCCTCAATCGAACACGTGAGCGGTGGGAGACATAGAGCCCCAACAATTTTTCCGAACAACACTCTTTCACTAACATCATCACCTTACTTTTTATCCAAATTATAGTGGTAATTTTTGTTTAATTTTGGTTGTATTTATTCATTGACATTAGAAATGTCCCTAATTTTTATTTTATATTTTATTTTCATTAACGCCCTTGTGAGCTTTTACATAAGAATATTTTTTTTAATATAACAGTACATTTTTAATTAACATTTTGACATAATAGTTTAAATATGACATAAAAAAAACTATGAATAATTTACTTACAAATATTTTTTCAGTTCAGGTATGCTCCTGCAACGTAATGTCACGTCATATCAACGAAAATCAACTTGTTACCATCCGATGCATCCGCGATATTGGCGAGTTAATAACATAATTATTTATATCTGTACCTACAAAGAACACTTCATGTTGTCTCGTTTGAGTTGGTACTTTATACGACACCGTTTGTATCAACTCATGGCAGTCCAACATGCTATTGATACTATATCGCGGACTGGAGAAGAGTGCAGGCTAATTTTTTCAAATGAAGTAGACTCATTAAATAATCGTTATTTATATTTTTTATCGGAATTTAAAATTGATAAATCTTAGAAATTTATGTTACATTTATAATTGAGAACTGTTACGTACGAAAAAATAACTATATTTCTGAGGTGTCGGAATCATCGGAAGAGATACATACGTGATTCGGGATCTACTTAATCAATAAAAATTCGAGTTGTTGTACGGTAGATTTATTCAAGAGAACTAACCAAAACATATTCACTGTATTTTATATTGACTATCATGTGACGGATGTGATATAAATATAACTAACTAAATAAGAACAGGTTTGAAATCAAAATTTGAAAGTATGTCGAAAATGGAATCATCTTCCTTTACTTAAAGATGCCCGATTCTAGTACTTTTGTTTGTAGTAAATCCTACAATTTTCGTTATTATATATAGTCGGCGCCAGATGTGAGACATGTGTACACAAAATATTGTTGCAGTAATCAAGGCCATAGACTCCCAATATTACGCTTTGGAAGCAAAATAGAAGACTGCATTACTCAGTCTTGAGCACATAGACCAAAAGATAATGGTACGATAGATGTATTAATTTGAAAAAGTGTAACATATGGGTTCGAAAATTTGTCGTTAACAATACTGTCGCTATATAGTTGGATAATGCACCTTCCCTGGATTGGAAAGAGATCCAGGTTCGAATCCAGCGCAATAACAATATTTTTCGATAAAATTGATTTTACATATATATCTTTCTAATTAATACATTTAATTAGTATTTAAAATATCACAGACCTATGTTTTGAATAATTACAACTTCACAATAAGAATATGTTCTCCTAAATAATATGTATAATTTATTCACGCTCTTATAGGGCTTAACAATATTATTTATTTTAAAAAAAGATCTGCAGCTACACAAGTAGGATGGTATATATATAAAACAGAAATTGATAAATTATTTTTTTTAAATGGGTAGATAAACAAAAAAAAAACAATAAAATTTTAGGTTTATATATAAATATTATTTTATTTTCATTAACATAATGTATGTTAATTGAAATAATAAACCTGCAGACATGCATTTAGAGAAACCTACTCACTTACCAACACACCGTTTCCCGCGGGGGTAGGCAGAGAGGACAGAGTGCCACACTCTTTTGTCCTGACACACATTTCTCGCCTCATCCAAATTCGCCGATTATTATGGCTTCTAACATGACCATCTTCCAATATCTGGTTTACCTGGTCATGCAAAGTCTTCCACGGACGTCTTTTATTTATCAACACGTAAGTCATATATCTTTCATTCCATTCTCTTCTCATTCATCCGTTCCATATGACCAAACTACCTAAGTGATCCTTTCTTACTCACTATACTAAGATCAGCTTCACATTATTTTCCTATTTCTTCATTATTTACTCTGTCATAAACGGATTTTCCACATATGCGATTTCCTTATAATCTCATTTCCACTGCATTCAGTCTACTTTCGATCGTTTTCTGCCAGCTTCAGGCCTAACTTCCATACATGAGTCTCCGTACCGGGATTCTATTGTGTACCGCTAGTCTTACCTCGGTTGACAAATTCACATTAGCTATAATTGAATTTAAAGTGCCGTTCACTTTGTTCACTATAGTCACCATTCTTTCGATATATTTCTTAGTCTTTCCGTTTCTATCAAACATACTTCCAAAATACACAAACTCGTCTACTCGTTCCAAACATTCATCCCCTGCAAGTATTCTGCACGTTTTCTTGCTTTCCTCCTTCTCGAATACTATCACTTTCGCCTCGGTGACATTTATAACAAGGTCGCTTTCCTTGCACACATCGTACATCACACATCAGATGCTGTGTAAAATGTTATCAATAATAAAAAAAACATTTGTTTAGTTTCCAATATAAAACAAATCTAAACATTTATTGTATTGTGCACACAAAACGACCGCTATAAATACATTTAAACAATTCGGTCTCCGAATAAACTTTTTAAACCATTTCTAGCAATTTTGTCCGTCTGGCTGAGACACGACAAAAACACCGTTCGTCCCATAGAGCCTCCCGCCCCCGTACAGCCTCCATCCCCGGCAAACAGAAGCACCCCCCGGTTCCCATTGTCACCGTGATTAATGGACTGGACTTCCCGTTAGGTTACTTTTCCCAAAAAGTGTCCAGCAACAAGCCACTAAACATTAATTAACATCACTGGGGCAATTAATTTAACACCGAGCACCCTTAATGGCTAAACTTGAATACGAATCTGAGGTTGTATTGCATTTGGAAGGTTTTAGTTTGGTTGTTTAACCAAATGTCATCATTATGAATGCATAATGCTATTTAACTATTATCATTGGACGGCGATGGTGTGGCAGAACCAGACTATACGCAGGGTTATCAAATATATGTGATGAATTTCAAAGAAGAATTTTTAATATGTTAATAGTTGTAATTGTTATTTTTATTCTGTAGTATATGTTTCACATACTAATCACACATTAATCGATTTATTTAAAACGGCATTCAACGATTTAATCATTTTCTGAAATGCACCTGTCAATTGCCCGCCTAGATCATGTGATATATCTCGGTTAGAAGATTTTCTGTGGAGATATGTAAAGTCACTTATTCAAGCTGATACGCTAACAACAATTGAACATTTAAAAAATAACATATCTCGTGTTATTGGTAAAATAGCACCACATTTATGTGAAAGAGTGGTTGGAAATTAGATCCGACGAATGCACTGTATCAAACATAGTCGTGGTGCATATTTGAACGAAATTATATGCAGTTATTAATTGCATTAAATAATCTTTCAAATAAAAATAAAATCATTGATATCATACATGGTTTTATTAATTTAATTTGATTTCAAAGATCTATCACGCTTGCTGGATAACCCTATACAGGGTGTACAGAGTGTCCATAATATATTTTGTGTATATACCTGACTAAATTAGGAGTCAAAAATGTTCAGGAAATATGTGCCCAATCTCACCGTGTCAAATAGAAAACTACTACTTACTATTATTATGCTAAAATTAAAATGCTAATAATTCTAAACAGTACAATGAAAACTATTTTAAGATATTATAGATTTACAATAATTTTTTATATGCTAAAACAGCTAAAATTAATGACGGTTAAATAAAAAAATATAAAAAATGTCCTAGTATTGATATACAAAACCAAAAATGGATTATCGTCATCATATATGAATAAAAATAAGAATATAATTTCGAGGTCCGCACTCATCTTACGAAAAGTCGGTGGGATTTTAGACTTCCACGAGCAAATTTGGCAAGAATACAAAATAGTTTATACTATAAAGGTTTCAAATTATTCAATGAACTGTCAGAAAATGAGAAGAAATAAACTGATCTTGCTACATTTCGTAGATTACGTACAGAATGTGTATTATTTAATTTCAATAATTGATAATTTTTTAATGTATTTATTATTTTCTTTTATAATAATATACGATATAATTTTATATTTAAAAAATATTGTATACTAGAAATAATATTTTTTACAACTAAAGAAAAACAAACATAATCATACAATGACAGCGCTACGAAACTTCCCACATAGCGAGCAGACAGTCAACTGAAGTCGTTTCACCTTGAGCGATGGCTACTCGCGTCACTAGCGCTCTACACGGCGTGAACAGGTATTACTTTCCGGGCGGCCTTCGTATATGTGTATTAAAGTTATTCAAATTATGATTGACTCGAGATTGTGTCAGAAAGTTATGATGCTGTGAGACAGAAGCTTCTAACCTTTTCTTGTCTCGCGCGTGTTAGTTGTACTTCGCAGTGTAGGGTGCCTGTTATAATTAGACCAGGTTATATAAATGCAAGAGCACTTACGAAGTTTCGTTTATTGAGGTGATGAATTCATACAATTTAAATGCGCAGTTGAACAGGAGTGATTCGCTGGAGATGTCGTTGAATGGCTATGTTGGTGATAGATGCGAAGAAGTGATGTTAGCTGCTTGAGCAGTATCCATCTCTGGTGTTAATTGTTTATTTGCGTCTGCCTATTGGTCGCTCTAATGGTGAGCCCTTACACGGCCATATCTACGGGCGCATGTAGAGTCACCACAGGGATACTACCCAGGCCATCGCCGATAGCCGATTAGCTAACGAAAATTCACAATACATGTATCTCTTTTTATATTTTTGACCGTTTCAGAAATTTTCTTTGGAATTTTCTTATCTAACTATCGAAGCCATTGCAAAAGCATTCTTCATTAAACGTAATAAATGATTGATATTTTGTAACCATATGTACATGGTATGATACGCGTGCTAAATATGACTGAATGACAACACTAGATAATAAAATAAACCAGTTATGACAGGCTTCCGATATCGGGCGTTACTTCCGCTCAGGTAGTGCTGAACCGGATGCTGTCAGCAGATAGCTAAACAGATTTATCCTCAGCTCATATCCACCCCGCTGGAAGCCGGATCCCATTGTCATACCCATTCACGGAACGGTGATCCTCCGTTTAAATCGGAAAACTCAAATATATCTACACATCTGTTCAAACTGACATTTCAAAATCATATCATCTGAAAGTAATTCTTGTAAGTGAGAGGTTTTGCGGCAACTTAAATGCAATACAATACTAAATAATTTAGTATAAAGGAGAACACATACTTATTGTGAAATTGTAATTATTCAGAACATAGGTCTGTAATACTTTAAATACTAATTGAATGTATTAATTAGAAAGATATACATCTAAAATCAATTTTATCGAAAAATATTATTGTTGCGCTACCAGGATTTGAACCTGGATCCCTGGAAGGTGCACTACCAACTATGCTGAAGCGACAGTATTTTTGACGACAATAATGGAACGATAGATTTTATTAATTTGAAAAAGTGTAGGTTTGAAAATTTGTCGTCAAAAATACGCATTTCCGTTGACTAAAATAAGTACTATTTGAATCTCGTGGAACGGATTTATTAAAAAAATGTGATTCCGTAGTTAGAAAGAAGGGTAAGTAATTATATTAAATGTTAGGTTAGGTTATCTGTGTTTCGTGCGTCTTATTATCTTAGTGTGTTTGTTATCATATTTGTTTCTTACAGGATGCAAATCCCTTCCTGAAAATGGACCTCCACGTTAAGACGGCGCCATTTTTTTGTTCAATGCACCACTTCGAATGATTTATATGATAGCTCGTACGAGTGTCTTGAAGGATTGCCCATGAACAGAGTAGAATGACGATCAGTATTTGGATCCATCCGCTCAAGTCATCTTCATATGAATGGAGAAACTCTTACTTCAATATCTTACCGTGAACAACGTCAACTTACAAGTAACCCAAATGTGATATTCATCGAGGAGAAAACTTGTCGAGTGAAATTCAACGTGTTGACCTGCTAAACTGAACTTCAATTACATTAGGATTGCTCCTCGAACGTTGGTCAATTTTTCCACTTACCAGTGGTATTGTCAAATTGTCAAATAGGAATGACAGGTAATTTATTTAACTGTGGTTAAACCTGATGAATAAATTCAATTTAATGCTTCTGAATGGGGCTACGTTGTGTATTAAGATGTAATTTAACGGAGTGATTTTTCATAAATAATTGAACGTTTACTTCTATTTGCTCATTTGTTCAAATTGTATACATTTTTCTAAATTATAATGATGTAAAATTTCTCTCTGGTTTTATTTATTTTCCCTTGAGAATGACTGTTGAAGGCAGGTGGAAAATAGAATAGCCAATTCTGTTCATAGTACTCACAATCTCATATTCTACCTTAAGTGAAATCGGTGAACGCGTTGAAATTCTGTCGCGTACGTCACAATATAATATTCTTTGTCTTCATCATGTTGCTTCGCACGGTTCATTATTTTCAGCTATGCATCTCTTGCACGACATTCCACAGCTTCTTCATCAGCATTTCCGTATAGCGTTCAAACCGGAATGTTTTCTGTTAGAAAAATAAACATTATCAGTTGCCGTACATAAAATTATGAACTCGCAAAATAATAAATACAGTTAAGATACTACATTTGGTTATTTTCTTGTCTTTATGCACTTCTACAGTAGGTACCCTGTTCTGCGCTTATCTTATTACCCTGAAAACAAGATTTCTCCCTCTAGTCGCAGCGAGTCGATTCACCGAGACGCCACCCTCCCCACTATATGCTGTCGTGTATTATGTATTGTTCAACAGGCGAAATACTATTTATGCACCAGTGACTGCTGCGGCCGTTGTCCATTCTGTCCGCGAGACTCTCTGCATCCTTCTTCAGCGGTACAGTTAGAATGGGTTTCTTTTTTTTACATATTTCTGCTATTAATCGACCAGATTTCTTTTGCATACAAAAATATTGACAAAACCAGAGATTCAACTAATATTATTTCTGTCGCTTGATTTGTTGTGTTTTTTTTACATATACATATCTGAGAATGTCGTTAAATTTGATTTATTTTAAATATTCACTATTGGCAATACATACAATTTAATGGTTTTATTCACTCTTGCGTTAGAATTCTGTCACTTTGCTGGTGAAAAATCTTCGATCAATAGATATCTATTAATTTAAATTCATCATCAGACGAATTCGCATCACAAAAATAATTGGATATTGAATGATTCATTGTCATATTCTGCAACTTTCAATTTATCAATGCGACAGATGATTTTTGAAACAGCTGTGAAGAATACGCCATTTTTTACTAACTATTTACAGTTTGAGTGTACTTTAGACGAGTAAACGCAAACATTTTTACTATAGCTACATAATAGTTAAAATCTACCATTGGCCGTCAGAAAAACTACTCAAAAATTTATCAACCAGTTTTCTAAACTAATTTTTGTAAACGTTCACCAAAAATATACGTAAATACATTTTTAATTACTATTCCTGAGCATATTAGATATTTTCTTATGCCATTTAATCGGTTAAGAAGGATTTCAAAACAACGGCACAAGTTTTAAGTTTTTCAGAAGCAATGGTTACGAATATTTTGAATTTTTTGTAAGTTTTTATGCGGAAGTCTAAGTTCAGTGTATCCGGTATATCAATATTCAGCGACAAACGGTTTTTAATTTTAACAACCGATTCACGGAAACCGGTGCGAATCAATAGACAAATGTTTAAATCCATACACCACCAAATAAATAAACATAAACTAACGCAAATTCTATGTGTGTGTTGTGGTGTCACCTACTACCTCGGATGGGATTCAATGGCAACTCTGCTGCAACACATTATACATTTATTCACAAAATACAATTAATCTACAATGTTCTATAGATCTTCTATTTTCAGGTCAACTTTCCTTTGGGGGAGGTCACATTTATTTATTTTATCTATTTACGGAGTTTATCTATGTGCCAACATCAGCCAACGCGGTCACGGGGTACCGATGCAGCTGGGGACCCGGTCCGCCACACGCCCGCGCCGGGATTCATCTCTTGCTCCGTGGGATAGACCGGACACCGTCCCGTCTCAGCCTTGTCCATAACGCTCATACATCGGCCATCTCTCGCAGCGGGGACTCTTCTCAACCCGCGGGTGGACTAAGCCCATACATCTCTGGGTCCACCGCAGTGATCCCACTGTTAACTTACGCCATAATCGCCCTCTTTTCGAACGTTACCACTAAAAGTGACAGCCAATCATCATAAGTTGGCAAAGTAGGCTACCCAGACCACGGCGCGCAAATTCAAACATCACCATACATATTTCATATCATATCTATTAATTTATTAGTATGTGCTTAAATCTCTGAATTTGCATAAAATATTCTGTACTCACAATTTTTAAAACAAAACATGATAACAAGTATATTTTCAGCTTATAATCGTTCTCATCGCTCAGCAGCACAACAATTAATTTGTTGGCCGATACAAAGCTGAGATATAAGGTGGATAGATATAAATGCGGCTATCTTTCTCTGCTATCTGCCAGGCGGTTAACGTTCTTAGAGAAAAGTTAGACGTGTCGTCGTGATTGCACGATTTCATAGAGTTTCGGAAAATTTATCTTTTTTCTAGCTAAAAGTTGCTCCCCCCCCACCCCCTACCCCCGGCAACGTGACGACAACTTGAACCGCCGGATTAGGAGTCGAACCCCGGGACTTCCTGCAAGGATAAGATCTTTGCAAACTTCCATCCGTTTCCTCCTTCCGAAAGAACAATAGTGGCAAGTCTTCTGTCTCGAAAGTGTTTATTATCATCCCTCATCTAACATTATTATACCCTTACCAAGTTGTGAAATATATTTATGATGCTGAAGTTGGGGGGGTCACCTTTTTGTTTTTATATTAAAAGCAATGTTTCGTTTGTGTAATTTCATAAAGTTTGTCTAGAGAAGTTCCCTTTAACGATATAGTTTCGACACAAAATGGCATGTAGGTTAATCAAGCCATTTTTTACTTCGCTCCCGTGGGTTTTTAGTTAAACAAGTTCCGTGAGTTTTTAGTCTGTTAATTTACAAAGATAAATAACTTTTCTGCTTGTAGTTTTCGCAAAAGAATTTTAAATTATCAGTCTATTTCGAGGAAAATTTATTACACGCCTTCTAGTTCCATTGAATGTTTTTTATTCCTAAGTTAAATTATTTTTTCGTGTGCAGCAATTGAACTCTTAAAAACACTACACCAAAAAAAATATATGATTTTTTTTATGACTGACGTATATGCTTATCGTATATGTATATCTGCAAATGAGGATGATTATACCATAAAAAGTGGACGGGTGATAACCTACTATCAATTAATACTGATAAAACATACTTCTACGATTAGCTATTCAACAGAAAGATAACACTGAAATTAATATTAAAATTCACACCAAAGCCTGTACTCAAGAAGACTCTTGTGGCCAATGTTCATCAATTAATGAAAAATACTGTGTCAAGTACCTAAGAATCATAAGAGATAATGAACTCAAATTAAAAAAGCATATTATTAATCTTACAAAAAAAATAAGGAAAACTGCCTACATATTTCTAAGACTTCAATTTCATAATTAGAAATCACTCAAAAAAATGATAATAAAAATTATTCTAAAAAAAAAGACTATCCAAGTATACAACTTTTCACAGATTTCAAAGTACCAAAAATAATAGATATATACAAAAAAAAATCAATAATCCAAATTTTCAAAATTAAAAAATACCGCAACCCAA
Organism: Eubasilissa splendida; assembly: GCA_031772225.1. Classification (NCBI taxonomy): domain Eukaryota; kingdom Metazoa; phylum Arthropoda; class Insecta; order Trichoptera; family Phryganeidae; genus Eubasilissa; species Eubasilissa splendida. The sequence continues at coordinate 24,221,580 of CM062857.1, read as the reverse complement.
AATCATTATATTTATAAAGGCATAAAATTCGTTAACAATATTCCCATCACAGTTAGGAAAATCACAGACTACTATCAATTTGTATTTGAAGTAAGAAAATTTATACACTGACTATCTGAAACATAAATTATCTCGTATATACTCCTTCTTTATACACGAGTTCTACTCTCATAGAGAAGAAATGAATGTTAAATGAAATATATATCCTACTGATAATTATAAATTGAATTATCTTTTCTAACATTAAAATAAACAAATAAAAATAAAGAGACGTATTTAACTGGTTTGAGCTGCATTTGGAAAACTAGAACACGTTATCAAAGTCAAAATATCTAAAATCTCTAAAAACTAATAACGCATTTCCGCATGATTCGAAAGTTATTCATAAGAAACCCTTTTGCTATCCTTCAAAAAATGTCACGTCCTAGACATCCACCAAATGTATATTCTTGGTATACTAAAACACTTTTACCGGCATAAATAATATTACCAGAAAATTACGCGCCCTCACTTAACAAGGACACAGGCTAACTGTCACTATCTTGTGCAAAAACTAAACAAAGTTTTTGCACAAAGTTTCCGTTTATTTCTAGCACCAAAAATATATGTTTGAAAGTAAAGGTTTGCAACCATAGTCTTGCATATTTTTCACGTAAAGTGCAATTCTGGCTCCACGAAATGGGGAGAAATTACGCCCAAGAACTTTTAAAGGTCCAAACCTGAGAATAAAACTGCTACAACAGTATATTGAATTACCAAATTTTATATGCATACCCTCGGTACATTTGGATAATCCACCTTCCCCGGTTGGGAAAGAAATCCAGGTTCGTATCCCGGTGGTGCAACAATTTTTTTTTGATAAAATTGATTTTATATGTATAATATATTTAATTCATATTTAAAACACATCATTACTTGTAACACAATACAATTCCTTTTCTACAAAAAGTACCCGACAATATAAATAGTTCTTTCAAATAAAGTTCGCCACTTCTCCGACTGATGAAGAGACACTATTAGGAGTTAGGTTTCTAGGATACTTTACTTATCCATTTGGGTGGTAGATGATATCCGTTCGGGACGCTACACACCCGGACCAATATTCCATCTCCTCTTCGATAACTTTCCATCTTAAGCAGGCCAAGTTGGAAGACCTCGACTCGTCTGAGTCCCAGCTAGGCAATCCATCCGTCATGTGGGTGAATAGAGGGCCAATAAACTCCCGTATTCACCGCGTCCAACAATCTTTGTTATGATAAACTCTCCTCTATTTTCCCCACGAAACGCCGTCCGTTGCTTCACCCACGCTGCTAGCTCGCACGGAAGTCTGTCGTTCTTCCACACCGCCAGAGGGCCAGTTATCGTTATCCAGATGAGGAAAATTCTAAAGCAGCATTCACACTGCTCATCTTGTGCAGTGCAATTGCAATTACAATGCGGTGTCTTCACCGAGGATTCTGTCACGTTACAATATACACTGAACCAGTCATGTTTCACGCTGAATACTATTTTTTATGCGCACTTACAGATACCATAAAGTCTACAATCAGTGCCTGCTCTCAATTCTTACATATGGAACTGAGATGTCTCAATCTCATACATAAGCTGAAAGTTGCCCGAAGAACAATGGAAAAGCTAAACTTGGAATACGTTTGAAGATCGACAAATTTTGCCAGAAAACTAAGGTAATATACGTTGTTCAAAAGACGGCCGTTTCTAGGTATTTTGGCGTCCTAATCAAGAATTGAAAAATGCCGCCCTCTCCCTATAAAAATCAATGCATTAGATATAAAATAACTTGTATTCTAAATTAAATAATAAACATTAAATAACTAAATAAGCACTTATCATGTTCGTAATAGATGATAGTAACTACTCTTATTTTGAATGTTAGAATGGATGACGTCAATTAGAAATCGATAAAATTCTCCTCAACAGACTAAAAGGTTATTTATAAATCTGTTCACAATTGTCATTGAATCTTTTGAAAATGTACGTTTTCATCATAAACTAAGCTCTTGTCGGTAACAAGAATCACGACTTTTTCTTTATATAGACAGTAGAATTGAAATTAAATTAAATATATTTATGGAATACATTTTAAATGAACACGTATTAAATATTTTTTTCGTCGCCGACAACTATTTTAACCTTTACCAGACCATGATATAAAATATCCGAATGCAGCCATGCTGTCAACTCGTGTTACCGTAAATAACGGTTAGAAAAAATGTTTAAATGCCTTTAATGGTACGATTTTACTCTAAATATTGAACTTTGAAAAAATGATTAATGAGATAATTTAGAGCATTCATTAAGTCCTATACAATGTGTCCTTCCTTCACAATTATATTTGTATATTTATTGTTCTTTTCACTGTGAAAATAGTGTGTGATCTCTGTATTTCATATCACAAATAATATTTTTACCAACGTATTAATTTTACAACGGATTGAATGGTAAAAATAATTGTTTTTGTACGATTCCCTCTTCATAATTCATTCCTATTTCTACAATATGAATTTTATGTTGCATGTATTTACCTAAATATTACAGGTTTAATTATGATGGTAGACCTTTGTTACTGCATGGTTTGGGTAGATTTAATAAGAACAAGAATTATAATGAAGTAAAATAATACGAATGTTTACTCAAATTAAAAATAATATGAATTGTCTTTTTTTATTTCATTTAAAATTATTGATAACGCAATGTCCGGTCGACCCCAAATGATCGTGCGCGGGATATGGATGCGGGTGGAATGAATTAGGGACAGAACAGGAAAAGCAAATGGGGGGAGGGGGGGCTTGAGGACCAACCAGACACTAGGAAGAACACGACTTACCTCTGAGGTGCTCCTTGAAATATCTGGATTTATTCTTTCACTGTGGCTACAGGTCTTCTGAATTTGCTAGTTGCACGACAATCTATCTCCCGTACCACACACACAATTTATTTATTTATTAGATGACATACATATTTTTGTTCTAACAGAGGTGAATATATTATACATAATAAACATAAGACATAATACTCATAGTTTATTATGTGGGATGGAGTAGACTTCACATCTGATATATACAGCGTTGTCCTGGCTACTTTGCTAGACTGAAGTCTGTGTTAAAGTCACACACTGTTGCCGTATTTACCTTCGATAGCTAGTCCTGGGCTTTCTAATTGCTTTTTTGAATATATTCATTCAATTTATGCAAATCTAAAATACACCAACCTTGTGAAACTGGGCTGGTAGAGGCAGATGGTCGCTCTCCTTGCAGTCTTGAAGCATCTAAACTCTGCTGGCCAGCCTCCGAAACTTTATCACAACCAAAAACCGAAAAATAATAGACAAAATGTTTTTATATTACCGCCGTAAAATATATTCGTCCGGTTCCGAAACTGTCTCTCACCAGTACCAGTTTCGCTTTTGTTTTCTGTTATAAATTTACATAAATAGAATGCACATATTCAAAATTTATATCAGGCCTCCCTATCGAAGTATAAAAACACGTAAACACGCACAATAGCGAGAAACCGATCACATAACAATAGCGTCAATGGCGTGATGTCAATTTTCACATAGGCTGACGAGCTCGACAGCAGGACGTCAACTTCACAGCTCAACTTACCATTCCCACACGGCAGAAAGATAAATTATCAACTTAACAGTCTAACGCACTCCAATAACTGAACTGGTCCAAAAACATAGACATCACAAAAAAAAGGTTATGCTCTGGGTATAGGGATGGGGTACCATTATCTACATGGGTCGCGTTCACACACGCGCGCACGCAACCGACGATCCATGTCATGAAGATCGAACAATTATATAGATCATGATTTTTTAATTAAATCAACACTTCTTATGCTATAACCACAGTTTATTAGTTTTTTTCAACATTTATGGTATTCTAACTAATCTATATGATACATTTATATTATGTAATGTTATTGAAATATGATTAAATTAGATTGCCCTAAGTTACTTGTCATTACCCAATGCTTCGTATTCTTTTGTATTAATTTTATGAACATTTTTTTTTAAATATATTCCTCAAGTTAATGGAAATATCCGTAGGACATTGTCAATATATTTTTTTTTATAGTAGCACAGTTTTAACCTTCATTGTGTTTTATTTTTTTAACATTAATTCAGTTGTCTTTTCATTTAGTTTGTACGCTTTGTGATAATTTATTAACAGTCAGACCTGACTTTTTGAAGTAAATTTGTCGGTGTTAGTTGCAATATCAATCGCTTTTGCCCACTGCTTTTTATATTAGAATTCAACCAACAGCAGTCATGGAAACTAGCTTGTTTTTGGAAGAAGATGTTGAATTTATTTTGTGTATTAGTACATTATTTTTCAAGCTCCAGTTTTTTCGTGTTTCTCAAAATAAAAATATATATTTCAATTAGTAGATTTTCTTACATAAAGATCACTCAGTGAAAGCTTTCAGGTATATAAAATCATTGAATATAAAAACAGTCCGTCGAAACTAAAAAATATATTTAATACAAATGAGTAAATTAACAAAAAATATTATTGTGAAGTTGTAGCCCATTCCTTTTATAGCATAGATATTAGCAGCATAACTTAAGTTCATGCCTAGTGCATGCCACTGCTCTTAATTGATCTGACATGTTGTGGTGTGTAAAGGGGATAAAAATGATGAAAAATTATTAAAATACTAATTAAATGGAGAACTATGTAGCATGCATTATTCTCGCACCTTCCCCGGTTTGGAAAGAGATGCAGATTCAAATCTCAGTAGCGTAACAACAATATTTTTCGATAAAATTGATTTTATATGTATATCTTGTTCTGAATAATTACAACTTCACAATAAGAATGTGTTCTCCTAAATAATAAAGTTGTATCAATGTGTCCAAAATTTAATAAAAAATGAATTGATAATTCTGGCGTCTGCTATCAGTTTACTCAAAGGTATTTGAGATTCTGTAAAAATAAGGTAGATGGCTCTGTCAAATGATGGAACGATTAAATGTATTAATATCAAAAAGGTAACATATAGGGTCGAAAATTGTCGCTAAAAATAATGTCGTTGTAGCTTAGTTGGATAAAGCACCTTCCCCGGTTAGGAAAGAGATCCAGGTTCGAATCTCGGTGGCGCAACAATAATATTTTTCGATAAAATTGATTTTATATGTATATCTTTCTAATTAATACATTTAATTAGTATTTAAATTATTATACTCAGATGACTTGATCATATATGTGCCACAATCTATTGCGATAGTTTACTATCGCCGATTGCTCGTTGCTGAATCAGTTCGATCGCCTCGCTACTAATATTTGTCGCTGCGCGATCATGGCCAACACACGTGCCCTGACTGACAAGTGGTGAGAGCTAGCGAGCCGACACCATTTAGTGTCAGATTATGGCAATACAGAGCGGTGTGTACACCATCATTCATGGGACGTTATTGATGTGAGCGTGGCGTAATACAATATATGCTGCGCAAAGCTGTGTATAACTATAATTTCTGCGAAATAAATCTAAATTAAAAATTTATTTAACATATAATGTATTAAGTATGTAGGTCCATGCGTAAATAATTAAAAGTTCTCACGGAAGAATTAAAAATTGACAAATAAAGCAGTGCATGTGTTTTTTTCGCAAAATTTTCCCTAAATGTACATAAACTAAACGCAACTCTCACACCGCGCGGTGTTCTGAATACACGTCTTCACTTGAGCAGACGTGTTGCAAAACGCTTCATGTATATATGAATCTATACGTTTGAATACATACTTGAACGTTATACATCATATTTTTTTATATTATACATTATTTTAAGTCCTTAACATTGTTGTTGCGCTACCGGGATTCGAACCTGGATCTCTTCCCTAACCGGGGGAGGTGCTTTATCCAACTAAGCTACAGCGGCACTATTTTTATCAATGTTTTTATTTTTCGATAATATTGATTTTGTATGTATATCTTTATAATTAATACATTTAATTCATATTTAAAATATCACAGAACTATGTTCTGAATAATTACAACTTCACAATAAGAATGTGTTCTCCTAAAAATAATAAAGTTGTATCAATGTGTCCAAAATTTAATAAAAATGAATAAATAACTCTAGCGTCTGCTATCAGATTCACTCAAAGGTATTTGAGATTCTGTAAAAATAAGGTAGATGGCTCTGTCAAATGATGGAACGATTAAATGTATTGATATCAAAAAGGTAACATATAAGGTCAAAAAATTGTCGATAAAAATAGTGCCGCTGTAGCTTAGTTGGATAAAGCACCTCCCCCGGTTAGGGAAGAGATCCAGGTTCGAATCCCGGTAGCGCAACAACAATGTTTTTATTTTTCGATAATATTGATTTTGTATGTATATCTTTATAATTAATACATTTAATTCATATTTATTTTAATAATAGTAATGTTATTAATATTTGAAGAACGAAAATAAACTCTCATTGGTATACTTTAATAGATTCATTATTCTGAAAGAGTGTATGATGAATACAACCTTTAGTGATAATGCACATCGCTGATAATGTATTGACATTAGCAAAATAACCTAAGTCCATGCCCTTCTAAGTCTATGTAACCCTTCTAAGAGCGCCAAAAACTATTATAAATTATTTAAGAACTTTGACTAACTTTGATACAATAATTCAAAATAAAATTATATTATAAAATAATTCTTATAACTAACTGTATTATGCGTGCTCTTCTACTGCATTATAATATTTAATCGTGTATATTTTCAATACTAATTAAATGTATTAATTAAAAAGATATACATATAAAATCGAATTTATCGAAAAATATTGTTGTTGCACCATCGGGATTCGAACCTGGATCTCTTTTCCAATCCGGGGAAAGTGCAATACCAACTATGCTACGGCGACAGTATTTTTGACGACAATAATGGAACGATATATAATGTTATTCTTATAAACAAAGTTATTAATAGTTCACCAACTGATAATGATATATCTATATATTTATTTATTTTTTAGACACGTATAATATATATTGTATAGTAAAATAAAACTGTTTATTACATATAGATTTATTACAATGCATTCTCTAAGTAGGCAAGCCTGTTTTAGGCAAAATTGGCACATTCTTATTGTGAAGTTGTAATTTTTCAGAACATAGGTATCAATCAGAAAGCTATACATATAAAAACAATTTATCGAAAATATATTTTTGTTACTACTGGGAATATATTTCATTGAATACGAGACAAAACACAATTAAATACAAAATGAAAGTACAAAGGAGGAAAAGGAAAAATGTAAATATATAAAAGAGAAAATAAAAATAATTATAATAATAATAATATAAATAAAATCTAAGCAAATACAAGGTAAAGCTAAGTGAAAATATATAATATTAATTATTAAGGGAACACATTCTTATTGTGAAGTTGTAATTATTCAGAACACAGGTCTGTGATATTTTTAATACAAATTAAATATATTAATTAGAAAGATATTCATATAAAATCAATTTTATAGAAAAGTTGCCGCAACATAATCGGATAATGCAATTTCTCCGGATTAAAAGAGATCCAGGTTCGTATCCCGGTAGCAACAACAATATTTTTCGATAAAATTGATTTTATATGTTTATCTTTCTAATTAATACATTTAATTCGTATTTATTATTTTAATGTTTTAGAATATTTCTTTCACACGATATTTTTTTTTGTACGTCATCTAAGGTCTGACTGTACTTAGAAGTACCACAAATTATGATAAATAATATTTATATATCTTAATTTTTTTTAAATTTTCCATCACTATTTGCTTATTTAATTTTTTTATTTGAATATTAGAATATATAATGCATTTTTAAAATAATCAGTAGAATATACATATCATTTATTTTAATATTTATTTCTTCTCTATAAGAGTAAGACTCTTGTATAGAGAAGGAGTATATACGAGAATTTATATTTCAGTTAGTCAGTGTAGATATTTTATGACTTCAGATACAAATTTAAAGTAGTCTGTAATTTTTCTAATTGTGATGGAGAGATTATTAAAAAATTTGATGTCTTGATAAATATAGTGATTTTGAGTGGCGATATATTTTTGTTTTGGAATATCAATTTTGTTTCTAAATCTTGTAGATATAATTTGAAGAATACTACAAAAATTATACAGTTGCCAGATACTTAAATTTAATTATATTTTTTGTCTAACCAATGGTGTTTTAAATTGACGGATAAAAAGATAAAATTGGGTATCTTAATTTATTCCAAGCATAGTAAAATTATAAAATTATAATTAATAATTATTCGTAGTATATTTTTGTAGATTTAAAATAATTGTTGATTCTCGGTGAGTGAGTTAGAAAATTAACATTTATGGAGTTTTGTTCATCTATTGTTACTCGAGCTGGTCTAAGTTTGCAGGTAAATCACTAATTCCAAACTTTGAAGTAGTCGCTTCTGGACCCATATACTTGTAACACGATCGCGCAACGACGAGATAAAAAAAAAGTACTTGTCTATTTGAAAAATAACTTTTTTATTTCCATGAAAACAAAATATTTTGTAGATTTTATGTAACTTCGTCACCAGTGAACACGTTTATTTATCTCGGCCACACTACGCTATTCATTTGCCTGGTGCTTTTTGAAAACACTACTTCAATTCCAAGTTGATCGCCTCATCCTCGGCATACGAGCATGATTACAGTATTTTTTCTTATTTTACCCCCTTCTTCTATACTAGAAAATTACCTATTTCTATGGTGTGTTCTCTATGGTTATACAGTCTACGTTATACTTTCAAACAGTCAAATAATCAATAATTATACAAAATACTTAGTTAAAACCACTATTTATTAATTATTCTACATGTTTCGATACCTATAGTATCTTTTTCAGGAAACAATGTACATTGAAATTAAAATATTGCTGTGTGGTAAAGATAGTTTATTGTGTGTTTTGGTTTCTCGCTACCGTGCGTGCCAAAACCTATACATTGTGCGATTGTGTTGTATTATTTGACACTTTCGTAGGATCACAAACTATATGTGAAAGAATCAATTCACAAGTGGGTCGTGTTTTCTGGTGGTCTTTCAGCCAGCTCCTGTTCCCTATTCATGTTCATTTCCCGAATTCCTTCCACCTTTCCTGGATCCCTTATTTCCCCACCCCCTAGTGTAAGTAATTATATTCACCTACCAGTTTCGGAAAATACATTTTTCTTCATCATAAATGACAAATGCGGTATTTATATATTAAACAATAAATATTGTACCGCTTTCAATATTCGAAAAACGTGTCGAAATTTTAACATGTGATACCAACTTAAGGGTAACTATTTGTGAATTTCAAAATGCTTGACAAAAAAATAAGTGACGGGGCAATTTATAACGTCAGAATATATATATATTTATATATGTAAAGTGTGAGGTGTGTAATTTATTTTCCAGCCGCGTTTATTCGCTTAGGTGAAGTCAATCCCTCGTATTTCTAATATTCTAGCAATGATTTCTCTGTTCTGAGATACTTTGCTCTTCTCTCTTAGCATCGTATATATATATAGAGAGAAATACACAAACATTCTAAAATATACACACATATGTGTGTAAATATTGGCGTATAAATGAGCCACTAAAATTTAGAGCAGTCACAGTGAGAAACATTATTGCACGGAATATTGAACGGTTATCAAAAAGCTCTTTGCGTCGCGATCACAGATCGGCTATTTAGAAAATACTCGCGCACGGCCAAGCCCCGATTTGCTTCTAAAACGCGGTCACCGACGTAACAGTGGGAAACCACGTGCATCTTCTTCCCCCCCCCCCCCCTAACTACGCTTGAGCATTGACCCCTCCTAAGCGCTTAGTCGGTTTTGTCGCACCCTGTATCTCTTTAAAATTTTCTGCTCGTTATTTAGTCAATCTTTCACCCATAAAATATTGTGTACTAGGTCTGTAACACCCTGTATATAATTACCTAAATCAAAAAATAAACTATCCTATGAAAATTCCAAATAAACTAAAATGAATAAATACTTCAAAAGGTAGAATGTAAATATATTCTATAAAAAAAGGGTAACATGGCTTGTAATTACAGAAATAAATGTTTAAAATTTTTCCGAGTATTTTATTTACAATGGTATACTTACTATTGATCTGACAAGCAAAACATCTGTTAATTACATTAACTTATAATGAGGTAGTGAGATTTTCGAGACGAAAGGTAAAAACATCCCTCACAGTTGAAATAAAAGGCACCGGGGTAGCATGAATAGTTGCCATACAAAAGGTTTTATAGCACAAAAAGAGTACTGTCTGTCGATTTCCTCGAGGCGATTTTCCGGAAAATGGTTCAGCTAATTCATTGCCGGGGCAGAAATTCGCTCGGGGGGTTTTCTTTCAGTTTGTGAAAAAAAAAGCAACACCACCCAATCTGTATTCATTATGGCGTATTGTACGGGGGATGTTCGGACGTCCTGTATGGTGGTTACCTTGTTGATTACGCGATAGTGCATCCCTTAACCTTTACTCTCCGATGATGTAAACTGATTTGATATTGCCTCTAATTATGTGAATATCTCTGTATATTAATATACTAAATACAAAGATCATATTTTAGGTATTCCACAGTAATATATTTATATATTGATTAAAAAAATTACAATTTATTATTATTTTCCATACGCAACAGCGAATGGGACCCACCACTTACCCGGGACCGTTCTATGAGCAAAAGCTCCCATATGAGTCCTTCGCACCAGTTCATTCGCACCTTTTTTTAATACCAGAAAGGCGATCGTGCTACGACTCAGAGCTGCACAGCAAGACGGAGGCGTGGCACGGACACCAAAACCAACACCACTGTCTAAATCAGCGCTCATACTTAAGAGACTGTATTATTATGAAAATGGAAACATTTAACAGTGCACAGAAAAAGAACAATAAAAGAGAAAAACATAAATTATGCTCCTAAAGGGAAAAGAAAAAAATGGACGAAGCACAAAAATAAACACATTTACTTCCAGAACCTGCAAATATATGATCAAAAAAGGGTGGATGACCCTTACCCTCAATCGCAGCATTTTTACGCCTCAAAATCTCCCAGCGGGTCACCCACACACCTAAAAACTCTCGAAAGTATCCATACGCATCCAATTATTCCACATGCAATAATAAAAAAAAAAACTCTCGAAGAATCTGACGTGAATTTGTCAATACGTGTGTGAGTGTACGTGCGGAATGGTTCGGACGGTGCGCGGGGCGCGAGATGCCGGATGCCGATCGTCACTTTAGTGGTAGAGCATGCGCTGGCTGAGTTAAACGTGTCTTATGCGTTTTTATGCTGTCGTTCGTGATGATCATTTCACTTTTCTCATTTTTTGCACTTATACACAATAATTTATATATTTAAATATTCACTTATATACATGTCAACTAATATTTGAATGATTAATATAAGTAATAAATATAAAATATTCATATTTATCTGATTTTAAAATCGCAAAAGTCTACATGTATACTGAGTTTACAGCACCGGAGCGCGCGATTTTATTTTAGCACCGTAAGGAAAAGGTTTATGTTTGTTACAATGTTTGTGTACACACCGCCTTTTATTTACACTTAGCTCACACTTTATATTTGATTTAATTACTAATTAGAAATAAGCAAAATAAAGGGAAAATATTTTTTATTCAATCGTATATCTTAACATAGATCAACAAACATTCAGTGTTTTTTTAAATATATCACAATTTATTTAACATCATAGATACATTTTGAATTAAATTAATACTTAATAATGGATTTATACGTAGAGAGTACGATCAATAATGCTGCCGAAAGGAATAGTCTTATGAGGAGTAGCAGGAGTATTATTATTTTACCGAATCAGAAGTACAGATATAAGAAAGACCCTCGGGATGGAGCACCTACTTATGTATGTATATAAAAAAATCTGAATTAAGGTAGCTTGAACACTTCTTGCGAATGCCAGAGGGACGACATCCAAGATATAGTCCTCATGGTAATTCTGAAATGATGGCGGCCGGTGTATCACCTCAGACCTCAGACTAAGGTGGGTGAAACAGCAAATAAAGTGTTTGATCTTTATGATAAGATTCACGGATCGCCGGTCGCATATCATATCAGCTAACGTTTGCTATCGGTATGCGTTAGACTGTTAAGTTGACAAGTTATCTTCCTGTCATGTGGGAATAATACGTTGAGCTGTGAAGTTGACGTTCTCATATCGAGCTCGTCAGACTTTGTGAATTATCGTTCTGCTGTATGGTACTGATACTTGAACTGTTCATCTTGCTATTGGCCATGGTACGAGTCGTCCCCACTTTGCGCTACGAACGAAGTGTGAGTTCAAAAATGCTTCATGCGGATCAACAAAGTATGTGATTCTAAAGTCAGAAGACATGTGTCCACAGTGATGTAAAATCCAGATTAAGTAACATCTCAGGTGGGTCGTGTTTTTTCTGGTGTTTGATTGGTCATTGAACCCTCTTTTTTCTATTCTGCGCGCGATCATATGGGTTTGGATAAAATGTGCGCTAACACGAAGATTGTATGAAGGCAACATGGGTTTTGATTGGCTAACACGTACCAAAATGACTTAATATAAGGGTATATGGAAGCGCCTTGTTCACACTTTAGGATCCCAACTTTCCCTTTATAGGGAAAGTTGGAATTATTATTAAGGGGATGAAATTAATGTTGATGATGATGAATTAATATAATTAGTCTTGAAAAATACGAAAAAAAAACGTTATTTTTTGTCCCACTGGCGTCTCACAAACCTGGCCGTTTAATCAAGAAATATATAGCCATAGTAAAACAACATCCAAGACGTTCAGAAAGTCATAGAAATATATGAAAATAGATAGAGATACGTAATATTATTATAGATTCAAAGATATTTGAGAAATACAACGCAATAAAAATACTTTCAACTGGAAAAAAAAGATGTCTCACTAAAAAAGTAAGATACCGTAGTTCAAAATCAAAGTATGATCTTACTTTGGTTACTCTGGCATAATTATTTTTTCCATAATGTGGAAAGTAATGATATCAGTTGTTTGTGGGTTAAACAATTTTTTTATTTAGTTATCACTTAGTTTTATTTACTATTATGTAAAATATAGTTAATAAAATAATAAAACTTTTTAGATAAAGGGGTAACTGTGTTACCCCACATTGTAACGGAAAGGTTAATGACGTACTCGACTTAAGGATATTAGGTCTGACAAATGTGACTACCATAAATATTTAAGCACAATGGTTTACACATATACACTGTATATATATAGAAGGTACAAGGATGTGTCCCATCCCAGCACGTCGATCCTCTGACATCCTCCACTTCCGGGTTCCGTCTGGGAAGGAAGTACATAGGACGGCTAGGCCAGTGTATTCAGGGATATACAATCCATGGACAATGAACATTAAATTAAAATAAATGTATAAAACTAAAATTAGTTAAATGTATAGGTATATAATAACGTTTACCCATTAGAAATATGTTGAACTAGTTTGAGAAATATATAGAAAAAACATACCAACCTAACCAGATAGACTATTGAACTCAAATGTATTAAAATGAGATCAAAAGATTAAAAAAATTAATCAGTAGACAGTGGTGGTCACATGACAACAAAACGGTGGTAACATAAATTCTCAGAAATGTGCATTATACTCAATCCGAGAAAACCTCAAATTTAACATATATATAACACTTGACACTAATGTATAATTGTCCATATTCTGTAACACTAAGATAGTTCTTGTACACCCTGAAGAAGGAACAGCGGTTCCGAAACCGGTTGGTGTCAGTAAAAATAAAGTGGTGTTTAAACAAAGTGAATTGTTTTTAATTATATTAATACTTAAATGTTTTTCTGAATGTTGACTATCTGTCATCTCGCATCGCACTGTCAAATATATATTCGTAATGTTCACGTTTGTTCGTTACGTTATATATATATATAATCGGTCACTAAGAAATTAATGTATAACGTTTTACTTACCATCATCTTCTTTAGAACTGGTGAAAATACAATTTTCAATACATTTATCATTTAAATAATAATTAATTGACTGACGCATTGAGGGAAACTATCCCTGCTTCCGATCGGGCATCCGTAATTTCTCAACGATGATTCTAGACATCCGAGGCATCCTATTCTCGAGTCACTTAGAGATTAATATGTTCGATGATTAAAGACTACCTGAGAAAGATTTCAGTAGTAACGTTAAGAGACGTGCGCATATGTCAAAAGTATTAGTGATTAAATTGTTTACTCATGTTTTTTTCTTTGACAAAACACTTTTTTTTTAGCTTTAGGGCTGGATGGCCCACACATTTCACCAAGTATTCACATGTTCATTTGATAATGATCGCGGAGATGTATTGTGTATGTTTATAACCAGAGCAAGTTGATGAAGAAAAACTACTTAGAGTTGACACGAGTTTGCTGTTGATTGATCACAGTCACAGTTTAGAGTAATACAATGAAAAGTCTATACAGAGGACATCTTAACAGAAAGGCAGCAGCGAGAGGAGTTTCGCTTCTAAGACGGACTCCCGGACGGCTGCGGGCGCATGTTATTGACACGACATGTTGTCGTTGGTATCGGGCGTGTTTTTGAGACTATCAGGAGTTTTATTTTACGCCCAGGTATTTGCAAGGTGCGTTCAGGGGTCGTCGGCGTTTATGATGATTGTGGTGGCGATATACCTCCACAAGTACAATATACTGCATATAGTAGTGATTAGTTTTTTTAACAAATGTTATAGTTTTTTTTTTAAATGTTTGTTTGGAATGAAGGCTACTCCAAATGTCCCACTTTTTTATGTCTATTGTTATTGACTACCACGTATCTTCTTAGCATTTGATGATTTCATTAGGCCAGCATGTTTTAGGGCTGCCTTTCAGCATAACTACATTGTCCGTCCTCCGAGCGATCTGGGCTGTTATCGTGGCGTATACCATTATATCAACTATTCTTGTCTGTTTTTTATCCACATATTTCTTTTGTTTATACAAATATATATTACGACACGTGAATGTATAATTAACCATTACAACGTGGTGTGGTAAACTTAGCCAAGATACTTTCAAGCTTTATTTAGCCAATATACAAACGAGCATATTTTGTCGCCAGGTAGCGTCGTATTTATGTGTCGTATCATCGCTGGAAGGGTAAATTAAGGTTTTTACATAAACTATGCTATTATATCATTTTAAGAACGTCTAATTAAATATTAACATCATATAACTGATAATTAATTAATATAGAAAAATAGGTTTTACTGAGAAAAAAACGTATGAAAACGGAATTTTAAAAAAAATCGTAGTATTTTTAATACACGGATCCCTTGGCTAAGACACCACTGGTCATCCCTTCCCGCACACTTGTAGCATCTTTCCTGTTTGGTTTAACCCGCTTAACAAATTGGATTTCCTTTCCTTCCCATAAACCTTTTAAAGAGGATAACACGCGTCCTGCCGTCCGCTGGAACAAGGACACCACAATCAAGTTTAATCAGTTTAGATAAACTCTGGTTTGAAAAGTTATTTTTGTTAAAAATAATTATTTCTATGGCGAACAAATTTGTCGTCGTAATTGGTGACGCATTTCCCGGATAGGAAAAGATTTATGTTCGAGTCCCGGTAGCAACTGAAATATTTTTTCGATGTATCGATTTTTTTCTGTACATCTTTTGGTCGATGCGTTTAGTTTATATTTTGATTTGTTTTATTCAATGCATCGATTTTATTACACGTTAATTTTTTGAACATTTATAAATAAAATTAATACCAATTAAAACTCAAAGTATTTTAAAAACGTCGCGTTTGATGTCTGACTCAATTATTTATGCAATTAGATTAATTATTACATTTTAATTAAAATCTCAGAATGGCGCTTTGCTGTTAAATTTTAAAGTTAAAATTTCTTTCTCAAAAATCTTTGCGTTCTAATTAGAAACTGTATTTTTAAAATGAAACAACTTTTTAAAGGTTTTTTACAGACCTTTTAAAGTAGTCATTTAAATACATTAAAAAGTAATATAAAAATCAAGCAATTGGCACAATTCAGCCATATATCATATAAAAATGTACAATATCTAAAAATTAATTAAGAATAAAATATGAAATACGTTGTAATACATTTTTAAACTGCTGCGATATACGTTACGGTTATTATATAAATTAATCATAACTCACTCCGCGTTTAACTCTGTACACCTTTTTACGAAATTTATACGACTATCGAAAATAGTCTTAAAGACAAGTCACACCCCTATTTATGAGCCATAAAATTATATCTACGCATGAGAGAATCAAAGTAAAAAATAAGCTATACTAATTAGAGTTGGAGACCTCAACAGTCGGACGATGAAGTTGAATAACAATCCAGTCTGTTGTAAATACTCAGTTACGTCCATAATTTTTCATATTTTTCTGTCGTGTGTTTGAGGCGCGTTTTTTTTTTGTATGTACCTTTGCTCGATATTCCCGATGTAGCGTTGTGGTTGCGTTATAGCGCATGCGCAATGGTTTCCTTCGCCTGCAACGTTAGAGAGAGTGGCCACTTGTATTGACTACTTGAAATGTTCAAGACAATAGATCAGCCCGCCGACTGTGAGATGCGGTTCGTGATTTGTTTCTCGAATGCGTTAAAATTGAAACCAGCTGACATTTATCGCCAAGTGTGTGGTTTTTGGCCCCGATTTGGCGCAAAGTGGTTTCCACATTTTCCTTCATCTGAAGCAGTTTCTTGATGGCAAGCATTTTGATGACGATAATGAAGTAAAATGATTTGGTGGCGACTGTGTTGAGAAGTAGTTGAAGGTGTGTAGAAGAAAGTAAAGTGTTGGAAAAATTATATTGTGTTTCTTTAAAAAAATCCGGTACCTACTTAAGTTGTAGATACAAGGTAGTATAACTTTTGATTGGAGGCTGTTTTCCCAAATATGTTCTAGTTCACTCATCGGCTCACAGAATTTTTCATTTTATTTCAGATTAATTTCTTTGTTATTGTTTTTTTCAGATAGTGTCTTCTATTAGCGTTACTTGATATTATTATTCTATCAAAACTAAAAAATGATATCTAAACCTGAGCACCATTAATTAGACTGATCGATTTTTGGTAATTACTAATTCTCAGAGATCCCATTTGACTTTGGGTAGATTAATTACAATTCAATAAATAGACACTTCTAATCAAAGACTTTAATTAAGAAGTGGACATTAGGGAAATTAAAATGAGAAATCACATAGCTGTTGTCATGTCTAGATGTTAAATTATTCGGTTTCTAAATGCACAATGTAAGATCACGGCAGTTATTATTTTTACATACAAAGTATTGAATGGAAATATCACAATTCATTATTAGATCGAGCTCTGCCGGCCGTGATGTGATATTCCAGAAAACCCTCTCTCAGTAGCTCATCCAAGTTCATATTTTTATTTATTATCTTGGTTTTATTAACCACTTAATTGAGTTTAAGTTCATCTACCGGTTCCGGTAATAAATAAAAATGTGAATTTTAACCACAAAGCTAATATTGCTAATTTTAAAAGTAAATATGAATTAAATATATTAATTATAAAGATATTCATATAAAATCAATTTTATCGAAAAATATTGTTGTTGCGCCACCGGGATTTGAACCTGGATCTCTTTCCTAACCGAGGAAGGTGCTTTATCCAACTAAACTACAGCGACATTATTTTTAGCGACAATTTTCGACCTTATATGTTACCTTTTTGATATTAATACATTTAATCGTTCCATCATTTGACAGAGCCATCTACCTTATTTTTACAGAATCTCAAATACCTTTAAGTAAACTGATAGCAGACATTTAATATATTTAATTCATATTTAAAATATCACAGACCTATGTTCTGAATAATTACAACTTCACAATAAGAATGTGTTCTCCTAAATAAATTTTAAAAGTGTCATCCAAGTTCGTTCGTAATTAGTATGCGGCGTTAGATGACGCCCTAAGTCCACCTTATATCCATTGGAGGACAATAAAATGTTATATAATTATGGGTATGCTCATGCAGCTTTATGTAGTCAAGATCTGGTCGAATGCTACAGTCAAAAGGCTGCAAATATGTTGATGTATGCTGAAGATGTTGACTACATTACCAATAACAGGTGCTAATTCAAGGGAACTAATAACAAATACCCATTAAAGGAAAACTACATACTTCGGACACATTCTTCGCAATGAGAGATACGATATTTTACAACTCATTACTCAGAGGAAGATAGAGGGTACCTGTTTACGCAAAGGGTGAGAAAACGAAATATAGTGGTTCAAGGACCAACCAGGATGCACGACTTACCTGCATTTTTTTGCTGTACTCACAGCTCTACTGAATTTCAGGAGACTTATTCGATGCATACACACCAATCACTCTGAACACAATAGTAGTTTCGGCGTGCGCCGCAAGAAAACCGGGACACACATTGGCATCAGTAACTGTCCAATCAGACCAGTGTAACGAGCACGTAGCAGGATGTTAACAATTCTTGACAGTTCATAAGTCATAGACAACACAGAAAAAGTTGTGCTCTGAGGTAAGGTAATAGTAAACCTAATGGAGCATCCACTGGACCGACGATCTGATCCTGCCATAAATGTCTAACAGTACCAGATGTGTAGGTAAAGATATTGCCAGTGGCTGCGTAACCTCAAACAATCACTGAATAACTAAAATTCTTCTGATTTTATACAAAAAACCATTTGCTTGAGACGAATCCGTTAATTTATTGGGCACTTTGCGAGAAAGGAAGAGAGCATGGAGAAGCTTGTTGTGCCGGACCACGTCTAACGATGAAGAGGAAGAAGAAGATCTATCACCAAATGGCAACAAAGCTCCACAAAGTGGAGGAGCATATTCAAAAAGGAGATCACGATCCTGTCATAAGAGAATGACGTAGATGATATACAAATATCTTGTATAGGTTAAATCAGCATACTACAACAATGTTCCCAACATAATAATTTAGCGCCATTTTTGTAAAAAATTTATGCCAATACTTAATAGTTTAGCTTTACACTAGTATATAATTACGATACCGAGAAGAGCGGTGGCTAGAAAGACCTATCCGAGCATACCGCTCGCTCTCCCTCGCCCCTCTTGCGACCTGGATAGGGTGAATTTCTGCCGGTCTGTGACCGAGTTCTGCGACTGCAACACGTGAAAAAATGTGACGTCTACCCTTCCCTTTTGGGCGTGCATGGTTTCTATAGCTTCTCTCTGGCTGCCTTTTGAATTTAATATTATAAAGAGTCTCACGTCAAATTGTACAGGTATGGCTTTGGTACGATAAAACTGGAGCCAATCTATGATGGTATTAAAATGTTAATAATTGAATGTAATAAAACAAATGTACTATTGACAAATTTTAATAATAAAGAAAAGGAAAAAAAAAGTTAATATCAAGGAAAGCCATAAGGTTTTAGTAACTAACTGTTCTAACTATAAAATATAATCCAAAAACTAGCTTTCAGATTTTGTAAAATATTTCACGCGTTGCTTTGTTGAGTGGAATCGAAACGAGAGTAAACAACTCTATAAACGATACCGGGATAGGGTGGGACCTTTTGGGGTTTCCTTCATTATAGTAATAAAAATTAAAATTGAACATGCGGATTTACGGATTTCATTTTCTGAAATCATGCATTTACAGTATTTAAAAAAAATAAAGTCTCTTTTATTTATTCTGTTCATGATCTTAATATACGTACATATTATACATTATAAACATTCTTATAAATATACAAAAAAAGGTGAACAAGCTTCATAGTGTAAGAGATGTTCAATGTCTCCTTAACTAGATCGAAGTCTGTACTAAAGGAGACAGGTTCATCCGTTGTCTGTCATACAAATATGAAAATCATTATTTTTATTAATATTTTATTTTTATCGAAACCATAAATATTAAGAATGAGATAAACAGGATTTTAAAAGAATTCTAATAACATAATAAATAAGTAAAATACTCTCGCTATCCCATGATTGAAACACTAAGCAAAACAGAAAAATGAATATAAAGAAATGATGTTCTGTTCATGTGATCATTTCTAGGAATCTTTGCTCAGTTTTCTTTCTACCAACACCCAATAACCAGCTCCTGAGATGGTGTTTGAGTTTGTCCATCGAGAATTGTTCCATACTGCTCGGCAAAATGTTATTGGCTTTAAAAGTCAAAAACATGTAGAAGAATGAAACACTAAAGAACACTGAAAACACAGGGAAAGAACAGTAAGAACTCAGGACCAACTAGGAAGCACGACTTACCTAAACCTTACTCCTGAATTTCAGGAACAATTCTATGAACACAATAGCATTTTCGTACAACGAGAAACCGAAACACATATTAACTGTACAATAACACAACAGTGTAATGAGCTTTTAGAAGTATGATCACATATTCAAAATGCATATACAACACACACACACAGAAAAGTCGTGCCTTGAGGCATTGAGTATAGGAGGGGAGGGGGGACAAATAGGTAACGTTAACATTACGGATAATGCACACACGCGCACGGTGATCGGCAATCCGTGGATCTGACATAAATATATAAATATCAAACAGTATCAAAACATTGATAGGTGTATACATTTATGGGCTATTTATTTGGTGTACCTATATTTACCAAAATTTAATTCTTAAAATAAAAATATATTAAATACTAGCATAGTTGGATAATGCACCTTTTCCGGATTGGAAAGAGATCCAGGTTCGAATCCCGGTGGCGCAACAACAATATTTTTCGATAAAACTGATTTTATATGTATATTTTTCTAATTAATACATTTAATTAGTATTTAAAATATATGTTCTGAATAATTACAACCTCACAATAAGAATGTGTTCTAATAATACATAAGTTGTATCAATGTGTCCAAAAATTTAATAAAAATGAATGGTTAATTCTGGCGTCCGCTATCGGTTTACTCAAAGGAATTTGAGATTCCGTAATAACAAAGTAGAGTAGTAGACAGAGTAAATATTAATGAAATATATTAATTATTGGCGTAACAACAATATGTTTCGATAAAATTGATTTTATATGTATATCTTTCTAATTAATATATTTAATTCATATTTAAAATATCACAGACCTATGTTTTGAATAATTTCAGCCTCACAATAAGAATGTGTTCTCCTAATAAAAATTAATTGAATTCGGAACATGATGAATGAAGATGGTGATGAAGTCTAGAGAAAGGTAATGAAACACGAAATAATAAAAGGGTATATAAAATATGATAAGAAGACAAATATGAAAATATTGAATTAATGTATTATTTTCATAATAATATGTAAAGGTTCTTACTGTACGTACATAATAATACGGTCATATTTCTTTTACAAAAAAATACTCTGTGATTATTTCGCCTTAACTTTCTTTATGAAATAAAATGAATTAGATGAAAATTGTCGCCTTGTATATTATTGTGCCGCGTGACGCCGTCCATCAATAAGGCCCGTATACAAAGGGTGCCCCGAAAGGTCGCCCACGAGGCCACATTAGATGTACCCCGGGTGTAATTTGATTGAATGCATCACAATTTATCTTTTCAGTGGTAGCCCTGAGACGATTTTCTTTCAACACGTATAGGCCATTTTTTTCACATTTTTTGTTTATTTGCTGTGTAATGTAAAAGTTATTCAAAACCACGTGAACAAAAGTTCTAAAATATTGTCTTATAAATTACGGTAGTTTTTCAGACTTCAACCACTTTGTGGTTAGACGTTTTATCTTATAAATCGAGAATATTTTTGAATTTAACGAATTGGGTTTATTAATCTAAAATTATTTGGTATTTAAATATTAATCACTATCGTTTTATATATAATATAATTAAAGTAAAATAGTTTTTATAATTATAGTAAACATTAAATTCATCCGTTTAAATAAATCATTAATAATTTTAAATATTAATTAGAAAGATATACATATAAAATCAATTGTATCGAAAAATATTGTTGTTGCGCCACAGGGATTCGAATCTGGATCTCTTTCCAAACCGGGCAATGTGCATCATCCAACTATGCTACAGCGACACTATTTTGACGACATATTTTATGATCTATATGTTACTTTTTTTAAAATTATTACATTTCAATCGTTCCATTATTTGAAACAACAATATTTATCGATAAAATTGATTTTATATGTACATCTTTCTTATATCAGATACCTATGTTCTGAATAATTACAACTTCACAATAAGAATGTGTTCTCATAATAATATCATTATTAACAATTAAATACGAATTTAGAAGTCAAAGTTCGTCGTTTTTTTTAGTTTTAGAAGAAAATAAACAAGGTATTTTTGAAAAAAAAATACCAAAATTTTATATTAATTTTTAAACGTATCACACATACTTTTTCAAACTTTATTTAAAATTTAGATATTTTTTCCTCATTTCTTATAATTGCACTGTACATCATAGATTCTCTCGTTTAATAGTCTCACTCGATGATTCGAATCAATTTTTCAAATAAATTTTCCAGATATGTTTCCAGTTATAAATTTAAATATTGGAATATATAATAAAATTTACAAGTCATCGTGTTCAGTTCTTTCAGTATTGTACTGATCGAAGTAATACCTATTTCTTCTTAATTTTATTCTTATTGCTTTATTTTACAATACAAATAATGTTTACATTTATTTTTCACTAGCTTAGAATACTTGTACAATACTGCTGCAGTGGTATATATGAGTAAAAATAAGAAAACTCGATGATTGTACTAATAAAGTAAGATTTTGTTACTGTGCGTGCAATCTCAAATTTCGAAAGGAAGAGAGGGCTCAATGACCAACCAGACACCGGGAAGAACACGACCTACCTACTAGTGTTGACCCGTGTCTTCTGACTTCATTGTTACGAACACAATTTCTCTAACACACACTTCGTTGATAGTGCGAAGTGAGCACTATCTGCACCGAACAAAACCGATATGAACAGTTTAATCTGACATGCTCTTATGTCAATTCTTCAACAATTTGACTTATTACACAGCAGGACAATAACTTGTTTCAATATACTTCACACAAGTCATAAACAATACATACACACACACAGAAAATTGTGCTCTGTGGTATAAGGAGAGGAGAAACCAATAGGTACTAGGACAGGATCCATGGTGTCATCTGTCATAAAGATCAAACAGTGACCTCTAATGTATTTTGCGAAAAAATCAGTCTGGAATCAATTATGACTTCTTAATATTTAATTTCAGTCATACGGAACCCACTATAATGCTGGATGATTAATTTTTTTATTAAATGTCGACATTTTTAAGGGCACTTAATATTTTATAAAAATAAAATAGTCAGGAAATTCTTGCAGGATCCCTCGTATTTATTTTATTTGTTACTATATAATACAATGTAAAAATCTGTTTGGACTATGCCCATCTCACTAGAGAAATTCTGTGTAGAGACGGGCATGCGCCATGTGTTGACATGAAGTATGATAAAATTAATATTTATCTGAGTAACAATTTACATCTGGTCTGGATAGTCTTCAAATAGACGTGCTAGTGGAATGGAGTTCTCCAGCGTGCTACCAGTCATGACCTATGACATAATGTGACCCTGGGCCCTGATGATCACTGTTCTTGTTGCTAGGGCAGCCCTCAAAGGGTGACGAACATTGAAAACTAAATAATAAAAGCAGCCTTTAGCGGCCCCTCGGGGATTCTTATTGCGGTTAGATAAAATTTATTCCCTTCCTAACTTTAAATCTATAGAAGTTGCTAGAAGCTGTTAGAAGTTAAATAATAAAAATACACATTTATAAAGTAATATTTGAAAAAAATTATCGCACAGAACGTAGCGTTATACGGGTGATGTTTATATTATTTTATTTTGCTTTTGGTATAGATATATATATATATATACTAATTTAATGTATTAATTATACATATATACATATAAAATCAATTTTGTCGAAAAATATTATTTTTGCGCTACCGGGATTCGAACCTGGATCTCTATTTCCAATCCGGGGAAGTACACCACCAATTGTGTTATAGCGCCAGTATTTTTCATGACATATTTTCGAACCTATATGTTACACTTTTTCGAATTAATACATATGTCGTTCCATTATTTGAAAACCATCTACATTGTTTTTACGGAATCACAAATACCTTTGAGTAAACCGACTGCAGACGCCAGAATTATCAATTTATTTTTATTAAATTTTGGACACATTGATACAACTTATATTAATAAACAGATTCCAATAGATGACGCTAATCAAATAACGAAAAATTTGGTAGATGGCGCTGATTCAAGTGATGATCGATTTAAGCAACAGTGTCAGAAAAACAATACAATTTTTAGCAAAAAAAATATATTATCACGATTTTTCCAGATATTCAATCACTGATAGTGAGTGTGATTCAAGGATATCAGTGATTGACTCACAGTTTGTAATTTTGAGCTCATCGCTAGTGGGAAAGCCTTCATCCCGGCAGTGGATAGAAAATGGTTGATAGTGATGATGATGATGAATAAAACAGATAGACGGTATTAAAACTAAACGACCCTAATTTTATCAAACAAATGAAATACACGAATATAAGGGAAGAATGCCTTTATTCAAAAAGTACTTCAACCACATCTTCCAAATTCGAAAATGAATATTTCGATTTAGCCACGGCCGTTAGTCTTGAAAAAATCCGCATAAATTTGATATCGCTCTAAGCGGAGATCCGAACCGAATTATACTTAAAATACCGACGGGATAAATTCTCTGGTCCTTTGGTCCTTTTGGAAACACAGCGAGGATTTAATGGTTCCACAGCGCACACTTTGTAGGCAATAAAAATGAGTCATGAAATATGTTCCGGCGTTGGGGCTACCGCTGAAGATGGGGTCGGAGACGAGATGAAACACGTGCCAGTTCCGAGACGATATTAACATGCTTCGAACATCGAGGAGCGGACCACCTTAATGTCGTGGTCACACATAATAAATTTATTAAATTTTATTATATTAACGAAGCTGATAATCAAATTTCATACTGAAAGCATTTTGTAAATAAGCAATAAAATGTAGTACGGGATGAATACAAAATCTGGCAGTAACACAACACTGTATAGCACAGGATACCATAAAAATGCAATTAATAAAATGTTACAAATATCACATACGTTGTAGGATGGTCGCTAAATTGTTGTAACCGATATTTTAAATGTATAAAGTAGAAAAATAATTTATTATTACTGAATATTACTTTGTCTTAAGGGATTGTCCGTACATGGATAAACTTAATTATACAATTATATATTTCATTGCATTTCCGAAACAGTACATCACACAACATTGGCCAGTTGGCTGGAAATCGTTGACTTCCAATTAGATTACACAGATATGGACCCAGTATATGATTCAATTGAGTAGAGATCAATTAGAAGCATCACTGTTCAACATTCCAATATAATCATAATACAATACCTACACTGATAATTCACTAGTTTTACAACACTCTCACGGCGTATCTTTATCTTTATTTAATTAAATAACACCACAACAGTACGAAAAAAATGTATACTTTAAAATAGAAGGTAGTCTAGCAAAGTAGCCAGGACAATGCTGTATATATCAGAGGTGGAGTCTACTCCATTCCACACAATAAACTACGAGTATTATACTTAATTGCTATATAATTGTATCTTAATATTTATCATGTTATATTTTAATATATTCACATCTGTTACAGTCTAATAAATAAATATTACTAAGAAGGAACATGTAGTATTGTAAGAGTGTTCAAGTGTCTTATAAATTTATGAAACATATTGGATAAATCACCAACTTACGAGTACTTTGAAAATATATAGTTTCAACCTAGACTACATGAACCCAGAATATTCTATAACTGAGAACCTCGAAGCAACAAAATATTTTTTCGATTACGTTTGAAAATGCAACTTCACAACAAAAATGTGTTTTTCTTAATAATTATGATAGCTTGATTAAGTGAAATGTTTTTTTTTAAGTTTTTATAAAATATTTACACAACAATTTAACAATGATATTATTTTCTAAGTCTAATTTTTTTTAATAAATCATGGAGTTTTTTCGAAAGTACGTCCATATTATTTGATTTTCTTGTATACTGAAACTGAAAACAAAAAATAAAAGCATAGTATTGAAAGATTGTCCACTCCTTTTTATCAGATCTGTTCGATATCAGCCGATACAATGTGATCTTTTATTACAGTTTTATGGCTGCATAATTTGTATTCGCTTCTTTCCCTGTCTAATCTTCTCTCTTCTTTATCTTCCTCAGTTGGAGAGTTTTTTTTTTGCACAGAAATGGATGCCGGGTTGCATTTCACGTGCCGTTTTATTTCGATGTGATAAAATCTCTTGCTGAAAGCCATTACAATAAAAATTTAGCTCGATTCATATCGTTTATCGAGTCTTGCAGCAAAAAGTATGATCAATAGATATAATACACGTTTTTTTTTTTATAATACGATTTTTAAACAAAATAATTTCTTTTCTATAGTATATTGGCACGATTTTTTTATGTGTAAAGATCGTAGCTCGCTCCACTCTCCTCCCAAATATTTCATTCTTGAGTAATCCCAGATAATGTGTGACAAATAAATTAACCATGCTACATTTTATTCAAAACCCATAAACATCAAACATACGTTTTGACACCTTTTATAAATTTATTTCAAATGTTTAATTAAAATATCATACAAACCTAGTACCTACCTATACAAAATACAATGCTAAATAACCGTTTTCTAACAAATTATGTTTTAAAATATTTAAAAAAAAAGTTAAATAAATTTATTTTTTTTCCTTCCTTCCCCAGCACACAGAATGATTAAATATGTATATTTTTTAAATTAGATTTTTTAAAACATATATAATTTTAGTTATTTAATTTTATATCCTGATGAAGGAAATAGTGTTTTTCGAAACTGGTTGGCGTATTTAATTAAACACATAAAGCGGTTCAAAACTGAGTCCTAACTAATTTATATTAAAATGAATAAAAACCTCAACGTAAAGTTGCAACAAATATTAAAAACATTTCAATACAATCATTAGAGTACTAATTATACTCTCTCGTGGAACAATAATTGAAATAACGAATAGCTTGTTGGTCTGGTGATTAAGACGCTGGCCTAGTGACCGGGAGTTCGCGCATCGTTCCAGGAGATCAGCAAGTTAGTTATATTTTTGTAGCACAAGTATTTAGCTTTGTATGAAAATAATAATAATTTTGGTGTGACACATATTCCGTGTTCACATTTCTATTTATTTTTATTTTTATCCATAATAAAATATTACTCATACATAAATATACTGGTACACTCATCCAGCCATATTTTATTTTTTTTAAATAGAGATGCGAACACGAAATACGCGTCATATCTATATTTTTACTATTTTTAAACTAAGCTAAGAAAATAGGACTTACTTGCTGGTCCTCTGGAACGAATTTTAAACCCCCAATTATTGGAACACTAGACGAGTGTCTTAACCATAAAACCAACAAGCACATAAATTCTATAGGTAAGATAAAAATTCCCACATTTCTAATCAACACTATCACTTCTAAATTTAAATCATTGTTTTTTTTCGACCTATATTTTTTCAAATAAAATTCGTTATTGCGGTTTTAAACTTGGTCGGTTACCGTATTACAAATAATGTAATACGGCAAGCGCGTAGTACACTTGTAGAGTGTGACAACACATATGTGTGTAAACCGCAAGGAAAGGGTTGGTATTACATTATTTAATTTTATTTTACCGATAACCCCATCTAAACACTGCCAAATGAACCACCGACTGACTGTCTGTGAGAACCGCAACGCCAAATACAATTCTAACCATACGTTACTCATTTTTCGAAAATAAAATTACCATAATACGATTAATCATATTTTTCCCAAAACTATTTTGCTTTTAATAGAAATCACGAAAAATCATCCAAAATTTTAATTATTTTCAAAGATCTTTTTCTTAAAAATATAAAATTAAACAATTTTTTTTTGGTATTTTGTTTAGTTACGCCAAATCAACACTAAGCAATCAATCTAGCGACAATGGTTGATACCATGTAAGAACGAACGCGTATGTTTCCTACCGGTCCACCAGAGCTAGCTACGTCGCTCCTGATTCTGTCGACATGTATTTAATTTCAATCTCTGTACTTGCATTCTGCCTCATAAATACAGGGTGAATATTATGTTTTTTAGATTGTTAACATTGTTTTATTAACCATATAATAAATTAAATACATGTACTGGTTTCGAAAAATATCACTTTCATCTTCAGGATGTCATCAACTAACCTAAAACACATGTTATATTGTTTATTTAAAATAATCTATTTTTAAAAGTGATAATAAAATATAGTTAACAATCTACACAATGGATTTAAACCACAAAGATGATTTTATAAATATTAAAAACATGAATATTATAAATATGAATTAAATATATTAATTATAAAGATATACATATAAAATCAATTTTATCGAAAAATATTGTTGTTGCGCCACCGGAATTCGAACCTGGATCTCTTTCCTAACCGGGGGAGGTGCTTTATCCAACTAAGCTTCAGCGACATTATTTTTAGCGACAATTTTCGACCCTATATGTTACCTTTTTGATATTAATACATTTAATCGTTCCATCATTTGACAGAGCCATCTTAATAATACTTTTCGATAAAATTGATTTTATATGTATATTTTTATAATTAATATATTTAATTCATATTTAAAATATCACAGACCTATGTTCTGAATAATTACAACTTCACAATAAGAATGTGTTCTCCTAAATAAAATAAAAATAAAAAATAAACATTACAGGCCGATTATTTTTAAATGCCATTTTGGTTTGAAAAATATTTATTAGTTTATATTTAATTGTCGTAGAGAATAGTTAATTACAATTTATTATAAACACTCTAATATATCAAAAACGTGTTTTAAGTTTATTAAAATATTTTATCTAAATAATAATGGCAATACTGTAATCATTCATAGTGATCGTTACATGTTAGAAAACTCATTGGTGACCGAATTGGGTCGATATAATCAGGACGGTGCCATCTCACATACAGCCCGAGCTACGCTTGAAATTTTGCGAGCATTTTTTCCCGGCCGCATAGTGTCAAAAATTGGTGATATCGACTGGCCTTCTCGATCACTTTATTTGACGACTCCCGACTATTTTCGGTAAAGGTATCTGAAAAAAAAGATCTACGCTAATAAACCAATAATAATTTTGATGCTACAGAATAATATTCGAAATGAAATTGCTGAAATAACACGCGAAGTGCGTTAGAATGTTATGGAAAATATTATTAAAAGAGCACGCACTTGTGCCGCTGATAGAAGCGGCCACTTGGCCTTTGTATATTTTATACATAATTGTAATAAACTAATTAATTGATAAATATAAACCAAATAAAAAAATGTATTTCATGCCTAAGTCATTTAAAAAAAAACATCGGCCTGGAACATAATATTCATCCTGTATATATTGTGGATCGATATACGAAGAGATGGGAAAATAAATGCGAGAATTAACAAGATTAGTCGAATAATAGAATACGTCATGAAAATTAAATGGTGGCAGATAATAAGCCGAGAGACCGCCCTAAAATCACTCATCATTATTATCACTCTTTAAACATTTACGTGCAATAACGTGTGATTAAGGCTTAATTCAATAGTCATGTAAATACCGTTGTTTTCAGTGGCTCACGCCACTGTCTGAATATCCTCAACTCCCTTCTAAGTAAGGTGGATACAGAAATATACGAACACGAATGGCCAGCCAACTTGGAAATGGTTTATCATAAATATATGTATATCATTAATTATCCAAATATACCTAAACAGTGTGGATATACATTTATAAAAGAAAATTTTCTGTTTTCGTTTGAGGATAATAATAGACACATGCGGGCGGTGTTGATGTCAAAGTTGGATACGAAATAATGTTTTGTCTCGTCTCTCACTCGCAGAGTAATCAGGATTTTGGTGTTCATAAATCAATAAGTGGAACTTTTACAAATTCACTTTCCAAAATGTATGTATAGCGTCTTGACTAAGAATGATTGACGCGCATGTTCCAAGGAAAAGTTTCTCTCAAAATAGTTGGCACAGAAGGTGATTTATTATGAATGCTAGGTACATAGGTATAGACGGTGAAAAGTTGTTTAATACATTTTGACGCCAATTTGTATACAATAGCAAAAAATCAATGCTTTTAAATATTTTCATCTAACGTTCCGAATAAAATATATTTTAAGGAAATAAAATGTATTGTGTGATTACATATTATATAAGGATTAGATGAAAATTATAATTCGTCTCCAAGTCAGTATTCCGATATCTTTTCTATGACAGGTAGAATTGACAGACAGGAAATTACAGTTTTTCTAAACATAGTTCTGTGATATTTTTAAGACAAATTAAATGTATCAATAAGATAGATGTACAAATAAAATCAATTTATCGAAACAATATTTTGTCCCTACCAGGATTCGAACCAGGAACCTTTAGTATCCGGGAAAGTGCCCTGATGATTATCCATTACTGACCTAACATTTGGTTGAAATTGATTTTATCTGTATATCTGTTTGCGCATTCTCCGGGTCGCGCGTCACGCGAAATGGATTACAATTCTGATAGTAAATCGGAATCAGCGCAAGGTAAGGAAGGGGAATAGGGAAACGTGGTACAGAGAGAGGTAGATGAGAGGATGGGAATCTAATCGAAGGACCAGTGATCTCGGGAACCGGGATTTGGAAGGACTGCTCTCTCCGGAAATTTCTGTGGTCGCCGCCGAGATCACACAATGATGCACGAGTATGGTGATGATTTCCGCTCCCGACTGAAGACGGCGATGTTAATATGCATCCACGGCACACACAAATAATAATTACTATGATCACACATAAAATACAGTGCCGGTGCACTGAAGCTTAAAGGGTTCATACCGCGAATGGTATCGCAATATCGAGATAGAACAAAATATCGCTTAAGTTGACGTATGTTGGCGTCAAGGTCACATTTCACACTGGAACAAAAGCTGATGACAAATCCAAAGCCGGAGAGAAAGTAAAGTGCCACCTCGCGGAGACCATCAGTTGTTAAACGGCGCCACCTACATCACCTGTAAAATCCTTTTGATGCAACATATACCCACACGCGGAGTCTTACATCATCCATTCAACATCACCAACATTACTTTCCTATTGGGGATCCAATCACATCTCATAGCGGTAACCTTATATAACACATGTTAACATTCAGTCCCTAACAATAATATACGGTCAACAAGTAAATAATGAGTAAAATCAGTCATGCTACTTCCCCAGAAAGGCAGAAATACACGTTCAATGAAAAAGTCATATCATATAAAGGAAGATTTTCTCATTCATGCCAAAGTTACCTCCTGATGGTATAAATAGGTCCATTACGCAAATGGAGCACAGATTCCTCATTAGGCTCTGTCCATCCGTTCATCCCCCGCGGACCGCATGCCTCCGCGCCCTCGCTCAACTAAACAGGGCCTGTTTTAGCTAACAAATCTTGGCTGAAACACCCCAATTAATCGAAATTGTACTCTTTTTATCTGCTGATCTATACAAATATTGTATTTAATCAAGAGCATTGAGTGGAGAGATTTCTTTGCAAGATTTGCTGAAAAAATAAGTGAATTAGTTTGTTTTTAACTATATCTTAAATTTAGTATATTAATTTATATCATATTGTGCAAGGTATTACAAATTTTAGATCATAATTTACAGAAATGTATTGTTTTATATCAGTGTATTATAAAATATTACAGGATTGCAAGGATTTAATGTGTGTATTTTTAATTTAATTCATTAGAGAAATAGATATGTACAAAAGACCGACACAAGTCGCCGATCAATCAAGACGAAATACGTAGATGGATAGTTGAAAGGAGTAGAGAATGTAATAGGGAATTAGAAATAGATAATGATAAGGGATGACGGAATCCTTCGATAGCAGACTAAAATGGTATAAGGGGGACCGCTCGACTCATCCGATGATGTCCCCATCACCGGCTCATCCTGAAGTTCTCCCACAGCAAATCTCTGATAAACTTCACCGTCCACAAAACACCAAAATCACAGCGGTATAAACTGATTACGATTCTCTATGACAAGTGTAAAAAACGAACAAGTCGTGCTGAAAGACAGGTGTATACCGAACTACCGATCCAACACAAATTGATCACACGAGGACAATTCCTCTCCAAATTTCGACGAATTTGATGAATCTAAAAAAAAAACAGTCGAGCTGAAGGAACAATGTGTACCGACTTAGGATTGGACTAGGTGAGGGGACAAAATAAAATAACATTACATTTTAACAATAATAATATTATACTTTTAAAATCAGCAATGTTATCTTTGTGGTTAAGATTCATATTTTTATTTATTATCTATTATTTATTATTATTTATTTATTATTTATTATAGATAATAAATAAAAAAATAATAATAATATTATTTAAAATAATTAAATACATGTAGAAATTATGTGTTCACCCCTAACAAAAAAAAATTACGAATACGCAACATATATCTTTTAGTTAGCAGAAATTTGTTTATTGTTTAACGTTATCAGAATAATTACTTAGTACTTTACTACTTATAATTACAACCAACTATACCCTCTCCTAAATTTCTACAGTACACTATCCCTACAAAACAAATAACTCTTGTACAAAGCAATAATCCGTCCTATACTCACATAAGCTAGCCCCATCTGAGGTTCAAGTAACACACACATTTTAGAATCCAAATAACACTACATCCTTAGGAGAATTACAAACTCAGCCTGGTTTGTCAGAAACACAATCATTCGGAGAGACTCAAACATACCCTCACTCAAAAGATACATACACGATTTATCGTCAAAATTTTATTCTAAATTAATTTCCATCCCAAACCCATCCATAAACTCCCTCGGCCTGTATGATCCCTCATCCGATCCTCAACATCTTGGTCCCATTTCACTTATTTACCATGTTCTTGACCCTATTGAATAAAATTTATAAAAAGATTCTATTAAAACTTTAACTAAAAATATAAAAATTTGTAAAAAAAATCAAACAAAAAAGAATTAACAAAATAATAAAAAAGTATAGTATAAAAATTTTTTACCCATTTTTGCTACTACTTTATACATTTATATACAAAGTTAAAATTACCTGATATTAAAATAAAAAATTCACTTGTTCCTTCCCTGAATAGGGTCCCCCAAAAAATCTTACGCCATTGTTATTACCTCATATGTCGGAGACAAGAGGGCTCAGCCCTTATCCTTTTCCTCTTTAAGAATCGAATCAGAGCCAGACTACCTATAATCAAAACAATTAGTTCTGCGCGTTATTTGCTATTATTTTGTGGAATGGAAGCATTCACAACGAAGACATGATAAGTTGACTTTAATTATTTGAATACAGAAGAATGTCCAAAATAAACTGGATGGGTAGAGTTACGAATGAAGATGTTATGATTCAGAGTAATAAAAGACAAAGTATTTAAAATAATATAAATTAGAAAACTTTAATATCTCGGGGATATGATGAGACATCCAGAGAAATATGAGATCTTGCACCTCACAATGCAGGGAAAGATTGCTGGAAGAAGGAGAACATCATGTATGAAGAACCTAAGGTAATGGTTTGGCCAGTCTACTGTAGAGCTTTTACAGGTGGCAGTAAACAAAGTGATGATAGCCAACAAGATGGCCAACGTCTGTTCAACGGACAAGATTGTGCATTCTGCGTCCAAATTTCCATTCATACATTTTCTCATGCTCGTCTTTTCAATGTGAATGTGACCTTGATGCCAGCAGACGTCAACTTGACCGATATTTGTTCGATCTCGACATTGCGATAGCATCCGCGGTGTGGACCTTTCTGCTCCAGTGCACCAGTACTGTATTGTTTGTGATTCTGTGATTTGTATGCACAGTGATATTATTTGTTTGTGCCGTGAGTGAACTTGCAACATCGCCATATTCAATTGGAATCGGAGATCGGCTCATCCACGTACCATTTGTGTGATCTTGGCGACGACTGCAGGGATTACGAAGGCGTCATATACGAGGTAAGGCGAGCAGTTCCCGGTTCCCCTAAATTCACTGGTCCTTTGATTAGAACTCCTATTCCCTCACCGACCTCATCCTGTACCACGTTTCCCTACTTATTTTTCCTACCCTGCGGTGATTCCAATTTACGACCGGAATTGTCTTATTCCATTCCGCGGGACGTGTGACCTAGAGATTACAAAATTTATATAATAAATATTAATAACAGATGTATCAATTTGAAAGTGCAACATACAAGTTCGAAAAATTGTCATTTACTTACTATTTTGACATGGTGTAATAGGTCATCGTACTTCACTGGATAGGAAGGGTTCCTTATTCAAGTCCAGGCGGCAACAAAAATATTTATACATTTAATTTGTATTTTTATTTATTATCATTGTTTTATTAACCACTAAATTGAGTTTAAATACATCTATCAGTTTCGAAAAATACCATTTTCTTCTTCAGGATGTCATAACTAACTAAAACATATATTATTGTTTCTTTGCCAGAATTTATTTAAAAAAAATCTATTTTAGAAACATTTGAGATATTTGAGCAATAGTGGGTTTTCAGAATTTGCTAATCATTTGATAGAAAATGGTCATGGTTTTGATAAAAAAATGGGATTGTCAAATTTGCATATAAACAGTGTTGGTCACAAATTAAATAATTTGGAATCGTTGGAGATAATTAAAGCGTGTAAAACTAATCAAAAAATTATAAACAACCAACTAAATTTAACTACAAGTCCCATTCTAAAATTTTTTCCTAAAAATTATTCGAGTAAATTTGTATTAAGTAATGATTTGAATTAGGTACTAAAAAAAATTTTTAACAATAGATTCTGGCAAAGAAACAATAATATATGTTTTAGTTAGTTATGACATCCTGAAGAAGAAAATGGAATTTTTCGGAACCGGTAGATGTATTTAAACTCAATTTAGTGGTTAATAAAACAAAGATAATAAATAAAAATATGAATTTTAACCACAAAGTTAATATTGCTAATTTTAAAAGTACATTTAATTTGTATTAAATATCACAAAAATAAAAAATAATAATAAAATACATATTTGTATTGTCTATTTTTTTTTTATTAAATTCAATCTTAACACTGACACCAAACACTGAAAAAATATTATTAATTTTATTCTCAGATGGTACAGTAATAAGATTAACATTGTTACTTTATTTGAACTGAATTTCTCAATTTATCTTCTGTGCACCCCAAATCCGTACATCTCCAGCCCCTGCCGCCCGTTTCTCCAACCCCTTCTTTTCACCTGTGCCCGAATAAAATATCCAGAATGCTGGCTCAATTACATTAGTATGATAAAAGGCGGGGATGTTGGGGTTGGAGCCTGAGGGTTGGGATGGAAAAGAAGCAGACACAGTTTAACGGGTGTTAGATTATTGCGGAACGAGTAATGGTGTGTTTTTAACCATTTCGTTATCGGGATTTCTGATTTATACGCACAAAAAATACATGATACATTCAAAGATATAAAAATAAAATCGATATAAACATTGTAACATAAAATATATCAGAACAAGAACTTAAAGAAATAGTATTTTATTATTTAATAAAACAGAATCTTTGTTTTTATTTTCTTATGCAAGATGTAACAGACCTAGTCTACAATACTTTAGAAGGTTATATCTTATAAAAACGTAAGTCGAAAATTTTCAAGCTGGCATGTCCTATTTTCAACCATTTCAGAAATAATCGAAATTCTTTATTCGATTTATTTATTACAGTGTATTGAATTAAATATTGT
This sequence comes from Eubasilissa splendida, assembly GCA_031772225.1. NCBI lineage: Eukaryota > Metazoa > Arthropoda > Insecta > Trichoptera > Phryganeidae > Eubasilissa > Eubasilissa splendida. The sequence continues at coordinate 24,185,619 of CM062857.1, read as the reverse complement.
GTACGATCTAATACTTGTACAATTCTATCAAAAAATAATTAAATCATCTTACAATTAAAAAGAAAATTGCTGTAAAACCCTAGATGAATTTAAATTACAATTTAACCTTTACCATACCATGCTAAAAATACCCTACGCAGCCATGCTGTCAACTCGTGTTACTGCAAGAAATTTGAATTTTTTTAACACTTTAAATGGGAATAAAATGCTTTTACAAGCTTAAATGGCTTTAAAATAGTTAATGTCACAGTTACTATAAATATAATAATAAATAATAAATATAATATTTAAATACGTTCATTTTATTCTCAAACATTATTCTTGTAACGCATTCATCAAAAGACCCATCTAACATGACCTGCATCTATATCTCTCATCATTAAAATTAACGTGTGATCTTTTTCACGTGGTACAAGTGGTATTTTTAACGCAGATAGCATGCAACACATCAATTTTACAAAGCATTGATTTAAAAAATTATTATTTTTATTATGAGTCGCTTTACATAATTGATATACTCATTTCTAAGTGCAAAAGATTTTTTAGGACTAGTTAAAATGTTAGTTTCACATTGTGCATATTTATAGAAATACAATTTGATTGGCTCGGTAGACCTATGTTACTACATGGCTGGGGATGGGTTAATCATTCTCCACTAGAAGGTTAAGTCCCCCCTCCAGGACTTTGTAACTTCCACTCGCACGAGCAGTAAAATAACAAAAAACAAACGCAATTTTCGAATATCTTCAAGTAATTAGACCCGCTATGCAAAAGGTATTCCTTGAAATGTATTTAAATTATTATTTTTTAATTAACGCTTTAGCCTTTTTACACGGAATATCTTCATACTTGTATTTTATTGTAGACTTATAGAAAATATTTTTTTATTGTCTCCTAAAACTACAGTTCTCTAATGGTTCTCAACTAAGACAACATTTAATTTGGTTGATAAGACTAATATATAGTGCACAATACTTTAGGAGGTTATACCTTATGTTATGTACAGACAGGGTGTTTTTTTAGAGGTTTGTTTATCGAATTGGCAACACTTTTTCCAGCGATAGCCAATTTGACACCTAACAGCCGATTTATACTCAGTTTAGTTGCCATTTCACTATGAATAGACTTACGCTAGAACAACGCTTGCAAATTGTGTAAATTTATTTTGAAAGTCGATTCGCCATCGTGCACAACAGTTTTTCGACTTTTTCGTTCCTCAATTGAATGGAATTAGAGAAGAGCTGTGGTTTCAACAATACGACGCAACATGCCATACAGCGTGCGCCACAATCAATTTATTAAAGGAAATATTCGATGAACGCAAAGTTTTGACGAATCTTGTTTTATATAAGAAATTTATTCGTGTATGGGTGACACGTTTTATTGTTATTATTTATTTTTTTGTAGAGAAATAAGCAGTGTAACAATAATAACTAATAATTAAATAATATATAAAAAAAACACCAGTGAAGTTTCTTCGGAACTAAATAACTAGTACATAATAAACTAAAAAATAGTACACTCAAATAAAGTGATATACAAAAAGACTTTTACATTAAAATAAATATACTAAACTAAAAAATAGTGACTATATATTGAAAAAAAACTGAAAAAAGAAACAAAAGAGTGTTTTTAAACTGTACATACAAAGTGGAAAGGGTAAGGAGGGGAGGGAAATGGGATGAGATTGGAGCTCTTTAGGAAGGTAGTTAGGTCTATCCGTGTAAGAGTGACTCAATCCATTTTGTGTCTCGTCCACTTTCCCTCTTTTGAGAGTGTTTTTGATGACTGGATCCTTGAGTATCTTCCTTGAACTACTGCATCTTAATTTTTCATCAATTTTTCATCTAAATAAAAAAAATGCGTCTCAAAAGGCATCAATCCGACTTCTCTCTCATGCTTTCAGGATCTATTGCTTTCTTGTACAAGATATTAATTTAATGTTGTTATTTTATCGAACTCGCCATTTTTTCTGTGTCTATCTAAGCATCCCTTTTTTTTAACTGGATCGTATTCCATGTTAATGGATCATCAAACCACCAATTCAAATCACCAACAAAACACTACTAACTGTTATTTAAAATATGAGTTAAATATCTTAATTAGAAAGATATACATATAAAATCAATTAAACCGAAAAATACTGTTATTGCGCCACTGGGATTCGAACCTGGATCTTTTTCCTAACCGGGGAAGGTGCATTATCCAACTATGCTACAGCTCTTTCAAATAATGGAACGATTAAATGTATTAATATCAAAAAGGTAACATATAGGTTCGAAAATTGTCGCTAAAAATATTGTCGCTGTAGCATAGTTGGATAATGCAACTTTCCCGGTTAGGAAAGAGATCCAGGTTCGAATTCCGGTGGCGCAACAACAATATTTTTCGATAAAATTGATTTTATATGTATATCTTTCTAATAAACATATTTAATTCATATTTAAAATATCACAGACCGTCTGTTCTGAATAATTACAACTTCACAATAAGAATGTGTTCTCCTAAACAAGCTGTTATATCCAACGTGAAATGAAACATTAATATAATTAAATAATTATAATTATTACATAGGTACCGGCATAAAAAAATAAATTCTTATTATTTTAAATCACCTGCATTGCAATGTTCCAATTTTTTCAAATATCTGCCAATAGATTTATTTGTTCACTCTTTTAAATCAATGTATCTTTTTATTAAAAAAGTTGCTTACACACAATTTTACTTCTATTTAAAGAAATGTATGAATACTCCATTCAATTTTCATTTGTGACAAACATAATGATTTTATCTATAAGATACCTATAATTAATTTTTGGAACCCACTGTAATATATGACTTACCAGAACAATTTTTAATTTCAGAATAATGTCTCTTGTTAATTAAAATACTTCATTTGAATCACTTATAAGTAAACAGAAAAAATCTGTTCACCAGATATTTTAATTAAAATTATCAAGGAATTGTGTTTCAAACAAAACAAAAAAATAAACGAATCTCATTCCTCAATCTCGATACATTTGAATTCATTACCTCAAAATGTATATCCTTGAAATAGTACGTATTATCTGCAAGCTAGTTAAAATAATTCTCGTATTTGTTCATTGGCTAGTAGCAGATGCTTGAAACTTGTTGCTCCAGCAATTCTTGTAGATAATTAGCACACTGATTTTCCTTTGCGATGTTGTTCTCATAAGTAAATTCTACTATTTTGTTAATTTTTTTATGAAAATGGCGCTATATACCAGACGCGTTTTTTAAGTAAGTACCAGATTTTTTTTTAAGAAACACATCATTTTTACAACACTACCTTTTTGAGACGCTACACACCTTAAATCATTTCTCAACATAATCGCCACCATTATTAAGGCAGTTGTCATAACGGGTCACCAATTTTTGTATATATTCATCATAGAACAGAGCCTAAAAAAGCCTGTCTAAAAAATTGAAGGATTCATCTCAGGAAAATGGTTTAGAGTCTGCCCCTGATGTTCAGTTCTTGCATAATGGCGACATTCGTGTCTTGCCATCTATTGTATGCGGAACATGTGTCTCCAGTACCACATCTCAAAGGCATCAATCTGTCGTCTCTCCCTTACTTTCAGGATTCATGATTCCACATGTTTTATTGTTTATTAGCAACACTGTGAGAAATAGGCTCTGTATGATATACGAACATCTACACGTTAAAGTAAACAATACTCAGATGAAAACACGTAAGCTTTGCATGAAATGGCTGTATGTAACACGTTATCCATCAGACGCCGTGCGCAATAACTCTACCTCTTGAACACGACATTACAACCAAATAATGCTAGTTTTTTAACAATCTCCCCATCACAATTATAAAAATTACGGACTATCATAAATTTGTAACTGAAGTAAAAATATATGTACACAGACTAACTGAATTAATACATATGTCGTTCCATTATTTGAAAGCCATCTACATTGTTTTTACGGAATCTCAAATACCTTTGAGTAAACCGACTGCAGACGCCAGAATTATCAATTCATTTTTATTAAAATTTGGACACATTGATACAACTTGTATTATTAAGGAGAACACATTCTAATTGTGAAGTTGTAATTAATAATTAGATTTAATAATAATAATTACAACTTCACATTAAGAATGTGTTCTCCTTAATAATACTATTCCTTGTATCTGCGGTCGCTCTACATTTATATAATATTATTTATGATGTAAATGTATTTTATATTTAATTCTGTTTATTCTAAATCCTGCGCAAAACATAAGCGCTATGCCCCAAACCCCCGTCAACCCATCTGAATTTCTAGCAACATTGTATAGGGATCGCTACAACATAATATTTTCCAACAGAAATGCATTTATTTATATGCATTGTGTACCTCCATGTGTTAATTCTATACAGAGATATAAAGCGCATCATAATTTTTAATAATTATACTTTTATGGTTCTCGATACACAGCACGTACATCAATATTAAATTTAATTAAAATACGAATAAAGATTTTATATCTACAAATAAATAATTTTATTTAGATTTTTTTAATACAATGAAAATTTGATAATTAATTTATATTTTTCCTAAAAAGGTTTTTACACTATTTAACCATGCAAATGCCTACGTTCATTTTTATCAAGGTAAGGGTGGAGAGAGAATATTTAGAAAAGAGGCCACGTGAACAATAAAGTTTTATATTATCATTATTGATTGTATATATCCTTTTCATTGAAACATTTATATGTGGAATATCTTTAGACTAAAATATCTGGAATATATATAAAAAGGCAATATTGAAAAGGAATTCGTATGTGGTGTAGAAAATAATATTTTATTTAATATTGTACAGATATAATATTGACATAGATGAACACAATTTTACGTAACTTTAGAACTAATATTATGTACCTACTGTACGAACGAACCTACAAATCAACGAATACATGATGCCCCATGTACATTTCTTGCTAAAAACGGTAAAAAAGAACACCTGCAAACCATACATGCGACTAATTCCTACGTTTTCGTATATAACAACACATTTCCTTTAATATACTATAAACAGGCGCATGCAGTCAGTACATTGAAATAAGCTATCCTTATTTATATATTTTTAGAAATAAAGCGAAATTAAATATTTTTCTGACAGATTACTACCATATATTGAAAACTGAATAGTAAGAATATTACGAAATGAACATTTTATTTAGGTTTATTTCGCAGAAATTCTAGTGAAGTACAGCTTATTTCAATGTACTGACTGCACGCGCCTGTTTATAGTATATTAAAGGAAATGTGTTGTTATATACGAAAATATAGGAATTAGTCACATGTATGCCACTGAATATAAGGGCCTATTTATGTCACGTCCGCCATACACAAGTAATAGCACGTAGGCAGAAAATTTTTATATACTTATAAAATGCACGTAAATATTTTATAACCAGTTCTCTTGAATAAATCTAACGTGAAAAAACTTTACATTTTATTAATGGAGTACATACTGAAAGCATAATACATAACCTTCACATACGTCTTCACAAATCATTATCAGTCAGTTGAATTATCAAAGTTCAAAAATTCACTTCTAGTGTACACACATCAATAGTCAATAGTAAACCAATCTTGTATACAATTTCAAACGAATTACACCACGTGCCTGTTGTCCGTGGATCGCTTTCATCGTGAGTCTCTCCAGCTGCACAACAACCCCCGCCAGCGGACCAAACACCCCCACCCGCCGCCGCCTGGCAGCAACCCCCTAGGTGTCGGTAACGGATGATTAGTAATTCATGCGACAGTCGCTAGAGCGCACAATGGAGTTCCGGCATCTCCTGGAGGGCCGCGGTTGCATAATATGACGCAGAGTACGATTCTGATTTGTGATTCGCTCATCTGGTTAGTAATATTGTCACAGATTACCTTTGTAACAACACAGGTTGGTGCTTATTAAGATCGAAGTATAATAAAATACTGAAAGAGTCAAATTACTCCATTATGCTATACTATTATGATATTTAATAAGTTACTTCATTTGAAAAAATTCGCCTGGAGAAGAGATCTGAGCGATATAGTACATCCATATAAAATTATCAACAGCATGTTGAACTGCCCTGAATTAACACAAATGTTTTCAAAAGTACCAACTCAAACGAGACAACATAAAGTATTCTTTGTAGGTACCCATAGAAATAACTATGCCCTAAACTCGCCAATAATACGCATGCATTTTTAGTTGCAAGATAAACTTAATAAACGAACTGAAGAAATATGTGTACTTGGAATATATTTTAGTTTTAAAATGATGTACCTACTGTTATACCTAAATAAAAATATATTATTGTTTATGTTGAAACTTACAGGAGCGTTTAAATAAACTTTAGGAAAACCATTATACTTTAGTTGTACACTTTTCAGATGAATGATAACAAGTTTGTTCTAAAACAAATAGCATTTTAGATATCAGTACATGATAGTTAGGCAAATCGATGTGACAAAAGAAGAAAAAGATACATTAGAAATTTATCTTACATAGAAAATCATTAAAGACACGTGTGGCAAAAAAATATAACGTATGTTTTATTTTCTTCTTTATTACGTATACACTCTGGTCTCTTTTTATGCGGTAGATACGTTCCATAGGAAAACGCATAAAAAAGACTAGACACACGTATAAAAATAAAGGATACGTTCCATAATTTTCTAAAATCGAAATTTTTTAGAATATACGTTGTCGCTGACAGCTGTTGGAACCATACACAATTTAGCTGTAAACTAACAGACGTTTATAGGATGACCGTCGGTAAGATAGACTACCGGACCATTAAGGGACGTTTATAAAAACAGCCCTTAAAGTAAATAACGTACCTGCAATACGTCTGAATGTCGAATGCTAACTGATAATTTCTGAAAACAATGGAGGGGAGAAATGCGACCAGACATGCCCAATTTCACTTGGCTTCGGCCGAATTGTACTGGCGCAGACTGCGTTTTCATATACAGTCAAAATTCTTCGAATTTTTGACGCATGTCAAATTGGTCTAAAACAGTTATTTAAAAAAAAAATTCTTCTTGAAATATAAACCGCATAACTTTAAAACCGCATAGAAAGAGACCCGAGTGTATATTCATTTTAATTTTATTTTTTGCCAAACTGTATGGTAGTTTTACGGCAAGGATTGCCTTTTACATAGTTAAACTTTTTTTTTTATATGAATAAAATATGGCAAGGGGGAACAAATTTGATAAAACGATGTTAGATGAATTACTTATATTAAATAAATATGAATTAAATATATTCATTAGAAAGATATACATATAAAATCAATTTTATCGAAAAATATTGTTGTTGCGCCACCGGGATTTGAACCTGGATCTCTTTCCTAACCGGGGAAGGTGCATTATCCAACTATGCTACAGCGACAATATTTTTAGCGACAATTTTCGAACCTATATGTTACCTTTTTGATATTAATACATTTAATCGTTCCATTATTTGAAAGAGCTGTAGCTTAGTTGGATAAAGCACCTTCCCCGGTTAGGAAAGAGATCCAGGTTCGAATCCCGGTGGCGCAACAACAATATTTTTCGATAAAATTGATTTTATATGTATATCTTTATAATTAATATATTTAATTCATATTTAAAATATCACAGACCTATGTTCTGAATAATTACAACTTCACAATAAGAATGTGTTCTCCTAAATTACTTATATATATAAATATAAAGAATAAAATATATATAAAGAAAAAAATCAATCTTTCGAAAAGATATACAACTTTTACAGAGTATAACAGACCTAGTTCACAGTATTTAATGGGGGATACCTGAATATAATACGATATAACAAAAAAATAAAAAAAATTATAAGAATATGTTATTTTACTTTGTATTTTAAGGTAGTCACTCGGATCGCATTATTTTTTTTAATGTTTATAATGGTCTTTATTGATTTTGTTAATTATTCTTTGCACAATACATTTTCTCGATTTTTATATGTTGGATTTAAAATTTCCGCGAACTTGTATCTCTTCAAATTTAGATCGTGTTTTTTGTAAATGGTTTCCTTGTCAAAATCTAGGAACGGTAAAACGTCCCATTGTAGAGGCATTGCCTCAAAAAATTACGATTCAACGGTATCTGTTTACTTGAGATATAAATATTCCATTGTTAAATATCAAAACGTCCTCAAAGAAGCCATATACAAAAAACGTAATCTAACCTAGAAAAGACACCAGTTCTATTTATTATATATCGCGCAATTTTCCATAATATTTTCCCCAGATATAGCGTCACACGACAAATACACATTTCAGGGTTTTTATTGTATTAAGATAACGTCAATTTAAAACAAATTAGATACATATTTAAAAATATAGTGACAGCTAATTATGTCATATAATAGTTATACTAACGTCTGATTTTATCTTTCTTTTTTACTGAACTAAATTTGAAAAAATCGCAACTTCACAAATGAAACATGATTTAATTTAGAAATTAACTTAATATTTTATAGTATAAAAGTTAAGATGGTTAAACTTATTTTATTATTCTTTGTATAAAGTTTTCAGAAAACAATATTTAAATGGATTACTGAAAATAAACGGTTCTAAAAGCTTTATAAAATGTTGTGGCAATTCTCGAGAGTTTTTGAACATAAAAATTTTCCAACCGTGCAAGGTTGGGGTTTCTTAAATAATTTAATATAATTTACATAATATTTAGATCTAATCATTTATTTGAAAACTTAAAATCTATTAAACAATAATTTTACTCTTATATTTCTGTATAAGAAAAATTATTATTAATATTCTAATTTATGTTCAAAATATTATTCGCACTAGAACGGTGTAAATAGTCTCAAGACCTCGACCTTAAACGAGTTTATTGACTCTCTCCGATTTCTGTAGACTGAACTAACATTAAGTCGAAGTCACTGCTAAGTTATTCAGCACAGAGAGTAATCCTCTCTAAATTGAATTAATTTGACAGAACTCAATTTGAATATTACGAGATTGTTAAATTTTCACTTAAATCTCACATTACCAATCAAACAGTAGCAAACTTGTTAAAAATAATTATAAATTTGTAAGAATTAACAAATAATGTCCTTCAGAATCGGTAATAAATTTATTAAACAAATAATAGATATCTAAAAGAGACGAAGCTACTTTTTATTAAATGGAAAAATATGAAGGTATGTGTCATCGGCTGACTTAAGCGATCATCCTGTACAATGAAACGTTCACTATTCCACCCAATCAACCTTTATATCTATCAAATTTTTTAAAGTTGTATATATGTTAATATTTGGAATCTCTTCGAATACCATTACACTATCGCCATCTATGGACTAAATTTGATATTCATTTTCAATGAGAATATATATATATATTTTTAAAATTATTTAAATCAATATTCTTTGTCTGTAAAATGTTTTAACACATACTAGAATACGCCTGAAAATATTTTCCAATTTTTGTATATTTTCTTATTTTGACTAGTATTTAAATAAGTCCAAGAACACACAATTTCTAGATTTTCACCTACAAAAGCTCTATTATTAAACAAATAATAGATACCTCATATATCGAAACAATATTTAGTTTCTACATATTGTATTAATTTATGATTTAATAAACGTCGTTTTATAAACATAAATATTAAAACGGCATTATCCAGGTGGTACTAACTGTCTATTAATTGTTGTAAGTTTTCCTCCGTGGTATTAATTTTTAATGAATATATTGCACACTTGAGTGAGTACTTATTGATCTATCAACCCTTACCGTTCCGTCTCGGTGAGGCTTTAAACTATTCAGGAGCTGTTTCAACTCCACAAACCCCAGAGGATGCCGCAACCTCCGGTCACTCGGGGGTTGGGGTTGGAGAAGGCTACGCGGCCGTGATTTAGTGGCGGCCGATTTCGGTTTTGTAAACAATGCAGCGGTAACGGATTGATGGCTACAAACGGGTTGTTAGAAGGGGTACATTATTACCTATGCCGGGACAAGGGTTGGTCATTGTCTGTATTGGCAATGTTCTAAAGGTAGAGAGACCACCGAACATTTGTAATCATTCAAAGTTAAAAGCATCTTCCTCGGTACCACGTTTAATTTAATCAATTTAATCAAATGTAATAAATCTAATCACGTTTTGAAACATAGTATCTATATTGTATTTGAAATAATATCATAACCACCTACAAAAATTATCGAATTATAAATATTAAGTATATGAAGTAGAAACATTACATAAAAGATTGATTTCAAAATAAGTTATTTTAAACTGGTTTTTAAGTCAAGGTATAATTAATGATAAAAATAACATATTTATAAAAGCCACTCTGATTAATTTCACGTCACAAACAAATTCATAAGGAAATTATACATATAAAATTGCTATCAATTACAATATTTAAATGAAGCGAACTGTTTCAGCTGGATAGATTACAATCCGTTCTAAATTCACTTGCACGGATAATAAATGGAGAATTCTCTAATGTAACATCCCTTTTACATGAACTATACGGGCTCAGGTTCCCTGAAAGAGTTGAATTTAAATTGTGCTGGTTGATGTACAAGGCGACACATAATATGGCGCCTATATATATTCAAGAGCTTTGTATCCCAGACAATTTTAGTGATAGACGTCAAACTCTCAGGTCAGCCTCTACTTCAGCCACAGGAAGAGTTGTAGAACTTAAAAACGTGGGACTCTTTTCTCTTCACCATAAGAAATAATGTATCAGAGACTTTATTTAAGACTGTATTTTTCAAAAAATCATTTTAATGAGTTAAAATAACAATTTTTAATTTCATAAACAATGATAATGCAGGACTATACACAGTTTGCGTTTAAAACGCCCTTGAGATCAAGGTTTTTACGAAAATGACGCAATACAAATTACCCAATATTTTTTTTTTTTAAATCTGTAAAGCAAATAAAAATTTCATTTAAATTTTCATGGCGGAGAACTGAACTCGGGTCTTCCGCGTGACGCTACTGCGAAGGAAAACAAGCAATATGTGAAAATTACAATTTGAAAATATCTTGAACTCTTTATTAATACTTAGTTTGTAATAAAGTTAACCAGGGATATGTATTTTAAAAATAAAATAAAATATTAATACATATTAATAATGTATAAATATTAATGTTTAACAAAAATCTTAATCAGTATTAGGTATATGACAGTGAGAGATGACTAACTACTTACTACCCAGAACCGTTCTATAAGCGAAAGCTCCTATATCGGTCGTTCTCATTCGCCGCCAGCTTGACGATTTTACATGGGATCAGGGTGCCGATACATGGCTACATAAATAAAATACACCCCTTACTTCTCCCAACAAGAAGCATTATATGATAATTGGACACCTCAATGTACTAGGGGATTACCTAAGATGGTAGAGTATTTAATTAGCACGTGAAAAATAACGGGATCGATACCCGACGCCACCAAAAATTTTATGAATTCAAAAAGGTTTTGAAGGCTCCCGGTATCCATTCCCGAATCAGTAAAGGTGAAAATAAAATAAAAGTGAGAGTCGATAGGTACATTTATATCTTTCTAATTAATAAATGTTATTAGTATTTAATATAATAATAATTAAAATAGGCATTCGGTGAGAGGTGAGTGCAGTACTTCAAACCACAATAAAAAATATATACTCACCACAGGAACTAGAACCCGGAAGTGTTTTTAATTTAATTAGTATTTAAAATATCACAGACCTATGTTCTGAATAATTACAACTTTACAATAAGAATGTGTTCTCCTTGGTAAGATAATTTTTCAGTCAACAAATTTAATCAGGTATTACCAAAGCTTCCTAGAAGGAATTAATAGTCCACGAGCAAGCTTCCTTGAATTCATTTTAACAGGATGATAGGATTACGAGCATATTTATTTAATTTTATATTAAAACGATACAGAGTACCATTAGGAACAATGTACAATATAAAAGCAATAATAGCCTTAACCTAAAAGTAAAAAAATAAAAATAAAAGAGACAGAGAAGAAAAATAAAAATATAGTAAATGTATTACATTATATATATTATAGTATAAAAACTATGACAGTGTATGACCGTGCAAATTGTATTGGTCTCAAATTAGTTATCCTGATCTGCCAGCTATAAATAAATACATATGTTAATTATGAATTAAATAGATTAATTAGAAAGATAAACATATAAAATCAATTTTATCTAAAAATATTGTTGTTGCGCCACCGGGATTCGAACCTGGATCTCTTTCCAAACTGGGGAAGGTGCATTATTCAACTATGCTACAGCGACGATATTTTTAAGGACAAATTTTCGAACCTATATGTTATCATTTTGATATTAATACATTTAATCGTTCCATTATTTGAAAGAGCCATCAACCTTATTTTTACGGAATCGCAAATACCTTTGAGTAATCTGATAGCAGACGCCAGAATTATCAATTTATTTTTATTACATTTTGAACACATTGATGCAACTTTATTATTAGGAGAACACATTCTTATTGTATAATTACAACTTCACAATAAGAATGTATTCTCCTTATAAATACATATGTAAAAACTTTTTTGTATTTCGGTAATGTTATATTCCATACATAAAATGTATAAATTGGAGACAGAACAATATTTTTAAAGCTGTAGATACGGCTAACAAGATCCAAGTTGCTTGCAACCGCTCTCCAACTGTCTGATTGGTCAGCCTGTCTGCGTCTGGAGTGGGGTCCAGCACAGACAAAGGGCACTGGAAAACTTGAAGGTACTTACTATTTTTAGTGTGGATATGGCGTAGTGGGTTTGACGTGGCTTGCAAGTGTCCTAACTTAACTAGTTGAACACTTTTGAAAGACTACTACGCAATACAGTAGCAGAATGTGTACTTCAAATTGTAAATATCTAATGATGTCGTTTGTTGAAATTGGAAACCTCTATTCAAATAGTTCGCTGCTAAATATTTGTAATAAAATAAAGTATTCAGATACCGGTTATATTACCAAATATAGATAAATACTATTTATTTTGTATGTACTTAAATTCTACCTAAAATCATTCAAATAGTTTATAAAGGGTGGGCCAACTAGGGCTGACTATTTTTACATTATTTTTAATTTTATTTTTAATTATATTTTTTTTGCAGATAATAAAGAATTTATGAAAGTTTATAATAACTATATACCCAGTTACAATTATTGAATTGTATTATGTTTCGCGACGATCAATTTTCGGTGACCGGCTAATTAAAAAAAAAGTAGAGTTTGCTTGGCCTCCCCGTTCCCCAGATTTAACGGCGTGTGGGGCTACTTTTTGTATTTTTATGGGGCTTCTTAAAGGGCCGAGTTTACATGAACAAACCGGCAACAATTCATTAGCTTAAACAAAATATTCATGCAGAAATAACAAATTTGGTGCGTAATGTAATGGAAAATATAATGCAAATATTTGTCAACAAGAAAATGGAGGTCATTTAAATGATGTTATTTTCCACACATAGATTAAAAAAAAGTTAACAAAATACACTTTTATGCAATAATTTTTTTTCTTAATAAATATTAAAATTACAAAAGTTATATGCATTTTACATCAGTCCAAGTTGGCCCACTCTGTACTATTCGATACTGAAAAGTTACAACTTCTGCTTTTATTTTGAAATTGTTCTCAAGTAAGGATAAATTAAATTACACACTTAACATAGATGTGTGTATAAATAAATATTATATGTATGATCAGTTGCCATAATTAGATTGTTTAATTAGGTTATTTACAAAATTGAATTGAAATTTTTGGGAGATATCACAACTTATATGTAGTGTTCTGTGGTAAGTTTAATTTAATATTTATAAAAATACGTACACATATTATATATAATTAAATCTTTGTGTAAACAATACGTATTTTTTACATAAATGCATATTACATTGTCAGCATATATATGTTCGTTCCAATCGAGTCATATTTAAAAAAAAAGTCGTGGAGCTATTTGATTGCGTAAGTGGTACGGAAGTGATCACGATGGTGACACCAAAATGAAAATATAGGGATAAGAAATTTGCGTTAGTTCATGTTAATATATTTGGTGGTCTGTAAAACCAATTAGACAATTTAACCCGAAAAATGCATGTTTTTTTTTCTATATAGGTTTTGAATTGTTTTGAAGAACGCTGATTAAGGGAAAAAAACAAAAAAACGTACAAATGTATTGCCTAAAACAAAAAAAAATAGATATATGAAAATAGATAATACAATTTTCGACTGTTGTAGGTAAATAACAAATTACTTCAATTATTTGTTTAAATGTTTGCAGCGCGCGTCTCATTTAATTCACAAAAACGAAATATTGTGACATCTGTTATTAATTAATATATTATCGGCAATAATACGCCATTGGGCTGACATCTGTTTTTAGATTTTTGATATTTAGCTTTTTTTTTTAGTTCTGTTGAAGTTTATAGCGTTCAGGACAGAACTGGCTGTTACTTACTTACTTACCATCACGCCGTTTCTCCGCGGGGGTAGGCAGAGATGATAGAGCGCCACATTATTCTGTCCTGATACACAATTCTCGCCTCATCCACATTCATACATCTTCTCATATGAGCTCGCCGATTGTTGAGGCTTCCAACAAAACCATCTTTCATTATCTGGTTTATCTGGTCGTGCCGAGTCTTTCGCAGACGTCCACTATTTCTGGTGCCATCAACACTTTGGTCATATATTTTTCTTACCATTCTCTCCTCATTCGACCAAGCGACCTGGGTGTTCATCATACTAATTATGTTTGGTTATGTATTCTTAAAGTTCATCAAAGCGTTTAAAGTAAAATAGAAAATGATTTTAACAGCTGTTTCTGTTTTAAAAAAAAACATTTTTTTAAATAAAACTTGACATCATAAAACACGGCGTGTGTCAAGAGAAAGACAAACTTTCGTTTCCAAGAATATCCACTTGACATCAGCTGTTGCCGCTAATGAAGTGAGGCGATCTTACCCCTGACATGACCGCCCTGCCCGCGACCCTTCTCCGTTGGAAGGGTGAACTTTTTACATTAAACAAAAGCCCTTATCTGATACAACACCCAGCTTTTATTTTGTTTCAACACAATAACGCTGTCGACGATTTGTGCACGGATATGTACAGAAGCTTGAACACAAGTGATCAAATCACATTTTTTGAGAATGTTAATTTAGAGATGTAACAGATTTTTTTTAAATTATGCTTTTGATTAGATACTGTTGATAAAAAGTGACATGAACGAGCCAGACTAAGAAGAGAGTAAAAAAAAAAAAATTCTTCATCTATTACCCCAATTTGACATTAATTTATAAATTTATGTGATACAGTAAACAAGTAAATGGTGGTATTTAAAAAGCCATCAAATGTTTTGAAAGAGATGAGTCTTCATACTTTGACTGTTAATAAACGAAAACATGAAACTAGGTTCATTAAACAATCTTTATTAAAATGACTTGAGAAAAAATCAAAACAAATAATTCAATTAATTTGGAAACTTATAACTAACTAAATAATTAGACAAAATACCTTATTTAAACCACTATTTATTGATTATTCTGCATGTTTCGATACCTATGGTATCTTTGTCATGAAACAATGTGTACTGAAATAAAAAATACAAGCATAGATTAAAACAAAACTATAAATGAACTAATATGGAAACAAATTTAAAAGGTGACTATTTGCAAAGAGCACTGGTTATTTATAATATATATTTATTTTTATCTATGATTGTATATAGAAATATGTAGAATAATCAATAAATAGTGCTTTAAACGAAGTATTTTGTCTAATTATTTATATAAAATGAGGTCACAAAGTAATTTTGCAAATATTGAAGAAGAAAATATAACTAACTTACCATCAGACCGTTTCCCCGCGCCGATAGGCAGAGAGGATGAAGCGCCACACTCTTCTGTCCTGACACTCAATTCTCGTCTCACCCACATTCCATCCTCTAATATCTGATTTACCTGGTCGTGCTAATTCTTCCGCGGACGTTGTCTACTTCTGATGTCATCAACACTTGCGTTATAAAAGAGAAAATTATTGATAGGATATAATCATATGTAGTAACTTGTTGGTGTAGTGGTCAAGACGTTGACCTAGTGATCTAGTGGTCAGGGGGTTTGCGCCTCGTTCCAGGACACCGGCATGTTAGTCCTATTTTCATAGCACAAACGTTTAGCTTAGTTATAAAATTGTAATAATATTGATGTACATGTATTCCGTGTATGCATCTCTATTTAAAATTGTATTTAATCTTGTAATTGCAATTAAAAGATTCCCTACAGATCTTGTAATTGCAATTAAAAGATTCCCTAAAGATCTTGTAATTGCAATTAAAAGATCTTTAGGGGTATTTATCGAAAGATAAATAATTACATTACATATTTTCCGGCTCTGTCAAAACATTTTCTCTTAAGAATTATAGTTTAAAATAACACTATAAATAAAAGAATTGACTACGAAATATTTTCGTAATTATAAGACTAAAGACATGCCATAAATCATAATATAATCTTAAATATGAATTAAATAGATTAATTAGAAAGAATAACATAAAATCAATTTTATCGAAAAATATTGTTGTTGCGCCACCGGGATTCGAACCTGGATCTCTTTCGTAACCAAGGATGGTGCATTATCCGACTATGCTACAGCGACAATCAATTTTCGAACCTATATGTTACCTTTTTTATATTATTACATTTAATCGTTTCATTATTTGAAAGAGCCATTTACCTTATTTTTACAGAATCTCAAATACCTTTGAGTAATCTGATAGCAGATGCCAGAATTATCAATTCATTTTTATTAAATTTTTGGACACATTGATACAACTTTATTATTAGGAGAACACATTCTTATTGTGAACTTCACAATAAGAATGTGTTCTCATAATATAATCATTTTAGCGTTACTTCGTTACATGAGAATATTAAAAAAGAAAGAAATAAAACCCAAAAATTTACTTTTCAAAGACAACATTTTTTAAATAATACACCGGCGCCATTTGACCCGGTGAACTATCAAATGTTTGTGGGTGACAGGTGTCTAGTGTAGCTAATTAAAATTTGTAATCTCCGTGAGATTTTTTACAGAAACTGCCGAATAAATGAAGATATTTCTTCCCTATAATATGTATATTATAAACGTAGATATAAGTTTCAGTATGCTGATTTATTATGTGCAAGATGTACGTATAAACGCCCGTGTCCACGGAATGATATATGATGGAATAATCTCAGAGACTGTGTTGATAATCTCATCTCAATACCATATACATGTGTTTTTAATCTGGAGATAAACTCAGAGATCAGCATGAGATTCGTAGAAAGACACAAAACCTCAAACTGACACGTGCACACAAACGTCACATAAAACCACGAAATGATAATATAAAGATACATTACAAACATATATTTAATTTTAACTGTTGCTGAGGGAGGTTCAAAATCACCTAACTGATGAACGACAATGACATTTGACGATTTGGACGTAGGCAACCGTTTTCTATCAAATACAATCTTGTAATTAAGTTTAATTCCTTCTATCCATCCCAGGAAATTATACAATATACTCACTCGATTTTTCATATGTGTATATTTGTTATCTCTTTAAAATAATAATATTCCTTAAATATATTTTATCTAATTTTCTCGTATGGAGATGATTTTTTGTTATTAAATCATATTTACATTGTGGATTTGCTATTTTAGAACATAATTCACTGAAAAGATGCACAGAATAAATTTATTTATCGAAAAAATGTCAAGACTCGATCCCGGAACTTTCTATTGCCGGTAGAATTAGTTACCTATTGCGTTTATTTTTTATTGTTTACTATTTACTATCACGTCGAATTTTCGACTATGTGTATTGTGTTCATTATATTTTAATAAGACATCTATTATATGTAATAGATTCACGAACCGGCAAAAGACACTTCCGGATTCTAGTCCCGGTGGTGAGTACACATTTTTTATTGCGGTTTGAAGTACTGTACTCACCTCACATCTTGATAAAAATGAATGGCTATTTTAATTATTATTATATTAAATACTATTTAAATGTATTAATTAGAAAGATATACATATAAAATCAATTCTATCGAAAATATCGTTGTTGCGCCACCGGGATTCGAACCTGGATCTCTTTCCAAACCGGGGAAGGTGCATTATCGAACTATGCTACGACAATAGTACTTTTGACGACAAATTTTTGAACCCATATGTTACACTTTTTCAAATTAACACATCTACCATTCCATTATGTTCACAATAAGAATGTGTTCTTAATAATATTATTAACAAATTATATCCATACTAGTTGAAGTATCCGACCTTATCTGGGCTTTACACAGAGTGAAAAAACATCATTTAAGAAAATGGGGGTAGGTTTTTTTACGAAATCAGATGTAGACAGTAATTTTCCTCTTATTTTGAACGTCAAATGTGCAAAATTTCATAAAGTAGTATAAAAAATCTGTTTTAAAGGGTGGGAAAGAGGAATAGGGGTGATTTATCGAAATCCCATGTAGACAGTGACCTTCCTCTTATTTTTAAGGTCAAGTGTGCAAAATTTCATTAAGCTCGGAATAAAACTGTAGATATGTACAAAAAACAAACACAACCCACTATAGATTAGAAACTTCGGAACGATATTTATTTTACAAAATCATGGCTCGTTTATTATTTTATGTTTATAAAATTGCTAAGATCTCCTTTCGAAAAATTAAATAATGTATCGGATCATTGTTTTTATGAAACTCAAAGAGAATTACACGTATTCTAAAGTAAAATTTCTCGAAGCGAAATAAAAATTATTTGTAATATTTTCACAAAGGAACGTATGTTAAAATAAATCTTCTATGGAATAAATTAAACAGATTCGGCGAATGTTTTATTTTAATTCCATATTCAAATTCTTAAAATATCTTCCTTCTTTTAAAAGTCAATGAAACCTATTCGTAAAGAGAAGTAAATTTAAATGAAATTTGAAACCCTAGCGGATGCCAAATTTGGGGCACCTACTTGATTTATTTAATGGCTTTTCTCGTTCCTTTTACAAATTGCTTAAGAAAGCAGTATATTACGTTTTGGAACAAATTTAATTCGAATAAAAGGTTTTAAACCTATTTTTCAATGTATAAGTAATTAACAGTAGTCTAAAACCTTTATTTAAAAAAAATACTTAAAATATTTTTAAATAAAAACCACCATGTATAACTTAATTTATAATATGCGATATTTTTACATTTTTATAAAAAAATTATATCTTTGCGTATTCGTCGTGCAAAGTTTACCGTAAGTACCGTAAAAACGTCACTTTTTACTTCGTGTCTTATTAAATATGAATTCAAATTAAATGTATGTAAGAGTTAAATGTCGTCTGAATTGTATTTCAAGCTGAGACTGTGTTCTTATTTTGTGAGATTAATGTCAGTACTACAAATATATTAACTACATACCTGTAACAACGTTACTAAATAAAACACTCTTATCTAGAAACATTCTATGTTACACACATTATAAATGAGAAACAAAAACCTACAATGTTACGCGCTTTATTATCACGGCTTTTTACCGAAACATTGTGATATATTTTATTCTTATAAGATATATTCTATGTTTAAATGAATTACAGCAACAATAATTCATCGATGAACCTGTGCCACAAATAACGTAATTCGAAACTCTAAAATCATCAAATACAGACATTACAGTTACCATTGTTTGATGGTATATATACGTCAAAAACATATTAATTGTTTTCAAGAATGTAGATCTAGTGACCGGCTATACTAGAGTACATCAATTGATGTACCCATACATGGTATGCAAACGGTAAGTTCAAATTTAATTGCTCATATAACAGCCCATTTTAAAGGTGTCGTGTTTCTCTATGGTAACACGAGCCTTAAACCAGGTTGTACTCTCGCCGTGTTCCCAGACTAATTAAATAAAGTGAAGTAAAAAACCGCATAAACTTCGCAACTTTTAAAAAAAATATGACTCGATTAGAATGAAAATTTAAACGCTGACAATATAATATGCATTAATATAAAAAATACGTCTTGTTTACATAAAGATTTAATTTTCGAAGAGTAAATACTTTTGCTGTTGCATAAATGTGTCATAATCTTTCTGATTTATGTTTCGGTGGATATATGTGTATAGAATGCATCTCACCACGCAAATTATTTTCAAATCCCTCTCTTATATATACACTTCATATCATGTCTATTCATTTACTAGTCTGTGAGTTAAATACATTTTTCAAATCTAAAAATAGGCAGTATAATAGATGATTCTGTCTTGATGTTGAAGGGTTTATCCTATAATGTCCTTGTATCCCTCCACACAAATCTGTCCGTGTCGCAAAATGTGATAAATCTTCGATTACCACCAGATTCACTTGTTATATCCTCTCATTACTGTCTAATTACTTGGGTTCCAATTTCATTTATGTAAAACTCAGTCTTTCCAGGTAGCAATATTATACGTTTTTTACAACACGTTATATAGTAAATATAAATTATACATTCAGAGATAGACTAGTTACTCAGAAGAAGCAGTGATGGAAGAGAGCTGTTCCCCCATAGACGGCCTCTTATAAGGTTTCTCCCCCGCCACTCATTTACTCAATTTCATGACACACACACACACACACACATTTACAAAGTGACAGTTCTCACATAAAGCAACGTAAAACAAACAAGAACTGTATTTTATGTCATTGTATTTTAAAGAGAGCAATATTTTATGAGATAATAAAACAAACATATCAACATTTTAAACCAAAGCAGACTGACAGATTTAACACAATATTTGTAAACACGATACATTGTTCAATAACATCACACTTAATACGTAGGTATGTGTATATTTTTTGTGTGATTTAAATTAACAATAATTTCAATGTGTAATTTACGATTACAAAACTATTATTTAATTTTTGGGATTTTAAACAGATAACCATTTTTTTCTAAATACGTATTTAAAATATTATACTGATATTCATTATTTAAATGACCTGATAAAAGGAATCGCATATTTTTCAGAAATGTAGGAGATTGAAAATTTATACGTTCAAATTTAAATCCAATGAACTGGCAATATGTATTTGCATCAATAAGTTATTTTACAATTTTCAATTGACTTTTTAAACGGCGTCGTATATATTAGCATTCTCCACTTTAACATTAGTTCATTTATGAAATTGATGAATATTAAATAAATATCAGATATCTCATACAGACAAAGCTATTTTTAATTATTTTTAATGGAAAATATATGGAAGTACGGGGTAACTATAGGGCTTACGACATGTCTTCGACTAGCTATGTGATAACTTTATAGTTATAACATTCACCAATTCTCACCCCTCAATCTCCACATATATCAAATTTTTAAAAATTGTATGTATGTTAGTATGTAGACTCGCTTCGAATACCACTATAAAATTTAGTGAATATATATATAATTGACTCTCTTAACGAGAGTTTTTCATTTTGCATAGTATTCTTTGGTAGTTACGGTAAACCGTTACGTGTATGTGATTGTGTCGATGAATAGTTAGTGAGATTTAACGATGATTGATAATAACTAAGATTTAACTGTCGAAGGCTCTTTTTTTAGTGTACCAGTCATTGCTCGAATAATAATGCGTTTATGAAAACCCGATTCGCCATAAAGTTACGAAATATTATTTATGTTATGAAGTTGTTAAAAAGTTCACACATATATATATATATATATATATAAATATAAATACTTCAGTCTGTAGCTATTCTGTAGTCGTTGGCATTCTCTGGTCAGGCAACCAGCTTTCCATGAGAGCGCCGCTAGCAACAGAGAGTTGGTGCTAAGCTCCAGTCGCAACTCGATATCTCAGAAACGAAACAAACTTTATATATATATCAACATTAATATATATATAAAGTAATCACTTAGGCCAGCCGAAGACAGATCATAAGCCCTGTTATTACGCCATACATCCATATATTTTCCATTAAATATAATAAAATTAGCTTTATCCATATGAGATATCCGATATTGGTTTAATAACAGTGTCTTTGTAGGTAATCCAGTAATTGTGTGTTCTTGAACATATTCAAATATTATAAATATTAATTATTAAATTAATTTTGTTATACATATTTTAATATTTTTTTTAAATTACTGTAAACAAATCCTTTTATATTAGTTTAGTAACGATTTGCCATAACATAATAAAGTATTTTTAAAATTTTAATAATATTACTATTATTTAATATAATTACTATTTTCAAACTAAGCTAAATGCCTGTGATATGAAAATAGGACTAACTCGATGGCCTCCTGGAACGAAGATTGAACCCCCGACTACCAAATCACTAGGCGAGTACCGTAACCACTTTACCACATGCACGTCAACCTTAAACGTTTTATATATAAACCAATGTGAATACATCACTGAAAAAATGTAAGAGAATGTTTTTTTTCAAATAAATTGAGGTAGTTACCCGATGAGTAGAATTGTATAATACTACTTGCGAGTATTGCAATTAAAAGTTTAAATGCACTTTGATTATTCATGGTTATAAGATATCTGTATAGATATCTATATGGGATACAAATCTATATGGGATTATATGGGATACAAATCTATATGGAATTATATGGGATACAAATCTATATGGAATTATATGGGATACAAATCTATATGGAATTATATGGGATACAAATCTATATGGAATTATATGGGATACAAATCTATATGGAATATAAGGGACTGGGTCAAGACTATAACTAGCTCGGTCCTAATTAGATTTTGATCAAATTTATCTAAAAAATTGATCTGTTAGATATCTTACCTTAGTTTGTTAACCAGCCTGCTCCGAAATGCAGTCTAGTTCCAAAACGGCGGCTGTTCAAAAACATAAAAATTCATAAATAAAAAATATTGGACTTATAAATTTGCCTGATTCTTGTGGCTAGCGCCGAAAGCGATTTTGAGCAACGTCATCCAATCACCGCAGCTTGGATTTTTCAATACTCCTTCGGGCAATAGATTCTGTATAAAACACTTTCTTTATCCATTCGTTGAACATGATCAGCTCAGTCACCATCTCTTGATAACTTAGGCAATGTTGGATTTTTGTCATTGTAGAAGTTATTGTTATATAATGAATTATGATCTATATCTGAGTATCTGAGGATGGAGTGCCGACGTTTGTAGGTTATGCAATTCGTATCAGAAAGTTTTGTGCATGGTGAGACTGAAGGCCCTAGCTCTCTTCAATGTCTCACACGTGTGGGTGCATATCGCAGTGTAAATGAATGTGCGCGTGAGTATTTAGGCTGTCTCTAGAGCAAAGTATTTAAATAAAACAGAAGCGTTTATTAAAGGACGATTTACAATAGTAAGTACTACTAGTATAAAGTTAATTATGCGAATAAAGTGTTGTCGAAAAAACGGTCTGCGGAAAAGTGGCTGGTTAGCTCCTAAGACACGTCCGTTACGATGTATTAACATCTGTCATTGGTCGTTGCGTTTCGGCACTATATGGCTTTCAGGTGATATATTACGCGGCCATGTCTGTGGGGTGCGAGCAGGACAACCACGATTTTACTAAATTCTGCGTATTATTCGAGGTTGTATGTATACGCCATACCCCGTTTTCAGTTTTGGAACCAAATATCTTCCTTAGTATCTTACGGTAAAAGACCAGTAGTAAATCTTCATCTTTCTTACTGAGCATCTAGCATTCAGGTCCATACGTGAAAACTAGCCTCAGCAATGTTTTGTAAATCCCAGATTACTAAACACAAAATAACAACTGTAAATTGCATAGACATAAATAAATAGGAATAACAAATAATCGTTTTTTTTTTAATAATCAGAATAAATAAAATATCTAGGTATGTCATATAAAGCCTTCAATAATTTTCCTCAATTCTCCTCAGCGTTTAATCTGATCAGGATTGAAGTGCCCTCTATATCCGCGATCCTAAAGTGTTTCCAATAATAAAATCGATTAAGGGAATACCGTTCAAGTGTCTGGCGGGAAAGAAGAAACCAAGCAATTTATAGCCTTCAACAAAGCTCCGAGTTCTGTTTCTGCACGGGCAAGTTCCCAAATTGATTTTGCAAGGGTATGTTGTTTTTCCTTTGTATATTTTGCGCATGATAGGCCACGACTACCCCGGAGCCTCCACAAAGGAATAAACGTATCATATCATCCCCACAGCCAAATCGTCCCTTCCTGTCACTATCCCCGCATGCGGGCTTTCATTTCACAATAAGGTTCCACTATTTTGCATTATTGTTTGCGAATGTTGCAACATTTGAATTGCAGGTGGTATCATCGTGAGGATGTTATATTTTATACACTATTCTATAAATTTACATATATGAATAACATCCTTTGAAATTAGACTATGAAATAGGTGTGTTATACGGACGCAACTAAATTTGTTATAATACAATATAATTAGAATAAAAATATACATGTTGGGGTCTGCTTTAGTGCTTTGTATCTCTAATTGTAATCATATTTGAATCCCGGAAAACGCCGGGCACCGAACTGATATAACATATCTACGTAGTAAGCAAATCATTAAATAACTGAAGCAAATGAATACAAAATCCCTCTATCTCAACCCTAATTTCAACCTCCCTTCCGCTTCTCTCGCAAGTTTTCATCTTATTATATTACACATATACCTGTAAATATCAAATAAATGCACTTTTTATTAAGGAGAACACATTCTTATTGTGAAGTAATTTTTTCAGAACACAGGTCTGTGATGTTTTAAATACTAATTGAATATATTAATTATAAATATATACATTAAATTAGTATTTAAATGTAATATTGTTTGATAATGCTCTCATCTACTAATGTTACTTTACGATGAAAACCGTGACATTACTTCAATACCAATGTAATCAAATATATTTGTGAATTTTTATAATTAGTCTCATGTGCTATTTGAAATTTTCATGTATTATGTAACTTTAAAATGTTAAAATCAATTAATTAATTATTAAATTAATTAAATCAGTATAAACGAAATGAATTTTAAGTGTTAGCCCAATGAACTATTTGAAAGGGCGTTCGATTGACACGAAAATGATTTTATCACAGTTTTTTTAATATCATTTGATAGTTTTTTATAGAAAAAATCATGATTTATCATAAAAAATAAAATAACCTTGCATAGAAACATAAAATAGTAAACGCATAATAGAGAAAAATCATGGCGGGCGCGAAGCAAAACCATGTAACGTTTCTTTGTCTGATGTAATGATGTTAACGGAACAAAAAATACAATGTTTTTAGGCGGAGTTTACTACTGTGTTAAAAAATATAAAATCCAAATAAGTTGACAACTTGCTTAGAAAATAAAATTCAAAGAACATGTCTATTCAAATGGACAATGGATGAGAAAGGATTAGAACTACCTAGAGACACAATTTGTAGATATAGAAACATTTATTTAAGTAAAGATAAAAAAGAGTTTTGCTGTAGATAATATATAGGTACATAACATCTTAAAATAAAAAATATGTTAGGAAAACACATTCTTATTGTGAAGTTGTAATTATTCAGTAATATTTTTTATATATTAAATATATTAATTAGAAAAATATACATAAAAAATCAATTTTATCGAAAAAAATTGTTGTTGCCCCACCGAGATTCAAACCTGGATCTCTTTCCAAACCGGGGAAGGTGTAATATCCAACTATGCTACAGCGATGATATTTTAGCGACAAATTTTCAAACCTATATGTTACCTTTTTGATATTAATACATTTAATCGTTCCATTATTTGAAAGAGCCGTCAACCTTATTTTTACAGAATCTCAAATACCTTTGTGTAATCTGATAGCAGACGCCAGAATTATCTCATTCATTTTTATAAAATTTATGACACATTGATACAACTTTATTATTAGGAGAACACATTATTATTGTGAAGTTGTAATTATTCAGAACATAGGTCTGTGATATTTTAAATATGAATTAAAACCCGGTGGCGCAACAACAATATTTTTCGATAAAATTGATTTTATATATATATATATATATATCTTTCTAATTAATATATTTCATTCATATTAAGAAAATATGTCATTATTTAAAAAAAAAATTAACATCACAGCCCAGGTCCTGTATTGATACTTGGAAACACATTATAAAAACAAAGACATAGAAGACAGAGAAAGTGGTGTTATACACACTGAACCGCTAAATTAACCGGGTTGATTATTTTCACGTCGACCAGTTTCTTAACTGCTGTACCTTTGACAATTTCCGTGAAATAAATGTTAATTAACTAAAGATTATTAATTACTTTTGAATTAATAAGTACACGTTAATATACAGTTGACGTTAACGCAAACAACTTCGCTAATATGGTTTTATTTCATAATAATTGTATCTAACCCCAAAGTTAACAATATAAATAAATAAATGTTTTTGTATTTAACTTTGTATAAACCGCTGTGTTATTTTTACGTCAACCGGTTTCAATACTAACGTATCGTACAACTGAACTATTCATAACATTTAAACGATATCCATTACGTGGTGTAGGAGGAGTCTTGGTAAGAGTGGGGAGGTGATTGACAGGAAGACATTGAAATAGAGAATCTATTAAATAGCGGGTTGTTTAATTGGTTATTGGTTAGTGTTGTCCTGACGAAGATACTTTAGAATCTAAACCAGTTGACGTTAAAATAACACTGGTTTAAACAAAGTTAAATATAAATACATATAAAGTTAACGCAACAAACATCAACCCTATATCGATATTAAACTTTTAAAAATGTTTTTTTTTTAAAAACAATAATAATACTGTGTACAAATAACATCACAGGCTAGTAAATTAAAATGAATTAAGTCCCATTCCGTCTTTATGTGTGCTAAAGATAATTATAAAAATAAGTCATTCAAAAGTCAGGCGTCTATACTAGGATATACCACATCACTATACAAACTACACAAATAAAAAAAAATATATTGTTCGGTACTTCTGAATTTAGTAAATTCTTAAAAGTAACGGAATACAGTTTTGAAACCAAATAATTTTAGCATTTCAGGCTTCGATTCTAGTGGAAGCACAAATTCAGTTTTTTTATTTATTTCTAGTGCTTATCCGCTTGACGTTCGTTAGCGATCATTGTGTTATTTGCAGCTGCTCAAAATAGGCTGTGGACTTAAATTTTGCAGCCATGATACTCTACATCTTCCAGAGTCACTTTTATAAGAATTTTTACCTTAGTTGATGACATACAGGATTTAATATCTGACGTAAATGTACGGCCAAAATGTAATCATATCTGGGTTTGTTTACTATATCTTAAAACGATTGCTAAGTTGGTTTAGTCATGTGGAACAAATGAGGGAGGAAAGAATAGTAAGAAAGATGAATGACGTAAGTGTTGACGACACCAGAAAAAGAGGACGTCCGCAGAAGACTTTGTACGATCAAGTAAACCAGATACCGGAAGATGATCTTGTTAGAAGCTTCAATAATCGACAAGCTTGTATGAGAAAATGTACGATGAGGCAAGAATTGTGCATCAGGACAGAATAGTATGGCGCTCTATCCTTTCTGCCTATTAATAGTATATAAGAGGTATAGGAGAGAATGATAAGAAAGATATAAGTCGCAAGTGTTGATGGTACCAGAAGTAGAGGACATCCGCAGAAGACTTGGCACGACTAAGTAAACCAGATACTGGAGGATGGTCCAGTTAGAAGCCTCAATAATCGTCGAGCATTATGGAGAAGATGTATAAATGTAGATGAGGCGAGAATTGCGTGTCAGAACAGAATAGTGTGACACTCTATCCTCTCTGCCGACCCCCGCGGAGAAGCGGTGTGATAGTAAGTAAGTACGTAATAGTATAGTATATATTTATATTTAGTTCAAAGTAACACACAATTATGTAATATTTAGGTAATATTGCAAATTTATAAAAATGTATTCTAGAGTATATAATCTTATTTCATTAATTAAATAACTCCATCAGTTGCACAACACTGCTGCACGCGCTCATATTTTATAAACAAATATCTACAATTTGAGTTTAATATGACTTAACACGTTGTCACAGAATACCACCCATTTACATAATACAACATATTGTAAAACTAGAATGGAAATACTGGAATATCCACGCTTTTCGCTACGTACCACCACTTCATATCGTGAACAAAAAGTTATATTAATACTTATGTCACATTCGCTTTTTCGAAAATACAAAACAAAAAAATCGCAATACTTCGCGAGGTGTGCTCTTTATAGTACGGCTGAAATAGAATGCCTCTTGTCACGTGGTTTAGTATTTCTGAAACGTATTCCTGGCGTATCTATTTCGCTCTAGAACTAGAATATTCCGATAAAATCACTTTTGTTCTTATTTCGCACCCCACCCCCGGCCAACTCACCCCAACCGCTCACCGCCATCCCTGCACGTGCCAAACGTCACCTGGTATCTGTCTCCAGCGTAGTTCATATTGGATTTTTAACGTACATTTGGGGTGGATATTTTAAAAATTAAAACACATTTTTATTATAAAGTTGCAATTTTAGAATATCGAAATAATATTCGATTATCACTGGTATATCGCACAGAATTACTCGCCGAGGAGGCGCTAATTTATATTGATATGATTGGTCACGTATCAGTAATTTAAAGGTAAAATCATCGTCGTGACGCCGCAAAACCCGTGGGGTAAATTTCGTATCATTCTTAATATAACGTCACAGCGGCGGCCTGTCGCTATGTACCTACTTGCAAATATGGTGGGAAAAATATTATATGAATGTATGTTTTGTATGTATCTGAATAAAAACAGGGCATTTTGCAGGCGGAAGGCCATTTTCGATTGTGCCGTGGCGCCGTCGTGTTTCGATATTGAACATCTTTTGTGTTTCATTTCTTTTGACCTCATAATCATCATCATCATCACCGTCTGTCCTTGTCTACATTCTTGTTTCCTGTATGGAACAACTGGTATACGAAACCGGAACTTTTCCTTGCCAGGGAACTATGTTAACCATATAAGATTTCAGAAAAATATAGACCAGGTAATATTTCATATAATAGAGAACGTGTATTTTATACTCAGAAATTTAAGATTCTTCAAAAATCAGTCATCGTGTATTTTTTTTCAATAAAAAAATGATATGTAAATTATTACTTTAGCTTAGAAAATCTTACACTGAATATTCTTAAATGTGGTGAAGCGCTTAAAACTAATTTAATAACAAAAATATGTATTAACACAAATTAAATGTATCAATAAAAAAAATATACAGATAGAATCAATTTATTGAAAAATTATTTTTTTGCCACCCGGAATCGACAATTCCGATCCAGGAAAGTGCGCTGACCTATTACATCAAGTCAACATTGTACGTTAACGACAAGTTTTCGAACTTATATATTGCACATTCAAATTGATACATCTATTATTCCATTATTTGAAAGCAATCTACTTTATGTTTACGGAAAATCTCAAATACCTTTGAGTAAAATACGATAAGAGACGCCAGAAATAAATAAAAGAATTCATTTTTATTAAATTTTGGATACATTATATTATTAAGGATAACACATTATTATTGTGAAGTTGCAATTTTTCAGAACATAGTTCTGTGATATTTAAAAAAAAAAATGTAAATTTGTCGTTAATTTACAATGTTGACGTGGTGTAATAGGTCAGCGCACTTCACCAAATAGGAAAGGTTCCTGGTTCGAGTTTGAGTGGTATATATTTTTTCGATAAATTGATTTTATCTGTATATCTTCCGTACTGATGCCCGATATAATTAGGAGTTTTTCTGCACTGAACCAGTGTATAAACTTAAGATTCTGTCATTGCTCCATTACTGTTCATCCTTTTCCTCAGAAATATGCTTGAAAATTTGCTTGAATTCCAAATAGTCAAAGAGTCCACCCATCGTGATAGACGCCTCGCGATATATCTCATCCACGTCTTCATCGGAGAACCGATCGCCCATGGTAGTCAGCAACTCACAGAGTTGCTCCTCATTTATTACGCCGTTGTTCTCTTCATCAATACATCCAAATATATTCTTGACGACCTCCTCGAGGTCGATGCCTATGCCGGTGTTAATGAGTGAAAACACTTCGAATACCACTACAGTATCGCTATGATGGACTAAATTTGATATTCAATTCCCTGAAACAGCATATATGTCACAATGAGAATCTAATTATTAAAACCAATACTCTTTGCCTGTAAAATGTTTTTAATACATTATGCAAGAATACACCTGAAAAATCAATATTTTTCAGTTTTTATGTATTTTATTATTTTGACTGGTATATTATTAGCAATATTTGAATATGTATCTCGTAGAGACAGCTATATTTTTTCATTAATTTCTTTTACATTTGCATTACATCTATTATTTGTTTAATAAAAGTGCTTTGTAGGTGAAAATCCAGTAATTGTGTGTTCTTGGACATATTCAAATATTGCTAATTAAAATTAACTTTGCATAACTGATCCAATATTTTTTATTGATAGAGAGGCAATTTCATAATAATATTTTTCATATAAAACTCGGACGTATATTCAAAACTACAAATAATTTTTTTTAGAGATAAAACTGGATTTTAACACTTCAGCTACATAATAATGTTATTTTTTCTTCCTCATCATTTGCACTAAAACAAAATCGTTTACTGTTACTTTGTCATCTATATATGAGTCTTTTTCTTCTTCACTAACAAAATTTACATTTTCCAATGAATTACTCAATCCTATTGTCATTTTTGTTGCTGTGCCTCTATTTCATTTTTTGTTAGTCCACCAGACTTCCGACCTACTCTAATAGATTTTTTTGCTGCAGCAAATAACTGTAACTTATCTTTCTCCAAATGTCATTTTTACAACTTGTTTGGAGCCTTCTATGGCTATTATGTCGGATGCCTTATGCAGGGTAGAAATACCAGTTTCATCAACATTATAAATCATACCAGGTATACATTTTTCTGTCTACGATATCGCATTAACTGACCATTATCCTGAAAAACACGATTTGCCGCAATAGTAATAGCAGCAGGATCTATTTTGGTTCTTTTAATATTGTTTTTACTACTCGGTATTTTTAAATTATACAATACTAAACAAGATACGGCACCCTGCGGTGGCCCAAGATATGTACTGTACACACAGTAAAGCGAATAAAATAACAACAGCATTTTTGAGGTAATTTTGTTCTTGGATAGTAATATGTATTTTAAGAACCAATATAATCAGTGAGCTTAATTAGAACTATAAACTACAATAAATCGTTTTTCATAAATTTCAAAACTTACAAAATGTTGGGTCAAAAATTTACTTTTCGAACTCACAAATAACTTTCATTTTAAACAAAAACATGTGTTGTCTTTCTGTCAAACAAAAACAATGCACCGGCTGGAAGCCATTTACTACGCCCTATAGGTGACCGCCCGGAACCGATTGACCAAGGTTCGGGATGGGATTTTAAGAACATTTTTTTTACATATCTGTAAAGTTACATACCTGGCGGAAATATAAAACCAAACACAGAAAATTCTGATTACGAAAGTAATTAAATAGTTTTTACATCAAACGTAGTAAGTAGTATACACTGTTCTATTACAAGCGACTATACCCCCTCCTAAATTCCAGCAGTTCACTATCCATGCAAAACAAATTACTCTTGTACAAAGCAATTAAAACTACATCATTAAGAGAATCACAAACTCACCCTGGTTTGTCAGAAACACAATCATTCATAGAGATTCAAACATATCCTCACTCAAACGACACATACACGATTTATCGTCAAAAATTTTCTCTAAATTAATTTCCATCCCAAACCCTCTTCCACCATAAACTCCCCCGCCCAATATGATCCCTCATCCGATCCCCATCAGCTTTGTCCCATTTCACTTCTTTACACTGTTCTTGACCATGTTGAACAAATTTTATAAAAAGATTATATAAAAACTTTCACCAAACATATTTTACAAACTGCTGCAACATCCTTAACATTTCATTTCATTCATACAGAGTCAATACTTTAGACCTAACACCAATTAATAAGCAGCCTGTACACGCGAGTGTGTGTATTAAATTAAATTGTATTGTATTATTTAAATTTGTTGAAAGCGAATGTATACATTATCGTGATAAATTTCAAGCACATTATAAATTTCTCATGATTATATTGCATCATATTTTGTTACTTACACTTTTTATTTTTTACTTCTTTTTCTTCTATATTATTCTAAATTTATAGTCAATAAACTAATTATGTATAATTTGATTGTTAATTAAAAATGTAAAATGTTTGCCTCAGCACGGACGAAGCCCAGTGAGGTAGATATTAATATACCAAACATAAATACGGAATATGAAATATTATTAAGGAGAACACATTCTTATTGTTACGTTGTAATTATTCAGAACATGGTCTGTGATATTTTAAATACTAATTAAATGTATTAATTAGAAGGATATACATGTAAAATCAGTTTTTTATCGAAAAATATTGTTGTTGCTACCTACCGGGATTCAAACCTGGATGTCTTTACAATCTGGAAAATAATGACGATGGCTTTCAAATAATGGAACGATTCATGTATTAATTTGAAAATAAATAGGTTCGAAAATTTGTCATTAAGGCACTATAGTGCTATAGCATAATCGGTTAATGCACGTTCCCTGTATTGGAAGGGATCCAGGTTCGAATCCCGGCAGCAGCAACAATATTCTTCGATAAAATTGATTTTATATGTTTATCTTTCTAATTAATACATTTAATTTATATTCAAAATATTAAATAAATAATTAATAAATCATTATTTTAATTTATTGGAAATTGGTTATATAACTATT
Source organism: Eubasilissa splendida (assembly GCA_031772225.1). Taxonomy (NCBI): domain Eukaryota; kingdom Metazoa; phylum Arthropoda; class Insecta; order Trichoptera; family Phryganeidae; genus Eubasilissa; species Eubasilissa splendida. The sequence goes on along the minus strand of CM062857.1, from coordinate 24,152,698 downwards.
CAACTTATGAATAAATATTTTTTACAGACAATAAAATATAATATTAAAACATTCGTTTAAAAATACTTTATTTAATAATGATATTTTGATTATTTTTTAATATTTTGAATTTTGCTGTGTTGTAAATATAACATTTCTTCATAAAACATAAACAGTTATATCAGATTAGAAAACTTTTATATTTCTAAATGTTTTTTAACCAGTTTATTCAATTTAAATGGTACTAAAATGGTAGAACCGTTTAACTAAAAAATGAAGAAGTTTTATTAAGCTCCGCCGATAAATAACGAAAAGAAATGCATTTTTTCCACGATCAAAGCACCTTAATTATAAAGAATTCGCCTGCCAATGGTTTGCCGCACCTTCTAAAAAGAATGGCCCTAGTTTGAAAAAAGCCACCACAAAAGAGTTCCCCAGTCGGCCGTCCACCACAGTGTTAAAAATCGCCGTAAAATTCCCATTACCATCTTGACGTTTCTTTATTCGGGCTATCGTCTGCGCCATTCCGCCCAATGGGCCCATCCGTCCCTAATTATTCATTGCTCCTGACACCCCCATTTGGTTTCCCTCTAAGCGATATATTCAAGTTGACTAACCAATTAACCCCCGCAGCCCCGGGAAGGCGATGGAGGCCCTATCAGATCATCAGAGCCAGGGCTGCCACCCTTGCCATTCTCTGACGCCCGTCTAGGAGGTTTGGGAGACAATACGAAATGGTTATCAATTTATATTACGCACATATTTTAAAAATTAATGGTTATTAATTTAATAAATGGACCGAAAGTTCCGGCGTCATCTAGCAGATTTTACTAAAATGTATTGTGATAAAAATATGGCCACTTCTGACGGAAAAAATAGATGGCTCACTAAATAAATAAGATATATTGATCAAATTTAGGCAATAATTTGTAGGGTTAAAAAATGGAGTAATTAATAAATCAACCAGCAATAAAAATTCCTGATTTAGAAGTTTGTTTTTCGAATTGTTAATACTTTTTCCAGCGACAGCCAATTTCACAGTTGACAGCTGATTTATGCTCAGTTTGGTTTGTCATTTTACCATGAACAGACTTAAGCTAGAACAACGCTTTCAAATTGTGTAAATTTATTTCGAAAGTTGATTCGCCATCGTACGCAGCAATTTTTAGACTTTTTCGTTCTTCAATTGAATGGCATTATAAAAGAGCTGTGGTTTCAACAATACGATGCCACATGCCACACAGCGTGCGCCATAATCAATTTATTGAAGGAAATATTCGATGAACGCATAATGGACCTGTGAATTGGCCTCCAAGAACGTGTGATATAACACATTTGGATTATTTTCTGTGGGGATATCTGATGCATAGTGCTAGTCTACGCCGATGAACGAGAGACAATAGACAAATTAGAAGCCAACATTCGTCGCGTTATTGCCGATATATGTCCGCAGCTGCTCCAAAAAGTGGTTGAAAATTGGACTTCCAGATTGCGTTCTATTCGAGCCAATCGCGATGCTGATATGCGCGAAATCGTATTTAAGCACTAATGGCATAAAATTATCTTTCCAATAAAGCCAATTCCATGACCATTGCCTCGATTTTGATGTGGTTTATTTAATTTTAAATCCTCTAAAAAAACACCCCTTAATATTTTCTGTGTGATCTATTTATATTCTATGAGATTTATACAATTTGTTTTAAATAATATTATCCTATTTAGCGATATGCTGCGATCTAGTGCAACGTCGGGGTTAACAATTATAGATGTACATGTGTGATGTGTCAAAATATGGTCAAAAAATTGGGTGTGAATAATGAGCCACCAACCACCCGTTATTCACATGTTTCTTTGATTATAATTGAGAAGATACATTGTGATGAATCTTAATGTGGTCAGAACAGGTTCAACAATAGAAACTACTCACAAACGACAAGTTTATTGTTGCTTAAATACAGTTACAGATAGAAAATATGCAATAAAAAGTCTACACCGAGTGGCGCTCAAGAGCCGACTTCCCAGGCGGCTACCGGCGTATGTTATTGGCACATGTTACCGGTCGGTATCGGGCGTATTTTGCATTGTAGAGGCGATACGGCACGGCGGAAAATATTTATCTGCAAAGTGTAAAACGTAAAAATACTAACACAACTATTGACATAAAAAATATAGCTAAATATTTATTCAACTAATTTTTAGTGCTTTTCACTCTAATGAATAAAGGCCAATGATAAAAATTATATTTTCATTTTTTTACATCTTGGAAAAATATATTATTTTAATTAGTGTAAATAATTGTATGTACCTAATAGGCGCAACTGATACCGTTAGAGGTTTTACTCTTACAGCCTAATGTTTTTTAAAATTATTATACCTGGACAGTACATCTACTCGTCATTACTAGATATACATATGACAGAGGTTTGATTTAAGGTATCCGCGAGCACTAGTGTATGAAACTGGCATCTATGCTACATTAGATGGCGTTTTTGTGGATGGTTTCCTTGCGGAAACCTAGGTCGACGTTTCATCATGATAATACGTGCCATTATTAAGATGATGGATGCCTCAAAAAATTGAGATCGTGCGAACTTTTTTGCAGAAGATATAAATAAAGTTGCATTGTTGTACAATAAACTGCTACCATATTTTATAAATTATATATTTTTATTGACGTAAAAAAATAATAATATTTTGCAATTTGAACTTAAATCGATAATAAATAAATTCGTTAAATATTGTTCAAATGCGTTCTTATTGAGCATTTGTTGACGAAGTATGAAACTGCTGGAGAAGCATTTAAAGACGATCCTGAAATAGTAAAATAATGTAGCAGATCTTCAAAACTATTTTATTGTGACTGTTTGAAAGTTTGTATTATTTATTAAAATAGATAAGTCACTTAAGGTCACCTTATGGTTTAACATTTATATATCATTTTTCACTGGTGATTGTTGCGTCATTTTAGGTTATATGTTATTATACTTACTTACGTACTATCACAACGTTTCGCCACAGGGGTAGGTAGAGAGGATAGAACGCAACACGATCCTTTGATATAATCAACACTCGACTCGTCCACATTTATACATTTTCATATGCTTTTTTATGCGCTTTTACTGTTAACAATTGAACTAAATAAGTAGTGTCCCGGGACAAGGATCAAACTTCTAACCATTCCTTTGGTAACTAGGCGAGTTAATGACGTCATTAAGTTTAATGATTAAGTGGCAATCACCAGATAATCACGTAATTCTGTCATTCTTCCATAGGCAATCAAATGACGTTACATAAGTGCATTCCAATTGCATTCAGTCTATATTAATATTTTCTCTTCATTTCAACTAATTTTGGCGTATATATCGATCAGCTCTAAAACTCATCCTTTATCTCTACAAATAATTCATTTTTATAATTCAATTTAGCTGAAATTAATACTTTATTAAGGTTAAAAAAAGTTATATAAGTTGAAACATTAATTAGATGAAGACATTAGGACTCGAATCTGGAATATTTATCTTGTATGGAGAATGTGTTACTACTGCATCACTTCAACAATTTAAGTTTTTATCAAATGTTAGGCTTTAAATGTTAATCCTTGAAACAGAATTTACATTTATTATTTCCATTTCTAAATAATTTAATAAAATTAGAGATTTAAGGTGTATATTCTTAAATTTAATATTATAAAATTGCTACATCATAATATAAATGTAATTTCACAACACATTACCATTGTGAAGTTTCAGTTTTTTCAGAACTCAGTTTTGTGGAATTTTAATACAAATTAAATGTCTCAGCTAGTATATCTTTCTAGTTAATATAATACAAAATAATCATTATAATATTACGTTATAGTACCTTTTTGTAGTAAAATGACGATCATGATTAGGATCCATCTGCTCGTAAAATCTCCATATGGAAGAAGAAACCATTACTTTGATATCTCGCTATGAACAACGTCAACTTGCATAAGTTACCCAACTTTTATATTCATCGTGAAGCAAAACTTGTCCAATAGAATTCGAGATGGTGACCTGCTAAAAATGAGCTTTTATTACATTAAGATTGCTCCTCAGAGCTGGTCATTTTTTCCACCTACCGGTAGTATTTTTAAACAGAAGTGACAGTTAACTTATTTCCCTGTGTTTAACTTGATGAATAAATTCCACTTGTGCTTCTGAATGGAACTATTTTGTGTTTTAAAATGTAGTTTTAACCAAAAAAATTCTTTGTAAATTTTTAAATAACGTTAACGTTAATTTTTTATTTATTTTAATTATGTAAATAAAACTTTAAATAATAATGTTGTAAATTTTTCTCGTATTTTATTTATTTTCCCTTGAGAATGACTGTTGAAGGCGGGTGGGAGATATAATAGCTAACTCACCAATCTCCTGTTCCACCTTGGATGGTGCAGATGAAAGCTTTGATATTATGTCGCATACGTCACAACATATTGACTAATGATTTCGAGAAGAAATACAATACAATAATACTGTATATCGGCTTTAGGCAGACCTGAGTTATGAATGCCACAACGTTATATGGTGTATTAAACAAACATATAACATAAATAAAAATACCATTAACCAAAATTTGTAAGTGAACTCCCCTGAAACAGCACTCTATATCTTCCACGATGGCCGACTCGGAGGACGAAAGCAGAGAATCAGTAGTATCCGGAAAGACTCAAGTGACCAAAAGGCAGCCCTAAAATCCGCTGGATTGACGAAATCATTAAATATATGGAAACATGTGTGCAACGAAAAACAATATACAGATAAAAGTAGTAAGACATTATACATGTTTTTATTAAATCCATCCATTATTTTATTACAGAATTTTTATTATGTAAAATATTTTGGGACACCTTGTATTACAAAAATTAGTTTAAGGCATACACAATACAAAAAATGTTTAGTCTTTTTTAAAATTATAAGTAGTCATAAATACTCAAGACTATTATAAACAAATAACGCTTACATTACGTAATTGAAGTAAAAAATGATTTTCACAGTTAATTTACATTTTTACTAATTTTTTTTGTCATTATTCAATCGTCTTGTATGTATGTGTGGTATGTCCTCATATAATATTAATCCGCAGCAAACGAGTCACAATTGCTCTATTTTTTTGTTTTAACTAGGTGTACCTATCTGAAATTTGCATCGTTTTTTTTAAACTTCAATTGGCATCTTGATTTGTTTATTGATATATTTTATTAAACAATGTAATTAACATTGCGTACTCAACTGTTTAATCAAATCACAAATCCCTTTCTTGTAAAACTTATTTAATCTGGAGTTAAAATATTCATTAAGACCCAGTATTCCTACCTTAATTGAGTTACATTTATCCTTAAAAAAATATTGCATCGACTGTAACAAATAGTAATCTGAAGGGGCCAGATCTAATAAATAAAGATGGTGTTATAAACCTTCAAATCAAGGATGATGATTTTTCCCGAATCCCAAGTACTACCGTACGCTGTACCAAGAAATGAATTATTCGGAATTGTGAATTATTACTAATCCCGGTATTAATAAATACGGTAAATAGGATCCTGAGATTTGATTCCTTAAATACAGGAACTAGTGATGCAACATCCATTTGTATCAAAATGGTTACGTATTCCGCCAATGTATATCGAGATTCCCGAATTTCAGCGGCCTCCCCTGCAACGGAAATTGGATTGCCGCTCTTCCAGGATTGCATTGCCTGTAATTGTGTGCCGACTCCGCGCCCTGTTTCCCCTGATTACCGGCTACATTCTGGAAGGCTGATGGCTGTAGGATTGTTCCAATACGATTGCGATCTCCATCAGGTGGGTGAAGGGGTTGGGAACTTAGGTGTGGGGGCGGGCCGGCGGTATTTGCAAATCAAGTGATTAATACAGAGAATAATTGAGTTCGCACTACTCTATTTATTTTAAATGATGTTTTCTTCCTTTTTACTATAATTCTTCTACCTTTTAACACCAAAAACACTTAAATGTAATTTATTAAGGCATTTTAAGATCTTTTGTTTACGTAGTACTAAACTTATCGTTATTTTTTTTCAATATCTCCATATTTCTTTAAAATGAATTATTTAAATAACCCATATACGTTTTCAATATTGATTAGAGTTAAATATATTGTACATACATAGAAAAAAGTCGTTTAAGCTTACACATTAAAAGAAAATTTGACCCCTGAGTAAAATTAAAGTGTGCCGATTATCATATCAAACGTTATCAGTAGTAACTTTTTACAAAACCCCGTAGTAAAAATCCTTTGCGGGTTGTTGATACATCAATTTTACTACTCGAATAATGGAAAGAATGAGGAAAATTATTAAGGATAACACATTATTATTATGAAGTTGCAGTTTTACAGAATATTGTTATCATTGAGAAAGATAAAAGTACAGATAAAATCAATTTATCGAAAAAAAAAAATTTTGTGACCCGGATTTGGACCAGGAATCCTTCCTATTCGGGGAAGTGCGCTGATCCATTACAACCACGTCAACATAGTAAGCTAAAGACAAATTTTTAAACTTAGATATATATGTGCACTTTCAAATTTTTTTAAAGTCAGCGCACTTCCCCTGATAAGGAGGGTGGCAAATAAAATATTTTTACGATAAATTGATTTTATCTGTATATCTTGTGAGGTTAATAAGTCATGTCATCTAAAAGAAAACAGAAGTAATGTATATGCTGATAAAATAAGAACTGAATCATGTCGAAGCGTCACGTTGCATTGGGGCGGAAGGCGATTCAAAAATCAAAATGGCAGATATTTGTAATTAGTGGTGTTGAAGAGCGGCCAGCGGGCAAGTTTATTGTGACTCTCATTTAGAATTTAAAGGGTAAAACATTTAATTATCATTAAATACTCATGCACTCCTTTATAAACGCTCGGAATCCTAAACGATATAGTAGAAAATCTCTTATTTTAGAAACATAAATTGTTCCATTCGTGGCGAGAGTGTGCTGATTTGAGAGCACGCTGTAATGGCCGCCAGATTGGTCTGGAAATGAACGAGGGACTTGTTTAGTCGGATTATCCAGTAAAACCCATCTGCTTCACGTCTACCTGCAACGGAAGGGATACATTGTACAGTCTAACAGAATGCCCCCGCATTTTATACATTTAACCCATTCCCCGTGGAAGATTCATATATGAGTCGCGCTACATGCCCACAGCGCGGGTGACTCAAATATTAGTCGTACGTAGTGCGTACATACGCGCTGAGGATCGGTGAAAATCATACCAAAACTATTTGGAATCTTTATCCTACCGATATTTGTCAAGGACCATTAGCCATCTCAGAAATAATGAAAGTCCTCGTATCATCCAGTATCGCTCAGTTATTTAAACTCTAATGTGTAGAATGTAATGCGTTTCAAACTATAAAGTTAAATTTAATTTCAGTATTTAAAAACTTGTAAATAGTGTACATTAGTCTCATAAATCAGCTCCTGCGTAGATCACTACTTCACTCTAGTACGTATGACCTCAAACTGCGCTAGTATAGCGATAGTATAAGGCACTGCTGTGTTCTCTCGTGGATAATTTTGTTTACGTTATTTTGTAATTATTGTTCTGATTTCTGTATTTGTTTACATTCTTGAGGATACTTAAGAATCTTTGCTATCGATTTCTTAAAAACAAATCATAAGTTTGTTGCATTATCGTACTGTAAAATTGTAAATTATAATGCCACCAAATAGTGCCGCGTATGAAAGATGTCATGCGTATTAATGAATGCGATCAATGGGTTAAAGGAAATTGTTAAGGTAGTAACATTGTTACATCATGCAAACTGAATACTGTGGACTTCTTGCGCAAAGGCAAATACGTGGTGTCGTTGATATTGTTTGAACTGTGACCTTTATTTTCATATCGTTGTTGATGTCATCATTCCGAATCTGACCCTCGCAATAAACTTAAAAACCATAATTTTCGGGTAGCATGGCTTTTATGGAAGTCAGCATACTGTAGAATCTGCTTTAGTTGTGAAGGATTATATTGTTAAAATATGAATTAAATATATTGAATAGAAAGATATACATTTAAAATTAATTTTATCGAAAAATATTGTTGTTGCGCCACCGGGATTCGAACCTGGATCTCTTTCCAAACCGGGGAAGGTGCATTGTCCAACTATGCTATGGCGTCTGCTATCAGATTACTCAAAGGTATTTGAGATTCTGTAAAAATAAGATGGATGGCTCTTTCAAATAATGGAACGATTAAATGTATTAATATCAAAAAGGTCACTTATAGGTTCCAAAATTTGTCGCTAAAAATATCGTCGCTGTAGCATAGTTGGATAATGCGCCTTCCCCGGTTTGGAAAGAGATCCAGGTTTAAATTCCGATGGCGCAACAATAATATTTTTCGATAAAATTGATTAATGCGTTCTCATGTGTTGAACATATTAATGTGTTCTCCTAACAATTTTTTTTATTGGTTCATTTAATTTGATAAATATATCATTAAATTTGACCTGTGGCTTTAGTTAGTTATTTGTATCATTCTGATGAATGAAAAGGTATTATCCGAATACGGTTAGTAAATTATTTATTATTAAAATAAAGTAAATCCAGGAATAGTTTTTTACACTCGTCTGCAATTCTGTGCCGTTTTGAAAACCACTGTTTATATGCATTGTTTGTTAGCTCTGATAGCAGTCGGAAGACTGCCTGATGTTGACATTAAACAAAATAAATATCAAAAGGAACATAATTTTCTTTACTCACTTTGTGTATAACATTCTTAGCAGATTCGCCGCGGGCGTGGAGTTCAATCCCAGTTGTTCCAGGCTTCTTATTTTAGATTTATATTATTCTTCTTCCTTCTTTTTCCTTGTTTTTTTAATGTGTTATTACAAAAAAAATATTGACATCAATGTTTAAAAGATTAAATGTAATTAAAACTTTTTTTATATTATTTATTTTTTTGCGAAATTTAAATATCTCGTCCTGCATGGTTACACAAGTTATGGAACACATATATTTCCATAACTTGAAATAAGTGTTATTGTAAAATTTAGTATTATTGTCACCAGTTTTAGTTTTGTTCCTACCGCATAGCTCATTCCCAATCAGTGCACATTGTTCCTTCGGGTTGACTGGTTGTTTTTGAATTCGAGGAGAGGAAATGTTCTCATATAATTATTAGTGTTGGATCACTATGTCTGGACGTTGCAACTTATTAGAGTTTTTTTGTGCCATGGCAGTTTCGTACATTGGGTGAACTTCCGGAAGATCTTAAAGATGGCGTCATCAACCAGGTGAGTCGAGCTGTCACTGTGGTCTCGTGAGTCCATCCTGGTCCGCTATCGAAGGATTCCCTTACTCTTCCCACCACTGTGATTAGCGACATGCGTCAGTCACAATGGTAAGGTTAGCCATTATACAATTGATTAATGATATTTTATTTAACATATTAAATTTTTGAGAATATGCGTATCATGTAGGTGAGTGTATAGATAATTTAGGTGAAGTCATAGTGAGAGTGTTATATGCCCCAATATTTATCCACCACTCTTTTGTCTATTTGATAATCATGGTATATATTGTGTATATGTGATATATGTCACCAGAGTTAAGAAAACGAAAAACTACACTTGATTTACTGTTAAGCACAGTTTACACATATGTAAAAGTTAAGCTGTATAAACTAGTTATTGCGCGTACAATTTTCGGTAGCGATGGCTGGAAGGTAGGTAAGAACAATGACGTTCGAGAAACAGGCTTCCATTAGTATTGCTACACAATGTCGGTTCCGGGCATCTTTACGGCTGATTGAAGCTTAGTTTTACGCACCGGTATTTGCAGCGTACGTTCAGTATCACCGAGGCAATGATAAGAATGGACACAATAGACCTCCACAAATTCTAAAATACCACAAAAGTCACCAACTCTTCAATACGTGAAGGTCCAACTAAATATATTTTTTGATGTGTTTGAACTTGGTTCCTAACCAATTCCATATATAGATACATCTCGTACCACTGTGAATACATATTTTATTCAGTACCATTTAATGTCAACGTTAGGTTTTGATACTTTTTCAAAATTCACATGCTCGGAAAGCCACCAAATTTGACATAAACAAATCTGGTAGGAACACAAAATAGGTAAAAATTTCAAATTGTTCAATGAACTACCAGCAATTGTGAAAGAAGCAACTAGTCTAGCTATTTTTCCTAGGTCAAGTGCACAATATGCAGTACCTATGTTAAATAACTGATTATTTTTCATTTGTTTATTTTTTTTTGTATTTATTAATTCTTTACCTGATACCAATTGAAATATATATATTTTTTTATGTTAGTGTTACATACTAGATGTGAGAATATTATAATTTTTACAACTAAATAAAATATTCATAAACAAAACTATTTTAAGCTACCATTAAAAAAAATGATACAGTGGATACTTTAAGTTTTTGAAGGGATCGACAAAAAAAATGTAAAGAGAGGGAAAATGTAAATTGGCGGTGTAATAGTTCTTTCAATATTATAAATTAAATTAAAGGTATCTGGGGGTACATTGTTAATACAAGTAATATATGCTTAAAATGCCTCATGATATCATCCCTTGTAGGAACTGGGTTTATGGGATGAGCAGACGCTTCTTGTGTGTAGAGGGGATCTTCTTCTGTCAAGTTTTTGTTTATACAACGGTCCACTATTTCATCAATTACCATGTTATTACGTTTGACTCAACGTCTAAGTAAATCTGCTAGGGTTATTCATAAATTCTTTTACAGCTATCAATGTTTTCTATACCATCTTTTACGAAATTTTCTTGCTGATTCCATCTTGTAAAAAACAATAAAACAACGAAACAATTACGTAGGTATGCGAATGACCAACACGTGCTTGACGTAAATTGCGGGAAATACAAATGTAAAATAGGGTTTTTAATGTACTTAAATGACAGGACTGCAGAAATAACACGCAAATAGAGGGAAAACGTGAATTCCGACATGTAAAATCGGTGTTCTATGGTATTTTATTAAAGTATTAAAAACATAAGTAATAAAATTGTATTCATCCAATCCTTAACAGCAAACAGTACACATAATAACCTAACCTAACATAATCATTAGAACATTCATTTTTTTTCATAATCATTTTTATTCCGACGGGTTTACCAATCTAATTCGGTGTTCTATTTAACAAACTGACACTATACGCAAAATAAAATTTTGCGTATAGTATCGAACGCCAGCGTTGAATGAATCAGATATTACCGTATCCTGCGGAAGTAGGCTCACTTTTCATGTCAAAGGCACTAAGGGAAGACAAGTTGGTGGCCGTGAAACTTTAGCAAAAAACAGGCGAAACTTTTTCACCATCCGCGGCTCATGGCTGATGCTTCGGCCCAACTTTCAAATACTCCTTATTTTCTGCCCTCTAATAAATTACAACAATCAATTTGCAGTGATTTTAGGAGACGGATACGCTGTATTGTAAGTGATTCCAAGAAACCATACTAATAATAAATAATCAAGATTTACTATAGTATACTAAGTAATATAATCAAAGATGAATGGAATCTTAGAATAAACATAACCCTAATAATAATGATAGTCAATTTGAAATATTATTTTTTTAAGATTAATATGTCTCACAGGGACGAAATTATTATTTTTATATGAGAAGTATGGAAGTCTTGGGGATTACAGGGCTCATGACCTGTCATCGGCTGGCTTAAGTGATCACTTTACACAATGTAACGTTCACCTATTTATCCACGCTACCAAATCTATCAAATTTTCGGAAGTTATATAAATCAAGATGGCACATTTATTACCAATTATATTTTTGCCATCTATTGACATTTTTTTTTTTTGAAAATTGTCGCTGAAGCTGAGACTTAATTTGAAGTGAAGGCAATATCCTTTATGTGTATAGAAAATTCATTCAAATTATTATTTTAATTAAAACACATTTTTGTTGTGAAGTTGCAATTTCAGAACAGAGTTCTGTGATATTTTTAATACAAAATCAATTAATCAATTAGATAGATGTACAGAAAAAATATGTTTGTCGAAAAAATAATTCAATTCTGACGTCTACTAGCATGTTACTCAAAGTTATTTGGAATTCATTGTAATGTAAAATTGGTTGCATTTTCATTGCGTTAATTTAAATGCATCTTTCATGCATCCACATCTTTCATTATAGTAACAATTTAAAATACATATTTACTAGATTTATTTTTTAAATTGAATTTGAAAACATAAGAACATTTTGACACATGATTTTAGTTAGTATTTTTATCATCCTGATAAAGGAATATATTGGTTGGAGAATATTTTTTTTTATATTTTAAGGAGAACACTTTCTTATTGTGAAGTTGCAATTGTTCAGAACATAGGTCTGTTAATCGTTTAATACATTTCCCCAGATAAGAAAAGATCCAGGTTCGAATCCCAGTAGCAACAACATTACTTTTTCGATAAATTGATTATATATGTACTTATATCTTTCTAATTTATACATTTAATCTGTATTATTAATTAGCAATCATTATTGATAATGTACAACTCTCTATACTAGTGATGACGAACCTATGACCCGCGTGTCAGACACTGACCTACGCAGGCTTTTTATAAACTTATTTTTTATAACATAAAAGAGAGAACAGACAATCAAAAGTATTAGAAAAATATTGTATACATACATCTAATGTCGAATTTATAAAAAAATATTTCCAAGTGGACATTAGCTATCTGATTTTCTATCGTATCACTGCACCTGTGTATGACGTACATGGTCATAAAACGTCGTGTTTCGTTCTTTAGTTGCGAAGCATATATGACTCATGACAGTTAGACGTCTACTCGACAACAATGTTTGAATTTATTACTACCTACATATTACATATATATGTGAAAAAAACAAATAATTGTATCATGCAAAGCTATGTTAGATTTTCTGAAATTTTGACACGCCGAGTCCAAAAGATTCGCCATCACTGCTCTATACCAGAGGTCAACACGGACCGTGTGAAGGTTATGACTGTCAACAGTCCTCGACTTGATTTCAGCAGTTCCCCGCCCGGCTGCTGGTGTGGCGCACGTTCCTGGCGTGTTCACTAGACGGTTGGCGCATTGCCACACTTATTGTCTTACATTTACAAACCATTTCTTTTTACATCTTCATATTTGACATAAGCCACACCCGCATTATAAAAAATTTCCATAAAGCGATGATGGAGAACACAAGGATATATAAACTCACGCGTATTACATGCAAGATATATGTAAAGCACTTTAGTTTGGCTTATATTATGATCGTTGTGGATCTCGCAGTGATTTACTGTTAGCGAGAAAATAACATTTTGTAAACAAACAAATAAATTTCGCAAAAGGTTCTAACGAATTGTGAAGCCTGCGAAATTTAGTATAATATAACATTATAATGTGTGTAGTTGTGAACGTTTGCTTCGCATTTCCGTGTAACTCATAATTAAATTCAAAACGCAAACTTTCAGTGTTTGTTTTAATAATTGAATATATTAAATGCGAAACTATCGCAAGAATCTTTCAATGAGGCAGTTTATTTAAATATTTATTGTGTGGCAAACTATAAATAAGAATAATAACTATAACTTATAAACTACACATAACAATTATTGCCGTCTTCTCGACATATATGATATTGTACTTACGTGATGAATTTAGTCTAGTGGTTAGACACTCGCTTAGTGGCGTGTCTTGTTCGAGTTTCATCCCAGAAGACCACCGCGTTAATCTTGTTTTCATGAGCGTTTAGCTTGTTTTGAAATTACTTGGAATTTTCACGTGACGCGTATTCCACTTACCCTTCTTTCTTTTTTTAATAATTAAAATTGTTACCTAACATGACGTAGTAAATACGTAAAGTAAAACGTTTCTCGTCTAATTTTTCCATGCTAACAACAACTCACCCCAAGCAATAAAACATGGAGATCATCTACACGCCAGTTCCGAGAGCAACAACGACATTTTATCAAAGATTCTACATGTTCTTAGCTCCGAAACGGTACAACACACTCAATACCAACTGGAAATCGTTCAACTTCAATAATATTATACAAATATGGATCCAACATATGATCCAATTGGGTACAGATCAATCAGAAGCATGGCTATCCAACATTCTAACATAATCATTATACAGTGCCTACACTAATTCTACAACACTAGCACTTCATTTTCAAATATGAATTAAATATATTAATTAGAAAGATATACATATAAAATCTATTTTATCAAAAACTATTGTTGTTGATCTCTTTCCAAACAGGGGAAGGTGCATTATCCAACTATGCTACAGCGACAAAAAATTTAGCGACAAATTTTCGAACCTATATGTTTACCTTTTTTGATATTAATACATTTAATCGTTCCATTATTTGAAAGAGCCATCTACTTTATTTTTACGGAATCTCAAATACCTTTGAGTAGTCTGATAGCAGACGCCAGAATTATCAATTCATTAAATTTTGGATAGTACCCAGCACGAAAAAAATTGACTACTTTAACACAGACTTCAGTCTAGCAAAGTAACCAGGACAACGCTGTATATATCAGAGGTGGAGTCTACGCCATCCCACACGATAAACATATTATAATTTTATATTATAATATATTCACCTATGTTATAATAAAAATATGTATATCAATAAATAAATAAATAAAAAGCGTCGAAAACGTTTTAATTAAATTTTTTAATAAAAGTATAGTGTGAAGTAAGCCACGTTGTGTTTTATTTTACTAATTAATTAATTTTTCTATAGGTGATTTATTTTTAAGTTAAACGATAATTCTTCTTTCTCAGTCGGTTCCCTCATTGCTGGACGAGTCTTCTCATTTCTCTGCAGCCCGCAGTTGGAATAGGTTGTAATAAAATAGTCAGTAGCGACATTAACTGGTCGGTCTATCAAATTGAAGATCGTTTTCTGATCTTCCACCGTTCCAGTCATCACCAAGTTTTTTAAGTGATAATCCTCAAGCTGATAGCTGATAATTTATTTTGAATCCTTAATTATTCGACGATCTATGGCTTTGTGCGCGTTACAGTCCATGGGCATGCGATGTAAAAATAATAATTATGTATACAAATTTAATTTATTAATTAGAAAGATATACAGAAAAAATATATCTATCTAAAAATATTATTTGCTACCCGGATAATAATAATTATTATTATTTCGATAATACCGCATGTATTGCAAAATCCGAAAATCTAAGATTCAGATATAAATAATGCCCCTGCATATTCATAGCAGTACTCATATTAATGTGGATTAGAATCTTAGATCCTAAAATTAATTTAATAAAAGGATCTTATAAAATAACCTCTCCAACCAGGCATCATGTGGCACAGAGATAAGCTTCAGATACAAAAAATACATTTTTACACAGTTGATTACAATAATGATGGCAAGCCCCTCGGATCCGAAGTTAACTAAGTGAAACTAATCCTGGCGATGTTCTGAAGTACAAATTGCTTGGCACACTGAATAAGATGTTAGACCAACCTCCATGGTGATAAATCGGTCGTTCCACTTGACACTGTTTAAATAATAATTATGTCGCATAAACTTAGATTACAGTGCGCACTATTTGAATCATCCTTCCGATCCTCCTGGACGCAGGTTCTTGGCCGTCAGGCTGGAAGTCCCCGCACCGCACATCTCAGCTCTTCATGACGCCAATCTCCAAATCAGCAGATGCTTCTACCCCGTGCCAGGAAAGGAACATGTTATTTCTGCATAGGAAAAGAGTGCAATGCAATTATTTACTACAATATTATACAGACGTACATTAGAATCCTAAAAATTGTATTCTTACCTTCTCTTTTGATCGTGTACTACTAAATCTGCGACCGGCGGTCGCGCAACGCGCCGCTCCTCAAACTCAAGTACGGACCGACCTACTCATCTCTAAATCGGTGTTTATCTTACGTAAATATAGCAAGTTGTAAAAATTACTATGTGAGGGATTAAATTCTAATATGACAATATATATGTGTGTGTAAACGTGGTCAGAGGAGTAAACAATATGTTCATATTTTAAAAAAATCTATAGTGAGCGATTTTTCCCGAAATAGCGCACACAATGTGAAAAAAAAAACATCACAACAAATATACGTCAACTAAATAAAAACTGTTGAAACATGTATTTCAGCAATTAGTGAAGAGACGGGTGACGAATAAAAAATCTTTATTGTCGAATAGAGTTGCGTTCGTTGATTTTTATACTACATTCACAGCTTGGTAGTGTACTGCGATAGATATATGTTATATATGACAAAACGTATGCTTTGGACTACTGTGTCTCGAAAATTTGTTATTATAACAATTATACTTATGAATGTTATACAGAAATAATCAATCGTTATTATATTATAACATTAATTTGCATGGTGTACTTTGGCATTCAGATGCAAATAAATTGGTACAAATTGATCGACATTATTGACTGAAACAGCTGATGTTTCAGCACATTGAATATTTTAAATAGTTGAAAGATATTAAGAGGGAGTTGGGGAAAAGGTATAAGGAAATGTAAATGTGATGTATCTATGGGTCGAATGCGAGACGCGCGCAAGGTTGGCAAGATGACGCACGTGAAAGAGATAAATGTATTCTCTCGCCTCCGAATTATTAAACTGATAACATATTATATTGAATTGTACACAGGCATTAAGATTACATACTATTGTTATGCGTACGAGTATAAGTCTGTTGATCTAATCCTGTAAACAAAAAGGTTTTATGTTCCTTCTTCGGGAGGTCTTAAAATCACGACTCGGTACTTGTAAATAATTCGTTTATTGAAATATTATATGTGCACAAATGTATAAGGTAGAGTGTTTATGGAGATGTATTGAAACGAATAGACTTTCAGTTCTTTCTCGTTTGGATGTTAGATACGATCTGATCTCTGAAGGGTTGTGTTATAGTTTATAAAGATATTTCAGGAGATATTTCTCCCATTAATTAATATAGAAGATAATTTAAATCCGGGTAAACAAAGTTATAAATTACACACATCCACTTACAGAAAGCATAAATAATAAGATAAGACAAAACTATTAAAATAATGGTTCTAATCAAGAAACGTTAAGGTTGACAAACTAAAAGATAAGGAAGTGGTTTCGGAGGATAGGTACATACATAACAAAGGAACACTATCATTAACGCAAATTAAGGATGTATAAAAGTAAAGAATCGCGGTCAAGGGGAATTGGATATGAGAAACGTCTCGACTTAACTCGAAGAGACATCAGCTACCACCTTACCCTTAAACATTATGAACACATTGGGAACTCCGCTGTGGTCATAGAAGAATTTGAACTGATCCATACGTTATCCACAACAATATAAACAGTACACACGAATCGGGTTTAAAAAAATTTATCAACCATGAATACGTCTAGGGTATTTGTTTTTCAAGTACCAACAGATGTGAATAATCGAAGAGCTTACCAAATTACAACTAACTGAGAAAGAAATGGAATAATAATACTAGGTTCACTGAACAGGATTGAATTCTCGCGCCATAACGATAACAAACAAACCAAGTGCAAATTACTTTATCAATGAACAACTTTGATGTGGTGTTTTGATAAACACGTGGCCAAAGCAACCGTAAAGTAATAAAATCAAATCTTAAATTATAGGATAGGCGCCAGAATGCTTGCGAGTAAAAATTCGGCGCCTACTCCAAACAATAAGTGACACTGTTCACAACGGCGTCTTTCTGACGCCCGTTTTAGTACCTCGTGGAAATAAATGGAAAGATAAAAATTATTGAGACTCGCCTAATCAGCACATCACGTGTTTAAATGTGTTCATGAACTCGCGAATGCTTAATTTTTAAACGATAAACCCCACCCACCGACCAATTAAAATGCTAAGCGGCATCAATACACTGTAACAATGTGCACATTACTCACACAAATACAATTGTTATTTCTAAGTAGTATACGATACGATGCAATAAAACATCATACCTACCTTATTTTTTTCTAAATTTGAGTTTGTTGTCAAAATTAGAATATTTTTTTAATACCTAGTACCTACATCTATATGTAAACGTAGTTAGCATTATCGGTAACATACCGAACATACACACCAAACAGAAGATCACAGCGACGTTGATTTTGCATAAATTTACATAATATTAAATGAATTAAAATAATCAAAGCATGTGACAATCTTCACCTATCAGTATCGACTGCGTTTAAGCTAAAAGTCACAAAAAATTAACGAAAAATCTAGAAAGCTCGACTTAAACGAATGTAGATATATTTCTTTGGATCTTATGCGAGATTAAGCGACCCTACTTTAGGGTTGGATTTCTCGAGAGGCGGTGAGAAAATTCAAATGGGTCATTCCTCATTAAAAATTCAACGATGAAGGGGAGACTTGTGGACTTGTAGGAGTAAAAGCAATATCATGTTGTGCCTTTTTATTTGTGGTGTCACCAGGGGATTTTGGATTTAAAGGGGTTTGCCATTTCTAATTTATTTAACGATGAATTTTGTATAATTATAATTTGTTGAGATATGATGTGGTTTTGTTGCCCTCTTACTTAATTAGTTAATGAAATTTAATCATATTCGGTAAATAATAAATATTTAAATACAAATTAAATAGAAATATATACATATAAAATCGATTTTATCAAAAAATATTATTGTTGCTACCGGTACTTGAACCTGGAACTCTTCCAATCCGGGGAACGTACATTATCCGATTATGCTGTACTAGCACAGTGGATTGACGACAAATTTTCAAACATATATGTTACACTCTTCAAAACAATCTATCGTTCCATTATTTGAAAGCCATTTACTTTGTTTTTACGGAATCTCAAATACTTTTGAGTAAACGGATAGAAATTTGTCGTCAATTTACTGTCTTGGTACAGCATAATCGGATAATACACGATCCCCGGATCGGAAAAGTTCCCGATAGCAACAGTAATATTTTGCGATAAAATTGATTTTTATATGTATATCTTTCTAATTAATACATTTAATTGGTATTTATATTTCACAGTTTTGAATTATTACAACTTCACAATAAGAATGTGTTCTCCTTATTAATAAATATTTATGTAATATAATACCTAAGTATCGATAAAAAATGATTTTTCACTTTTAATATCGCACGTCTGTTCTTTTTCAATTCGCTATATTTCTAAATTAAGAATAAAACGCGAATAACACGACTCTCTGTTTTTTAAACCAAGCAGTGACGGATTTATTTCTCTATTGTCTTTTTTCAGCTTGTTAGTCATCGCATTTCTAAAGCTTTCAGCATTTTTTCGTTATTCTAGTGTCGCTGGCAAACGCACACAAGTTTTGAAACTAGTACATGTGTTTTCACGTACGAATAAAAATATTTTTCAGCAATATTTGAATACATCCAAAAATACACAATTACTGGATTTTCACCTACAAAAGTACTGTTATTAAACAAATAATACATGCATCATAGAGACGAAGCTACTTTTTATAATATTTAATGGAAATGTATGGGTAATTACATGACTTACGACGTGTCTTCAGCTGGTTTAAATAATCACTTTACACTGATGTAACGTTAGTTATGTGTTCCTAGAAGCCACCGATAGTGGCCGATACGCGGCCAATGGCCTATATTTCATCTAAAGCAATATAATAAGGATGGAAAAGTTACCAATAGCCGCGTAGCGGCCATTAGTAAAAATAAGAATAAAACATTGCAGCAAAGCAAGAACATGTAATTCGGTGTCCTGCCTGATACTCTAGACACTCAATCTTCTCTGCTTATAAGTAAATAAAAACGGTACAATTTATTTAATGTTTCAGTGATCACACAGTAAATAAGTATGTTTATTAATTACAAATTACGTTGCAAGTAATATAATGTAAAAAATATTATAGTCATTATTATTATTATTATTATTATCGGGATTGCTATTTTGAATATTGCCAACGTAGGGATGGGGGTTAGAGGATGGTGGGAATTATTGCCTCTGGGAGGCTCCAGGTCACCAGGCAAACTTCCCGCAAACTTCCTTCATTATTCTACCCACCCACTCTACGGCAAGTGCGCCCCGTCTGCTCGACTCCTTATAAACTCAGCCTGTGACCATGTCTGCTATTCGTGATTGTCGAATAAACAAACTTAATGTGTATCAGAATACAAGTTAACATTTCAAGAGTATTGGAAGAGCAGGGAGGTTTTACAATCGATGGGAAAAAGATTGTCATTGATGACATCACGCTTGAGGTCAGCACAGAGGTTCGACTGTGTGGTAACTTTGGCTGCGCCAATGTGGTAATCGGCTGCGCCAATGTGGTAGCTTTGGGAAGTATTACCATATACCTCTGGTATTATCAGGGACTCATTTCTTGGATTCTGATTCCTGTAGTGAAACTCAGTATGTTCGGGTAACAATATTCAGTTTATTATAGCAACGTATTTACAGTTATTATTAATCACACTCTTCAGTGATAGACTAGTTACTCAGGAGGATCGGTGATGGAAGAGAGCCGTTTCCCCAGAGACGGCCTCTTATAATGTTTTGCCCCCACCACTCTCCTGACACACACACACACACACACATACATACAAATTAACAGTTCTCACAGACTGGAAAACATTTTACAAAAATTAAAATTCAAGTTCAAGCAGTTCGTAAAAATACTAATGGATCGTACATCATAACAACCTTTCCAAATGCCGGGGGACCTAGCGGGACACTCCACTAAACTCTTCCTCGCACCCTCTTGCGACCTGGACAAGGTGAATTTCTGCTTGACTATGACCGAATTCTACGACTTCAACACGTGAATGTAACGTTTACATTCCTTTTTTGGGGTGCGTGACGTTCATAACTTATCTCAGGCTGCCTTCTGGAATTAATATGAAAACGAGTCTCACGTCAAATTGACACCATACGGATGAATATTGTACAGATATGACTCTGATACGATGATACCAGAGCCAACCTATATTAGTAAATTACCAAATGTAATAAACTTTAATTTATTAAGGGATTATTATTGATAGTGTAAACATATTAGAATTAACATTGTTGCGTATAAGCATAGATGCCGAAAGAAACAGGATATTCGGAAGGAGGTTTGCACTCACCACAATCCAGTTCTTCTGGCACCTCCAAGGTGAACTGTTAATTTATTTTTATCTTATTAATTTAGTTTAGATTGCACTTTATAGACGTGACGTCTCAATTTTATGCTATACTCCGATTCATTAATTACCGTATCGGTTCAGGGTCGCCGTTCGACTGATGCGGCATCGTGCCGGGTGAGGAGAGGAGAGGAGGTGGAAGGCACAATACACTATTTTCGTTCAAGAATAAATATATATCCCAAACAAACATAATAAATATTTAACACGTGATACCATTTATGAAAATAAACAGAAATATTTAGATACGTAAGTATGTTTAGGTGCAGAAGATAAATAAAAAGAAAAAAGGTGAGAGAGAGGGTGGGAGAGGTTGCAACTATTGTTGCTGTAAAGGGAAAGTAACATATGTTTGTAGGTAGACTGATTGGTCAAAATTAAAATTGTGGTGGTTCATAAAAAGAACTCTTTAAGCGTAGTAAGGCTAATGTTGAAAAAGTATATTTCTGTTAATTTACCATTGTGGTATTTGCATGACCGGTGAATGAATGAATTTTGTATGTAAGATGTTCTACTTCTGGAAATGTTAAATCTGGCGTCTCCTTTCGGATTAATCAAATAAATAAGATGGCTTTCAAATAATGATACGATTGATGTATCAATTTGAAAAGTGTAACATATAATTTCGAAAATTTGTCGTCAATGCACTGTGTTGGTATAGCACAATCGGTTAATGCACGGATAGGAAGAGATTCATGTTCGAATCCCGGTAACAACAACAATAGTTTTATATAAAATTGATTTAATATGGACCTGGTGGGATAAGATCCCGTGGACAATAATGATTAGTTGATGCAATCCGAATTGAATTCAAGAAAGGAATGTTGGCAAATAGATCTTGCCTACCTTGATTTCGATCCTGGATTGGACATCGTTTTCACCTCCAGTTGACTCGCAACTTTTTTAGTGAAGAACCGAGATATCACTGTACTTCCGGAGCTGTTTAGAACACCGCCTCTTCGTGGTCCTAGCGTTACGCACGGCGCTGCTTTCGGATGGTAAAAAAAGGACACACCTCTTAACAGTTCGGTGTGAGAAGGCAATCTGTTCCCACGTCGGTGAAAGTCATTAGTTGGCCAGACCGGAACAGGTATATATTAAAAGGACAAATGCATAGAGAGTAGGTACTCGACTTGCGTCAACAGTCATAATACATGAACATTAACACGATAATAACATGAACTAATGTTATAGTATTAGTATTAAAACAGAATTATTACTTAGAATTTGCGTAAATCAACAGAATAATGAGACAACTTTGAATAATGTTGTCTCTTTTCAAATAATGTAAATAAAATTATATAGCTGTCCTTCACTATAGATTAACATTAATATAAATACAAGTTGTCGAGTTAAATTATAAGATTGATAATGCCGTTACAATACGAAACGATTCTCAAGTATCATATAAATAATAAGACAAAAACACTTTGTTTAAACCAGTGTTTATTGATAAATTAACATGTTTCGATAAAAAAATAAAAATAAAAATTCGAATACATTTGTTTTCATAGTAGTTCCACATACACTTTATAGTTTTTGTTTTTATCTATGGTTGTATTTTTAATTTTAGTATTCATTGTTTCAGATATCGAAAAATATTGATATATCTATAAATCGTGGTTCAAATAAAGTGTTACGGGGTAGGTAGAGAGGATAAAGCGCCACTCTCTTCTGTCCTGACACAGAGTTCTCGCCTCATCCACATTCATACATCTTCTCATACAAGCTCGCCGATTGTTGAGGCTTCTAACAGAACCATCCTCCATTAACTGGTATACCTGATCGTGCCAAGTCTTCCGCGGACGTCCTCTATTCCTGGTGCCATCAACACTTGCGTCATAAATCTTTCTTACCATTCTCTCCTCATTCATCCGTTCCATATGACCAAACCACCTAAGTGATCCTTTCTTAATCTTTCTTACTATACTAACATCAGCTTTACATTCTTTCCTTATTAATTCATTCTTTACTCTGTCATTAATAAATTTGCCACATATACGCCTAAGTGATTGACATAACACTGCATTCAGTCTACTTTTGTTCATTTTCTGCCAGCTCCAGGCCTCACTTCCATACATCAGTGTCGGCACCAGGATTTTTGTAAAGTGTTTTGTCTTATTATTTATATAATATGTGGCCACAAAGTAATTTTGCTAATATTGAATAAGTTTTTCAAGTATTATATATTAATTGAGTAGAATCGAAAAACAAGTGTTTTTTTTTTATGTTTGTGAATATTATTAATCTCCTTCCATTTCCATGAGACGACGGAGACGCAGCAGCCAGGTTAATGATGGCAGCTGAGGTAAAATCCAATACCAGACCCGCACTTTCCGCAGTAGGTATCACTGTCTGAGCTGGAGGTTTCAACAGGATTTTGTTTTGCTCATTGTCGCTTCATTTTCATATTGTCGGAACATTTTTTATCACGTCTGCCTTTATCTGCTCGTATGTTTATTTGTCCCATTTTCACAAAAATTAAGTCACCCCATTTCACTGCATTATCAATAGTTTTAATACATTGTTAATTTTATCAAATACCTTACACAAACACAATACCTTACACAAACCGAATACCTTACTTAAAGACAAAGTGAGAATTATATTTTCAAAATTTTACGCAGCTTCATGAATATAACTTTATTAAAAATATTAAAAATGGTATACTATTCACTTTGTCAGTCTCATTAGTTACGCAATATATGCATGGGGCGGTGCAGCTCTTACTATATTCTATAATTAAGGCTCAGAAATGAGTAAAATTAGTAAATCAGAGTAATAAACAAGAGGTCATTTAGACATAACTAGACTAACATAGACTTTAAATCCTGTTTAAAGTTTTGGATATAAGACAACTGTTTACCAGATCAATCTAGAAACTATTTAAAAAAAAAAAAATTCATTCCACGATCCAATCCAAAGGAAACTAGGAGCAAAACCTAAGGATACTTTTCAGCGCCAAAACTAAATACCAAATTCGGTCAACAAACATTCTTGTTTTGTGCACCGCGTATATTTAACAAATTGCCACTAGACCTTAAAGGGTCTAAAGTGATTAGCGATTTTAAAGCAAAAATAACAAAAAGCTTGATGTGGGGAGAAAGCAAAATAAAACTAATTTGTCATTTGTGCTAACCTAAGAAACTACACATTTTTGTATCCAACTATATTATAGACAAAAATATTTTTATAACTCTTTTTATAATAACATTTTATAACTTCTGATTGTACTTTTTATAGCTTACTTTACATTATACGTACCTTGCTTTATACAATTACAAATTTTAAAAACTGTACAGGTAATAATTGCTTTTGAACATACCACCTCTAGTAAATTATTTACCTTTATTTTCATATGTAGTATGCTTCAATATATATATATATATATATATTCAATATATTTATGTATCTTTATTACAAAGATATTTATTTCTGTTGGACTTTTTCATCTTTCAATTTCATTCATAAAATGAAATGCTTAAGATAGCTGGAAAATATTTCATTAAAATATCAAAGTGAATAATTGCACAGCGCTGTTACTGCACTCGTAAAAGGAAGCGAGACTGTCCCATTTAAAATATGCTCTTACTCATAGAGTAAAAAAATAATATGACTACAAGTTTTAATTAAATATTGATCAATTTGTTTTGTTTTTTTTGCTCAAAACTAGTCAATATTTTGAAATGCTCCCCGTACGATAATCCACAAAAAATATACTTTATTAATCTGATTGAAGTTGCATAGTAACTGTACACCATAATCGGATTTGAAGAAATCCAGGTTCGAATCTCGGTAGCAACAACAATATTTTCTGATAAAATTAATTGTATACGTATATCTTTCTAATTAATACATTTAATTAGTATTTAAAATATCACAGACCTATGTTCTTCACAATAAGAATGTGTTATTCTTAATAATATATAAGTTGTATCAATGAGCCTAAAGTTTAATAAAAATGAATTGTTAATTTTGGCGTCTCCTATCGGATTACTCAAAGGTATTTGAGATTCCGTAAAACTAAAAAAAAAGTCTTTCAAATAATTATGTATTAATTTGAAAAGTGTAACATATAGGTTCGAAAATTTGTCGTCAATGCACTGTGGTGGTATAGCATAATCGGTTAATGCACGTTCTTCGGATTGGAAGAGATCCAGGTTCGAATTCCGGTAGCAACAACAATATTTTTCTATTAAATTGATTGCATATGTATTTAATTTTTTTTTAAAGTGGTACTTAACCGCGTTCATATTCATATAATTTTAAAGTTCATTTTTTGGTCTGTATTTTGGTTTTATCCTTGAATTTTACTTAAATTTATTAGGAATTATTTTGTATGATTTTAAAATAGGTAGTAAAGCAGCAGAAACTACGTATAAACAATGCTTCTTGGTGAGTACTACAGGGTGAATATTATGTTCCAGACCGTTTTTATTTAGCTGCCATTTTGTTTTGGTAAACATTTGTCAGTTTTTATTTAGTAGTTATATAGAGTATTTAATTACAATTTATTCTGAAGCATTTAACGCCTCAACAATGTGTTCAAGTTATTAAAATAGTTTATCTAAATAATAATGGCAATGCTGTAACCATTAATGGTGATCGCTATCGTCACATGCTGGAAAACTTATTGGTGGCCGAATTAGGTTGATTGGGCCTGCAACAGGATGATTACAATAAGGTTATAGTAAGGTTAGACAAAAAATTGCTGAAATAACACGTGAAGTGTGCGAGAATGTTATGAAAAATATGGTTAATAATTTGTGCCGCTACCAGACGCGGCCACATGGCCAATAGTATATTCCATAAAAAATTGTAAAAATTCAAATAATTGATAAATAAAAATTCAATTTAAAAAATTTATTATATTTCTTAGTTATTTTAAAACAACATCGGCCTGAACATAATATTTACCCTGTATTAAGGGTAAATATTATGTTCCTGTACGTGGTTCCAAAAATGATGTGCTTGGACGAAAGTCTTGAAGACGAAGAAGGTCGTGGGCGCCCTTCTTTAGTTGATAACAATCAACTGAAGGTATTAATGGAATCGGAACTTATCACACACGACAATTTGAGAGCTTGCACAAAAGTCAGATGGTATTTATTCAATAGTTCTAGACTACTCAAAACAGCTAGGAAAATTAAAAATCTTGACATATGGGTGCCGCACGAACTGAACGAAAACCAGAAAATCACCGTCATGAAGTTTGTTATACACTGTGAACGCTTGTTGAGCTACGAAATATTCTCTCCTTCGCCACACTCACCAGACATCTCTCCAACACTTGTTTAAGCATTTTGATAACTTCTTACTGGGTAAGGACTTCAACAACCAAGCTGCTGTGCAAAAATGCATTTCAAGATTCTATCAACTTTTGAACGACAGAAATTTACAACACTGGAATAAATAAACATTTGAAAAAAAAGTCTTTTCCGATGGTGTTCATTTTGACTAATAAAGTTAATTGTTAGACGATAAATGTGTATTTTAATTTGAAGATCATTATTTGCAATTATTTTCCTACCAACCTAATAATTTATAATCAAAAAAGGAAAATGGTCTTCCATAGTACAACACAACTTAAGCAATTGTGGGGTTTTGGATTATGTCTTAACTACTATCGTTAGCAACTCCCACAGGCCTTATAGGCCGATTCCATCGGCTTGGCTTCAATACAAAACTTCCAGTAATAAAGATGAAATCCACGCGAGTAAGCGAGTAAAGGAAAACCACATCGTGTACTTACAATAGGCATGCTGTTTTTTCCACTGAAGTTACAGTATAAAAAAGTTTAATTGGAAGGTCGTCATGATATGTAAACCTTGACAAGCGTGTGTGAGCCATCGCGCTTTTGTGACGAAGCTCAGAACGAGTGACTATGACTTCCATTGAGCGTTAATTCTCCCGTCCACTGACCTCTTAATTTTAAAAATTCCCAATTCACAATATTCTTAAAATGATTTAAACAATTTGTTGTTCGTGTACACGTGTCATCTGGCGGCAGATTATTTCCTCGTCAAGCCGCCTTTGCGGAGATTATTTAAAAGCATGATTATTTTACAAATTATGTGGTTCATGTCTTTCCTAACAACATTGTACGGGTTTCCGATTGAACTGTTCATTCCAATCAATAAAAATCTAAATAAATTTTGTCTGCCTCTCGAGCGTTTTACTTTTTTGGTTAAAATTTTTTTTGATATAATACAATTCTCATTTTATAATCCCTTCGTTTTAATGTTCGTGCTTATTGTAACTTATATAATATTCACGTGATCTAATTTCGTAATTCTAATTATCACGCAATGTTCTAACATTCCAGGAATCTTCCCTAAAGTTTCATTTTATATTTATTGAGTATGAGAATATCCCTGGAAGGATCTCGACGGAAGACAGCTGTCAGTTTAAATGTCGTATATACTTATAGCGCACGTGTGTAGTATGCCAGTGAGATTTCTAAAATAGGCAATAACTAAAAAGATGCTGTAGAAAAACTCTAAATCGGTTATTGTCCTACCCATCTCGTTTCTTATTTTTCTTAATTATTAAGTAACTGTGTTCTTTTCAACAAAGATCTACATATAAAATCGCCAATTTACGCAGATTTCGATTTACGCGGATTGCGCATAATTTTACGTTGAACTTGAGCCACATATTCTGGCGTTGCTGCTGATATTGATGATCCCGGAAGAGTTTGGTCAACTATTGTCCCTTCTTATCTGAAATATTGTACCCAACACCAGATAAGTTGTATGCTCGGCCCATCACTTACTCGTCGAATATTAAAGTGAGTACATAAAGCGCGACGCGCTCGAACCAATGAATCACCGCACTTTGAATGAACCGAACGCGCGTGCGCTCCCGACCAGTGACTCATTGCGACTGGTAAATCAGAAAATCACGCGCGTCGAACAATATCCATCCCACTAACCTCACTCTCATGGTTTACGAGCAATTACAATTTAATTTTTATTTTTTTCCGCTAGACATCTAATGTAAACAAAACGAATGCAGATTTTACGTTCCAACAGGGAGATTTTAAAATTACGACTCGGTACTTGTTAAAAGTTCGTTTATTGATACAATAAAGATGCAAAAATTTATAGAGTAGCATGCCCATGGTGTTGTATTAAAACGAATAGACTTTCAGTACTTTATCAATTGAATTTTAGATACGATCTGACCACTGAAAGATTGTGCTATGAGCATTATTTGAATATGTCCAATAACATTCAATTATTGGATATTCACGTACAAAGACACTGTTATTAAACAAATAATAGATATCTCATAGAGACGAATTTATGAATGGTGAACGTTACATTGGGTAAAGTGATCAATTAAGCCAGCCGATGACAGGTCGTAAGCCCTGTAATTACCCGTACTTCCATATTTCTTCATTAATAAAGAATAGCTTCGTCTATATGAGATATTTTTTATTGTTTTTTTAGAAAAAAAGAGATGCGTACACGGAATACATGTAACATCAATATTCTTACTATTTTCAAACTAAGCTAAACGCTTGCGCTATGAAAATAGGACTAATTTGCTGGAGTCTTGAAACGAGGCGCGAACAACCGACCACAAGATCCCTAGGTCAGCATCTTAATCACTACACCAACAATGAATGCACCTTCTCCGGATTGTAAAGACATCCAGGTTTGAATCCCGGTAGGTAGCAACAACAATATTTTTCGATAAAAAACTGATTTTACATGTATATCCTTCTAATTAATATATTTAATTAGTAGTTAAAATATCACAGACCATGTTCTGAATAATTACAACTTCACAATAATCAGATTCCGTAAAAATAAAGTAGATGGCTTTCAAATAATGGAACGATAGATGTATTAATTTGAAAAGTGTAACATATAGGTTCAAAAATTTGTCGTCAATAGTACTGTCTGCTGTAGCATAGTTGATTAATGCACTTCCCCCGGATTATAAAGAGATCCAGGTTCGAATCCCGGTAGCGACAACAATATTTTTTGATAAAAATTGATTTTACATGAATATTTTTCTAATTAATACATTTTATTAGAATTTAAAATATCACAGTCCTGTGTTCTGAATAATTATAACTTCATAATAAGAATATTTTCTTCTTAATAATTATTTTTATTTATTCATTCAAACCATAACATCTTCATTAACAACTCTATCCATTCGGTTAATTTTAAGCATTCTTCTGTCGATAAAATCGGACCATTCGCACTCGTAACCTAAGATTAGGATCAAGACTGCAGAAAATTGTTTTACAAGCTCGCTTTATTTCGTCTTTCATTCATATTGCAACCCAGGTATACCATACTTTGTATTTTCAATTTCGTTCCAGCAATATCAAACTGTGTTCTGTTTTCTAATAATCGTATACATTGTTTCAATTGTATCACATGTCTTCACTATATATTTCAGTAGAAGATGTTACTTGTTAAAAGTATATAGTAATAACACTAAATTACTAACTAACTTGTTTACGCGCCTCGTTACTTCGATTGGCACCACTGGGTATCCTGGTTTATGATAATCTACATATGTGTGTTTGAGTATTGCCGCCCTTTTTTCGGAAAGCTAAGAAAACGGTAACCGACAGGTGTCATTCTTATTACACCACATGCTTCGACCAGTTCAGCGTTCCAAATAAACCACCAGTGCGCGCTTCGGTCGATCGAAATTTAAAGAAGACAACCCAGCTAAAAGAACAACGGCATCGGACCATAAAGACAGCAAAATTAAAAAGGTTAGTACAATTTATGTATCATGTGTGCTTATTGTTAATCGGAAACCTGGGAATCAGCTATCGAAGCCATAGAACATAAACATAACTATTAATATAATTAACATTTATATAATGATCATAATAAGAAAATATATAAAAATTGAAACATTTTACAGATAAAGAATATTGTTATAAAATAATTTCAAAAAAATACTTATTTTTCCATTAATAAAAAATAGCTTCATCTCTATGAGATATATATTATTTGTTTACTAATATAATGCATTCCAACTAAAAAAAACGTACAAAAACCTCAGCGTACGACAAACGGTGGCAAATATTAAAATACTCATATTTGAATACTTGCTCATATTTTAACGTCGAGAGAGGCATTATTTTAAAAATACTCCTCAAGGCTTCAATCTCAATTTGATCCTAAGCATCCCGGAGCGCCTTTCAACCCGACAGAGCACGAAACAGCCCTTGAACCGCAACTTCCCTTAACTTACAGCCCTTGTGTAGGGCGTTTGCGTCTCGCGGTTTCGGCGCCTGTTTATTATATCATAATACACTAACTTACTGTTACACTAACCAACTGAAATACGCCCACACCTCGCCCCGATGTAAGCGTATGATATATGGACTCACGGCTTAAGCAAGCCAGAGCCTCGCGGAGGTTGTATGAAAAACGTTTATGTGTGGGGCTAATATTGGAGTAATAAGGTTTCGCCTCGAGGTATGTTGGCGCCCCAGAAAAATGCATCGCATGGATAGTGAATAATTATTTGAACATTTTATTAAACCTTAGTTTTATTGTAAAGTTGCAATTTTAAAATACAAATCATTGACCAGTTCTGCGCATCGCAATCAACGCATTAGAACATTAGACCAGCAAGAAAAAATTCCGGGTTCGAATCCCGGAATTTGCTTGACAGACCGAGTCAACAATATTTTATGGGTATATGTGCATAATCTTTACCATGACTGAGAGGCTTTTAAAAAAATCGTAATTATGCGATTATTTCGATTAATTAAAATATTTTATAGATTTTAAATAATTATTGAATACAACAAATAAAAGGACATCAAATTTTGAGCGACAAGACTATTTTTTATTAAATGATTTAGGGCCTGGAGCCAAGTTATAGAATAATAATGGATAAACTTTCCAAATATTTCTTTCGAAGTACTTGCGTAAACGTTAAAGCATGATAATGCTGATGATGATGACATGATTTTGTAAAAATTTCGAACAATATTTTCCATAACAGTGCAGAATATGCACATATTCCTTGAACACTTTCTACTCTTAATTTATTCAGATACCCACCCACAAAATATTGTGGACTAGGTCTGTTACAATCTGTGTTTTCGATGATTTTTTTCTGTTCATCTTTCAAATTGATTGATCAAATTTGTTTTAAATGTCAAAGCACTATGTTTTAAAATTATGATGTTATTAAAATATACAAGTATATAAAATGTATGTTCTGAATAAAATAGATTTTAATGGCCTAGCATCACCTAGCATGTATTTAAAGGTTTTTGAAATATAGCAAATTTCTATAAGATAAAATTCATGGGTTCGTGTCCCAATGGTAACTAAACATTTTTCGATATTTTTTTTTCTTTTCTTTCTATTAGCAAGGAAAATTTTTTAAATAAAATTTTCTTTGAATTTGAAAATGAGAATCATTTATAAAATATTATTTTTAATTTTTAAGTATAAAAAATTTCTATGAAAGTCGATTTCACACATCCTTGTAAATTGAATTTTCTAAAAATATTAGCAAATAGTTAATGTACCTACTATAAGTACAATCTATTTTAAATTTGATTAAAATATGTGAAACAATTTATTCATATTTTTGTGTTATTTTATATAAAAAATAGTACAATAAATAGCGTGTCCTGTCACGTGTTCCGAAAGAACCCACAAAGCCTCCCATCACTTAAGCCTCTTATCTGGCGCCCGACGGAGGGTCCGGTCCCCGCACGGGAGCCCACCAGGGCTGCCCGACCTACACGCGCCCACGAAGCGGCAATCCAAAGGATGAAAAAGGTTTCTTTCGCTTAGTTTGTGATTTTTTCAAATTACTAAAGGGACAAAAATATACACACTAATGGAATTTCAAAAAATATATTTTGCTTCTGTTTGGCTGAGTCATCAAATAAATACACACCAATATTTGAAGAGTTTAAATTAAATTATTAATTAATTTTTCAATTTACATACATTATTAAAAACTGCGACTGGAACATTGTACCAGCTCGTCAATATAAGATGCATTCTCATAGAGTCAGAATCAGAAAGTTCACTGATCGGAAAGTTCACCGACCGGTGATAAATTTGTCGAATGGAAAATTCACCGACCCGCAATTCGTCGAACGGAGATTTTGCCAAAAAATTCGATAAATTAAATTTGCTCAAACAATAAAAGATAAAATTATAATAGTTTACAAAATAAATAATTTTTAAAAAATGATGTTAAAATAATTGAAGCGATGATCAAAATAATTATTCGCCCGATGAAAAACTGTATAGTAAAAAAACGGCGACGATAAAACTTATTTAATGGCTCCATTTTAATTTAAATGAAATTGGATCAATAATTACGAAAATATTTAAAAAAAAAATTGTATGTATTCGACGGATAAAATAGCAAACTAAAAAATTAAATACGTTAACTGATGGCTTTTAGTAAATAAATCATTGTAGAATTGGTGAACTTTCCGTTCGACGAAAACCGCGTCGGTGAATTTTCCATTCGACAAATTTACCACCGATCGGTGAACTTTCCGGATACCCTACTGCAGAGGAGTAACAGATGCGTATTTTTAAATATTGTAGATATACACAAAAAAACTCTGAAATGATGGATAAAAATTGGGGTCGGAAAGATTTCCGATCTCAGGTACGCGCACAATACAACTTTAATTTCTACATCAGAAGAAGAAATGGCTGCACTACTCGGTCGCAATCAAGAAAAAAGTAGAAAATTGCCTTCAGATAAACAAGGAATAAATAAAACCAATGGTTATTGATCGACGTAATCAGTTTTCATAAACAGATGTTCTTCTAGACCTTGAAATAGTCAAGGATTTATTATTACAATTATCTTAGACCTATAATTACTGTTAACAGTAGCTGCGAACCAGAAATTAATCGACGCTCACTTGACAACATATGTAAAGACCGCAGATTTCCAAGACAACGAAGGTCAGGCTTGTACAGTCTCTGGTGCATTCTATATTTTATATGGTGTGGAATCATGGACCCTGGAGGCAAGGGAGAGAAGATGGGTTGAAGCGTTTGAGATGTGGTGCTGGATGACGAGACGCATGAATGTGTGAACTTTATTCTGTGTACTGATCTGATATGGCACCGAGTGCCTGCTTGAAGCATTAATTTGTTAAAACTGTTTTATTATTAGGAGAACACATTCTTATTGTGAAGTTGTAATTATTCAGAACGCAGGTCAGTGATATTTTAAATACTTATATATATTTTAGACGACAAATAATGGAACGATAGATGTATTAATTTGAAAAAGTGTAACATGTAGGATCAACAATTTTTCGTCAAAAATAATGTCGATGTAGCATAATTGGATAATGCACCTTCCCCAGTTTTGAAAGCGATCTTGGTCCGAATCCCGGTGGTGCAACAACAATATTTTTTGATAAAATTCATTGTATATGAATTGTATATGTATCTTTCTAATTAATACATTTAATTAGTGTTTAAAACTGTTTCATGTAAATGTTTCAAAACCAAATTATTATATTATTTCACCGATTCAATGGTTTCACAGATCCGGAAACGAAATCAGTTTTGTGAATATTATTATAGAGAACATGTTAATGTTAATAAGTTTCAGTTTTTCACAGTACATAGTTCTGTGGTATTTTAATACAAATTAAATGTATCAATTAGTAAGACATACAAATAAAATCAAATGAATTTATCTGTATGTATATTTCTAGTTAATACATTTAATTAATATTAACAACCATTTTGTTTTCGATGCTGTATATAATATAATAAGCTTAGCACAATACATAAGAGTATTATTTATTTTTATTTTATTTATCACATATACGACCATATTTATTAATTAAATTATATTATTTTTGTTCACCTTAGTTTAATGCTCTTCACACTCATTTCAAATTTGTTCATTCTTGTGATTTCTTTGACATGAATTATTACTTTTATCGTTATTTTCGCTGTATTTAATCTGTTTTTTTTTCAATTCTAGTTTTCACAATAATATTATATTACAATATGATATTTTCGTACAAAGCAATCACTTAGTGGTTTGACATATTAAATTAAATAAAATACAATCAGTTTTAAATACGTATTGAAAAAGCATGAGCATAACGAAACTGGTCCGCGTGTAATAAAATTCGTGGTTTCATAGAAAATGATTTTATTTAATATATTATAATATTATTCTATTTCCATTATATTGTATTATTGTAATTTTAAATATTTTTAAAAATCTTTCTTGTGTATTGCGAATAATCACAAATCAAACTGTTAATAATTGCTGAAACTCCCGTCATAAATCATATCTCATACATTTCGCCAAAAAGGCTCTTCTTCAATTGTCACGACATGTCACTTAGAGTTGGATCACAACTCAACAGCCTTGTTATAGACTACCCATTAAAAAAATCTTTTCCTATCCCTCATATATATGGCATTAACCAAGGATTTATTCTGTCGATTTATTTTTTATTAATATATAATTGAAAAATTATATTTTATTTAAATTTTCTATGCTCGTCCTTTACATTTACTTTTGGTGCCATCAACACTCACGTCATATACATAAATATATATTTCTTACCATTTTTTTTACATTTCAATTAACATAAAATTTTTCGTTCCACGAGACCAGGTCATCTAAGCGATATTTTCTAAATCCTGTTCACTACTCTTACATCGGCATTAAATTCAGTTCTTCTTTATTCATTCCTGACTATGCCATAATTGATTAATTTATTTATAAACGCTCATGTAGACTTTTACAACAATAACATACATACATATTATACAGTCTACATATCAAAAACACTAACTATTAATAAAAAATAAAATAAATAATACTATTTTTTTCAAAACTACATAAAATATTACAATTTTATTTAACCATTGAGCTAAAGAAAATATTAAAAATAAACATATTTGTATGAGTAACCTCATTTCCATTGTTTCCTTATGATTATGTTTAGCCAACTCAAGATTTCCCTGCCATATAATATCAACGTTGGTACCTGGTTCATTCTTTATCTATCGTGTCATTTTACATAGCGTAAGATTTTTTGGGGGACCCTATTCGGGGAACATGGTGGAATTGTTTTTTTTTTTAGTATCAGGTAATTTTAACTTTATATATAATTGTATAAAATAGAGCAAAAATAGATAAAGTTTTTTTATATAATACATTTTTATTTATTTTATATTTTGTTAATTCTTTTTTTGTTTGATTTTGCTGAATTTTTTTAGATTTTTTATTTTTTTAGTGAATGTTTTTATAGAATCTTTTTATATATTTTATTCAATAGGGTCTAGAATAGGGTGAAAAATTAAAATAGGACGTAGATGATGGGGATCGGATGAGGGATCATATAGGCCGAGGTTGTTTATGGAAGGGTTTGGGATAGAAATTAATTTAGAATAAAATTCAGACGATAAATCGTGTATGTGTCATTTGAGTGTGGGTATGTTTGAGTGTTTGTGAATGTTTCTGACAAACTAGGGTGAGTTTGTAATTCTCCTAAGGATATAGGTTTGTTTGGATTCTAAAATTGTTGTGTTACTTGAACCCCATTTGGGGCTCGCGTATGTGATTATTGGACGAATGATTGCTTTGTACAAGAGTAATTTGTTTTGTAGGGATAGTGAACTGAAGGCTTTTAGAAGGGGGTGACCATGACCCAGCAAGAGTCGTAGAACGTATAATGATAATTGTTTTCATCTTCTTCTTCATGGAACTCGGAAGTCCATAAACGCAGTCACAACATACATCATTTGACATCACCTCCGTGGTCCAATCCACCGGGCATCAGTTTACTTTTTACAGGTTTGTCTGAACATTTTTTGCCCATCTACGTCTCGGTGTTCCCCTAACCTATTGGTTTGAATATAAAGGCTTTGGGCGTGTTATGGAACTCATCTGCTTTTATTATTGTTGTCTTCTTGATTTCACCTTCCTCAGGATATCTGGGGCGGAATTCTGTTCCAGATTCTTTAATATCTTCCATTCTCCGGTTAGGCTATCACTTATTGGGCCACAGATATTTTCCAAGACCCGCAACCTATTTTCTTTAAAAATATTTATTTTACATTAGTCATCCCAAAGATATATATAAATATACCACTGGTAGGATAATATACCGTGGACTGTATCGATTAAATTTCTGGCTAGTTGACGCAGTCTGAATTGGATTCAAGAGAAGAATATTGGCAAATGGATTTGGCCTACCTTGATCTCGATCTTAGATTGGATGTCAAGCTTTCACCTCCAGTTGACTTGCACCCTTTTATTGAAAAACCGAGATACGACTGCACTTCCAGAGCTGTTTAGAACATCGCTTCTTCGTGGTCTTGGCGTTACGCACGGCGCTACTTTCGAACTTTAAAAAACACAGATCTTGACGGTTCCGTGTCGGAAGGCAATCTATTCCCACGTCGGCGAAAGTCATTAGTTATTCAGAGCGAGACAGGCATATTAAAGTATATATTGGAAGGACAAAATGCACAGGGAGTAGGTATTCGACTTGCGTCAACAACCACAGACTACCAAATACATAGATATAAACTAACACAAATTCTTTGTTTCAATATTTTAAATTAGGTGTCACCTATGCGATTATTTTGGTACCACTTACTCAATAAGATAGCTGCGCATTTTTTTTAAATATATGACTTAATTGTCACGAAAAAATTTAACGCTGACGATATAATATGTATTAATGTAAAAATACATCTTATTTACGCAAAGATTTAATTTTTGAAGAGTAAATACTTTTACTGTTGCATAAGTGAATCATAAACTATCGGATTTATGCTTCCACAAATAATGTGTGTATAATGCCCCTCGTCCCGCAACTAATGTTCCGAACCCCTCTTCTATATGTACACTTTATTTTATGTCTATTAATTTACTGGTCTATGATTAAACCTAATCAAAAGCTTAGTCTCTTACCCTGAATAGCGACGATGGTGATGGTGTCTTTTCCTTGCTCATTTTCAGTCGATTGTTTTACAGATTGAAATTTTAATATCAGCTTATACAGAAGGTTTGAGATACCGTAACCTTTCCAGTCGATAAATAAAACAAAGCAAGCCACAAGAATGAGAAACCTTCAGCCTGAACACAACCGATCGCTTCACTAAACTCAAATTGAATTCGTGCCCCTTTTGAAACACTTTCTTCAAAATCAATTAAATTTTCCACAACAGCATTTCATGATGGTGAACTGTTCACCTTCACATCCAGGATCCTCGGCCGTCAGAGCTCGCGCGGGTCCTGCGCGGGCACAGCGCAGTTCGCACCGCCACTGTCGCGTGATTAGGCGCTATGAATCATCCCCCACTCCCGCGCCACCCTTCAGCGGCTCGGGATCGAAGGGCGAACACAACATGTATATAGATCAAGGGTTCTTCAACTTTCATTTGAACCCTATTTACTGGCCATTTTGTGATTCTAAATTAAATGCACATAAATCTACAATCCTCACGGGATTGCTGATAAATCGGATGTTTTTTTTAACATTTTGCTCGCCTTTTTAGGGTATTTATCTCGATTTAAACATATACAGCAGTAGAAAAATTTATTACATCAGTTACACATTTTGTTTATTACAAGCGGTCTTCGCATAGCCCAAAATTTGGTCCAGGCTGAGGAATGGTGAATTGTCCGCCAAGTAGGAGAAGGGTCAATTTTTTAGGGTCTTAGAGTACAACTGAGAAAAATTTGGAACGGATGGCATTCAACGTAATACAATCAATTCCGCTTTATTGGGACACATCAGTTTGGCCCAATTAAGCGGCTTCTTTAAATAACCGAGTTTAAAATTAAATGATTAATATTTTTCTACAAATACGTAGGGCTCCCTTCATAACGCTGTAACCAGGCTATAATTTTTTTTCTCCTGGTTACTTACAGGCATAGTTGGATATTAATCATCAACGTCTATTTCATCTAATTTTTTATGTTTCGATTTAATACTTCAACAATTGCATCCTCATTCTTTATTTTCATCGTAACATGGTAAATTGTTATCTATTACCGAAAACTCTTGATAATTAACAATATAACTTCTAACACGTCCTCATTTCTCTCATTGCTCAAAATTTCGGAAATATCTAAAGGTTGAAAGATTTTATATGGTGTTGGTTTTTATAGATCGTCAACTGTTAGCGACAAACTGTATTCTTTGTTAAAGGGATATTTTTGCACTAACTCTCTGGCTTTTGTGGAACTTATTAATTAACTTATGTATTGTAATCTTAAATTTACTGTCGCAATTAAGCGACGTAAATTAGTATTAGTTCCTTGGTTTGGTTTTCGTTCCTTGAGATTTGGCCCAAATACGCGGCTGCCCCAATTAACCGGCTGCGCAATTAAGCGGAATCGACTGTACTTCTTAAGTGTCCAGGAGGAGAAGAAATGATTCCTGTAATACACGCAAGGTCCTAAAGATAACTTATGCAAAATTTGGTTTAAATCATCCAAATGGTGTAGGATTGTATAGAGACTAACCGAAATTTTATATATATTATTTTATAATATTTACATTTTAAATTGCTTAATATCAATCTGATATTTTTTTTTACATTAAATTATACGTATCATTATCATTACTTTGTACATAATAAACTTAAATATAAATTAATAAATTTTTAAAATAATATATTATTATATAATATATTTTTCAGTCCTGTATATATTTATGTCAGTATACGCAATACAAACTACATAACTAAAAAAGTGACTGTATCTCTCTTAACTTTCTCTTTTGAATCTCTTTCTTCTCATTTAAATACTGGCTCGTGTTTGTGTCCGACTAACGTTAGATTTTTTATGGTGTCAGGACATTCTATTATGTCACTCCGCTGGATGACAAAGACTTCTCCTCTTTGCTGTCAGTTCCTTCACATGATTTCTCCATCGCATTGGCAAACATCCT
Source organism: Eubasilissa splendida (assembly GCA_031772225.1). Classification (NCBI taxonomy): domain Eukaryota; kingdom Metazoa; phylum Arthropoda; class Insecta; order Trichoptera; family Phryganeidae; genus Eubasilissa; species Eubasilissa splendida. The sequence goes on along the minus strand of CM062857.1, from coordinate 24,113,576 downwards.
TTCCTTGCTTTCAAAACTTGCTACGTGCAAAAAAGTAATGTACATCTTTAGCACATTTTAGATAGTTGTTTTTATATTTGAACCTCCAAGCTTAATATATTGGTTTGCTCTTTGAGCAGTCTACGGAATCCGGTGCATTTCTACCCTCTTTGTATCTAGTACAGGAAATTCCCCATCCTACCTCGTCTCGTTCCAATCTTTCCCTATCTCCTCCAGCCTCTCTCATATCCTTCCAAGATTATCTGTTGATGGTATCGCGGGTTCACTATCTGATTATCTAGCAGATTTAGCTTGTCCACATTTCGCACTCTGATTCAAGATCTCTTATTTTCGCCTTTTAGTCCAACCGTTCTTCCCACCCCATTAAATGCTCCACTCACTGATATTTCTACTTTACCACCTTACTTATGTTTTATTTATTTATATAGTAAAAACCTCAAGGTGGATCTCTCCGTGGCTCTTTGGACGAACAATCAGTGCATATGATGCCATATGAAACAAGCACGTGGTGTGTGTCTGTAAACGCCTTCAATAGCTGGTTTTCAGGTCTTTCTGGTCCGATATTGTTGTTTTTTTAGTTGAGTTGTCTTCTTTAGATTTTGACCGACCGAAGCGCAGTGGTTTATTGGACCGCTGAACCACGGGATGTAATAAGAATAACGCCTGTCGGTTACCGTCTTCTTAGCTTCCAAAAAAAGGGCGGAAGTACTAACACACACACACACTTGTATATTATTATAAACCAGGAAACCCAGTGGTGCCAATCGAAGTAACAAAGCGCGTAAGCAGGGTGAATAAACCACTTTTGAACAATCAGTGAATAGAATGCGATATTAATCAAGCATGGGGTGAATAACATAGAGTTCTGTCATCATGCCACCCATGAGTATCCACGTTTACCTATAGTTATTTTAATTTAATGTCAGTTTAAATATTCTATATTCAAAATTCATAAATCCATGGTCAATATTTACTCTTGTAGGAACCGATTATAGCTGTACTACTAATTTCTTGTATATTATATAATTGTATAATATTATAATCTCCAAATTATATTATTGAAACCTGTATTTACCTGATTTGATGTTCCTATGAAATTGATGTATTTGTTCGTCTACTTCGTGATATCTGTAGCACGTGCCTCTTATGCCACATTTTTAAGACACATCGGAAGTCTCTCTTTACTTTTAACGTCAATTGAGACTATCAGTATATTTACATTAAAAATAATTCTACCACAAAATACACCTAAACTCGTACTGAAGTTTCACCTTCTCTCTAGTTACATTGTAGAATATTTATTTTAATACATTAAAACCCCGACTTACGCGGTTCGTTTGGCGACACTGCCGCTAGACGTTGACCATTGACAACACTGCCGCTAGACTGCCGCCCGCTATATTCAGTGTTTCTCTTACTGTGATACGCATTGAATTGGTTTCCCTTAGTCAGGAGCTAATAATCAATGAGCTCATAGAGATGCGTAGGCAAAACGACAATGAAGACACTTCAGACCCAATTCCACCAGAAAAGCACATGACAATTGCATGCTTGACAGAAAGTCTCAGCTCAATTGAAAATGGCTTAAAAATTTTAGAAAATATAGACTACAACGAAGAACACGTTACAACTACAAAGCAAGGAATAAAAATAATACTAGCTTGCTATAAAGAAAATCTATGTGAAAAAGAGAAGGCATTATATCGTCAGATGAATTTGTTAGCTTTTATGAAGCCATCGACATCGAAATGACTTTTTTACGTAAATCGTTTATTTTTTTAATATTTTGTATTAATAAGTAAAAAGAAGTGCAATTCTATTAAATATTTTTCTTCTAAACTAGTGTTTTCGTTAGTCCTTGGTCCCAATTAAACAAAATTGTATGTATTTAGGAGAACACATTCTTATTGTGAAGTTGTAATTATTCAATTATTATTATTATTGAGATTCTGTAAAAATAAGGTAGATGGCTCTGTCAAATGATGGAACGATTAAATGTATTAATATCAAAAAGGTAACATATAGGGTCGAAAATTGTCGCTAAAAATAATGTCGCTGTAGCTTAGTTGGATAAAGCACCTTCCCCGGTTAGGAAAGAGATCCAGGTTCGAATCCCGATGGCGCAACAACAATATTTTTCGATAAAATTGATTTTATATGTATATCTTTATAATTAATATATTTAATTCATATTTAAAATTGTATGTATTTATATGCAAAGTTGTACCCCGACTTGCGCGAATTCGAATTAAGTGATTTTCGTCGGTCCCATCTATCGCGTAACTTTGTGGTATTGCTGTATTTAAATACAATATTTTACAATGAAAATAAATTACACACCGATATCAGGGCACAATTTGTACTTATTAAATAATACACCAGACTAATATTATTTAAAAAAAAGTTGGTTTCAAGCACATAAAGAAATATGAGAATGAGGAATATGATTTGTATATTTGAATATTTACTAATACTTCATACTAATGCCAAGATTATTAGCCATGATTACTTATTAATTCCACTTTTTCTTTCTAAGCTAATATTAAAAAATAGTGTTAGAAAGCCGGTATGTCGTTAACTGAATTTTGTTTTCATTTTTGGTAGAGTCAATTGTAGTATATTGTTTATTGTACCATGATACTGATTTGTGTTAGTGATATTTGTGGTGTCTCGTAGAAAATATTGCTTTAAGGTCAGTTGATTGACTTCAAACAATACGCACTTTCCGAATAGAAGATCAGATTTTTAAGCTTTGATTACAGAATATAAACAGACAGATTTACTTACGAATCTCTTTACATTTATTAATTATAAAGATTGTAGTAGATATTACCTCCCAAGAGTTATTCAGTCTTGTCCTAACTATTTTGATAGTCTATGTTACAGAAGCCAGATAAGACAAGATGTTGTTATTTTTTACAAAATGTGTATAATATTTTTCATGGCGGCTATAACAACGATGAAGAAACTGGTTATATAAGGAAGAGTCAAAGGATTCTACTCCCGTGGAAGATCCCATGGACGAATCTGTAACCAATTGCCCACTTCAGGAAGCCGTCACAAAGGCTGCAGATTGGAGCAGATAAAGCCGAATACTTTTAGTTATGATATTGATATTTTCAGTCATCATGTCTACTCTGCAGAGGACCATTTCATATTTTTAATAAAGGCGTAATCTGTAAATTGAATCTTTATTCAATATTTTATCAGAGATGTTAAGGTACTGGAATACTATAATATATAAATAAACTTTTCGAATTTTTAATATAGTTTTAGAGGATCATCGCCTTCTTACTCATCATTTATAGACCGCATAGCGATGTTGAACGCACCCACCAATGTGTTACTTGAAATATAGCACCCACCAGCCATAAAAACGTTGTGTATCAATGACACGTAACAATACAAATGCGGAATCACAAATTTTTTCGACGTTTTCCAAGCAACAGCTCCAGAAACTGCCTCCAATAACAATCCGTGCACCTAGCAGTAATTAACTTTAACCTTAATGCAAGTAACTTTAATAGATTCAGTACAATCCGTAAGCATTTTTTATTCTTATAACCTGTCACCTGTCACACATTTATATCATCATATTTCGAAACAAATACGTACTACATACTAAAATCAAACAAACACAAGGGTGTGAGAGTGATTATTGGGGCATACAATACCCTCACACAGAAATCATAACATAATCATCTTCAATTATTTTGACTTACGTCAACATACATCAACATTAACTCACACAAACGTCCATCCATTCATTCATAATCGCGAACCCAATTAATTGGTGACCCCGATCTGATCAACTTACATATGTGACGTTAAGTATCAAAGTGTGACATCTCCATTTTTAGACAAAATGAGTTTTGAATGTAGTTTTATAGATTATAAAACTTAAGTAAAGCCTATGAAATCATAAGATTATATATACCTATGAATTTAAAGCATTTTAAATTGTAAAAAATGTTATGATTTCATAGGATTAACAGAAGTTTTATTATTAGGGGAACACATTCTTATTGTGAAGTTGTAATTATTCAGAACATAGGTCTGTGATATTTTAAATATGAATTAAATATATTAATTAGAAAGATATACATATAAAATCAATTTTATCGAAAAATATTGTTGTTGCGCCACCGGTAATCAAACCTGGATCTTTTTCCTAACCGGGGAAGGTGCATTATCCAACTATGGATATTATCTTTCAAATAATGGAACGATTAAATGTATTATTATCAAAAGGGTATTATAGGTTCGAAAATTGTCGCTGTAGCATAGTTGGATAATGCACCTTCCCCGGTTAGGAAGGTTAACAAAAATATTTTTTGATAAAATTGATTTTATATGTATATCATTCTAATTAATATATTTAATTCATATTTAGAAGTTTTATTATCTGCAAAACTACATTCATAACTCATCTTGTCTAAAAATATATAAATATATTGAATTATTATCATGGCATTTATATTCTTGAAATCATCTTAAACAACGAAAAATAGTATTTCATCTAAGACGTGGTTTGACATAATGTCAGCACTATAAAATAATATTTGCAGAAATATGCTAATACAGTTTGTGAATAAATGCATTCAGTGCCAAGCGGAGATGTGACGTCTGCGACAACCCTCCCCCGGCCCCCAGCGCAGGGGTGGGCGCCGTGGCAGCCTCGTATTCCTGGATTTTATTGCCTGAAACATCGCATCATTCTTGAAACGGCGTCGCAGCGGAGACAACAGATTTTACGATTGTTTAGCACTAAACCTGCAATTGATGACAAATTTACCAACGAGTAATGCTAAGATGCTAAGATATTTTTTCTATTTTTATTACTTTACCTTTATTTTATTTAAACCCAAGTCATCATCATCATCAGACTCTAAAACGTCTATTAGATCTTGGCCACCCCATTTTCTCCATTATTTTATATTACATGTCGTTTCTCTTTAATCCTGGATTATATTCAAGGACATCATCACTCAACCTTAGTATTGGCTTTTACTACACCCTTGTGTTCAGCAATGACTTCAGTGATTAGTGTCCGGTCATTCTCTTTAGTGATGAGTTCAAAATCATGAACCGTGAGTCAATCACTGATATTTTTGAATCACACTCACCATCAGTAATTTAATATCTGGGAATACCGTGATTAGTGATTCATTTTTTTTATTTTATTTACTGATTTATGATTCGGCTTATGAAATGAAAATTTTCATGAAGGAATGACGTTATAATTCGTGATAAACGCAATCTAGTAGATTTTGTTAAAAATTTTTACGCATTTGACCCGAAATAATGAGAATTTTACTCGAAAATAAACTCACATTTTTTAAGGGTTTTTATTCTCTTTATGACGATATTAAATAAGATATATATATTATTGTATATAATAGAATATATTTTTTACTTAACGGTTTGAATAATATAAGTAAAAATGCTTTTAAAAAAGTTTTTTATTTATTTCGTGTATTGTGATATCGTGCTACGCACGCGTAATGAAACTGTGATCACAGTCACAGTTTCCAATCACTGATATTATCGAATATCAATCACAATCACACCAGTGAGTCAAGAATAGCATTTTTTCTCATCACTAGTAGTCTTTTTGTTTTAATAAACCTTAATACTATTTTCTCATTACACCAAAATATAAATCATTGTTTGTTTACGTTTACGCTTAAATTCATTTTCAAAACATGCCGAATGAAAACAAAATATTTGTTTTTTATTAGACTTATAATAATGTGTCATTTTGTAATATTTATAATTAATGCAACATTAAAATATCGTGTTGAAACAGAATCGTTACATAGAATAATAAGAAACATTAAAAAATGTATACAAACCCTCAGAATTCCAATGTAAAACGTTGCCTCTTTTTATCTCATGTGACATTAATATATAAGCAGTTGTGTTAAATTGTTAGATTGTTAATTTCCTTACAAGGCGAAATGCATCTAACGTAAATTAAACGAGTAGAATAAAAATATTTTAAATTTAATCTTGTAGAACTCGATTTGTTAATAAATTAAGGAAATCTGGGTTCACTCCACACTAAAGCAGTAATTACCCGCTAGTACGCAATGACCTCCATCATACAATTTTCCTCGTACGTTCTAGATTATTTAATGACAATAATGAGAAGATTCGCATAAAAATGTTTTACGGCAACGAAAAAATTACGTCAGAATATTTTTTATCTCACACTTTCTTAATTTTCGATTAATCTGAAGTCATTCGAATGTCTTTGTTCAATTTTATTCCCGTTTTGTTAAACTTGGGTAACAAAATTTGTTTTACAACCGAGTTGTGCAAATTTTATGATTTGACAAAATTAATTAAACAAGCCGTGAAAGCAAACTCGCGCTGGTGAAGTAATATTTTTATGGCTTCTTATGTTTTGACCAGATAGATATTTTTAAACTTTTAAAATAATTTTGATTTGCAAATGTGTATTTCAAACTATTTTATTTAAGAGATTTTCAGTAGCGAGTTTTACGAGAAATATTCTGCCCATCTAACAAGATCAAAATCAATGTTAAGGTGGGAAGTTTTTCTCTTGTATTCTTTACAATTTATTTATTTATTTATTCTTAATATAGTACTCACATATGTGAATACATATCATTAGGAAAACATATTAATATAGTGAAGTTGTAATTATTATGAACAGACGGTCTGTGATATTTTAAATATCAATTAAATATATTAATTAGAAAGATACACATATAAAATCAATTTTATCGAATAATATTGTTGTTGCACCATCGGGACTCAAACCTGGATATCTTTCCAAACCGAGGAAGGTGCATTATCCAACTATGCTACAACGATGATCGTTTACATTTAATCGTTTCATTATTCCGTAAAAATATGGTAGATGGCTCTTTCAAATAATGGAACGATTAAATGTATTACACAGGCACTTGTGGTACTCCTAATGAAATAAGGAAGATGTCAGATAATAATTCATATACTTTAGTGGTTTGGTATTTATTTTGTATTGGTTTCCAAAGATTTTTTATTATTATATTTATGTCGATGGTTTCAAAATAATAATTACTCTTTCTTTTATTTTTTTAATACAGACGGCATTCGTTTTATAGAACTCCGTTGTTTAATTTAATTTAATTTTTCCAAATAATTAGAAGATCGTTTTGGCTGTCTATGTTGATAATGGCCTAAACAGCTGAAACTATCATCTAATTATTTGGAAAATTAAATGTGGCACCAAAAAAATCCTAATCATGTGACTCCATTGAGGATATTTGCCTTATCGAGTAGAAGTTTCCGATGCAGTTCCGTGTTTCCAGCTCTTAAGTGTAATCATAATATTCGATTCATAGTAAAACATTTAATTATATTAGGTTACAAAAAACTATAAAAAAATAAACAAGATGTATCGAACTATAGAACAAATTATTATACGTAGTAGGAGAATAAAAATATGTATATTTCGTATTTCTCTTCTAGTAGTACTTTTAGGTATTATTTAAGAATTGATACATTTTCTAATACAAATTAAATGATCTACTAAAAAAAAATATTTATAAAATATAAATCTATCGAAAAAATATTTAGTTGTTACCGGGATTCGAACCTCTCCATTCTCGCTATGGCAATCGAAAACATTTTTAACATATATTCTATGATTTTTCCAATTGATACATTGACTGTTCCATTTTTAAAAAAACAATCAACTTTATATTACAGAATATAAGTTTAAAATTTGTCAAAAATGTATTCGATTGCTGTAGCGAAAATGGAGAACGCGCTTCCCCGGATAGGAAGAGATCAACAAAATATTTTTTGATGGATATATTAATTTATTTTGTATTACAAGATCACATAACTATGTTCAGAAAATGCAACTTCCATAATGCCTAAATTTTGCAACAAATCCAGCCACAGCTGTGAACAAAAGATTCTAACAATTTTTGAAGAAGAAGAAGACCTGGACGAGTACCATAACGGTGGAAGGAATGTAACTTGTGGAGATGCATTACGAGCCAAGGTCTCATCTGAATGAGGCCACTAAATGTAAATACTGACGTGAAGAAGGAAAGAAGAAGTTCAATACAGTAAAACAGAAAAAAACTAATGAAAAATAATTAATAAATAATTGTTTACCAATCCAAGAAACATATACTAGCGTTAGTGTATAGTAATACAAGACGAAACGCAAAATATACTATTGCAGCTTTATATATAATACTTTAAACATACTCGTGAATGGGAATAGGACTTATTTTAAATCTGCTCGAGATCACACGGCTAGCGATAGCTAGAGAACGATACTTAATTCTGGACCACATGTCTGCGATATATGCAGCTATATTTTTTCTAGCGTGAACATTGGTTCAGTTGTATTGTTAAACGTGAACATTGATTCACTATACATGACTGTAAAATCTGTATTAATTTGTTTGGTCTGAACATTGGTACAGACCACGTGACTGATTTCTAAAGTTAGGCGTGAACATTGATTCATAGCGTGTAACTGTAAAAAAATTTATTTTGTCGGGCGTGAAATGAAGACGCCACCCAAACAACGACGCACGGCACATTTTGGTAATTTTACAGGATCTGAAAAAAAATTGTTTATTTATGTAATGATGGGAAAAAATAATATTCAATGTGTGTTTTTAATACATTATAAATGATATTAATATATTTTTCATTAAATTGTTATCTAAGATGGAAAAAAGAGGATTGAGAAACACACGAAGTTTTTTTCAGCAGAACAATGCCGCACGGCATGTGCTTGACAGCGTTGTTTCACAAGGTGAAAATAAAACCGATTATATTATGGTTATGTTTATTATAAAAGAACAAAGAATGGTAGATTTTTATAAAACTAAAAATGTAAGAACAATACAATAATTACTTTCAAAATGATGTGTGACAGAGTTCAATGAATAAAATATGCTGTACAGCAACTCACATCAGTTGGAGTCTTTTTTGCAGCAACGGCTACTTCCCTCTTCCAAATATGTGGTAGGCCTGCATCGTTCATCGCGCATCTCTTGATATCTCCATTTCGACACGTTATTTTTTCATTTTCTTTATTTATTTAATCTCCGATCACTCTGCGAGAGCACCACAACTGACAAGTCCACCATCTTGGACACCTCACAGCCTTGTTCTACCACAGGCCATATTTCAACATGCCGTTACTTCGTCAGGTTGTCAGGTAGTAGATTTTCGAACTACCGACTACACCAACATGTGCGTAATTTGGCGTATAACAATATTGCATACTTAACTCAACACAGCCAAAAAATATGCAGTTATATTGTTAGGTATGAATGTTGATTTAAAACACATGCTATTATATTATTGAGCGTGAATAGTAATTCAGAACATAAGACAGTAAAATCTAAAATTATATTGTTGTAGCCAAGCTTATCCATTGGTTTTTTTTTTTTTTCAAAAATGCAGTGTTAATAAACTTATGAATTAGTAACACCGTTAATATATAACAAAACCAGAGAAATAAATAAACATATGCACAAAATAATAAAATCTTATAAATCTATTTAAGATAGATTAGTCAGTACAGACAAAAAATACGTAACAATTATGTTTGTCCTGTTGATAAATTATCAGTAGATAGAAAATGAAGAATATGAAAAATTGAGATTTGTTGTCGAAAGACAAAATGCCAAATTACTTTTTATTGCGAGAAAAAATTATAAATGACAATCATAAATGGCCATTACTACTTAACGCGATTGGATATTCGTCAGACATTACAGGTACCAGTACTACAAAATTGTATCGCCAAAAATCTCTCTAAAACAATGTAAAGTATACCAATTAATTATGATTTATGTATTTAACCTTCAAGCGGGCGCACGGTCTGTTGAAACGGCAGCGGTCGCGCGCGGTCGTTTCGACCTTTTTCATTTTGAGGTATAATAAAACATAAATTAATATAATAATAATTTATTCTTTATAATATGAGACATTGTCTTTGGATTGGGAAACATTTTGGCTACAAGAATCTTACATAAACTGAAAAAAAAAATTTCAACAAATACTAATCATAAACACAAAATTGTAAAAGTAACATTTGATGAATTCATATAATAGACAAATTATAGATATGGATAGATTATATGGGAAGTATGGGTATTACAGAATTTACGACCTGTCTTCAGCTGGCGTAAGTGATCACTTTACACAACGTAACGTTCACCATTCCATCAAATTAACCTCCATATCTATCAAATTTTTGGATGTTGTATATATGTTACCATGTATAAACACTTCAAATAACAACTAGAACTTTGCTATCGCCATCTATGGACTGAAATTTGATATTCATTTTCCTGAAACGGCATAGATATTACTCATGAAAATCTTATTTCTATTATAATTATTGGAAGCAATATTTTTTATCAGTATATATGACTAGTTGATTTATGTACGTAATGAACCTATCACAGGCTACTAGAGATGGGAAATAACTACGATGTGAAAGTAAGATCTTATGAAGGAATACTCGCTAAGAGTGGTCGATTCGACACCGTGCGACCACTTGAAGGTTAATACAAAATTAAAAATAATGATTGGTAACAGTGATTTAAATGTTGGAGGTTGAATTTCTAGTGCAGCAGTGATTACTCGAAGAAGATGTCAAATAATGTGTTACCAATCACTGTTACAATAAAACACAATAACGATAACGGTTTTAATTATCACTAATATACATATGTACGGCAATTTTTTACGGCCATCCACAAATAAAATAGTTGTTGACACGAGAGAGTAGTGAAATGGGATGTAGTAAGGGTGATAGGAATTCGGTAGAGGGACAGAACAATAAAGGCTCATGGACCAACCGTGAAGAACACGACTTACCTGGATTTTTAACAACTCTCCTGAACTTCAGGATACTTCTTTGATGATTAGCATGAAGCACTGTGATACACAATAGCCATTTCGGCACGCACTGTGAGAAAACTGAAAAACAATAGCACCAATAATTTTACAATAACTTCAATTCACAAGTCATGGATCACACACAGAAAAATGTCATGCTCTAGGGTAAGGAAAAGATAGGGGGGTATAGTAAGCCTAATGGAGTATCCACACGAGCACGATGACCGGCGATCTGGTTTTGTCATAAATACCGAATAATAAATCCATTAAATATTTTTGGGTTTTTACGTTCATTTACTTATTTTATTAACATAATTTGTTTTTTAAAATTAAAATACGGTCTTTATATCTTTCTAACCCGTTTATAAAAAAAAAAAATATATTTAACATAGATTGTTACGATGATGAATGATGTGGAAATTGACTTGATGATACAAAAGTATAAGAAAAATTTTTTGAACAATTTCGCAAATATTTATTTCGAAATACGTAGACTTCAAGTTTAACACGATTTTGTAAAAAAAATCATACAATAATATTTTCCGTAACAGTGCAGAATTTGCACACATTCCTTAAAGATTTTCGACTTGTAATATAGTCATGTATCCACCCATGAAATATTGTGAACTAGGTCTGTTACACCCCGATTGTATATTATTTTCAATTTACAAAACTGTGTAACATTTACATATTTCTTGTAACAATAATAATATTATTAGAACTAGCGTATCAATAATAATATTATTAGAACTAATAAATCAAACCAATGAAACATTTAAATGTCTTAATGTCCGCCGGAGCTTGATTTAAATAAAAAGTGGCAATAAAGCGTAGCCGTGGCGAGGGGTGTGGGTGGCCGGGCGGGGGTGGGAGTGGGAGGGAAGATAGGTGCGCGCCGGTGATTATGCAGATGAGTCCTGGATCCCGAGATGCAAGATAAATGGCATCTTAAGATGCCGAACCTTTCCCGAGCGATTATCATAATTTAACTTTTGTCGCGGCGCTCCGTCTGCCTTGCCGCGGTCTCGCTCTCCCCTCCCCTCACCCCCGCCCGCCGGAGTGGTGGGGGGAACTCGCTTATGAAAATTAGCAGACTTCGCAAATAATATCAAAGTAAAACGAGATCCGACGTCTAGTCTCAACATAAAAAAAAAATCATTATGTATTTTTAAAACAAACTTTTCATTTTGAATCGTTGTTTTAATGCGTTGGAGTGGGGTCTATGTCGCCCGAGTGATGTTGAAAAATGGCGGATAATCCACGCGTAAAAATTATTTATTTAAATTTAAACAACCGACTTGAACAAAACAAAATGAATCACGACTAAGTTTTGTGGTAATTAAAATTATTCAAAAACGTACTACTATTGATGAGACAATCGAGCTTCGACAGGTATGCGCGTCTTAGTATGTTTGTCACTTATATTTTTAAATATATCATGCATATCTGGTGTTTCGACAACCATTGTTTTTTGTCATATCCATTTGTTGGTTTTCTCGTTATTCAAACCAAAAACAAATGTTTTGAAAAATATAATTTAATTTTTTTAAATTAAAATAATAATTATTTAAAATATAAGTCTAGTGCTAAACTAAATTTTTTACGATGATGAAAGATGAATTTTCTAATATAATTTATTAAAAATACAAGATCCGAGATATAAGCATTTTCAAAAAATCATTTGCGATTATTTCGATTAATAAAAATATTTTATTGATTCCAAATTGTATATTGAATATAAAAAAATAAAGCTCATTAAAGTACGAGCGGCCAGACTTCATTGTGTAAGGTGATTGAGAGCCTGAATCAAAGATATAGATTAATATAGAATAAATTTCGAAGTAGGTACGAAAACGTAAAGCTTAACATGATTTTGTAAAAATTTCAAACAATAAAATTTGTAAATATTCTTTGAACATTTACGACCCGTAATTTAGTCAGGTATCCACCCATAAAATGTTATGAACCACGTCTGTTACATCTTGTATATATATAATATTACGTGCTTGTGGTTTAGTGGTTACGATACTCGCCTAGTGATCTAGTGGTCGCGGGTTCGAGCCATCAAGTTAGTCCTATGTTCGTACCACAAGCGTTTAGTTTAGTTTAAAAATAGTAATAATATCGATGTGACTCGTATTCCGTGACCATTTTTTAAACAAAACATATCCTAAATATCATAACTAACTTTACAGTACAGTGATAAATAAATACTAGTTAAATGTCAATACTAAAATATATATATTTTTTATTATTTAACTTCTAAATACACCAACCGGTTAAAAAACCAAAGTTAAAGGGATTTTGGTTAGTTAAAAAATGCAAATAATATTTTCACGAAATATGGATCCTTACCAATCCTAGTAAGATCAAGAATTCACGCCGCCGAGATGAGTTACCTTATGGGAGTAACTAAAATATCATTATTGGACCGAGTGAGAAATACCGAGATAAGAGAGACTCTTGGCATTTACCCCTTATTTCTACATTTGTAACAATTTAAATAGAGGTAGCTTGGATACATCTTGCGAATGCCAGAAGATCGACTCCTAAGGTTCATCTCTTTTTTTTCGAAATTTTAATATAAGAGTAAAGGAGCATTTGAGATGATTAAATAATAGTGGGTTTTCAGAATTTCTAATCATTTGATAGAAAATGGTCATGGTTTTGATAAAAATTTGGGTTTGTCTATATTGCATGGAAACGGTATTGGTCATAAATTAAATACTTTGGAATCGTTGAATGTCTAAAACTAATCAAAAAATTATAAACAACTAATTAAATTTAACCACAAGTCCCATTCTAAAATTTAAATTATTCTAGTAATTTTGTATGATCAAGCAACAATTTAAGTTAGGTACTAAATTTATTTTTTAAATAAATATTGTTTTTTTTTTTAATAGATTCTGTTAAAGAAACAATAACATAAGTTTTTGATTAGTTATTGACATCCTGAAGTAGAAAATGATATTTTTCGAAACCGGTAGATGTATTTTAATTCATTAAATGATTAATAAAACAAAGTTAACAATTCAAAATTAAGGTTTACCTAGATTTTGGGTCTCGGTTGTTCAAGATATACCAAAGCGGTGCAAGGCAGGGAAAGATGGCAGCGCCCTGTTGAAGCTTTGATGATGATGATATTCTAATGTCCTTCTATCTATCAAGCGTTAGTAAATTAATGAAATTATTTTTGAAATATACGAATTACGTGAAATATTACGAATTAATATTGGAAAACTGTAATATTTTTGATATGAATATTACGCAGGTAGGTAATTTTGCCTACCTGATTTTAAGCTTATTTTTTATAAATATCCTTCTGTTCATAACGATCGACGTTCAAAATAAAAGCGTCAAACCATTAATCTTAAAGTTTTAAGACTTTCAGAGAAGGTGATATGTTTTTCAGACAAAAAAAAATGTGCTGTTCAAATACGGTACTCGTATCAACGAAAACACATTATCGTTATGGGAGCATTAAGGTATTATATCTAAAAATACATATTATTAGCAAAAAAAATATTTTGCTAAAATATTAGTTTTATAATATATAAAATAGCCTATAATATTTTAATACATGTCTTTCGCACCCGGGTTTTAAATGTTAATAAATAAAAGTATGAAGTACTTATGGTATAGGTACTATTCCGTATTCGTATTTTTTTTTTAAATTAGTAATTATGTTCCTTATCCCGATATAGATTCCTTCCAACTTCTAGACACATACATGTATCTACCTACTCGTCCATCAACGCGGAAATCGTTTAAAATGCTAATGCATTTAAAATACAATTCACGTTAACAAATCCTAATTTCGTCGGGTTAGGCGCAAGTTCGACATTCTACGATGCAGGCAGGTGACAACAAGATAAAAATGTTACCACAGACAGCATATCTTCAAACCATGCTCGTCCGTGCACATTCCTTCGTAGCATCCAATCTTCATGACCCATCATCGTAGTCAGTTCTCAGTATCCAGGCCGACACAATAGAATTCGTATGCAGAACTGTAGAAAATCACATAGCCTGAAGCAGTAATATAAACTGAAAGCGAAGATGTGAATGTAGCCAAAGAGGAACGTCTCGTTTCCTGTAAAGATTATTCAACATCCGATTTGATTAACAAATTACAGTAGATTATGCATATAATAACATAAAAGTATTTACCCTTTGGTTATGTTGGATGCTCATGGTTACATTTTAGTTCAGTTAGCCGCAGCAATGAACCGCGTAATTTTGACATCTCTACTCGGTGAATTGAAAGAGAACTATAAATGATGACCGTTTTTATAACGTTCAAAACAGATCGCGATACCACCGTAAGGGCAATTATTCATGATTACGAGGTACTTGGCATTAAAACAAGTGACGGGGCAATTTCGAACTTGACCTCAGTTTGTAATGTCACAATGTATCTGTGATAATTCTTATATTACCACCATATTGCCTTGGGGTTCTATCTTCTGATTACTATCTAATTACTTGGGTCCTTGTAAGTGAAACTCAGTCTTTCCAGGTAATAATATTATACGTTTATTACAACACGTTATACAGTAAATATAAATTATACATTCAGAGATAGACTAGTTATTCAGATGAAGCTGTGATGGAAGAGAGCTGATCCCCAGGGACGGCCTCTTATAAGGTTCGTTCCCACCACTAATCTACTCACTTTCATGACACACACACACACACAAAGAGAAGAGAGTTCTTACAGTATCTGTCTTAGAAATTTAGGATTGGATAGAAACGGCATGTTATAAAATCAATGAAGATAAAAGGAAAAAGGGGCCAAAAAGAGGTACTTAAATGATGTGAATTTCGATATTCTAGAAAATATTTTTTTTTTAACTTATATACCACATAAATTGAGGGATAGTTATACATAATATGTATCCAAACTATGTTCCCATCCTATACACATAATCACATTCCACTATTTATATTTACGCCGGTTTGTGGAAAGATAATCGTTAATGTATTCGTTTATAGAATTGAAAAAGTAATTTTCAAAACGATTTTATATTTCGCTTATGTCAATATTTTAAATTTACGTTATAATTTCTCAATTCGAGTAAATTTTGTTGTGAAATTGTGAATGATAAATTTGAATACAGGGTGACTAACAAACTTATTCACGCAATCGCATGAATCGCAATGAAGGTAGTTCTGCATGTATAAGTAGCAATAGATCATTCACACCGTGGTTTGATATTACAAAGGATGTCATTATAAAATCATCGGATGTCATTGAAATGGTGTCGTGTTGTTTTATTTACCAAACGATGCAGTAACACAGGTCAAATTAAATCTGTAATACTTCGGTAAATATATGTAACATACACTTCATATTTTAGTTAATTTGAAGCAAAATATTTACGCTTAGAAATGACTAGTGAAAAATCTATTATGTAAGGCGAATCCTACAAAAATAATTATTTTTAATTCCGTTGTATAATTAATACATCAAGAAAAATACAATTTGAAATCACACATTAATTTCACAGGGAAAACAATAACAAACATACGAATATAATAGTGTCTCTTTCTCACTAATTAAATGTAGTTATATAAAAAGGAAGGCAGTATTATACAATGCAACCTCCTATACAGAACTTGATGAATACTCCGAATTATATTTTTACATATTTTTTTATATTTAACGCTCAATACTCAATGGAATTAACCATATTTTCATAATCATTTATTCACATTTTAAAGGTTAATAGAACTCTAATATCTTACGGTAACATGAGTTGACGACATGGCTGCGAACGAGTGTTTTATATCACGGTATAGTAAAGGTTAAGCATTAAATGGCTTACCAAATATTCAATTGGCGAATATCTTTTTTTCCTGACGTGATAGAGAAAAAAGAAGAAGCACAGATTCGGATTCAGCCCATAAAAATCTATTAGAAACAGCTCTCAAATTCAGAAGCAACACCTTGTTGACCAGTGTAATCGATAGAATCTGACTAATTAACCTAACCAAACCACATGAACTGCTTAACCTTTCTCTTACGGTGCTGAAATAAAAACGCGTATTGCGGTGCTGTAAACTCAGTGCACATGTAAACTTTTACGATTTTTAGTATGCTTAATATTAACATTTTACATTTATTACTTATATTATTCATTAATATAATAGTTGACATATATGTGAGTAAATATTTATATCAACTATTGTGTAAAAGTGCTAAAAATGAGAATAAACATCGATCATCATGAACGACAGCATATGACATGTCTAACTCGGTTAGCGCACGCTCTGCGACTATGTGACGATCGGCATCCGGCACCCAGCGCCAAAAAAACAAAAATGAAATAAGTAAACTCTTATATGATAAGCTTGATTTCAAAAAAGCGTTTGATGTTTTGGACCACGACACGTTATTAACAGCGATGAAAAAGAGTGGATTAAGAGGACCTGTAAACAAATGGGTCCATGAGTACTTGAAATCCAAAAATTTTGCAGTAAAGCTTATAAATAAACAAAGTACCTTAAAAACATAAAATACGGTGTGCCAACTGGTTCTATATCAGGACCCTGTGTGCTATATTATGCACGTAAATAGCCTGGCAAATATTATAAAACATTATCAAAATTTTATTATTAGGAGAACACATTCTTATTATGAAGTTGTAATTATTCAGAACATAGGTCTGTGATATTTTAAATATGAATTAAATATATTAATTAGAAAGATATACATACAAAATCAATTTAATCGAAAAATATTGTTGTTGCTACACCAATTTGTCGCTAAAAATATCTTCGCTGTAGCATAGTTGGATAATGCACCTTCCCCGGTTTGGAAAGAGATCCAGGTTCGCATCCCGGTGGTGCAACAACAACATTTTTCGATAAAATTATTTTTTTATATGTAAACTGGAAACTGTTCCAAAACCATAAAAAACAACATACATGTCCAACAAGATTAATTTTAATTGTTTTTTGTTTAGCTTGTGGTAATCGGATATGTATATATTTAGTTTTCTTTTTATATAAAAATTATTCAGTTGTCATGAGAGCATTTAAGTATATTAATCAGATCATTTTGTATGTTGTTTTTTATGATTTTGGAACAGTTTCCGGAATATAAGATGTATGTATCGTCGGCAAAACATAAACTTTTGAAATATGAATTAAATATATTAATTAGAAAAATACATATAAAAAAATTATTTTATCGAAAAATATTGTTGTTGCGCCACCGGGATTCGAACCTGGATCTCTTTCCTAACCGGGGAAGGTGCTTTATCCAACTAAGCTACAGCGACATTATTTTTAGCGACAATTTTCGACCCTATATGTTACCTTTTTGATATTAATACATTTTAATCGTTCCATCATTTTTAAAATATCACAGACCTATGTTCTGAATAATTACAATTTCACAATAAGAATGTGTTCTCCTAAAGAAATAAATATAAATACTGATCCTCACCATTGCTACTCAACCAGATCCTCGGGTTGAACCGTGAGAGTACCGATCGTGAACGATGTGTACGGTGAGAGGACGAGAGAATGTGTTGGGCCAAGAATAATTAACAAAATCAATAAAGACCTATTAAACATTTTAAAAAATGATACGACTTCAGTGACCATCTTAAAATACAAAATAAAGGAACATATTCTTATAATTTTTTATTTCCGTGTTATATTATATCATATTCAGGTGTCGACCCATAAAATACTGTGGATTAGATCTGTTACACCCTATAAAAATTGTTTATCTTTACGAAAGTTTATTTTTATTTTTATATATATATATATATTTTCTTTATATCTTTCTAAGTAATTCATCTAACATCTCCTTGTCTAGTTTTTTTCCCCAAGTTATATTTTATTTATAAAAAATGGTTACCTATGTAAAAGGCAATCCTTGCCGTAAAAGTGCCATGTAGTTTGGCAAAAAATATTTAAATCAGATCTTCGAGAAAATATTTTTTATTATTGCGTATGGTAAATATGTATGTATGTAATTATTTTATCCAATACAAAAATACATTACGGTGAAATACCTAAAAAATGAAACATTTAGTATATTTACAGAAATATTCACATAATTAGAGGCAATATTAAACAAAATTATGTGAATGAATAAACATCGAATTCGTATTGGAATGAGAACAAAAGAAAATAGTGTCAATTGAATCAATAGATAGTGGCAGGGGGATTCCAAAAATGAGGTGGGCAGATAACAGAAAGGTCAATGTTTCACTACCTTTGCAAAAATATTTTAAAACCTTTAAATTGAAATACAGTACATAAAGTTCAAATTTATTTGATCCGCCTATCTCTTTTCATCGGTTTCATCAAAATCAGCTATTGACAACATTTAGGATCCGACGTCTCTTTGCCATTGAAATAAAATGGATTAAATATATAAGTACTTTAAAGCTTTGACAGAAAGCGACCGATCATTTGTGAAAGGTCAAAAAGTTTTTGATTCACAGTACCTCAAATTCATTACTTAGTGGTACAAGCCGAAAATGGGAAAGATAAAATTATATTTTGAATCAAAAATGCTCTTATATTAACTTCTTGAGTTCAGATATTTTAAAAATACACGATAAAATAGAAAAACAAATTAATAATTTTTTTAATTAATAACTTATTATTAATGTCATAAATAGGTAAACTAATGAGTACCCCATTTAATTGAAAAGGGGGGTGGGGAAATTTGAAAAATAACGTATAATGACGAGTTGTATAATATTTATCAGAATCCCTAACTCTCCATCTACAAGAAATTATGATGTAAAAGATTAAGCGATTATGATTATGTGGGTATTATTGACGATTATCGATTAGGAGGATCTGTGACCCCGCACGCACCCCACAGACATGCACGTGTAGGGACTCAATTAACAACCATACAGGGCCAAAATCCAACCAAACAATGAGCAGACAATACGATGTATGCATCGTGACGGCCACTGCCCATGCAGCTGGCGACTACTTCTTCGTAGGCCTTCCTTTCAGCGACATCTGGAGCGAGCCACTTCAACGTTCAACCACACACGCGCACTTTACTGTATACCGCCTCTGTATAATTAATCTATTAATAAACAACAATCTTTGTAAGTACTTTTTCAATTGAATACCTTACTCTAGTTGCAACAATAGTTGTCCTATACACTAACACGCGTGAGACTAGGAGATAGTTAGGGGCTTTAGCCTTACATCAACAAAACCTTCTGACACAATCACGAGTTAATCATATTAAACAACACAACCCCTACACACCCATCGCTCACGTGTTCGATATGTGTTTAATCATGGAAATGTATTGTATATGTGAGTGTGGCCAGAACAGGTTAAAGAATATAAAGATGAAATAACTTATAACCGTATAATGAAAAGTCTGCACAGAGGAACATTCCCTGGAGATATTGATTGGAAAGCGACAGAGAGAGAAGTGAAGCTTACGAGTGGGTTTTCATTGGTTGCGGGCGCATGTTTTCATTGAGTCTTTTTATTTTGACGTGTTTTTGCGGCTGTCAGGAGCGCTGATTTTACGCACCGGTAAATGTGAGGTGTGTTCATGGGTCGTCGATGATAACGATGGCTGTAGAGGCGATAGACATTCACAAAACTATAGCAATTCAGATGGCCAGATAATGTCCAGAGTACAGGAAGCGTAGATCCCAAAAAGAATCCTAGATGGAATCCTAGTGGTAATGGTAGGAAAAGAGTGAAAAGACCCCACTCTTTTTGCAAGGAGAATGAAGAAGACCTGCTACAAATTTCGAACTGAAAGACAGTCGTCAAGAATTGCAGAAGGTGGAGACAAAAGATTCAGTGAGCCTGGGCTCGATATGGGCTGCGGAGTCATTGAAGAAGATGAACAATATTTTAATGAAAACACGTCATTTCATCGTGTTTCACTTGCAATTTTATAAATATTATGCTGCAATATTTAAAATAAATTAGAACAATCGATTAGAAAGATAAACAAAAAATAAAATTGAAAAGCTACATTACATTTGTCAAAAATTAAATAGGAAATAAACCAGATATTTTAGAAAACTTAACAATTAATTGTAGCAAAATTGTCATTAATATTCAAACACCTTATATTTCGTTCCCTTTCTTGCGCTTGTTGA
Source organism: Eubasilissa splendida (assembly GCA_031772225.1). Lineage (NCBI taxonomy): Eukaryota > Metazoa > Arthropoda > Insecta > Trichoptera > Phryganeidae > Eubasilissa > Eubasilissa splendida. The sequence continues at coordinate 24,092,562 of CM062857.1, read as the reverse complement.
CCACGCCCCTACACCCAACCAAATCTAATCCCCCCTTCCATTCTTCAACCGTAAGTAGCACGTAGTCCTTTAGTCTTAAGTTTAGTATTAATAACATTCACGAAGATGATGCGTCAGCATTGAATAGGTTATAATAAAAATTAAATGGTTAACGTAGCGTAATAGTGACGATTGTTTAAAAAATAGCTTTTTTTTGTAAATTAATATAATTTGTTTTAATTAATATACCTTATTTAATTGAAGACATGTCATTATTATTACAGTATCAATCCGCTATTTGCCGGTAATAGGCATTCACTTATGCCTAATTTAAAATATGATTTAGTTCGTGCAGGTTGAACTTATTGCCTTTGTCGACTATTTATAAAGCAATAGAAAAAGAATCCGACAAGAAAATGATTTTTAAATTTATAAATGTCATAAATATGTTTAAGGTCATATAGATGAATAGTATGTTAATCTTAGACCATCAAAGGGATATTGTTTATTTTATCCTCGTAGAAAAAATAATCTAAAAGGAGTGCATTTTATATTCAGAATTACTCTGCATACATGTCATGAACATGTTAGGTATATATATATATAAGTTTCGGAATGCATACAAATGATGATCAAAAAGACATAAAAAAATAGAATAATACATGTAATTTGTTTTTAAAATAGAAAATTTTGTAATATTTTTTTATAATAAAACTACATTTGAATAACAATGAACTAAATGTATTTATTATATTTAGGCATAATTTATAGAAAAAATATTATCTTGCAATAACTAATCGTCCCACAAAAATATGTGATCAAAATGCATCATTCGCGACTAACCGCGGACTTTACCTAGCGACTAATGGCAGATTAAAGTATACGGACGCATTAAATGAAAGAAAACGTATCTCAGGTATATTTATTATACCGCCTCCGCCCCTGTCTAGAATTTGTTCGTCTGTTTCGAAAAAATATACTTGATTTCAGTAAAATAAGTTAAATTAAATTTAAAATCTCGCCCCGGCGTAGAAATAATTCGCAGTCTACCGCGTGATAGGCGGAAGATATTTATCTCCGAAGAATCGAACCAGATGCACAAATAGCAGTGAAACTCCTATTGAAAATAGGAGTATGGTTTTTAATCGAATGAATTGAATTGAAAAGTAATAGACAAAATTCAATAATCCAAATTTTCAAAATTAAAAATCAATTCAACTTTAGAAGTGAATCCCGATCTACAAGATTTAGAGACCAAATTGATATTTCAAAACTAAAATATACCGCAATCGAAAATCACTATATTTATCAAGGTAACAAATTTTTTAACAACCTTTCCATCACAATAAGAATAATTACAGACTGCTATCAATTTGTATCTGAAGTAGAAAATATGTATACACAGACTAATTGAAACATAAATTATCTCGTATATACTCCTTCTCTATACACGAGTCCTACTCTCATAGAGAAGGTATATATGTATTATATTTTCTAATATTAAAATAAAAAAATGTTTTATCGACTTAGCAATATCGAGGTCTGCTCGGTAGAGTAATTCAATCAATCAAAATTGATATGCTATGCTTATGTACAGTGTAGAGAAGATCAGAGACTAGAAAAAGTGGTTATGTATAACAACTTAGAAGGTGTAGGACTTTACTAACATAGGAGAAATCAACTAATAACACTTACTTGCCCGGTGGGTCAATACAAAACACGTCCGGCGGTGGTGGGTAATTTTAGACCCACCTCAAATTTTCGGTTTTTCAACCGTTTTGTGGGAGATTTTTTATAGATATTTCATTTTAAAATTCAATGAAATGGCATGATGTGCCGTAATGTTGCTACTGAAAAATTATAGTTAAAAATTAACAAATATTACTAATAATATACATATTCTCACGCATCAACAGACGCCCTACACAGCCAAAATACAAACATCCACTGAGCATGTGATCTTTTCATCGGAACCCGAGCAGGTAGTGTCATAAAACTTACAGGTAAGCGCAACGCCTCTCAAATAATTATGTTACTCGCATAATCAAGAGGCCGCCAGACGAAAATAAGTGAAAACAAATACATGAACGGATACCTGGTATCTTTTGTCTACCCGCTCAAAATTTTGACAATATAGGTCAGTTTTTGAGCATTTATTCACATTTTTATCGATAATTCATTTGAATCTCGTCCGCTAACATTTATTTGTATTTCAAATGATTTGAAAATATTTAATAAAAGATTAGTTAGAAGAAAAACAGCATTAAACGAATATTTGTAGCGTAATTCATATTTTTACAAACACCCGGGTCAAATCTGACCCACCACCGCAGAGGATGTGTTAAACAACAATATTAAATAGAAACTATTGTATAATAATTTTGCTAACAGCCTTGACCCACTTACGGTTGTCAAACTTATGATCATTAAAATATATAAAAAAGACAAATCATTTTCTAAAAATAAACTGAATTAATTTAACGCCTATTAATTAAGTTGCCCGGTGAGATTTTCTGACAATGAGAGAAATAAAATTTTCCTGCCAAGGTTGATATTTAAAACCGTATTTAAAATTGGAATAAAACCTTCCACTACCTAGAAAGGTAGTTCTCGGAGCAACATAAGAACGGGTCGATATGCCGTCTTCCCCCCTAAGATTTATGCGATCCAATAAATCAAGTTCGTCCATAGACACGAATAAATAAATTAATTTCGGCGAATTTCTTCGTGCATTCATAAAATTAAATTTATTGTTTTCCGACTTTTTTTTTTTTCATTCGTACAGAAAGTCACATCAGTTAAAAACGATATATTTTCTAAGCCATTCCGTTTTATTTATTCAGACTGCTCCAGGAATGTGGGCCGTGATTTAGGCCTTAAATTATAGAAGAGGCCTCCAACCATTTTAATTCAGAGCCTTTTTCTCCTTGGAGGGTTTTTAATTTTCAAGTTATTTAGCATTAAGGCTGTTTTATTTAGTTTACGCATATTGTTGAGCCGTTCGAGCGTAATGAAAAAGCACTTTCTCCGATATTTTGGACAAATTACAAGACAGGTCTGTGAAGCAATCGGTGGCCCGGGAAGTAGAGGAATTCAACCCTTACATTGGATCCGAAAAGATCAGATGCACATGACAGAATAGTTCAGAAAACTCTATACAAAAGATTTACATCAAATTGAATATTTTTGACCAACATATTGCCTTCTTCAAACCATTATTCTAGAGGAAAAAAGGGAATTTAGTAGAAAAAACTTAACAATAACTTAACTTAACAAATTGACCCCTTCTACGTAAAGTTTTGTAAGTAACAAATAGGTCATTTTTAGTTGTTCAAGTATTATCCAAATATATGATATATATTTTAAGTTACAGTATTTATCTTTTGTTAGTACAATATTGTATTATGTTCCATCGAGCACAATAGGTAATAAAAATACTATATAAAATATATATATAAAAAAGGTATTTGAGATTCTGTAAAAATAAGGTAGATGGCTCTGTCAAATGATGGAACGATTAAAATGTATTAATATCAAAAAGGTAACATATAGGGTCGAAAATTGTCGCTAAAAATAATGTCGCTGTAGCTTAGTTGGATAAAGCACCTTCCCCGGTTAGGAAAGAGATCCAGGTTCGAATCCCGGTGGCGCAACAACAATATTTTTCGATAAAATTGATTTTATATGTATGTCTTTATAATTAATATATTTAATTCATATTTAAAATAAAAATACTGCCACTTAAAAATATATGAATGCTAGTTACGACAGTTTACGTAGGAGGGGACAAAATAGTGGTACGCCAATTTTTAATAATAAAATTAATTTATCCATTTGCCCCATATTAGGTATGTTTCCTTTAAAATCAGTTTAATATTCATCAACACTATTTTTCTCCTCCATTAATGTTCCGTCTATCTGTATATGTATTCTGTCTTTCTCTTTCGCATATAATTTAATATTTTGTCCCCCTTTGATGTTCTATTTAATCTAATTTCAAATGCATTAATTCTACTTTCGGTGTCATTCTCAGCCTTTCCGTTTCTATCAAACATACTTTCCAAATACACAAACTCATCTACTAGTTCCAAACATTCATTACCTACAAGTATTTAGCACGGTGTCTTGCTTTTTTCCTTCTCGAATACCATCACTTTCGACTTTTTGACATTCACAATACATACAATCAGACATTATTAACATACTATTTAAAAACTCAATTTGAAAATAGTTTTACCTGGTGAAATTTTCAACAAGCTTAAGCCAGTGCCATCTTAGCTAATCCTCTATAGACTATGGTATCACATTGTCATATAAATTTAGTATACTGTGCTGAATGTGTTAAAATTTAATGCACTGATTTATATTTTCAAGTATTAAATGCTAAATGATTCCAAGACTAGACAAGAAAATACACTAGATTTTATTAACAGAGAATTTGTTTATGTAATTATTTTTAATATTAATCCCTTCAAAAATATATGTGTTTGGGACATATATTTATGCTTGAACGAAGATAATGTACTGTGCCTTCCACCTCTCCTCCCTTTCTCACCGGCCACCGTGTCAGTCGATCGGCGACCCTAAACCGGAGCGGTAACAAGTAAATTTCGCAGTATAACAAACGAGTGAGACGTGTGTCTATCCTGTGCAATCTGAAGGACTCAAGACCCTGAACGGAGATAGTGTTACAAAACCTAAAGTTACAGTCCACCTTGGAAGTGCCAGAAGAACGGGACTGTGGTGAGTGGAACTTCCTTCCGAATATCCTGTTTCTTCCGGCATCTATGCGTTTACGCAACATTATGTCTCGCCTAGAAAACTAGGTAGATCAAATTTAGCGACTTCTGTGTAAGTAGTGTAGTTTAATCAGTACAGCTGTATCCCTAATACAGAAGGTTGATTAGTTTCTTGTGATTACTATATTTTTTCGATATACAGATTTTTCTGTGTATCTTTCTGAGACATTTATCTATAATTATTTTAATTTTAACGAAACTACGAGTATGATTTAGAAAATGTGATTTCATAAAAATTAATAAATTGTATATTCTCGTTAAATTTCTCGAATACAAATATACAACCAATAACGCACCTTAACGACATATCGATGTTTATTGCTGAAGGCGTAAACTCAACCATTCAATTAACCTTACACGTTCTATCAAACATTTTATTATGATAAGACGAGGAATAGGTGGAAAATGCTTTCATTTATCCCTCCCGAGGTGACAATAAAAAAAATCGTGAGTGACTCCATTTCTCATAGTTGATTGATGTGAAACATCTCGCTGGTGGATACGCAGCGGGAGAAACATACAAGACAGTCCAAATAATCGTTCTATCTAACGTGTGTTTCATCTCGTCTGCCTACCCCTGCGAATAAACTGCGTAATGATAATTAAGTAAGGAGTAAATTCAAATAATCTATGGTCACCGTCATAAGAATTGTAGTGAAGTGAAAAAATGCTACTCTTGACTCACTAGTGTGAGGTTACCTGAGGTTTTTTGTAACTGATGGCCATGTTCAAACAATCTGCGTTTACATAATTCAAGTAATTATTTTTAATATTAATCCCTTCAAAAATATGTGTTTGGGACATATATTTATGCTTGAACAAAGATAATGTTGATGAAGTTCTTGTAATGAGACAAAATGCTACTTTTTACTCACTGGTGTGATTGTGATTGGTATTCGATAATATTAGTGATTGAAAACTGTGACTGTGATCACAGTTTTATTACTAATACGCGTGGGCCTCACATCACAATACACGAAATAAATAAAGAAACATAATTTTGAGCGCATTTAATTGTATTATTCAAACTTGATTTACGTAAATATATACCTTATTTAATATGGTCACAAAGATAATGAAAAACCTTAAAATATGTGAATTTATACGTCGTCTCCTTCGCACCCATAGCCCACACGACGTATGCAATTTATTGCGCTCGCGGTAAGCGAGATTGCATTTGTTGTCACAATCATTAATAGTTGATTAGTAGTTTTTTCGAAAGTAATATTTTTGAACATGACATATGAAGGAATAAAGTGCTATTATTTATTTTCATATTATTATAGAGACCTACGTTCTGAATAATTACTCCACAATAAGAATGCGTTATCCGTAATAAAATAATATTTTAATTTTTTTTCGTAGAAAACATTCACTTTGTGGTTAGACATATTCGATTAAATAAAACACAATAACATTGTATAAAACCACGGATTTTATACAAAACCATTTTTGCTTAGCTCAAGCTTCATCAGGACGTATTTAAAACTAACAATAAATACAAAAGAAGTGCACTTATATATATATTATATTCTGTCTCTCTTCAGTGATTAAATATGACTGAAATTAATTGCGTCTTAATATGATGGCTTCATCTCATCTACGTAGGTTAAAATATACTACACTAATTAAAAAATACTTCTGAAATGGCTGAATTGATGTCCAATTACACTAATTTATTTTTGAATCCGAGCTGTTAAAACAACCTGAATGTGGAACCTCCTAATAAGACTTTATACGGAAGCAACGAGGCCAGGTCATCTATACAACTGTAGCTTAGATTCTACGGCGTTTAATACCTGCAGGCTTCTACTAGGGGATGATAAAACTTGGTAATAATCGGAGAGATCGTTATTTTTATGGAACACAACTCCTGTACGGTCAAAGCCAAGTATTACTCTCGTAAAACTGCGTTTCATGGTCCAGATATATGAACATCAGCGTGAAAGAGCCAGACGTATTATAATCCTCGATACGACATATTTTATAACGCCTTTTAGGATGGAAATGTCTTTTACTTAAACCTTCACTGCAATAGTTAAGAAACCTTTAACAGTAAAAGTAGCTATTATATAAATATATATATAAATATTAATTAATTAACAGTAGTTAAAAATATTGTTATGATTAATGATGAGCTCAAAATCATTATTTTTGAGTCACACTCACTATCAGTGATTGGATATCTGGGAATATCGAGATTCGTGATTCATCACTGATTTTCTGACGCCGCCGTTTAAAACTATTATCACTTGAATCAGCGCCATCTATTGTAATCTGTTGTTGATGATGGTTTTGTTACCTTGCTGAAAACGTAATTTTATTTTGAAAGTCTTTTTAAAAGTTATTATACAATTTTTAAATTTATTGTTATAAGTTATTTTTATATTTCTATGAATCATTTATATTTTTTAGTTATCAGTAACGCTGGATGCGTTGTTGATATTTGATATATCAGTGATTCTTAACCGTGATTCCGCATACGCGTAAATAAACAGTGATCAGTCACAATATTACTTGTTTATATTTCAATGTGAATCGTGATTTAGCACATGCGCATTTTAGATGAAAATATTTATTTTCGTTGAGAAATATGCAGTTTGTATGAGTGAAACTGTAGTTTCTTTTTGAAAATAACGTGAACTGTTGATTTTTTTATTTCAGTACAGGCTTCACGTGGATTGCGCATAATTTCACCTCGAACTTAAGCCACACGTTCTGGCGTCGCTGTTTACGTTTATGGTCCCGGAGGAGTTTAGTTAACCATTGTCCCTTCTTGTCTGAACCTTTGAATCCAACACCAGATAAGTTGCGTGCTCGGCCCATCACTTTCTCGTCAAATATTAAAGTGAGTACAAAAAGCGCGACGCGCACGAACCAATGAATCACCGCACTTTAAATATTGCTCAACCGCGAACGCGCGGTGCGCTTCCGACCAGTGACTCATTGCGACTGGCAATCCCGCAAATCACGCACGTCTAACAATACCCCTCCCACTTACCCCCACCCTGATGGTTTACGAGCAATTACAATTTAATCTTGAAATTTTTCCGCTGAACACCCTGTATAAAGAGTTAATACTTGATATGCTTCCTTTTGCATCGACGATTCTTCTCCATCTATCGGCATTCTGCAGGGTAAAACATATCTTTAGGAGGTTGGTAGTGGAAAGTAATGCAGGTTTATATAGGATCAATAACTATACAAAATACTTTATTTAAACCACTATTTATTAATTATTCTACACGTATATAAGACACGTTACAGAGATATCGATGAGAGTCGTTCCTGGACAATCGATATATGGGTGCGTCCAGGTACCCACGGTATTTGCAACACCACATCTGCATCCCTCTCTTGAATTCATTTTTTTTTCAGTACATCTTTCTAATTGATTAATTTAATTTGTATTGCCTTATATAATACCTATCTCATCCTTCACAACGAATCAAGGTAAACAGCAATTGCGAACACGAATGTTAAGCCGATTTGGACTCTCCTCACCCCGTTTCCTTATCAAACCATCATACAATAAACTTCTATAAATAATTCTAATGTTTGACAATTTTTATGATTTGTATATTTATTTATAATTTTATAACATAGCGTGAAATAATGTACGAGTAATAATAATACTTTTTTAAAAGAGAACACATTATTATTTGTGAGGTTGTAATTTTTTTCAGAATATAGTTCTGTGATATTTTAACACAAGATAAACGCATCAATTAGAATGATATGTATACAGATAAACTCAATTTATCGAAAATATATTTTAGCTGCCATCGGGATAAGAAACAGGATCTCTTACTATCCGAGGAAGTGCGATATCTAATTACACTATGTCAGCCTTGTAAATGGTCGATACATTTTCGAACTTATATGTTGCAGTCATTTCAAATTGGTACATCTTACATTATATTTATTTATATTTATGTTAACGCCTTCACTAGCTGGTTCTGCACTAACCTCTTTAATTTTGCTGTCTTTCTGGTCCGATGTTGTTGTTCTTTTAACCGGGTTGTCTTCTTTAGATCTGGACCGACCGAAGCGCACACTGGTGGTTTATTTGGACGGCTGGACTGGTCGAAGCACGGAATGTAAAATAAATGACGCCCGTCGGTTACCGTCTTCCTATCCTTCCGAAATAAGGGCGGTAATACTCACACACACACACACACACATGTACATTATTATTATTACAACCTACTTTGAGAAATAATAATAATATTGATTAAGTAATTAGATATGTCACATTCCCGAATAGGAAGACATCCTGGTTCATATCTCGGTGACAGTTGAAATATTTTTTCGATAAATTGAGTTTAACTGTATCTAATTATTATCTTTCTAATTGATATTAATACGATTGTAATTTTTTGTTAGTCACATGATTAATAAACATCCAGACATAATTAAAATCATTAAAACTCCACAATAATAATTTAATTAAAATATGAATATACAGAGTACTTCAAATATCAAACCATTAAAAATAAAGGTGAAAAATGTTAAATGGTAAAACGTAAATTGGATAAATTTTATTATTTACCTTTAGAGATAAGGTTTTCATTTAAATCAACAAAAATGTTTATTTTACTCAATCAAGAGCACACTTTTAAAGCTGTATATATTTTTCAGTCTATATTTTTTTAATAGATCTTCGACATCTCTCAGATTTGTTAACGATATCAAAATGGAAGATTTATTCATATTTTCATTCCGCGTGGCTGGACGGATAAGAAGATGATGACATAGAACGGCTGATGAGACGATGCAGTAAGGAGGTGAAAAAGATCATGTTTAAATCGTCAATACAAGCAAGTGACATACAACTGTCTCCGAATTCAGTACAACATCTCGTACAGAATACTGTTCGGATTGGCGCGTTATTGCAGCTCATCTACAATGCTTGCTGAAGGCCGTGTGCATGAATTCGTTCCGTTTCTAATACATCGAGTTGCGGGCGTAAAGCTGCGGTCGGAGCTCAGGTGGTGCAAGTGGCGCTCTCATGGAAAGCTGGTTCTCTGATCAGAGAATGGCAACGCCTACAGAATAGCTACAGATACAATAATGGCCGTGACTGAAGTATCTATATTTTTTTAATATTTATATATAAATGTGTGAACTGTTTATTTATTTATATTTGAATGGTTTTTCTTTTCATAACATAAATAATATTTCGTTACTTTAATGTATTATATAATATCTATTATCTCTGATCTGCATCTGCCAATCTGATCTACATGAAAATAAAAAACCCGATCACGCTGGAATAAAAGCGTCAACATCTATTTTATTATTAATCTGTAAATTGACTGTTTCCACCTACACAACATCAAATAGACTTCAACTAAAGCCAGATTATATAAATAAACTTGGGTGTTTTTGCCTTAATTCTGAGGAATAACAACTCTACAGCAAATTATAATGACTCATGCTGTGGAATCATGGACTCTGAAGGCAAAGAAAAAGAACGAATTGATGCTTTCGAGATGTTGTGCTAGAGATACATGTTTTTTTTTTAAATAGAGATCCGGAATACATATCACTTCAATATTTTTGCTATTTTCAAACTCAGATAAATTAATATTACTCATCTCAGCTAATATATCTAACTTGATAACATTCTGGAACCTTGACCGCTACGCGAGTATCGTGACCACTAGGCCATGTTGCACGTACCATGGATGGCGAGACACACGAATGTCTCTACTCTGCGGGAACTGAACATCAATAACAAACTCTCAATCATCTGCCTGAGACAAATCATAAATTTTTTGGGCAACTTGCGAGAAGTGGATGGAGTATGGAAGTGAGGCCTAGAGCTGGCAGAAGAGAGGAAATGAGATCACTTAGGCGTATATGTAGCAAATCTGTTTATGACAGACTAAAGAATGAAGAAATAAGGAAAAAAGAACGTAAAACTAATGTTAGTATAATGAGTAAGATTAAAAAAGCATCACTTAGGTGGGATATATGGGACGGATGATAGAGGAGAGAATGGTAAGAAAGATATATGACGCAAGTGTTGATGGCACTAGAAAAAGAGAACGTCCGCAGAAGACTTCGCACGACCAGGTAAATCAGATAATGGAGGAGGGTTCTGTTAGAAGCCTCAACAATCGGCGAGCTTGTAAGAGAAGATGTATGAATATGTGTGAGGCGAGAATTGTGTGTCGGCGTGATGTTAAATAACTGTCGAGAAGGGAAAATGGCGTGTTGTGGTGGAAGAGAAAGATTCCCTACTCGTTGGACCGACCAAATGGAAAAGGCAACAGGCTCTTCTCTGGCCTAAGATCTGTAGGATGCCGATTAAAGTGGAGGAACGTAATCAAAATTCGACTTCTATTCGCATAAAGGACAGTTCAGTATGAAGCAATTCATAAATCATCACCCCATATGTTTTGCGTGCGGATTAAAATGATGCATCCAGTGTGCACGTACCTTTACCGATTCTTGTGAATCGTGAGTCGTGGACACGGACCTTAATAACTAAATAGGTGTGGTTATGAGGAATCAATGAGTGCACTTGTAACAACATGATTTTTTATTAATACAAGTATATAGAAATATTAATACTAAATTAAAGAAGTGTCCATGGAGGCTTGGACTTCAGTACTGAGTAGCTTCAGGTTGATCAAAAACTATACAAGCATTCCATATGTGCACATTTTCATGCTCTTCTAAGAAATCTCCTGTGAGTTAATACACCAGATGGTAGTCGTTAAAGAGTTGAACACCTTCCTTGGGCCAACAGATGAATACGCCCACCCATCAATATATGAGAGCGACTGAACTGCAACAGATAATTCTAGCTGTAGCTTTCAATGACTTATATTGACTTTAAATAAATATTAATAAGGGTTTAGAAATCTTGCATACAAATATCAGGGGTTTACAGTTAAATAAATTATAAATTTTAGAAATAAGCAGAATTCGAGCCGGATCAATATTTGGTGGCATAGAATCCCGTGGACTGTATCGATTAAAATAATGTTTTAATTAAAGCAATGATCTACGTCCTGCGCTGGACGACAATTATCACCTCCATTTGACTCGCACTTTTGTAGTGAAGAACGGAGATATCACTGCACTTCCAGGTGGTGTGAAACACTGCTTCTTCATGGTCCGGATCTGTATACACGGTGACAATTTCGATCCACAAAAAAGTCCCTTGACAGCTCGGCGTCGAAATGCAAACTGTTCCCACGTGGACGAAATCTCTAAGTAATTAGATGGCCAGAGTAGGAAAGCTTATTAAAATGTATTAAATAGACGGAATACACAGGGAGTCTCGACTTGCGTCAACAGTATTAATAGCAAATTAAACATTATAAATATTCAAATCCTTTTTTCACCTTTTAAATTTGTTTACACATTGCATACTGTGCTTGCATTTTTAATTTCAGTATACATTGTATCCTGAAGATGGGACATGTTGATTTATCAATAGCCCCGTGGTGCGGTACACTTAACCAAGACACTTTCAACTTTTATTTAGCCAAAATACACACTGAGTATAATCTGTCGCCAGATAGAGTGTAATTTATGTGTCGCGTTATCGCCGAAATGGTCAATTACGTTTTACAAAAAAGTGTTATTAAATTGTCGAGTATTATTTAATAAATAAATTATAATTTATTAAAATTGGTTTAACGGTAAATTGATCATGGCCGCGAGGTGTTTAGTTATAATGTTTAATATTTAAATATATGATAAGGCTATCGTACCATCATATCTTTCAAACTCAATCATCTTAACTGTGGAGATTTACATCTCTTGCGAAAATGTACGATTGTACCGTACTTTTTTAAAGCAACGCCTTGACAATGGCACGTGTTACCGTGTTAAAATATCCGCCTAAGTTTTCCCAAATAAATTTTATTCAAAGAAAGCGATCTAACCCAGAAGGGACGCCAGAAACCTTAAAATAAACGTATATAAATATACAACATACTTTTAATAATGACGATTATAAATGTAGAAAATATTATTACAGAAGTAATTCCCGAACACTCCATTTAATTTATAGGCTTTAAATATTTATTATTTACTACCTACATTATTATTAATATTGTACTATTCTTCGTTTCGGCAAATGTATTACTTTCCACACGAGGCAGCGTCGCATTGAGTGCGTGAGTTATGCCCGGCATTAACCCGAGAACCATGAATTTCCCCGGTGAAAACGTACACAATGCAGTGTTAATGTGTCCCTGCGCCGCGCTACTCTGGATCCGTTAAAACAAACACCAAACAGCCGGGTAAACTCGCTGTCGCGTCACTTTTTTCAAACTTTAATCACAAAATCACGTCACGAAACGGCTCATCCCGAGCCCGGCCTAAGCGGCTGCGGCTTGATTTTACAAATGAACAACTTGTCACGCAAAGTCGCGATGACATCGCGGATAAGTGTTTTTAAAAATTAATCACTTATTTAAAAATAAAGGACGTTTTTTAAACACGTGTCTATGGAGTATTGAGATTTTGATTTTGACATAAACTCTAAATGAGTTAAAAATAAATCCGTTCGATTTAACGGTGAGTCTAGATACGTGCATTATTATAATTATGTATGATGTATAACATTAAAGTATAAACTATTCTGTTTTAAATGCTGTTGGAAAGATTTAAAATTTTTGATAAATGGTCTGACATTTAACGTACAACAAGCACAAAGTGACTGCTAAGACGAGTGTTGAAGACAACAGGTACAAAAAACGTCAACGAAAGACCTGAAATGAACAATCTCATTAACAATATTTGAGTACGTCCAAGAACACACGATTACTGGATTTTTATCTCCAATTATATATATATCTCATAGAGACGAAGCTATTTACATTATATTATACCGGAAATACGATTATAACAGAGCTTACGACCTGTCTTCGGCTGACTTAAATGTTCACTTTACACAATTTAATGTTCACCAATTCTACCCTTAATAAACATCCACGTGTATCAAATTTTTGGAAGTAATATATATATATGTGTGTTATCATGTATAAATCTTTCAAGTTATATTTTTTAATATGACGAATGATTAACATATTATACTATTGTAATATTATAATATTGTAATACCCATACTTCCATATATCCCATATAATATAATAGCTTCGTTTCTATGAGGTACCTATAATTTATTTTAATGACAAATCTGATATTTGAAAACGGTACAATTTAGTGATTAGAACAAAATCACAAATCGTTAATTAATCACTGATATCTTCGAGTCACACTCACTACCAGTGATTGAATATTTGGGAATGTCGTGATTCGTGATTCAATATTTTTTTTTGTTACAAATTCTATTGATCTTCTGACGCCGCCGTTTAAATCGATTATCACTTGAATCAGCGCCATCTACCAGATTTTCTGTAATTTGTAGCTATGTGTAGTAATTTTCTACTAATTATTTATGCTAGAATACGTATTATACGCAAATGAAGTTTTAAGAATATAAATAAATACGCTCAAATAATATGTTTTTTTAATTTATTTATTTATTTATTTCGTGTATTGTGATATCGTAAACTGTGATCACAGTCACAGTTTTCATTCGCTGATATTATCAAATATCAATCACAATCACATTAATAAATGTTCGAATACCGAATAGATTAAAAATGGACGAATATTCGAATTTCAGTCCCTAGTGTTTGCGTTTTAATACAAGGAAAGCCAACCCTCAATAATGAAAAAATAGGTAGATAAAGAAGAATAAGGATAGTAATGATGTTCTGTTCAAAATCTGGATACTGGAAATTTGTACGCAAATAAAAATATATAAGCAATTTTCTTCGTCTTTCTCTTGCACGTTGCATAATATTTCGGTAAATTTGGCTTATTTTGTATTTTTTCATGAACTCGTAAAGCAACTTTGTCAAAAATACCGTGATGTAGCCTTCGGTTTTAATAAAATTGTTGCGAGATTTGAACTTGTCCGTTCAAAATATTGTGTTAAATTTATTTTCTCCGCTTTGTTCGGGGTGGCGAAATATTTCGAGGTTTTTTTCGTTTCTTGCGTAACATCTTTCATCGCGATGAGATCGGGACTATTTTTTGCTTAGGAAACGAAATAGTATAATAATGATGAAATATTTTTAAAATCAGGAATATCCTGTTATGTTTGTTTTTATTATCTTCACAACAATAGCATCGTATTCAGGATGCAATCTGTTATATTCAGTGGCGTAACATTTTGCCGATTCTTTCCATTTACTCGTCAATAACACAAATTTAGTACCACCACGTGCGACCTTAATTATTGTGTTAACCATCATTGTCTAGTCTTTTTGGTTTACTTTCATTTTCATGTCAAATCGAAGAAATATTTTTGTATTATTGGTTTTTCATAACTTTCGATTAATTTATTAGAAAATACGTCGGTCTCAAATTGAATTATTTAAAATCGTTAGAAATAAATAAAGCGTGTAAAATCAACCAAAATATTATAATTAATCAACTAATTTTAACCATAAGTCCAACCCTTAAAAAAATTTCAGAGCATTAAGATAATTTCCACATCTTTCATCATCATGACAATAATAAGTAATATAATAAGTATTAGATACATTTTAAAATTTAAAAACATAAGAATTATTTGACATATGATTTAATTAAAACACTTTTTCTCTTTTTTCCACTATTTATTATTTTAAAACCATTACCGGTTTCAGCCTGTCGCAGCCATCTTCAGACTGGTACATTTTTCTCTTGAGCTAGGATATTTATACAATTCAATACAGAGGTGTTTTTCAGTGAGTCTATACGATTTGAAAAGTTCATGATAATTTATATATAATGTTGGAATTTTTCCGTATATGTTGTTAAGTAACATTTTTGTTGTTGAAGGCTTCTATTAATTTTATGATTACACTTTTGAGACTAACATATATATTGTATTTTTCGTAATATATGGATTTTATTATTTTCATGGGAAATTAAAATTATTTACCTATTAGTAAGAATTTAGGTACTTTAACTAACTATGTGCCTTTTATATATAGCATGTTTACGTTACTATTTCATTATATTGGATATATTAACGGAGACTGAACACTTACCGGTAACGGATAATAAATAGTGGAAAAATGTACATACATATATATATATATATATATATATATATATACACATTATGGGGTAGAAGACCTGCGTCCTTCCCTTTCACTGGCTAGACAGTGTAGAACATGAGATCCGTGGGTTCTTTTACTTAAGCACTCATACCCACCTCATTTTTGTCACATTCTGCCTTCATCCTAAACTGGGAAAAAAATATAATAATACCCGGAGGTGATAAATAAAATATGTTAGTCATTAGAGTAAAAGTAAGATATCTAATCAAGAAAAATACAAGACTACAAAAATAAAACAAAATCCAGACGACAAATCCTCATCGCCTCATCGGCGCGAGTTCAACATTCTTCTTGTATGGGACACCAGAAGTCTTGGCATCACATCACGTTTTGGCTCGCAGCATCCAGGCCGACGCGATCAAATTAGTAAAAGTGATTTGTTGTAGATCATCATGATAAAATTTGTCCCCTTCAGTGAGGCGACTAACTCCAAAGTAAATCCAAAGTAGAAATTGAAGTTAAAAAACAAAGGTATGCTTCAGTGGCATAAACCGGAGGCAAAAACCAGAGGTTAAATTTTAAAAGCAAAGACCAAAGGTAAAGACCAGAGGAAAACGTATTGTTTCCTAGAAGATCATTTACCATGCGATTAAATTAACAAGTTAACTTTAAATTATACACTAGTGATTGAACAATAAAAAATTGCTTACCCTCTAGATAGAGTGAATCGCACATGGCTACATTTTAGTCTGACAGCTCTGGCGACGGTTTGAAAATGAAACATAGATTTCAACCGTTTTTATAAGCTGAGACATCAAATGTTATACCAACATGAGGGTAATTATTTGTGAAATATCAATGTGCTTGACAAATATAAATGACGGGGCAATTGTGTATACGACCCCCATCTATAATGTCACAATATATATAAATATATTTATTTATGCACTATATTATGTATAAATAAATATTATTTGATGAATTATCTAACCAATTACAAAATATACTAAGCTAATAAATAAATAAACTTAATGCAAAATAACTTTTAGCCCTTATTGTATATATTAATTATATATGTTACTTATCGATGTTGTAAACGACTTAAATTATAATTATACGTTAATAAATAATTTAAATATATATGTACTTATGAAAATTATTAGTGTTTTAGTATGTATTAGCAGTGCAGAGTAATTTATTATGTATGTGTGTTGTTTAGTATGTATGTAAATATCTTACTAACACTATAATGATTGTTTCACATCGTATCGGGAGAACGTACAGAGTTGTTTATTAGTTTTGTTTGAAGTTGAGCAGGATTGTTGAGGCTCCGAGGAGCTGGTAATACAAGTACACAATAGAATATATCAGAGATCAGCGTAATGTGGGATGCGCAGATTGAAATTGCTGATTACATCCTCAAAACTAGGTAAATACATTGGAAACTACGTTAACACTATCAGCAAAGACTTAAACACCTATGTGCTAAAATCAAAAACATATTGGGAAGCCTCAATAATCTTTAATCTTTATTAGGTAGATTTTGGTAAGAAATACAACATATTAAAGAGGGTCTCATGACGCAATTTTCATACATATAATATTATATATAGTGATGAAAAAAAATGCTATTCTTGACTCGTTGGTGTGATTGTGATTGATATTCGATAATATCAGTGAATTTTAACTGTGACTGTGATCACAGTTTCATTACCAATATGCGTGCACAGCACGTTATCACAATACACGAAATAATTTAAAAAAACATTATTTTGAGCGTATTTACTTATATTATTCAAACTTCATTTACATAAAAAATATATTATAGTATATATATATCTTATTTAATATTATCACAAAGATAATGAAAACCCTTAAAAATGTGAGTTTATTTTTCGGGTCAAATGCGTAAAACGTTTCGGCAGAATCTACTGGATGGCGTTTATCACGAAATATAACGTAATTCTTTAATGAATGTTTTCATTTCACCAATAAATGAATCACGAATCACGATATTCCCAGATATAGTGAGTGTGACTCAAATATATCAGTGATTGACTCACGGGTCGTGATTTTGAGCTCATCACTATATATAAACCAAATATGAGATCATTTTAATTAAAAACAAAAAAATGTACTTAATGAACATTATGGCAGAGTAAAAAAATTAATAGCTATTGGTATTTAAGTCAGCAATGTAATTAAATATTTAGCATAAATACATATGGTATATATTGTTAGAAAGTGAGTTTCTTGATTATCTCGCGTCTGTCAGTCCTGAGAAGGACCATAGTGCCCTAAAGTTTCGGATAAATCTCATTACCCGTTTGTAAATTATCGCTCTGAAACGATCGTGAAGTATATATTTTCAGGCCGGCAGTTCAGCGCAAAGATTTATCCTAAACGTTGGGTCCTCAACCCGTGAAAACCTCAAATTAAACATACATATGGAAATTGTATCTCTTCTAGGTTAGAATACTTTTTTTGTAAATAGTTTCCTTGAGAACACCTAAGATATGGTACTATAGATTGGCCTAAGAAACCATCTACAAAAAAATCGCAATCTGCAAGTGCTCGCGGAAATCTTAAATTATTAAGGAGAACACATTATTATTGTGAAGTTGTAATTATTCAGAACATAGATCTGTAATATTTTAAATACTAATTAAATGTATTAATTACCTATGTTCTGAATAATTACAACTTCACAATAAGAATGTATTCTCCTTAATAATATACAAGTTGTATCAAAATTTAATAAAAATGTTAATTCTGGCGTCTGCTATCGATTCACTCAAAGGTATTTGAGATTCCGTAAAAACAAAGTAGATGGCTTTCAAATAATGGAACAATAGATGTATTAATTTGAAAAAGTACAACATGTGGGTTCGAAAATTTATCGTCAAAAGTACTATCGCTGTAGCATAGTTGGATAATGCACCTTCCCCGGTTAGAAAGACATTCAGGTTCGAATCCTGGTAGCGCAATATTTTTTAATAGAATTGATTTTACATATATATCTTTCTAATTAATACATTTAATAAGTTTTTAACCTTTAATTAAACTATAATTTAAGGTGCTTAATAATATATATATATATATATTGTGACGTTGCCTCGTCTCAAGTTGGATGCGCCAACATGTGACGTCTTTGCCTTCCGGTTTCGTTCAAGGAAAAGCATGAGATGCATGGTCCTGATGCACATATTTCATCATACCGTCTCCCATCCACATTAGTAATCATTCTCAAGGAAAAAATAATAGTCTACAAGGTAATATAGCACAAAATAATATCACGTCAGTATGATTTCAATAAAAGATTTAAAACAAATCGCCTTCAACAAAATAAATCTTTAACAAATCGTCTATAACAAAATTAGCAACAAGCATAAAAATCAGAGGTGAGAATGAGAAAATAATTATTATAATTTACTACTTCTTTAAAATTTTGCAACTAAGAATTTCCTCCACAACACTTAGACACAAGAACCTTTATAGTAACACAGATGCCTAATTTTTTATATTATTCTCACCCTTCATTTTCTAAACATGAAATCACATTTTTTGATGCTTATTGCACACGCTCTCGAGCCGTCAACAGAAATAGTGCCATAGAGAAATTCCTACCCGTGGTGCAATGTTGCCATTTGTTAAATGTCAACTCAAAATAATACCTCGTGACTGGTTGGTACCATAATATAACGTTATAATATATATATGATAACTAACTTAATTTCTCTTGCCTTGTCCGCTTCATGCATCTTCTTCATGCACGCTCTTCGGAATTTTTTAACAGAACCGTCCTTCAAAATTTGGTTTATATAAACATGAAAACATACCAGATCGCCCTCTGTTCCTGATACCTTCAACATAAATTTACTTACCGTCCTCTCCTTTCTCGTACGTTCCACATGACCAAACCGTCATTGAAACCCTTTCTTTATTATATCGACTATAATACAGACAGCTCTACATTCATTCCTAATTTGTCCATTCTTCATTATCACATACGCTGCGGTGGTGGGTCAGATTTAACCCGGGGGTTTGTAAAAATATGAATTACGCTACAAATATTCATTTAATGCTCTTTTCCGTCTAGCTAACCTTTTATTTATTTTTTTTAATAATTTGAGATACAAATAAATATTTTCAGACGAGATTCAAATGAGTTTTTGATAAAAATGTGAAAAAACGCTCAAAAACTGACCTAAGATAGTGGGATTGAATCTCAGCGCTTTCGCCAAAACATATATTGTCAACATTTTGAGCGGGTAGACAAAGAATACCAGGTACGCGTCCATGTATCTGTTTTGACTTATTTTCGTCTGGCGGCCCCTAGATAATGCCAGTAATATAATTATATGAGGGGCGTTTGCATACCTGTAAGTTTTATATCACCACCTGCTCGGGTTCCGACGAGAAGATCACATGCTCAGTGGATGTTTGTATTTTGGCTGTGTAGGGCGTCTGTTGATGCGTGAGAATATGTACATTATTCGTAATATTTTTTAATTTTTAACTTTAATTTTTTAGCAGACACATTACGGTACATCATGCCATTTCATTTAATCATATTTGAAAAGAAATATCTATAAAAAATCTCCTAAAAAAACGGTTGAAAAATCGAAAACTTGATGTGGGTTTAAAATAACCCACCACCGTCGGACGTGTTTTTTTTTGACCCACCGGACTGTAAGTTTTATATCAGCCATAGATTTTCCACACATGCGTCTAAGCTACCATGTTTCACAGCATTCAGTCTACTTTCGATATTTTTATTCCAATTCTATCCTTTACTTTGGGATATACCTGATTTTATGGATCATATGGGATATAATGGATTACTCTCGAGCTTACTAAATTACGTCACAGTTTAATCTGTTAAAGCGCGTTTCTGGCATAAGAAAATTCATAATTTGAGTCCTGTAACGACTATATTATTTCAATAGATTGATTTTTTCCAATACCAATAATTGATTTTTTTAATAATAATACTTCTTATTAATTATTTAAAAAAACCCAAATTCTACACAACCAGTTTTTTACACTAATAACAAATTCAACAATTATATATTAAATAACAATGATAAGGATGACATTTAAAAAAATCGGTGGTCTACAAATTAATTTGCAATGATTACAATCCTTTTTTGTATAGTTAAGGCTTGCAGAAATTTGAATATTAGAATTAAGGAGCACTTTAGATATCTAAATAGCAACAACTATTCTGAATTCTCCAATCATCTTTTGAAAACAAACCAATCTTTTAACATTAACAAGAGTTTATAAATTTTACATATAAACATTAGGAGCTTAGTGTTAGATACATTTGAAATTTTATAAATAACAAAAAGTGTTAATAGCAAGCTAAATAGGACCAAATTATATTATATATAACCAAATCTTTTTTGCTAATAGTCACCTTTTAAATTTGTTTTCAGAGTAATGCCAAATTAGTTACCCACCACTTATTAATTTTAGTATATATTTTTTCCTGAAGAAAATACCATAGGTATCGAAATATGATGTATCAATAAATTTTGGTTATAAACACAGTGTTTTTTTCTTATTATTCATAAAAAATATTTGAGTACCGCCGGAATACGAACCTGGAACTTTTCCTAGAGCCTAAGATTTTTAAGATAGGTAACATTTTTAACGTGACTAACGTACAACCCTCAGAATACTAAAATAAATATTTATAATCTTTAGTGGTGTCGGAAGGGCTCGTATTAAATTTGGTTTGTACTATAAATCATGATAATTAAGTGTCTCCCATTGTAAGTTAATTCCGAATACTTATCATTAAATGGGTTATCTAATGAAGTGAGACGTGTGGCTCAGGTGTACCTGAGCATCCATTTCCCTGAACCCCTAACATGTAACCCTTTCTGGGGGAAGGTTCTCCGGGTAGCGCCACTGATAAAATACTCATAATACTACGTTGGGCGGATTGGAAAAATAATACGAAATTCTGTAAAAAATATTTTATTTTAATTTTATTTTGCAGGATCCACGCTTAATTTCTATAATGTATTATATATTAAGTACGAAGTATTTTAGAACGTTTCTCTATAATATTTTTAATAAATTAAATGAATCGTTAAAAAATAATATTTAATATCGAAAAAATATTTGGTTGCTACCGGGATCCTGGAAAACGCGTTAACTCTTTTCGCCATATCAACAGATTACGTTTTCGAACAAAATTTATTCTGTGCCTACTCTTTTTCATTTAATTTTATTAAGGGATTTTGAGTGATATAATAGAACTAACACAGACACTAATTATGAAAATCCACAGATATGTTTAGGTACATATATAGAAGAAGATAAAGAAAAATAAAAAAGGAGGGAGAAAGGGTGGGGAGGTTGCAACTATTGTCATGGTAAAGCGAGAGCAAGATATGTTTGTGGGTGGAATGATTAGATTAAATTGAGATTGTGGTGGTTCATAAAAATAACTATTGCTTGCGAAGTAAGGCTAATGTTAAAAAAGTCATTTTCTGTTACTTTATCATTATGGTATTTGCATGAACGGTGAATGATCTGTGTATGTAAGATATTTTGGAAAAGTGCGAATTTATAATTAATACATCTATTATTCAATTTTCAAAATATATCTTAAATGGTTAACGCATTTCCCCAGACAGGAGAAAGTCCTGCTCCGAATCCCGGTAGCAACCAAACATAATTTTCTTAATTAATTTAATTTGTATTCTCAATGATTTTAATTCAAAACCTTATTTTTAATTGTTCAAATCCATATTCATGTTAATTTCAATTTTACAATGATTTATATGAGGTCAATGATCCTGACTAACCGACATACACATGATGCAACAATGGATTTCGACGCTTTTTATTAAGCTACTGTATCATAATGCTGTGGAGGGGGTGAGTTTGATTGGTTGCAATCTGTTTGATGTAAACTGCTTTTTAGTATTCGAGGCTATTTGGTCGGTTAACCAATGTGTGTTTACTGTTTCAGCGTACATTGAAACACAGTCAGTAGTTGAAGTTTGAACGTTTCAGCGTATATTGAAATAAAGTCAGTAGTTGAAACAATGATCAGTTAACCATCTAGTTAACTTGTTATTTATTTATGGTGATTTTTTACATCCCGTGCTCAATCGTATACTTGAAAATTTATAAAAAAAAAGTAATAATTACTATTTTAATAACTGTCGCTAACCTATGCCATAATATATACAACGCATCTGCAGTATGTATTTATTTTTTAAATATATAAATATTAAATAATGACACTTATTTCCACCCTATCCCGAATCGTTTTGAGAGTTGTTTACCCTCGTTTCGATTCGTCATAATTATATAATTATTTTATTTTATTACATTATTATCATAACACCATGAAAGGTTGGCTCCGGTATAATCGTACCAGAGCCACACCTGTACAATTAGACGTGAGACTCGTTATCACATTTAATTCAGAAGGCAGCCAGAAAGAAGCTATTATAAATCATACACCCCCAAAAAGGGAGGGTAGACGTCACATTTATGTGTTGCAGTCGCAGAACTCGGTCGCGGTCCGGCAGAAATTAACCCTGTCCAAATAATGGTACTTATAATACTACGCGTCTATTTCTGTTGACCCAATTATGACCACCTATATTTTCGTATCAAAAATTGCCATAATCAATGGGCGCACCCGATATAAGCTTCCGGCACCGGATATAATATATTAAAAATTCTGAAATATTTTTTTAACACGGAATTAATTATATGTTTATTCAGCGGGTATCACCCTAAAACGGTCTCGAATACTGCATTAGATAGTCACGTAACATTTAATATACCCACTTATAACTTGAGTTTTATTTTCACCTTTACCGGTATAGGGACCGACCACCGGCGACTTTAAAATATTTTTGAAATCAAAAATATTGTAGTGGAATAGTGTATCGGATACCTATCATATGATAAGCGAGCGCTGCAAATTGTCGTATAACTATATAACAATCTAAATGTAAACATATATTTTCACACCTCAGTCATATACAGAATGTAACATACCTAATCTACAATGCTTTATGGGTGGATGTCTGACTAAATTACAAGTCGAAAATGTTATAGATATATGTGTCTAATTTCAACCATGTCAAGGATATAAGCATTTAAATAAAACATAATTATGTAATTATTTCGATTGATTGAAAAATTGAATTGATTCAAAATTTAAAATTGAATTAAAAAAAAAAATTTGAGCGGCCAGACTATTATTTTACAAATATTTATTTCGAAGTACAAAGGCTTCAAGCTTAACACGATTCTGTAAGAATTTCAAATAATAATATTTTCCGTAACAGTGCAGAATTTGCACATATTCCTTGATCATTTTAGACTCGTAATTTAGTCAGATATCCACCTATAAAATATTGTGTACTAGGTCTGTTAGGATAGGTTAGAATAGGTTTATCAGAATAAAATAAATTTTATAGATTGCCAAAAGTGTATTAAATATGAATTACGATTTGCCTCCCTATTACTATTGCATCAAATGTATTTTATTTGCTATATTTTATTTAATTATCTATAAAACAAATTAATTAGCTATATAATAAATAACTTTATAACTAAATATGAATTAAATGTATTAATTAAAAAGATATACATATAAAATCAATTTTATCTAAAAATATTGTTGTTGCGCCACCGGGATTCTGGCGTCTGCTATCAGATTACTCAAAGGTATTTGAGATTCTGTAAAAAAAGGTAGATGGCTCTTTCAAATAATGGAACGATTAAAAATATTAATATCAAAACGGTAACATATAGGTTCGAAAATTTATCGCAAAAATATTTTCGCTGTGGCATAGTTAGATAATGCACCTTCCCCGGTTTGGAAAGAGATCCAGGTTCGAATCCCGGTGGCACAATAACAATATTTTTCGATAATATTGATTTTACATATATATCTTTCTAATTAATATATTTAATTCATATTTAAAATATCACAGACCGTTTGTTCTGAATAATTACAACTTCACAATAAGAATGTGTTCTCCTAATAACTATAACTGCCTTTTACGATATTAATTGATGGTCAGTCTTGTTCTACTTGTCGACTACTAGTGGCGGTTCAACTGACTATATTTGCTGGCAGAAAACATTTTACAATATTTGTATTTATAAAAAACGACGTATAAATATATTATGTTTATATGGCAGTTCATGATCTCTGCTTATATGACGTTAATTTGCAACGAAATATTTTTGCTATATTAACTAAAAATAAATAATATCATGTTAAAATATTTTGTGGTATTCTACTTTGAACGGTAAATTATTCCTAATTCGCACAATCTGACTTGCGAATTGACCCTTATTCAAAGCAGGTAGTATATTATCGCAGGCTAACTATCGGCCTTTTTCACTGCGATAAGGATCACGCCCTTCTGTATTTGTAACGGGCTCCAGCTAAACTGATCATACCATAAAATCCCTTATTTCGGAAAATCGTATTTCGCATCTGTCCTGTAGGGTTGAGAAAAAAGTACGATCTATGTTTGTTAAAATGCGATCTGATCGAGATTTTGATAAATCGATCACTCGATCACGTTTTAGCCAATATAATTTTAAAATAAAATGAAGATGCATATATAGAAACAAATCACATTATAATACGTTATGCAATTAACATAGTATTTTTATTATTTTAACGATAATAATTGAAACTTATATCATAAATGGGCATGTTTAATAAAAATTGTTTAACATATTTTTATAATAAGATCTTTTTCAATTGATCTTTAACTTTAACTTCTTCTTCTTCGGTTTTCTGTTTCCTCAGAGGACGTTAGTTAAAATAAACTTAATATTGAAATAATGATTATTATATAGTTCGGTATTAATGACAGATCTACAGATTGCCGATGGCCGTGCGCGTGTGGATGCTCCATTATGGTTTTGGTACGTAAATACCTCTCAAATCATGACTTTTTCTGTGTATTTGTCTATGACTTAAAACTATCAAGGAGAGTGGATGTTCTGCTATGTGCTCGTCACTAACGTACATTTTTGGTAAAATTACTTATTACTAGTGTATCCGGTTCCTCGAATGTGCGTGCCGAAACCGCTCTTGTGGATCAAAGTGCTTCGTGCTGACCATCGAAGAAGGTTCCTGAAGTTCAGGAGCTGTGACCACAAGAGAGAAAATTCAGGTAAGTCGTGCTTCCTGGTTGGCCCATGAGCTTTGTCCTGTCTCCCTCCCGAATTCCTACCACCCTTCTTACATCCCGTTTTCCCAAACCTTGCCTAAACATATATATTATCTGAACGTTCATATTGATAAAATCGATTGAATTTATTTTCCATATTTTAAAGTGCAGATTAATTTATTTCGTTTTTCCTTAAATCGATCGTAAAAAAATATTATATACATAAATAATCGATCCTTAATATGTTTTGCACATCCTTGCTGCTGAAATTCCTTTTTATATTAATTTGAGATCGGCTTCCTTTGAAAAAGCCTCCTCTTATTAAAATAAATAAAATATTTGATTCGAACCATTTTATATGTTTTAAAATAAAAAATAATTATTGTAAAAAATAAATAATCTGTGACATTATTATTTGATGATGATAATTTGAATGTTTTTTATTTTATGACACCACTCAGATTAATTAAAAACCAATTCCGGAAATTCAGAATTCGATCATTATGATTCCGAGACCTATCTCGGAACTAGAGAACGCTATTTGCTCATTAATGTAATATTTATTCAAGGCCAGAATGAAAAAATAAGTTCAATTTATGCAAGATATTTGTCATGTAAAAACAAGAGCTTTCTTTTTTGCGTCGTTGTCTTTTAAAAAACATTAAATGTTTAATATATATAGTTTTTAGTTTATTTCAATCAATCATTTCAATAAAAGAAGACTTTGAATCGGTCACGATATTTTTGTGTGTCGAATTTCTTTAATTGACAAAAGTGGATAAAAGTGACAATATGTATTTATTTAAAAAAATACGTACATGATCAATAATATATCACTTCTTTAATATTTTCAAAATTATTTTGTGGTCTCATTTTATATTACTAATTATACAAAATACTCTGTTTAAACTACTACTTATTAATTATTAATAAAATAAAATAATCTAACTTCAAATTCAATTATAAAAAATATCCCAAATTTTATACAACTAGATTTTACACTAATAACAAATTAAAGAACGATATTAAAAATAATCGGGGTCTTCAAATTAATTTGTAATCATTGCAATTATTTTTATATAGATAAAACTTGCAGAAATTTTGATAAAAGAATTAAGGATCATTTGAGATGCCTTAATAAAAATAACTATTCAGAATTTTTTAATCACCTTTTGGAAACAAACCATTCCTTTGATATTAATGAGAGTTTAGAAATTTTACATACAAATACTAGGGGTTTGTAGTTTAATAAATTTGAAATTTTAGAAATAAGAAAAAGTATTAATAGCAAGCTTAATATTATAAATAATCAAATCCTCTTTGCAAATAGTCACCTTTTAAATTTGTTTTTATGTTAGTTCTTATTTATTCTCCATTTTCTAGTTTTATTTTTATCTATGCTAGTATTTTTTAATTTCAGTATACACTGTTTCCTAAAGAAGATACCATAGGTATCAAAACATGTAGAATAATTAATAAATAGCGGTTTAAACAAAGTATTTTGTATAATTATTAAAATAATATATAAATTTAAATGTTTTTCAAATTACTTTCCATACGTATTTTCGTTATTTTTAAAATTAAGTTATATAAAATAATTCATGTGCCATTTCATTTTTATTACATCCATTTTACAAAATAACGGTAAATCAAAAATCTCATTTATATAATTTTTCAATCATTGAATAAACATTGAAAATATAACCACGGGAAACTCCATAACACAATACGAGATATTAAAAAATGAAAATGTTTTTTGAAGCAAACTATTTGTAGGAAAATATTTGTTTTCAATCCAATAAATGTCTTTGTAATACATAATAGAATCATAAATCTTTAGTATAATTATATTTATTGTATAAGTTAAATACTATCAACATCTTATTTTCTACTTAGTTAGAAGTCGAACTTATATTATTATTCTTAGAATATTCTCATTCCCAAATACTTAAAAATTAATGGTTTTATGTAAAATATACTGTTCAAGTATTTCACAAGATCAACATTATCTACCTAGGCTTTACGACACGGTAATTAAAGCACTTAAGATAAGCAAAAAATAACGATATATTTTTATTAGGAGAACACATTCTTATTGTGAAGTTGTAATTATTTAGAACATAGGTCTGTGATATTTGAAATATTAATTAAATATATTAATTAGAAAGATATACATATAAAATCAATTCTATCGAGAAATATTGTTGTTGCGCTACCGGAATATGAACCCGGATCTATTTCCTAACCGGGGAAGGTACATTATCCAACAATGCTACAGCGACGATATTTTTAGCGACTAATTTTCGAACCTATATGTTACCTTTTTTATATGAAAACATTTAATCGTTCCATTATTTGAAAGAGCCATCTACCTTAGCTCTAAAAATATCGTCGCTGTAGCATAGTTGGATAATGCACCTTCCCCGGTTTGGAAAGAGATCCAGGTTCGAATCCCGGTAGCGCAACAGTAATATTTTTCGATAAAATTGATTTTATATGTATATCTTTCTAATTAATATATTTAATTCATATTTTTATTCACTCTTTAGCGACAAAATGCTCCCCGGCACATTAAATAACAAAAATGTTAATTTTCCATTGAAACTAATTTGCTGGCTAGGGTATCATTGTAAATAATTGATTTATATATTAAGATGTATCATGATCTTATCATAATAATAATAAAGGGTGTTTTTTATAGAGGTATAGAAATTTAAAATGAAATAAAACACATATCCGGTTATTTAATTTATTAGATATAATTCAATGTGTAAATTGATTACTGTTTAAAAATTATTTTCGTAACAATGCCGCATAAACTGAGGGATAGGTGTATATTTTTTGTTATTGATCATTTTTAATAAAATAAGAACTTTTATAATATGGTTTCTATCATAAACCATGTATATGTTGACGCATTTTTGTATAATTAACGAGTAGTTATATTAGCTTGTGGTCTAGTGGTTACGATACTCGCCTAATGATCTAGTTAGTGGTCGGGGATTCGAGCCTCGTTCAAGCGTTTAGCTGAGTTTGAAAATAATAAAAATATTGATGTGACATGTACAAAAAAAAATCTATTCCACATTGAGATATTAAAAAACTTTTAATATTTATAATAATAATACATTTATAAGGTTCACTTTTTACATGCATTATGTACTTACATTGATAAATAATGTCTAACGGTCTGACGTATCAGTCTTCCGAATTAATATTCATTAAGTATACATTTTCACCTAGTTAATTACTATGAGTGTTGCGTAATATTTCAAATATCAGATAAATGTACGGAGGGTATGCATATAAAATTTGGCAAAGAAAATACAACATATCAGTAAGAAAGTAAGACATGTATTTGGGTACCCTGCCTACTACACTAGTAAATTACTGTATTATAGCAGACAGTGTTCCTCCGGTATAGCAGTAAGCAAAGTGCAATGATTAATGTACAAAAAAAATATATATATGATGATTAATAAAACAAAGATAATAAATAAAAATATAATGAGTTAATCAAGAGATGCAATAAGGTAATTTAATATACTGTTGTAGCAGTTTTATTCTCAAGTTTGGACCTTTAAAAGTTCTTGGGCGTAATTTCTCCCCATTTCATGGAGCCAGAACTGCACTTTTCGTGAAAAATATGCAAGACTATGTTTGCAATCTTTCACTTTTGCATTTAGATCGTTGTATATTTTTAGTGCTAGAAATAAATGGAATCTTTGTGCAAAAGTTTTGTTTAGCTGTGGCACAAGATAGTGACAGTTAGCCTGTGTCCTTGGTAAGTGAGGGTGCGTAATTTGCTGGTAATATTGTTTATGCCGGTAAAAGTGTTTTAGTATACCAAGAACACACATTATATATTTAATGAAATGAGAAGGCTAATTCAGTGGAAATCATCAAAGCAATTCATTACGACTGAATATGCAATTATTGACGGAGGTAGTACTCGTATATTACAACACTGTGTGCTCATCCATTACCTGTCAATTACGACATGCGCATGTTAATGTTGGAAACCATACTGAAAATGTTAATATTAAAATACATTAATATTAGCTTATACATTTAAACATTGTGGTTACTCTGTAGGACGTCCATATATCTGTTACAAAATAATGCAGACACAAGTAAAAAGTAGATAGAACTTTAAAATGAAATAAAATAAATATCAACCGTAATAATGGCCATGGTGTTGGCTTTTTGCCATTAGTGATTAAAAATATGGTCACCGTGGCTGGCTCGAATAAAGCGTAATCAGGAAGTCCGATTTTCAACCACTTTTTGGAGCAGCTGAGGCCGTATATCTGCAATGTTGGCTTTCAAGTCATCTATCATCTCTGGTTTATCGATGTAGACTAGTGCCTTCACATATCTCTACAAAAGATAATTCAAAGATGTTAGATTACACGATGCTGGATCACACGATGGTTCATTACGCGAAATTATGCGCTGATCGAATGCCTCCTTCAATAAATTGATTGTGACGTGCGCCACAGCTTTTCCACATTAATAACAGTCAATTGGAGAATGTAAAAGTTAGTAATAATAGATCTATAGCGCTCTCCGTTGACTGTATCGTTCTGGATGGCATCATTTTTTAAGAAACAACCGCTTCTTCGCCACACTCAGATGCGTATTATCAATTAGAGTATGCGTGGTGCAAAAACGATTCATAGTTATTCGAATTACTTGCTCAGATAGACGATTATATAAACCGTAAAATGGACGTACACACGGTACGTTTCGCGAACTAAACCACGATTTTAGAAATAAATTTGTACAATTTGCAAGCGTTGTTCTGGCGTAAGTCTATTCATGGTCAAATGGCACACCTAACTGAGCACAAATCCGCTGTCGTTGGAAAAAGTGTTGCCAAATCGAAAAACAAACCTCCAAAAAAACAGACTTACTTGGTCAAAAATTCAGTGTTGAAGAAAGGCTTTTCCGTAATATGCAGGTAAATAATTCGTGCTAAAGAAAATGGAAACAAGCTAGACAAATGAGTGATTACTTGATATATTACACAAGAATGAAAAACAAGGGGTTCATCTTCAAAAAATTGATAAACAATGTCTGAGAAATGATCAGATACTTGTTACACGTTGCACTTTAGAACGCCCAAGATTGCGAAGGGTGACGGTAAACAGTTTACATGTAGAAGCAGATCAAATAACAACAATGGTCAGTCATGAGCACATTGACAGAGAATAATAATAATAATTTATTTATAAATATATGGAAGTTATTTATAATAATGATTTCTCCAGGCTTCGTCCGTGCTTAATAAAACATTTTACGCTCTATTAAATACTAAACAATTAATCGGCTATTTGAAATTTCAAAATAAAAACACACATTAATAGGATAGATATAATTATTATATAGTAAGAAATCATTGTGTTTTTTCTATATAAAACTTAATTATAAATAGTAGCTAAAGCTTGTAAGCATTTAAATAAATGCAATATATTATTTAAAATAATTTCTTTTCACTAACACAAACTGTTTTAATAACGTCAAAAATTTTAATTGAATAGTTTATAACACTATTCATTTTTGACATTTTTCTAATTTAGTTCAACGCAGATTTGTCTCAAATAATCTTGGTTGCAAGATTACAAGAAAATACATTTCGTAAATGCAAGAATTGTCTTGTATCGGATTACACAAAGGTATTTGAGATTCCGTAAAAATAAAGTAGACGGCTCTTTCAAATAAAGTAACGATGAATGTATTAATATGAAAAAGGTAACATATAGGTTCGAAAATTTGCCGTTAAAAATAATGTCGCTGTAGCATAGTTGGATAATTCCACTTCTTCGGTTTGGAAAGAGATCCAGGTTCGAATCTTGGTGGCGCAACAAAAATTTTTTTCGATAAAATTGATTTTATATGTATATCTTTCTAATTAATATATTTAATTTATATTTATAATATCACAGACCTATGTTTTCAATAAATACAACTTCACAATAATAATGTGTTTTCCTAATAATTGTCTATATTAAGGCTATTGTCTATACATTTATTAGTCGTCGATAATTTTTTTAATTATAGCAAATCACAAGTTTATTAGTTTTATAGTCTTATCTAAGTAATAATAACGCGAATATAAATTATTTTAAAAAGAAAATCCTTAATACAATACAAAATTAAACCCGATATAATAAATCAAGCGAATTTTTTAACGAACGTTACCATTAAGCCATGTTTTTAAATAAGTAATCCATCCTTTAAGTGATTTGTGCCATTAATCAAATTATAACTTTATTGTATAGAAAAAAGTACAAAAATATTATAGAATAGGAAATATTATATTACAAATCAATACAATTCTCGTTGAAAAAATTCGCTATTATATAGATTAAATGTGGCGAGTTAAGGGAAAGAAGATGCCATTTTAACCATTTAAATGTACGACCATTTTTTTAAACTTTTATAGGTATGTATTATAAATGTGACATTTTATTTCACTTTAAAACATATCAACTTTAACCAATAAACATTGGTTACGCATTCTCCTGGCATGGGGAAGTTTCTGGTTCGTATCTTGTTTGTACATGTATCCAATTAATTAAATTGTTTCAAAAATTATTGAACTGTGTTCTTAAATTACAACAAAACTACTACAACATTAATAATACTAGCTTTAGGATTAGAAACCAACTAAATATAAATAGATGTATTCAAAATTACGACACTCTTAGCTCGTATATTCTTTTTTTGAATTTTTCCCGCTCAAGAACACGATTACATTGATCTTATATTTAATCAAACAAAGTGGATGCCCAAAAGTCGTGCTCACGTGCTTCAAAATAATCCAATCTAAGTGACCTTCAGGATCTTTTTACGATTGACCTTTTCGGATTTTATGCCACCATTATATGGGGAGAAAATATTCCTTGCCGGCCGGCGTTATAGATTTGTTTGTGCGGGGACAATGCGTGGCGAATACAAACTACATCTTAGTTGGGGCTGTGTTTTATTGCAAGGGATGCCAATATCGGGAGTACCGCCCAAATATTTATCAGAGGTGTGAATAATGTATTTGCAGATGTTGCCGTGCTCTTGCTGTCGGTCTAATAGTGAATAAAAATAAATATTTATGTAGTTTTAAACATTATTTTTGCTTGAGAACAAGAAGCAGTTGTTATAAATGATCAGATCTTCTAGTTAAATATAGGGATGGTGTTCCGTATAGGAAACAAGAATGTAGACAACGGTGGTTCGCCGATCTCAGCTTCTCTCAACCGGTGATGATGATGATGGTTATGAGGTCTAAACAAATGAAACACAAAATATGTTAATATAGGCACACTACGGTGGCAAAATCTAGAATGGCAAAATGCAAAATACTCTGTTTTTATTTAAATTCATAATAATACATATAGTCACATTTGCAAGTATCTACACGGCAACAGGTACGTTTTACTAAGACGTCTTTGTTTTCCTGAAATCTATCCCGCGGGTTTTTTGGCGCCACGCCGATGATTACACCTTTAAATTATTGACACGTGTCTTATCGTTGCAATTAATTGACACCTCTTCAGCGAGTAATAGGGCAAGTAAGGCACAAGTTGGCAAGAATGGCAGCGTGAAAGGGATAAAAGAGCGTCGCGCTTAAATGCACGCTGTCTATCTCTCTGAATTGTAGATCAGAACACATCTCTTATTGCAGCCGTAGCAGTCGGGTTAATGATATAAAACATATAAAATCAATTTATAGAAAAAAAAAATCTGTTGCTACCGGGATCCAAACCTGGATCTTTTCCTATCCGGAGAAATGCATTAACTGATTATGCTATACCAACACAGTAAGTTGACGACAAATTTTCGAACTTAACACACATTTTCAAATTAAATCCCGGTAGCAACACACATATTTTTTCGATAAATTGATTTTATATGTATATCTTTCTGGTGTATACATTTAATTTGTATTAAAAATATGACAAACTTATGCTCTTAAAAATTGCAACTTCACAATAAGAATGTGTATCCCTTAAAGAAAAAATATTTTGTGACTGCC
Source organism: Eubasilissa splendida (assembly GCA_031772225.1). Lineage (NCBI taxonomy): Eukaryota > Metazoa > Arthropoda > Insecta > Trichoptera > Phryganeidae > Eubasilissa > Eubasilissa splendida. Next base: position 24,058,481 of record CM062857.1, on the reverse strand, counting down.
AGTTGTTGGTTTTATATATACCAGGTATTAGAGACAAGTGAATTTATTATTTTTTTTAAATTAAATTAAAAAATTAAAATTATAATAAATATTATTATTGTGTTATGCTAGTTTACGTAAGCATTATTATATGTAGCAACTGTTTCGGCGGTTAAGACCATTTTAAAACAGTGGATAACCCACGTACAATCGACTTATTTACCTGATTTTGGTTACCCATTCATCTATCCATGGGTAATTAGGTGGTTTCGATGAAACCAATGTATATTAATATTCTTTATTCGCAGAGGCACTAAACATATTATTAAAAATTTCCCATTAATATGTATAAGATCTATATTTGCTGATGATAAGCGTAATTGCTAATTTTTCCGTTTCTCTAAATGATTAGTTGTAATATTTTGTTAGTGCCTCTATTTATTTTAACTACCGAGATACTCCATCGTGATAGGTTATTTTGTCTTGATCTTAGGTTTTTGAACATATTAAGAAGTCGGGATTAAAGTTATATTTGGGTCAAAAAAAAAAAGAATTTGGCTATGCCAGCTGTTGCTGTCGCGAACAACTTTTTTTATTTAATAAAAATTAAGTGTTTCATTTATTATTTGCTTTATTTTTTTATTTTACCAGCCTTCAGAAATGTATTGTTTGTTTTTTGGACAAAAATAATATTCATTTTAATTACCACGGAAGGTTTGTTTGACAACCAGTGAAGATTTTTTTTCCTAAATGTGCCAGCTATTGGGTCTTTCACCTTTGTAGAACCAATATATTTATTGTATTTTATAATCCCAAACAGTATCGTGTTTCGTTCCAATGTTTAATGAACGTGTATTTACGAATTACCGATGAGAAATTTATTTGGAACGCGGGTCGAATTACAGGATCAAAATAACAGAAGTGATTAAATTGATTTATGAAGATAAATTAATAAAAAAGGACTTTATTAGAGTAACATAATCATCGTCATCAACATTATAATAAAATGAATTAAATATGTGGAAATAAAACACTTTTTTTTAGTTATTGATACAATCAGCTTTAACTTTATCATAATGGATGACTCTAAATGAAACAATGTTATAACTCTACATTAGTTTATAAATAAAATTACAAAATTTCTCCCTACTTATATATCAGACCGGCATATTACACCAACGACAACTTGGATACATTACTTCTCAATTCAAAGTCAAAAATAGATGACTTAGAAAAAAACAGGGGTTTATAAAATTTTATGCGGATATTGCAATATCGGAGAAACCTCTAGATATCTAAAAGACAAGTAACAACTTTTCCGAATTCGCGAACCGCATCATGGATAGTAATCATTCATTTCATTCGTGTACCATTAAACTTTTCCATCACGTCACGTGTTAAAATAAATAATTTTGAATGTTTGGAACTCGGGTATTAATTTGTTGAACAATATTACATTTTTTTAACTCATCTCCTCTCTTCTCAATATTCTCGTTACAACCACCCCCCACCTTCCACCGGTAACTCGGCCTCCTTCCCCTCCATCTGTCAGTACCTATTTACTTGTATATCTACCACCTAAGCCTAGTCTCATATATTTGTGTGTAGTTAGTTTAATACTTCACCTGTCGATGAGAATTACTGTTTCCCTCGAAACTCGAGTAGTGCTAATAAGCTCAAGTAGAGTTATAACATTATTTCATTTATATCCATCCACTTGTTTTTACTTAAGAAGCGTTTCGCCTTGCAAGTACATTATTAATCTAACAATTTAACTCAATAACTTGTATTAATAACTATAATGGAGGACAGCTATACAATTTTATTTTTATTCATTGGAATTCTGAGGATTTCCCATACATTTTGAATGCTTCTAATTATTCTAAATAACCATTTGGTTTAAACACTAATGGTATTTTAATGCCATAGGTAATTTGTAGAAGAGAACAGCTATATAATTTTACAATCTAGGAAGACATTATGGCAAGAGATACATTTTTGGTATTCTGGAATTTATATAATGTTTGCATGAAATAATTATGTTTAACACGGATGATATTTTGTGTTTTATTTTCACATAAGTATATGATTACGGAGTTCTACAAACTTACCTCGGAAACAGAAAATATCAGCTAAATTATTATTCCTGTAATCATCATCATTTTTTATATAATTAATTAAATAAGATTTTAACAGTATAAATAATCATAATACAACTAACATAATACACATATAGCATTTGAAATTAATTATAAAATCCACAGATATGTTCAGGCAAAGTAGTCATGAAGTCATATTATAAGGTAATATAATATTAGTAGAATAAATTAAAAACTGGTAGGAGAAAGGGTGGCGTGTCTGCTAGGTGTTTGAGATTCCGTAAAAACAAAGTAGATGGCTCTTTCAAATAATGGAACGATAGATGTATTAATTTGAAAAAGTATAGGTGTAGGAAACATATAGGTTCGAAACTTTATCGACAAAAATACTGTCGCTGTAGCATTGTTGAATAATGCACCTTCCCCGGTTTGGAAAGAGATCCAGGTTCGAATCCCGGTGGCGCAACGACAATATTTTTTGATAAAATTGATTTTATATGTATATCTTTCTAATTAATATATTTAATTCATATTTAACACATAGTATAAGTTACACTATTTTAGTACTATGTCACTGTACTTACATATTAATTATTATCTTATCGGTAGACAAGTAGTCAGATCTGAGAACTCACACATCTTATCCAAGGCAACAGAACTATTTTAAATACGAGAAAGAAGATATTTAGAAAGTTATTGGACAAAGAATGAAGGCAGATAAGAAGCTACAAATCTCTAAAAGCATTTTCCCATCAATAACCAAAATTAATATAAACCAATTCAGGCTATAATTAAACAGGGAAAATGCCGCTACATCATAATAGGCTACACACATTTTACTAGACTCATTCATTAGTTATCGGTCATTTGAAAGAGTGCTTTATTTGTGGGTTCGGCAGTGAAAATTATAATCTCTTTATGTTTGCCTACCAATTACGACAATTGAAAATGTTTTTCTTTCTTCACTATATGAGTTTGATTTTACGTGATATTTTTTTACAAAAATGGCTCTTATAAGATTGATTTTTTTATATTGTGGTACATTGAGTATCAGAACTGGTTTTGTAAATAATTTGTTGTATTTTACTTCTTAAAACAGTAGAAAACACAAATAATAATATAGTGTTGTGCTATCACTAACCGGTATATTTTTAAAGGACAGCCGGAAAGGGGGGAGACCCACCCTTTTCCAGGACCGGTTTAGAACCTAGGGCTTCCTTGTCGGTCCCACTCATCAAAGCTTATTAAAATACGCGACTTTAATTTAATTACCTACTCAAGTTTGCAGTATATAAAACGAAAAAAGAGAAGAAATCAATGTAGTTATTAGCAATTTTCATTTTTTTTTTAAATTTATACCCTTCAGCATCCCTTAAGTACTGTATTTATTCAACATATAACATTAATCTAAAAAATACATAGTTTTACATATAGATAGAAAATTGATGGAAAATGAAGGTGCATTAGATCAAGGCACTCAGAGATCCATTCATCAAAAACACTCCCAAAATAAGGGCAGTGGATGAGACACAAAATTGATTGAGTCCCACTTACACGGACAGACTAACGGAGTTGCAAAACACGAGGTATGGCAAGCCGGCCTAACTACCGACCTAAGGAGCTTCAACGTGTTACCCATACCCGAATAAATCTCTTATATAAAACAATATTCGTCCCATTACTAATTAGGTCTGCATTTCTAGGCGGGCGGTGTCTAAATCCATTCAAACCAGCAACCGGTATCTTCTTCAGGGTATACAAGATCTTGTAATACCCAGTAATATCGTCAAATCAGAAGTACCTAAATTTTACTCATGCATTATTTGTCTCTATCCTCTATCCTCGAACCAATTTTGAACACGTGTACCTTGAACACTAATTCTAAATTGAAATAGATATATTATCATCATACATCCTTTATGAAACTTAAAGCCGATAATAAATAAACAATAGTACAAATTCTGAAACAACATGTACATCACAGACACGCAAAAATGAACTATCAAAACCACATCCAAAGTTGGAAAAGCTTTCAGGGAAAGAATACAGTTTTCATAATTCATCCCGGAGGATCACTAGGAATAAGATTAATAGTGCTGAAAATTTTGGTTAATTGCCGTGAAACATTTTTCACTCAATTTTCGCGAAGAATGAAGTTGCACGTCACGATGACCGGCGGTTCGGTAGTTCTTGTGATTCTGTTCCGCCAATTTGAGATATTAATCATGGCGGCAGCATCATTTATCACGCGCCAGAGTGTATATGATTGTTCACGTGCTAAAAATCGGAAAATATTCCTTCTTTTCGTATTTACCAACGGAAAAACTCTATTTTTGAAGCCCATCCGACCGCGGCCTATTTTCCGAGTAATTTTCTAATCCATTAGTCAGAATTCGGTTATGGTGTAAAGTTATATAGGGGCTCCTCCCGCGACAATGGGTGCCGGGGTTGTTATTCCCGTTAAATACATTTTGGGGTTAAAAAGTTTTTTGATAAATGGTTTTAATTATTTTCCCGCTCCGATGCGTTGCCACTCAAATTGGCAGTTGTCAATAATAGTAATCGACTCGAACGATTTGTGGAGTGTTTCTCGGCAGACGCCAATATGTTAGCCATTGACGACTCGTGCGTCAGATATCACCTCGATATTGGAAAAAATATATTGGAAATCGAATATTTAAAGCTGGCTTATGACAGCCGGTTTTCCTATCTGTATTATGCGGCTCCCACGATATGAATCGTGTGTCTGCTATGTACAGAATCCTCGATAGGGATTTACGGGTCCGAACAACTCGGAAATGTTCCTCGTGGGTGTTAAATATGGTTAAACAAATTAGATATATCACATAGAAGGATCTACCCCTTAAAAATATATATGGTTTTTACTTAGACTTTCTAATGCTGTTAATATGATTTACTGATTAAACTATGGTAACATAAATATACCCGTCAATAATGATGGAACATTATTAAAAAATCAACGAAAATATATACCATATACAATTTACTTTATTTAACTCGATAGCTGCACACTCACTCCATATAGTTTAATAACATATCTTGTATTTTTATGTTGCTTCTATATATGTATATAAATATTTGTTTTACATTGCTGTGCGACACATATGTGTAGGATTTAGAAAATTAATAGTATAAGTATAACGTGTACAGTGTAGTGAATTTTATATATCTCTTGTCAAGAGCATTTTTTTATATGCAGAACCGAATAAGCAGCTAGGAAGAGTCAATGCTCGAGCGGTAGTGAGGAGAGATAGGTGCACGTGGTCTCCCTATGTTACATCGGTGTCCCCATTTCAGTAGCCGACATGGTTTGGACCGGAGCGCATCGAGGCTTTGCTGTGCGCGCGTATTTTGAAAACAATCGATCTGCGATCGAAACGCAAAGAAGATTTGTGAGATTTTACTATTTATGATTTCTTTCTTTGGGGATATCTGAAGAAAAATGTATTTTAACTTACACTCTACCAGAGATAAGGCAGCGGATTATTGAAGAAGTTAACGCCATACACCGAGATATATTTAAACAAGCTGGACAACACTTCAGATATCATCTCCAATAGTGTACTTATGCTAACGTCTGCCATCTTGAAGACATTATTTTCAAAACTTTAATAATTGTAAACGGTATGTATTGCTCACATCGAAAATAAAAACATTTTTTCTCTATATACCCCCATTACTTTTTTATAACTCCTCAAAACTACTTAATCGGATCTGCCGCGCCCTGTATTTGTATGCACATGGCAATTTCTATCTTTATTATCTAAATAAGTCAGTATATATGTCAAAGATGATAAATAAAATAGCGGAAAATGTTTTAAATAAAACTATTTTATTGTCGTGTTAGCCACGTCGATGGTCGAAGAGGAAAAGAAATCCGCTGGATAGACTAAATGAAAAAGGTAAAGGTACTTCTTTGGTGACAGCATCTGCAGGATACCGATAAAAGTGGAGAAACATAGTCAATAGAGCGGGAGTTTATGGAAATCACGATCATCAGTCATGAAAAACCCTCAACATGTACATAACGTTGATAAATTAAGTAATAGAAACACTATATAATGTCAAACAGAATCCATTTACAAATGTCACCATAATTATGGGAAATATTTTTTGTTGTTCTAAAAAATCGTCACAAATAAAATATGATCTCAACACAGATCAATAAATGAACAGACATGAAATAAAGTGTACATATAAGAGAGGTGTTTGAAACATTAGTTGCGGGGCAAGAAGTATTCTACGCACATTATTTGTGGAAACATAAATGTTGTTGTTGGATAAAGCACCTTCCCCGATTTGGAAAGAGATCCAGGATCGAATTCCAGTAGCGCAACAACAATATTTTTCGATAAAATTGATTTTATATGTATATCTTTCTAATTGATACATTTGATTAGTATTCAAAATATCACAGACCTGTGTTTCTGAATGATTACAACTTCACAATAAGAATGTGATCGCCTAATAAAAAGTCTAATTTGCTGAATTTATGACAATTAACTTTCAAGGATTTGTGTATCAATTAAAATATATTTTTATAATATGTATACAATATTTTTCCAATTTTATTGTGTAATAAAATAATGAAACTCAAATTCAAACAAATATGTCTTTTAATTCAAATTAAATGTATCAATTATAAAAAAAAAACTTTACTTACGTTATTATCAGTTACGTCATCAGACAGAATATATGATTACGTGATATTTTGTCCCCACGGCTCTGATGTGTCACGGCCCGACGTATCGGTTCCGCTGGAACAAGTCTTGATTTCTCAGTGGAACAAATTTCACGAAAATTCTGCACATGTATGGCTATGTTAAGAGTTCCATTAAAACCGAAAACAGCACTTCGCGTGTTGTACATATATAATATTCAAATAAAACAATTTTTTTAAGCATGAAAACCGCTTACGTTGGGTTTTAATTGAGCAGAAAATTAAATTATAATGTATAATAATTTGAATTAATTACAATACGCGGGTTTATTGTTTAAATGGACAATATCCAGTGTCAGACATGTTTAACACATATAAATACTTTACAGAGATAAATATTTATGAGCTGAATAAAATAAAATATTACTTTTAATGAAAACACACTAACAATGTGAAGTTCCAATTTCAGAATATAGTTTTGTGATATTTTAATAATAAATTAAATCAATCAACCAAATATCAGATAACTCATAGAGACAAAGCTATTTTTTATTATATTTAATGAAAAATATATGGATGTATGGGGTAATTACAGGGCTTACGACCTGTATATAAATAGTATGCAGCGAGGATAGAGCGCCACACTCCTCTGTCCTGACACACAATTCTCGCCTCATCCACATTCATACATATTCTCATACAAGCTCGCCAATTGTTGAGGCTTCTAACAGAACCATCCTCCATTATCTGGTTTACCTGGTCGTGCCAAGTCTTCCGCCGTCGTCCTCTATTTCTGGTGCCATCAACACTTGCGTCATATATCTTTCTTACCATTCTCTCCTCATTCATCCGTTCCATATGACCAAACCATCTAAGTAATCCTTTCTTAATCTTACTCACTATACTAACATCAGCTTTACATTCTTTCCTTATTTCTTCATTATTTACTCTGTCATAAATGGATCTGCCACATATACGCCTAAGTGATCTCATTTCAACTGCATTCAGTCTAATTTCATTCCTCTTCTGCCAGCTCCAGGCCTCACTTTCATACATCAGTGTCGGTATTAGGACTCTATTGTGTACCACTAGTATATATATATATATATATGTATATATATATATAACGTTCACCAATTCCTACCCCTCAATCTCCACATTTACAAAAAAAAATTAAGTTGTATAATATATGTTAGTATGTGAACTCGCTTCGAGTACCACTACACCATCGCCATCTATGGACCAAATTTTATTTATTCTTTATTTGTAAAACTTTTATTAACATATATACTTGTAGGTAAAAATCCAGTAACTGTGTGTTCTTGGACATTCAAATATTGCTTAATTAATCAATTCGAAAGATACACAAAAAAAAATCCCGGTAGCAACCAAACATTTTCTGATAAATATATTTTTTCTGTATATCTTTTTAATTGATTCATTTTATTTATCATTGAAATGTTATCAATATGAAAATATAATTTATAAAATGACTTATTATATAAAAATATATCTATAACAGATTATGTGGGAGTTCATGTAAACCACGATCCTCACAGTATTGAGGGAGTAATGCAAAAATATTGTATAATATATTAAAAGTCATTTTAATAAATTATATAGTAACTTTATACAATAATTAAACCACCGTGAAATTTATATACTTTATACAATGATCCGAAAAACTATTGGATTTCTTTTTAATACAGGACTTAGTTTGCTAATTATATTTGTTTATGCTAAATATTTATGTATATGTAATTCTTTGTTTGGTGCTTTTACATATATATTTCATTGATCATTTTATTATGTATGTCAGTACGTTCAAATATATACCTGATACATTTTATTATTATACTCGGTGAATATTATGTTCCAGGTCGATTTTGTTTGAATGCCATTTAAGTTTCGCAAACAATAGTTAGTTTGTATTTAATAGAAAACACTTAATTACATTTTTTGTGTGTAAAATTTAACGCCTCAAAAACGTGTTTAAGTTATTAAAACATTTTATCTAAATAATAATGGCAATGCTGTCACCATTAATGATGATCGCCATCGTCACACCTTGGTCTATTGGACCTGCAAAACATATTATTTCAACAGGACGATGCCACTTCACACACTGCCCGAGCTACGCTTGAATTTTTTTCGAAAAATTTTTCCCACGGCATAGTGTCAAAAAATGATGATACTCCCGATTATTTTCTATGGGGGCACTTGAAAGAAAAGGTCTACGCCAATATGCCAGAGCAATTCCGATGCTACAGGACATTATTCAAAATGAAATTGCTGAAATAACACGCGAAGTGTTCGAGAAAATTATGAAATGTATGCTGCTGCCAGAGGCCTATTTCATATTCGATACATAATTGTAATAAATCATTATAAAAAAAAACTAAATTAAAAAATTGTTTTTTATTTCTAGTCACTCAAAAAAAAAACAATATTCACTCTGTATCTATGGCAGGTAAACATAATTCATTTATATGCTGATGTTTTTTTTTAAATTTGAAACGTCGAACTATGTATCTCAAAGTATTAAGACGTTGGTTATTAAAAATTATTTGCGGTGCTTAATTAATATCGAAGAAGATCCATTTCTGAAAAAAAGACGCTTAAATGACGTCGTAAGGCGGGTTTTAAACACTAGATATAGTAATAAAGTTAATTTTTAATAAAGTATTATATTAAATATAAAGGATGGTTATCAAGAGATATAAAAGATTGCTTATTAAAGACAGCCTTTTTATTATGTTTTGTCCGGATTATGAGGCGAAGGTGTATAGCGCTCTGAGTGGTCTTATTATATCAGAATAGGATCGGTTAATCCGAGCCGTTCGTGGGACGTGCTACGTGCGGGGCAGACCGTGCGGATTATCGGGGTAACGGCTATAACGAAACTCGGATTAAAGAGGTAACGGTGAAACGTAAAACATCCACACGGCTCGACGTGATAACATTGTTTCTTTCTGTCTTTTTTACTGCATGGTGAACATCAAGATATTGTACATAAACTTAATTATAATACAAATTAAATTAATTAACTTGAAAGATATTTTAAAATATTTTATTGCTACCGGTATTCGAACCTAGACTTTTCCTGTCCAGGGAAGCGCGTTCACCATTCTTTCAATAGCAATCGAATACGTTTTCGATCAATTTTAAACTTATATTTTATTCTGGCATTAATATAATTTGTAAAATAATAAAAAAAAATATTTGAAACAATGAAAGAAAATATAATATCAGCATGTTTTTTTATAATCAGTCACCATTGAGTTGAGACACAAAAAATTGTAATAATGTAGTTGTTTATGTAACCCCTTCGATCGCTGATTCCCAGGTTACGATTAATAATAAGTACACATATGATACATGAATACATATGATTTCGCTGGTGGTTTTAGGACTGCTCGACTGCTCGAAGTACCGGAGGTAATGAGAATCACGCCTTCGTTCCGTCTTCTCTGATTCCGATAATAGGTGGCAATAATCACGCATGCACATGCATATTATTACTAACCAAGAAACCCAGCGGTGCTAACCGAAGTAATAAGGCGCGTAAACAGTAGTCATATAATGAGTTAAATTTACAGAAAAAATGTCGACCACCTCCGCATATTTATTCCCCAATGAATGCAATCTGAAGACTCCGGAGTTAGCTAATACATGTGTTCTGACATTACCACTGTAATACAACAATGAATTGTGTCTCTATGATTTCAATGGTGTGTGAAAGTCAAGCAGACCGACAAATCTGGGGACAGTCTATCATACCATTGATGATTCTGTATAGAAATATAATGTCAGACATTTTAATTTTTGTAATCTTTCCAATTGATACGTTTATTATTGCATTTATTTAAATCAATTTTATATTGCAATGAAACCCAAATACTTTTAAGTAATACACGCTAGGAGATACCAAAATTAATTCAGTTGATTTCATTAAATTTGATAGAACTTAAATATTACATTTTTGTTGTGACGTAACAAATTCAGAACATAGCACAGTAGTATTTTTAACACAAATTAAATTGACCAGTAAGATATACAGAAAAATCTATCACTCGACCAATTTTTTCTAAAGATAATTTTTTTAAAGTCTTTACAAATTGATTAATTTAATTTGTGTTAAAAATACCACAAAACTATATTCGGAAATTGCAACTTCAGTTCAAAAGTGTATTTTCATTTAAAATAAAATGGTCTTGTTGCACCACAAAGTACCTGTCATGTCATGAAAACATGATTTTTTAAATACTAATTAAATATTTTAATTAGAAAGATATACATATAATATCAAAAATATTATTGTTGCTACTGAGATTCGAGCCTGGATCTCTTTCCATTCCGGGGATGGTGCATTAACCAACTGTTTTCGAAACCATATGTTACAACCAACCACAATCATATATGTCAAAAGTACTGTCTGCTATAGCATAGTTGATTAATGCACCTTCTCCGAATTGAAAAGAGATCCAGGTTTGAATCCCGGTAGCATCAACAATATTTTTCAATAAAATTGATTTTAAATATACATCTTTCTAATTAATACATTTAATTAGTATATAAAATATCACAGACCTACGTTCTGAATAATTACAACTTCACAATAAGAATGTGCTCACCTTAATAAAACACGATTTCATTACAATTATGAAGTATTTAGTTGAAAAAATATATTATTTCACTTATATTGCATTTGAGTACTTCATTTGACTTCAAAAAGTAATTTTCGTCCGCACGATTCTCGGATCTTGGGTCTTTATGAAAACACAATTCATTAATTTACAAAAATAATTTTTCCTAAAGGAGCATAATAGACCTAATGTTCCAAACTCCAAGAAAAACTGCCCGTCGTTAAATTCTCTTCAATTAAGTATTTTCGGAAAGCAATTTTAGAGAAAAAAATTGATCTCAGGAAACGCTCGAGGAAACGGTCCAGCGAGGAAATATTTCACCTCGTCGGGTGTTGAGTTTTAATTAATGCCTTCATTTTCCCAGCCATTGCTCACGAACAATCCGAATTGTGCAATTTTTTTCCCGATTCAAGATGGATTCAAGTGTAAAAAAGTGGACACTTAAAAGAATAGATTATTGGAGGGAAGTACGACTTCATTTGACAAAAACCGGGGCCATTAGGGATTAAGGGATGTCGATAATTTCACGAATAATTTAGGCATTTATTTTTGAAAACGTTTCCCACTGGGGTATGTTTTTCAGAGATGCTCCAAAGTCTATTCGAATTATCGTTTATGTGATTTTCTGTGCTTTTTCTTTAAAGACTATTTTAATGGTAATATGGACAGTGAATGTGAAGTAAATATTAGGAAAGTATGTGAGTCTGCAACTCGCAAATTAATATTTCAGAATTAAATGTCAACATATCTTTTTATAAACGTGGATTAATTAAATAATAAGTAAGATAAAAAGTATTAATATGATAGTATCAACTTAATTATATTTAATATATGTCAGCGCTAAATACAAAGTAAAAAAAAAAGATAATACACTATTTACAATTAAAGTGGTATTAAATTTAAATGAATATTATTATTAGTATTGTTGAGTGGGATACTATACAAGTATATCATCACTTCTGATAGATTCAGTCTTGTTTTGCCAACATTGCTAGTCAATTTTGTCATAAATTTAGTTGAATAAATAAAATTGTTAGTATCAAAAGTACCCATCCTCTTCCGACCCCCAGATACTCTCACACACCGCCCCTTGCCTCTTCCAAATTTTGCGTACATCGTTATTATTTATTATGCACAAAACAATTCTACCCCTCCTATAACCCTTACCATAAATTATAGTAAAATGTGAATCCGGATTCAGATTTAATCGAGTGTTAATCGAGTATTAATCTGATTTGTTTTCGGATCTGTGAGACGTTATCTTCTAAGAATCGTCAAGGTTTGGTTAGTCGGCCTCTTGAAGGTAAGAATCACGTGTACCTACTGGCGAATGTAGAGATATTTCGTCAATGAATCTTTATCATCTCATTGAATGTGATAATTTCCCTCGTCCTCCCCGTACCTTTTAAGGATGGTACATGCTCAAGATTGTACACTGGTGTATATGAAAGGTATGCATTGCTCAAGCTTCTCGCAGGCATCCGAAAATAATTACCACGTATATAAATATACTGTTAGGTATTTAAATCTGGTAGATATATGCAAATTATTTTCTTCATTCTATTCATGATTCTATGTCTAGACTTCACAAAATATGGAAAGACCGCGGTATTTCCAAGAAAACGAAGATCAGGCTTGTACAATTTCTGGTGCATTCTGCATATTTAAATTGTGTAGAATTATGGACCCTGAAGGTAAGAAAAAAAGAAGACTGATACTTTTGAGATGCACGAATGTCTCCATTCTGCAGGAACTGAACATCAAGAACAGACTCTCAACTAGTGATGAGCTCAAAATCACAAACAGTGAGTCAATCACCGATATCTTTGAGTCACACTCACTATCAGTGATTGAATATCTGGGAATACCGTAATTCGTGATTCATAATTTGTTTTATTTATTGATTTATGATTCGGGGCATGTCCAAATGAAAAAAAAATATGAATGAAGAAATGACGTTATAATTCGTGAAAAGCACCATCTAGTTGATTCTGCCAAAATATTTTACGCATTTGACCCGAAATGCTGAGAATTTGACCCGAAAAATAAACTCTCATTTTTTAAGGGTTTTCATTCTCTTTGTGACGATATTAAATAAGATATATATTAATTATATATACTATAATATTATTTTTACGTAAATGATGTTTGAATAATATAAGTAAATACGCTCAAATTTATGTTTTTTTATTTATTTCATGTATTGTGATATCGTGTTGCGCACTTGCATTAGTAATGAAACTGTGATCACAGTCACAGTTTCCAATCACTGATGTTATCGAATATCAATCACAATCACACCAGTGAGTCGAGAGTAGCATTTTTTTTCATCACTACTCTCAACCTGTAGCCTAAGACTAATTCTTCAATTTTTTGGGCCTCTCGTGAGATGGGAAGATAGCTTGTAGAAGCTTGTTGCGGTAGGCTGCTTCGAAGAACGAAAATAAAAAGGAAGATCCCTCATCCGTTGGACCGACCGAGTGGAAAAGGCAACGCGCAGTTCTCTGGTGACAGCATGACAAAAGTGGAGGAGCGTAGTCAAAAAGGCAGAAGTATGTCGAGATCACAATCCTCAGTAATAAGAGATCGACGTGGATATATATATTTCATGGTTCGTCTACCCTTAATTTATGGACCACTTTATGTATCATATCGATAAAAAATAACTTTGTCATTATGTACTCCTACGCAAATTTGTATTAGGCAGAAATTCCGTTCGTGAATAAAATCAAAGATTTCCGATAAAATATGAAAAAATCACTTCTGCAGTACTTACCGTAGAAATCCAACACCAAATAATTTATTTAATCTCGGATAACGAAGCCTTCCCTGAAGAAATACAAACATTTGACTCCTTTGAAATACCCTGTAAAGACGGCATATAAATTAAGCAACACGCATGCCTCCGAAAATTTCAATTCAGAATATTTTCTTTGTACAATTTAAACTAATTGAATTTCTTTTTTGTGCGTCTTTGCCACTCCTTCGTTCTCCTCTTTGACTCGGTTCCATTCTAAATTACATACTTTCTGCTTTTTTAAGATTATATTTTAGTTTATGCCGCGCAAAATGAATGAAATTTAAAATATGACGAAAAAATAAATCGATGTTTCCAAATCAAAAATATTTCTTTCTTTCTTTCCAACATCAGTACAGTACAATACAATCTAAAAAATATATTTAATGAATGTCACAATCTTTAGCCCGTATTCACACTACGAGACATGATCAGATAAATCACAGTACGTGATGAGATTTTTATCTGGTGATGAACATAGACACCAGTTTGAGATTGGTAGAAAAAAACGTCATCCCTGAGTACATAGACTACATTTAAAACATATAACCAACCATTTATTCTTAAAAGTCAGATTCATGAAATTATTAACATATATTCCGTTTCAACTGACGAACTGACTGATGTTTGACACACAACATGGCGAATCTCTAAAACATAGTGTGTACACGAGGACTACGAAAGTCTAGAGTTGTCTCCAAAGGACTTAACTTATTTTTCTTCTCAAATATTCTTGTGATCATAAGGTTCTCGAGATTTTCATTGAGTCAACGACAACATCCCCAAAATATGTAATACATGCTGTCAAAAGTCTTTCTGTATTCCTTATCCCCTGGAGGATAGATACATATATGCGCCTCGCGGTCTACACCACATCTCGAGAGCATCTATAAATATATTTCCTTCTTTAATACAGTGCTACAGAAAACATTAAAGATTTCACTACATGAATTTACTTATTTTTTGATTCAATAAATCTCAAAGGGGGCAAAGTCCGCATCTCTCAAAAATCTCCACCACGGACATGGGCTAAATCGCTGCTTCTTTCAAAATCAAAATTTTCCGTTTCCTTTAGCGGACCTCTTACGTGCAAATAATTTCGAAAAAAAATTCTTAGTCATTTTCTGGTCTGACGTATATTAACATATTAAATTATTTTTCGTGAAAAGGCAGAAATGCTCATTCCACATATGGCAGGGTAGGGGTCGTGTTTTTCTGAGCAGATTTCCCTTTTCTCTAGCGACGGATGATGGATGAACCTAATGTACTTCGGCTGAACCTTTCCACGGAAGGCCACCGCTGAAAACATATTACGGAGGTTTTATTTCGCAAAAAATCATTGTAATTTTCTCGATGGAAACGTGCCGACATTCATTATGCATCAACAGTCGGTTCAACGGAAAGGGTAGGTCCCACCCGACGGAAAATCATCCCTTTTCAATAATAAACAGCTTGACATTTTTAAACATGACACTACATTTTGTTGGAAGGGTGTACATCAGTATCATTAATAAAATTCTTAGAGGTATATATAGCTTAGATAAAAAGTGATACCTATAAGCAGGGGCGTACAAGCAAAAATATACGCATTACTAAAATTTCTGGATACAAAAAATAAATTAAATAATCCTGATCTTAGGAAAAGACCCTATAAATGCTTAATTTTTGTCTAGCCATTTGTTATTCCGAAAAATTGCGAATTATGTGTGTACAACTTCATGATCATTCTGGTATGCAATTTGCTAGGACGTACGCGTATAACTTAATTGTTCAATCTATATGAGAAACATATTGAACTAAGCAATTTAAAATAATAAAATTCTACCTACAATAATTAAAATAGCAAACTCAATCAAATAATAAAAACTCAAATCGTTATAGTAATAAATATGAATTAAATATATTAATTATAAAGATATACATATAAAATCAATTTTATCGAAAAATATTGTTGTTGCGCCACCGGGATTCGAACCTGGATCTCTTTCCTAACCGGGGAAGGTGCTTTGATTACAACTTCACAATAAGAATGTGTTCTCCTAAATAAAAAAGTTATAGTAATAAGTGTGTAAAGTAATCAATTAAATTTATAAATTTCAAACTAGTTAAACTAGTTAATGTATTAACCGATCAAATATATTAGTTTGTAGCATTACTTCGGTAATAAATTCTCATTTCAATTTTCAAATACTATGACATCCATTATTGCATGTAATAGAACCTTAGATAGGTTTTAATTGAGATTGGGGGTTTTAAAATTAAACGCAATTATCAATTAAATTCTACTCTTTAAGGAAGCGACCTGAATTCAGAATAAAATGGCATTTAAAATATATTTTTCATATATTGTGCAGATGGAGAGTGTTCAAAATAGACGCCCAACTGCGTCTTTTCATCTCTATTGTAATCGTCTGCTATATCCAGTGGCGTGCAGTAGGTAGATTTAGGTTATGCTGTTACCAATGATAGTATACAATATATGTTGTACATAAGATTATGAACTTTCGTTTAACCAACATCTTTAGACAAGATGAATCCTTCGATTATACAACCCTACCATGTATTTATTTGTAATTTTAGAGTATTATTACTAGTATTTTTAAAATTTAAGTTTTATTGTAAAATAATACCTTCTTACCCATACAAAAATCATTATAAAAAATATCTGGATATTTTTAAGAACACTTTTTATGACTGAACATGATTATTTTATTGTTTGAAAATCATTCACGTAATAACTGAACGAAATAATTATTTTTATTAAAGGTTAACCCAGAAAATAGTTCTGTAAATAAATCAAAAACAAATTCATGCACCAAATGCACCTCGAACGCAGAGAACGACCATGAATTCATGTCGTTAAAAACAGTAAGATAGTAAATTTCGCGAATTAGTAAAAGAGGAAGTAGACACTTCAATTATTTGTACGTAGTTGTAAGCCTTTCTAATGTTATTCTGTTAAAAAAAACGGCGGAATTTTCAATTCAGTAAATAACCAATTATATGACTCGTAATTCACTAGTTTAAAAATAGAAGAGAGTAATGTATAAGCTACAATCGACGCATTGTAGCACGTCGACAATAGCGCTATGGCTGCAACGGTGGGTTGTTGTGGTAGTTTGTATAACTAAGCAATTAAAGTTTCTACTGGTACACAGCTAATAATTCGGAAATAATATATCTGTTCATGTCCATATTATAGATTATTTAATTTATATTTGTTTCCGAGAATTTTTAGTAATGCACAGTAAATGCACAGCTTTTTTGCTTGTATGCATTATACACTCCTGACTGTATCGTATTTTTCTCATAAAATACCACCATACGGACTCAAAATTTAACTTACTTGTCGTATAAAAGAACTTTCAGTGATTTATATTTTTTTGTTCAAATAATGTTTCTAGTTAATTTAGTACCATGTTAATATGTGATGTACCAGGTTGCTGGCGTTGTTTCATACAAATCCTTCAAATACAAATTATCATAATAGAACATCGTCACAAAGACTTCACAGGTATGGGAATAATTTTGATTTTATCGATATATTCCGATTTTTAGTGCTTAAATATAAGAGTTATGCTTTTGATGCTGTATTGGGACAAATGTACAATTAATTAAGATATTCTGTTCTGTGTCCAAAATTTTCATTTATTTATTATCACTTTTTTAATTATTTTTCTTTTCTTTGTGATTAAATATTATATGTGCCTATTATTATGAAAGCGGTCTAAGTAAAGTTTATTTCGTTTCGAGATAAATTTTGCATGTAGCTTATAAGAAAATAAATAAATTTAAGGTTAAAATATCGTACTCTATTATCACATACTCTGCGGTGGTGGGTCAGATTTGATCCGGGTGTTTGTAAAATTATGAATTACAATACAAATATTCATTCAATGCTGTTTTTCTTCTAGCTGATCTTTTAATAAATATTTTCAAATAATCTGAGTTACAAATAAATGTTATCGGACAAGATTCAAATGAGTTATTGATAAAAATGTGTAAAACGCTCAAAAACTGACCTAAGACAGTATGATTGAATCTCAGCGCTTACGCCGAATCATATATTGTCAACGTTTTGAGCGGGTAGACAAAGGTTACCAGGTATGCGTCTACGTATTTGTTTTGACTTATTTTAGTCTGGCGGCCCCTTGACAATTATTTGAGGAGCGTTGCGCTTACCTGTAAGTTTTATGACACTACCTGCTCGGGTTCCGACGAGAAGATCACATGCTCAGTGGGTGTTTGTATTTTAGCTGTGTAGGGCGTCTGTTGATGCATGAGAATATGACCATTATTCGTAATACTTTTAGCAGTAACATTACGGCACATCATGCCATCTCATTGAATCATATTTAAAATGAAATATCTATAAAAAATCTCCCACAAAACGATTAAAAAACCGAAAACTTGAGGTGGGTCTAAAACGACCCACCACCGCCGGACGCGTTTTCATTTTGACCCACTGGGCTATAAGTGTTATCAAAATAAGCACTTGTGGAACGTCATTGAATATTTTTAACAATAAACTGAAAGTAACGCTTCAAATTTTTCACAATTCTTAATTATAATTAATTGATAACCTCACTTTTTTCAATTTCTTGACTTTCTTTCATTATAATGGGCACATATATAATATATAGATACATATTTCTCATGTACTGCATTTAAAATCTATTTGTAATCATTTTTTTCATGTATTTTATTTATAATCTATTTTTATATATAAGCTGCATGCATATATGGACATTAATTTTGTAATAACCAGTAAGGGCGTAGATAATAGATCATAGAATCTAATTATTTAGTATATTTTGATAGTAGTTAAAGCATACTTAGATCCAATACCAACATGATTACTAAAAAAGTGTCATTCAGAAATTGTTCCATTTTTGGTGGATTTATTTAACAAATCTTTAGAAACATCAAGCGTTCCAGACTTTATGAAAATGGCCCACGTGACTCCACTACTGATAAATGCTATACTAGACCCCGTAAACTTCATGAATTATTGCCCGGTCTCTAATCTGCCGCTCTTCTCGAAAATAATGGAAAAGGTTGTATCATGTCGTCTTAATATGAATTTAACAAAAAATTCTTAATTTCCTAAAATGCAATCTGCATACTGACGTCCTCATCGTGTAGAAACAGGGGTGTTTCGAGTCCTGTCTAACATTATAACACTTACTGACTCGGGCCATCTGGTCCTGCTTGCTTTTTTAGATATGAGTGCAGCATTTGATACAGTTGATCATCAAATCTTGCTTGAGACTGTAAAAAACCTATAGGGTAAACGGAAATGCATATGGTTGGCTTAAATCATATCTTTGTGATAGATCGCAATCGGTGCGATTTCAAAATTTAACCTCCCCCACATCTACTTCTAACATTGGGATACCTCAGGGATCTGTTCTCGGACCGCTATTGTATATTTTATATACGAAAGACATAGAATACATAATAATATCGTAAGGATTATGGCCCCACTGTTATGCAGACGATACGCAATTTTTTTTTTCTACAAGCCGGTTGAGACAGGTATTAAAAAGAAAAATTGCAAGATGCGTAGATAAAATAGGCGAGTGGATAGCACAGAATAGACTTATATTGAATCCATCCAAAACAGAATTTCTGTCGACAGCAACACCTAGACGGCAAAACTGAATACAGGAATCAATGTCTGCGAATGCTAAATCTGCAGTTCAGTTGTATAAATGCATTTGTGGTGTCACGTGTGGACTATTGTAACAGCATCTATGCTGGCCTGCCAATGTTTCAGCTGGATAGATTGCAATCTATTCTAAATGCGGCTACACGGATAATATATGGAGTTTCCAAATTCTCTCATATAACATCCCTTTTACATCAGCTACATTAGCTCCGATTCCCTGAAAGAGTTGAATTTTAATTGTGCTGGTTGATGTACAAGGCGACCCACAACATGGCGCCTCTGTATCTTCAAGAACTTTGTATTCCAGACAATTTGAATGGTAGACGTCAAAATCTCAGGTCATCCTCTACTTTAGCTGTAGGAAGGGTTGTAGAACCGACCAACCGTTGCCAGAAGTAAACCTAAATTTAGTGAACGGGTATTTGCGGTAGCAGGCCTAAAAGCGTGGAACTCTTTGTCCTCCGTTATAAGAAACAGTGCATCAGAGACTTTATTTAAGAAGAAACTAAAAACGCACCTTTTCAAAAAATCATTTCCATAAGTGAAAATAACGATTTTTAATTTTAAAAAACAAAGATAATTTTAGAACTATAAACAGTTTATGTGTAAAGCAACCTTAAAGTGAAAGTTTTTATGAAAATGGCGCTATACAAATTATACATTATTTTTATTATACTGTCGAAGGAATCATCAGAATACAGATCTCTTACGTGTTCCAATACGACCTCCCGTAAATACAACTTAATCAATTATATAGGAGAACGAAAACAAAAATTAACAATTTTTATAATATAACACTGGAACTATTACTTATAGTAAAAATATTTTTATTTAGTAATAAATAGTTTATTAGTACACATATGAATCGACACGTTCTGCTCAGGAATCAAAAAGTCTTACTGCACTTTTCTGAAATGTGAAAAATGTCAAAATTCTTTTTAAACTAAGTTATGTGCTTGTGCTGTGAAAATAGAACCACTTAATCAATAGAAGATTATCTAAACCTCTAAACCAACAGGAATATTATTCCATCACCTCCAGGATACTCTTGCCTTATGCATCAATCTTTCATATAATCAATGTCAATGCCAACTTGTAATTATTAATAATAATTAAGATGAACACATTCTTATTGTGACGTTGTAATTATTCAGAACATAGGTCTGTAATATTTTGAATACAAATGAAATGTATTAAATAGAAAGATGTACATATAAAATTTATTTTATCGATAAATATTGTTGTTGCTACCGGGATTCGAACCTGGATCTCTTCCAATCCGGGAAACGTGCATTAACCGATAATGCTACAGCACACATTACATTGACGATAAATTTTCGAACCTACATGTTAAATATTTAAAATTTATAAATCTATCGTTCCATTATTTGAAAGCCATCTACTTTGTTTTTACTAAATCTTAAATACCTTTAAGTAAAGCGATAGGAGACAATTCATTTTTATTAAATTTAGGATACATTGATACAACTTATATATTATTAAGGAGAACACATTCTTATTTTTAAGTTGCAATTATTTAGAACATAAATCTGTAAATGTTAATTCTGGCGTCTCCTATTGGATTACTCTAAGGTATTTGAGATTCCGTAAAAATAAAGAAGATGGCTTTCAAATAATGGAACGATATATGTATCAATTTGAAAAGTGTAACATATAGGTTTGAAAATTTGTCGTCAATGCGCTGTATTACTATAGCATAATTGGTTAATCTACGTTACCCGGATTGGAAGAGATCCAAGTTCGAATCCCAGTAGCAACAATAATATTTTTCGATAAAATTGATTTTATATGTATATTGGTGGAAATAATGAGTGATAGGAGGCACTTACTTTTTTGGTCTGCCTGATGCTGGATGCTGATTCAATTGTATTATCCTCTTCCACCAATAGCACAAACGACGTAGAATATGTCACAGGCACTGTTAACACTTATTGTTTGTATATATTAGCGGAATTAAATAGATATTTACTAATTTAACATTAGCGGTAGTAAAGCGGATTGAAGCAACAGATTAGCCGAGAAAGAGAAGGAGATACACATATTCAATTTTGATAATCGCGAATATAG
This sequence comes from Eubasilissa splendida, assembly GCA_031772225.1. Taxonomy (NCBI): domain Eukaryota; kingdom Metazoa; phylum Arthropoda; class Insecta; order Trichoptera; family Phryganeidae; genus Eubasilissa; species Eubasilissa splendida. The sequence goes on along the minus strand of CM062857.1, from coordinate 24,036,520 downwards.
AATATATACTTGTGAGTGCACGTGAGTGAATATGTTAAGCGGCACTAACTTACATATTTTTAATAAATACATTTAGTTTGAATTAAAAAAAAATTTCATTTAACAAGTTTTTCGTGTTCGCGTGTCTATTAAAAAAAAAAAAAGTCCATTCAAGATTGAAGAGACAGCCTTTACGCACAACATCTTCAGACAATCGTGATCCAAGCGTGTATCCACACATATTCTTCTCATTTCCAAAAATGGAATCCTCGTACAATAATAAAATTTAAATGGAATGGATAGGCCTTAAAAAAATATTACGACCCAACATTAAAATGATAAAGCTCAAACAATTAAGTCTATATAATTAGAAACTGTAGTCGGTGCGACGAAAAAAAAAAGGTTGTGAAATTAGCCGACGAAAGAGAATATTTTTAAAAGAAAGCGCGAAGGTTATAATTGCAGAAACGTGTTTTTTCGTGCTTTTAAGTTCTTGACTTTCAACGGGACGTTTGTATAATTGGGTGAAAACCTTTCTTAAACTTCGCTCATCTTGTTTGTACGACAATTATCTCGAGTTTCTTTATAACCCTCGGCGCTTTGTGAAATTATATAATATTTTATATACCAATTTCAAACATTGCAAATTTTTTTACCGAATCTTGTCAACGCGTTCTTGCTAATTATACATAAATATTTTGTTACGATGCAGTCTGGTTCCAGCGGATCGAATAACAGGGCACCGCCACCAGCTACGGGCATATGTATGTCAATGTGCTTGTCATGCTTGGGAACGATTTTAGTCTTGTAGATATATTCCGATATTCAATGTTTAAATAAAAGAGTAATGTTTTTGATGCTGTTCCGAGTCAAAGATACAAATAATTTTGATACTCAGATATCATGTGTCAAACCTAAATTTTTATTGTTTTTTCTGTCTTGAACCTTTATTTTTATAGTATGTTGTATATATGTATGCATTCCATTCTACTTGTGTAGCTACTCGTGTAGTTTTTTGTATTTTTTATACCAAATCTATTTTGTAAAAGTCGATAAGGACGTTAATATAGTAAATTTTTTTTTTTTCTTCTGAACTAGGTTATACGATTTGTTAGTAGATCTGCCTGAAACAAAACCATATTGGTAGGGACTAGTTATGTGCTTTGTGTACGATACTTTCAAACAATTTTATAGATTTTAATAAAATGTATGATTACTGGGATTAATAGAAAACCATTAGATGATTGGAAAACAAAAATATATTTGGTGTGTATATTTTCGTCAAATTTGGTAAGCAGTTAAAAACGAGCTTTAATTTTTGAAGTTTTTGAGTTACCAAAAATAGTTATGTATTTACGACATATTTCTCACTTTAAAAATCACCTTCGTATGATGAATTTTTTTTTATTGCATAATTTACAATATTTTTAACAAGTACAGTGGAACCTTTATATTCGTCATTAATCTGTTCGTGAGGTTCTGACAAATATGGAACCTGACGAATATAGAAATAGTTTTTCCCCTAACAAATAACTTAAATTCAATGAATTCGTTCCCAGCCCCCAAAAATAGTACACAAATTAATAAATTTTATGTCGAAACATTACCTTTATTGTACTGAGGAGACATGATGGTAGAAGCGGAAGAGAAGGAAAGTTATTAATATTTAGAAGGAGACAATTTAAACATCGGGTAACTCTAATGTTGCCTGTTTCTGTCTGTTTTTAACACCTTCATGAAATAGCATACATTACTATTGAATCAATTTATGTTTTGGTTGACTATGGAAAAATTTGGGTGTCATTTTTCAACCATATTCATGTACTTTGGCTCAGTTAGACAGCATTGCCGGGCGGTGGAAGTGACAAATATAGAAAATATTAACGAATATGAAAACATTTATTTGTTATCAAAATGTGACAAATATCGAACCAGACAAATATAGGGGCTGACTAAAATAAAAGTTCCACTGTATTTCTATTTTGTGATCAAAATTAATATGATTATTATAAATAAAAGTATAATAATTATAAATCTACTATGAGATCACAAAAGCGATTTTAAACACAAGTAGGAAATTAAACCCTTACGTAAGTCTTACATAAGCCTTTAAAAAGAGCTGTCTGTACAGGTTGTGATATTGGACTGGACCTGGGCGATTATATTCCCTCTATAAAATAATATAACCTGCTAACAAAGGCTGCTCCGGGCTGCATTTTATGCTCTCTTTATTCTTTTTCGCAGGATTTTTTTTCCATAGAGGTGGTAAAGCAAATAGGGGATGATGTTGGCTACCAGCCATATCTACTATTCTTATATAAACAGCATATATATAACATTTTTTAAACAAAACGCACATAACATTGAAAATAGATATTTTAAATATGAATTAAATGTATTAATTATAAAGATATACATACAAAATCAATATTATCGAAAAATAAAAACTTTGTTGTTGCGCTACCGGGATTCGAACCTGGATCTCTTCCCTAACCGGGGGAGGTGCTTTATCCAACTAAGCTACAGCGGCACTATTTTTATCGACAATTTTTCGACCTTATATGTTACCTTTTTGATATCAATACATTTAATCGTTCCATCATTTGACAGAGCCATCTACCTTATTTTTACAGAATCTCAAATACCTTTGAGTGAATCTGATAATAGACGCTAGCGCAACAACAAAGTTTTTATTTTTCGATAATATTGATTTTGTATGTATATCTTTATAATTAATACATTTAATTCATATTTAAAATATCACAGAACTATGTTCTGAATAATTACAACTTCACAATAAGAATGTGTTCTCCTAAAAAAAAAAAAAAAAGAAAATAGATATTAATAGAAATTGACGTAAATTTGGTATAAAATGCTCCATTACCGAAATAATGAGAAAATTTTCATAGATAATTATTGAACGTTGGGGATCAATTTCATGACTTCTTCGTTTACCTAACGTTACTCTACTTGACTCTAAAGGTTGGTGATGGAACACACTGAGCAATTTGAGTTAACAGTTAAAAAAGTGAAATGGTACCATTGACATTTGAGGAGAACGAACAAAGTATTTGAAATCAAATTCATATATTTTAACGTCTACATAGCTTACCGTATCGAAAATATCGAAACACGTGACGTGCAATAATGCTCGACATTCATAGGCGGGTTCACCAAATAGTACGAACTTGGCTGTACGAATAAACGAGATATTTTAAATCAAATTCGTTAATTTTCAAAGCGCATAGCTTCCAAGGTCAACGATAACGATACACATGACGCGCGGAATTTGAATTTACAGAATATTGTGAATTTGGTATTACATGTTCAAATAAATATCTTGGTCTATGTCACGAAAAATATAAATTTACGCTTATCTCTTGCAAAAAATCTTTTATACTTGTATCAAGAATTATAGAAATAGTCATTTCAGATAGTAATCCTTGACTACATATACGGCTCCCAATTCTCAGATATTTTGGTATCTCTATGGATACTATTATCCTCACAATAGTAGACATAACGCCATGAAAAAAATTGTAATCCAAAGAAGGGTGACAATAAGGTATTAAATCAACGTAATTCTACTCACGGGTTTTCGGTTTTTTGTGTATTAAAAAATTGCTTAATCCGGTTTTGCGAGTGCGTTTTTTTCAAAAAGAAACAAATATTCTTATGATATTCCAGCCTGCAAACCGTTCAAGAATGGTTATTTGAGCTTTAAATATATATATATTATTTATCTACGTCTTAAGACGCGATAGTTAAATTGCACTAATCAAGTTTTTGGAAAAATAATTCCTTGCGCTTGAATATTTTCATTGCTTATTATTTTTCTTCTGTCGGTCTGTCTGTTTATATTCCACGGCTGTATGCATGCCTATTGCAGTTGCTTCCAATTTCTCCCAATAATTTATCTGATGTTAACTGATCATACAGAATACTATTTGGATTGGCGCGTTATTGCAGCGCATCTACAATGTTTACTGAAGGCCGTATACATGGATTCGTTCCGCTTCTGAGACATTGCGTTGCGGGCGTAAAGATGCGGCTGGAGCTCAGCACCAACTCTCTGGTACAAGCGGTGCTCTCATGGAAAGCTGATTCCCTGACCAGAGAATGGCAACGCCTACAGAATAGCTACATATATAACAATGGCCGTGACTGAAGTAGTTATATATGTAATATTTATATTTTGTGTGTATATATGTGTGAACTTTTTATTTTTTTATTTATTAATATTTTCCTTGGTTTTCTTTTTCTTTTTCATAGCATTATATTTATTTCATAACTTTAATGTATAACATACTATGTATTATCTCTATGGCGATCGGGTTAAAAAAAACCTGATCACGCTGGAGTAAACACATTATAATAATTATTATTATTAATATTATTACATCCTAAAACTCTATGTATTTGGTTTTGTCATTTTTTGATAGTTAACCAAATAAAAATCACCGAATTTCGATTATTTTAAAATTGTCGGTTAACCGGTTTCAGTTTATATCGGTTTGGAAGCCCTAGGTGTGGACCAAAATTTTTATGCAGAGCCCCCTCCTGGAATGAACCAGAATTGGTGGCGATAGTTTCATGATCACGACTGCGAAGTAACAGTAAGATGAAGATGAAGAAAAATTTCAGATCGCTGTCTAAAATATGCAGATTTATCTTTTTCGGCATCTTCCACGGAACTACATACCAGGATGGGATTTGATATCCTACACAAGTGCTCTCTATCCATTCTTCTCTAATTCATGAAGTCTTCCGTCCTGCTCCAGTTCCCTTCCACATTCTTCCATTGGGGTATCTACTTTCAACACCGCAGTCTTTGGGACCTACAGAATCTTACGCTTGTTATGTTAAATATGCAGATTTATACTATCTTAAAAATGAGCTGTCGAAATGGCTCGAAGCACTTGTTTTAAATACGTGGGTGGTACCTACCTAGGATAAATAATTTTAGGCATTTTACTGCAAAAATTTCCATAATTGTGTATAAATCAGCTGTTTAAATTGTAATTGTGAAAGTGGCCTGAGAGAGGGAGAAAAATGTTTTTATTCCAGCGGCTGGAACGTCACACGGGTCCCGTTTGCATTTTTATTCTCCCGATAGGAGTGGCTCGCAGCTGACACGAGCCGCTGCCTGTCACAGAGCGCTTAAGGATAACCTCTGCTGAATTTATACATACTTAATCACGAAAATTATACAATCTTCTTAAGGTAATGAAGAAGATCAAGACAAAACGATTATGGCAGAAATTTTGCAAAATGTAAACATTAAATGCCTTTATATTTAAGTGTTTTAATTCTGTATAAAATCTCTTTGCAATCTCTATAAAAATACGTTATTTTTTATTATATCATTTAAAACACTCGCCTAGTGATCAAGTTATCGGGAGTTTTAGCCTCGTTCCATTATTGATGTAACATGAATTTCGTGTATGCAACTATTTTACATTAAAAAAATTAACTTTATAAAAATAAAAAACTTTATAAAAAAATACTTCATAAAAAAAAGTCTTTATAAAAATGCGTGCTTTTTTATCATATCATTTAAGACATTTGCCTAGTGCTCTAGTGATCTGGAGTTCTAGCCTCGTTTCATTATTGATGTGACATAACTGTTTTATTTTATTTTTATTTAAAAATTTACCTAATTATCATACAATGGACAGCGAGAAGCACAGATGTCTCCATTCTGCAGGAACTGAAGATCAAGAACAGACTATTAACCTGCAGCCTGACACGAATCCTTTAATTTTATGAACATCGTGGGAGAAGGGAAGATAACTTGGAAAAGCTTGTTGTGGAGGGCCACGTCGAAGGACGAAGAGGAAGAGAAAGATCCCTCACCCATTGGACCGACCAAGTGGAAAAGGTGACAGACACTTCTCTAGTGACAGCTCTAAGATCTGTAGGATGCTGAGAAAAGTGGTGGAGCATAGTCAAAAGGGCGGGTGTTCATGGAGATGATGGAATGGTATGTCATGGAATAACAGATGTACCTATCATTTTGAAAGTGCAACATATAAGTTCGAAAATTTGCCGTTATGTAATGAATAAGCGCACTTCCTGGTTCGAGGCCGGGTGGCAACAAAAATTAGTTTTCCAAAATTTGATTGCATCTGTATTTATTTCTAGTTGATATATTTAATTTGTATTAAAAATGTTACAGAGATATGTTCTGAAAAACTACAAAGTCACGATAATGTGTTCTCTTTAAAAAAAAATATATAATAATTCCAGGCAACGCTGCGTTCTGACCGCTAGTATACTATAAATTTTGAATAAAAGGTTTTACGGAAACACACGCTGTAGCCATGCAACAACGTTGCGGAGCAGCCGATCTAGCAACAAGCAATCAGCGATAGCCGATTACTTACTCCTAGTATATTAACACGTCATGGTGTATATATGAAACCCGATAAGAACCTCAGAGATTTAGCTAAGACCGTGTTGAGATTTTAATCTGGAGATAAACTTAAAGATCACCGCTTGACTTGGTAGGATCGACACTTGTACATGGCGTTCGATTTGATTGCGAGACACTATACACACAAACGTAATCAAGAAGAAAAAACTATTTATTCTAAAAATTAGACAAACCGGTAGCATTAAATTAAACAATATTTCTTCAATATTTGCAAAATTACTTTGTGGCCTCATTTTATATTAATAACTAGCTGTACCCTGCGCGCGTTGCTACGCCAGCAACTAAAATAAATTTGAAGGAAAGACATTACCCAAATATTCAATTCATTTTGAGTCAATTTATTGATTTTGTTCATTTTGAAAAAAATGTGACATTGCAGCGTTTCGTTTCAATTCGATATTTATTGAAGTGCTGTGGGATACACAATATTTCTTGTTTTTCCATCTGGTGCGTAAACGAATAAATCAGAAGGTTTTCCGACGCGTGAGCAGGCCACATAGAGCTGACCATGTGAGAAGCGTGGATTCTCCAAATTTAATCCACACACTTGCAACGATCGGCCTTGTGCTTTGTTGATAGTCATTGCAAAAGCGAGTCGCACCGGGAACTGCAAACGTTTGAATTCGAATGGCATATCTGTCGGGATCATAGGGATACGTGGCAACAGTACGTCTTCACCTTTGAATTTTCCAGTCAAAATTGTTGCCTCGATAACACTGTTCATCATTTTCTTGACTGAGAGTCTGGTTCCGTTGCAAAGTCGTGGTGGATTTGTATTTGGAAGAAGAATGATGGGTACGCCAATTTTGAATGTAACGTCGTGCGGTGAAATGCCTGGCAAATCAAGCGAATTCAAGAATTCAGTTGGATAGTTGACAACTTCGTCTTGATTCACCACAGTATCGATGGACTTATATGTCGTTGTTTCGCCGGGTATTCGTTTCGCCGGGTTTCGCCGGGTATTCGTTTCGCCGGGTTTCGCCGGGTATTCGTTTCGCCGGGTTTCGCCGGGTATTCGTTTCGCCGGGTTTCGCCGGGTGCAGTGTTCGTTCGTCTTGATCGAGCGGTGCTTATTCGAACATTTTGCAGCCTTCTTTTCCGTTGTTCAGTTGTCTCAGACGAACGGGCCTGAGTAGTACGTATTCGATCAGTTTCTAACCTCACTTCTCGTTGTTCAGATGATTCAGACGAACGGGTCTCAGCGGCATGTGCGATTCTGAGGCTCGTAATGCTCTTTTCTTCCGTGCTTGAGGTGTAGATCGCCCAATTGCTTGTCGCTTTGGAGGCATAATTGTACGGGAACGACGTGAAAAATGCGTTTGAATTTATTAGATGTCAATCAGCAATCCGAATCTCACAATGTATCCAATCCAATTGAACCGGCTGTTCACACACGGGTGGAAATGTTAATATTGACGGTGATCACAAATTCGCTGAAAAAATTAGAATTAATTTAAATCACAATGAAATGCACAAAACTATTCGAAAAACATGAACGCATGTCATCATGAACTGTCACGGCAATATATGAAATTCATTGGAATGACAGTGGCGCCATCTGTCGAAAATTGGTCGTACCAACTTAGAAACCTTCGCCCCCAAAAAAAATTTTATTTGGTCCGATCGGCACCAAACTTCACAGGAACCATCTCCAAACTAATCTAAAGTTTCCCTCAAAATTTCATCAAAATCGGTCGAGCGGTTTAGTAGTCCATAGCGGACATACAGACAAACATTCATTTATATATATATATAGATTATACAAAATACTTTGTTTAAACCACTATTTATTAATTATTTTACATGTTTTAATACCTATAGTACCTTCTTCAGGAAATAATGTACACTTAAATTAAAAAATACAAAAAATAAATAAGATAATAAGTTTTACATACAAATACTAGGGATTTACAGCTAGATAAATTTGAAATTTTATAAAAAAGAAAAAGTGTTAATAACAAGCTAAATATTATAAATAACCAAGTCTTCTTTGTAAATAGTCACATTTTAATTTTTTTTTATATTAGTTCTTACTTATTCTCCATTTTATAGTTTTTTATTATTTATGCTTGTATTTGTTAATTTCAGTATACATTGTTTCCTAAAGAAGATACAATAGGTATCTAAACATGTATAATAATATATAAATAGCATTTATTACAAATTATAAGATTATCCCTTCATTAATATTTTCGTTTCATATGCACATGCAAATATAAATTAAATTAAAAAATAAATCACGAATCACGATATTCCCAGATAGTCAATCACTGATAGTGAGTGTGACTCAAAGATATCAGTGATTGACTCACAATTCGTTATTTTGAGCTCATCACTACTTACTGTTATCACTGAATTTAATGTAGTTACAGTTAACATACGCGGAAATTGACCCGTACAAAGTAGTCGCTGCAAATTTTTATCGGAGATGGTTATCGAAACTGTTTACTGATGGAAATTTCGTTTTGTCCACCAGTACTTACTGGGTGTGTTCAGCATCGCCAGGTGGGGATGTTTACACGCGAACTGCTAAAGCCGAGAGTTCTCTAAATAATCTCATGAGAGAAAAATCATTGTAGATTTATTTCTTCGCGATGCATGTTAATGATAATTTATTAAATACTAATTAATATATTTAATTAGAATTTAAAATAATTACAACTTCACAATTAGAATGTGTTCTTCTAATAATATATAAGTTGTATCAATGTGTCCAAAAATTAACAAAAATGAATTCTTAATTTTGGCGTCTGCTATTGGTTTCCGTAAAAACATGGCTTTCAAATAATGGAACGATAGATGTATTAATTTGAAAAAGTGTAACATATAGGTTCGAAAATTTGTCGTTAAAATAATGTCGCTATAGAATAGTTGGATAATGCACCTTTCCCGGTTTGGAAAGAGATTCAGGTTCGAATCCCGATGGCGCAACAACAATATTTTTCGATAAAATTGATTTTATATGTATATGTTTCTAATTAATACATTTAAAATATCACAGACCTATATTCTGAATAATTACAACTTTACAATAAGAAAGTGTTCTTGTATTGATAATTTATGATTAGAAATGTTTGGTTTATGGCCATTTTTGTTCACAAAACAATTATGATGTTTAATAGAATTGAGAAAAAATCGTGGGCATAACAAAAGGTCTTCCCCTAGTGTCCCGCGCTACAGAAAGTTTCCTCCGACGCGGGACGTGCCCGGCATCCCTAAACGGCGCTAATCTCCCTACACCCTTTGTGCGAGGGAGAAATAAAAAATCCGAGTTGTAAAATATTTTACGACAACACTTGTGGCGTGGGAATAGTTGTACCATACACATTCGCGGCCTTCTTTTTATTAAATATAAATTTGTGTTTAAGCGAGAAAGGAAGGAACTTCGGGAGGCTTCATTGTGCTGGGCGACACGTGTTCGGAACAAGTTTAAAAATAAAGTGACAAATGTTTCCGTGAAAAGGAAAATGGTAAATAAGATTATTCCATTATTTTTCTAAACCGATTTTTCTTGAACTTAAAACTATCCCATTATTTAGTTTTTTTTTATTTATTCTTCTTCTCGTGCTTTATCCGTTCAAATAACATTGGCTCTCATCATTTTATCCTCGAAAAAGCTCTACAGCAGACTGGCCAAATCATTGCTATACATTCTTCAGTCATGATGTATTTTAATACTTACTCACCATCACCCAAGAGGGCGCTATATCGAAATATATTCACTTGATTGGGCAGCTTTTGGAAAGCTAAAAAAAGCATATCTGACCGACGCTAGTCGCCGATCACAGCGATGGGTAATGGAATCGAAAAGAATGGATGAACAGAAAAAAAGGAATCAGAAATGAGGGAATGATACGGGATAAGGGATCCTTCGATAGCGCATCAGAATGGACACACGAAACCCAAAGGACAGCTCGACTCACCTGGTTGATAACGCTGTCTCTATGATCTTCCATTTATTCATATATATCACACTAAAATCACAGCGGTATATGAACTAATTATCCGACACCAATAATGACATGAGAACAATTTCTATCCAAATTTTGACGAATTCCAAATTCAAAAATAACCACTCGAGCAATGTGTACTGGTTAAGAGTGGACCAAGGAGTAGGAACAAAACTAAAACTGGTGACTAAGTACATGTGTTCACCTAAAACAAATAAATTATTACGAATTCGGAAGAATATCTTCAATACCAAAATACCGCATGCTCCCTGTACTTACATATAAAGCCAAGATGATAATCCTAACCAATTTTCAGTTGCCCAAAGAGCAATGGAAAGGACTATGATTGAAACATACTTGAAAGATCGAGAACCGAGGTAACGGATGCTGCCCAAAAAATCTGCAAGCTCAAGTGACAATGGACTGTACATGATAGGCAGCAGGGAAGGAAGATAGATAGGCCATCCTCAAGATCGATAGAGCAATTATATCAGAAGAATGGCGAGCGATAGATGAATGTGAAAGGTTTGAAGACAGAGATGATTCGCGATCCTTGGAAGAGGCACATACTGATGTTGATGATGATGATAATGTTCACCCACTATCCAGTCATTATCGAGGGAAATATTATTATAAAATACCACCCCTTTTGTTCTCTGTCTAACGAATGACTCATGATCTCAAGTTAACTAAACTAGCCCTTAGCGGATTCAGAATGACAAATCTATTATCATTTTTGTATTAGATATTGCACTTACTCATTGCATCATTTCGTATGTTGTCCGTCCATTTCATTCTTAGGTGTCTCGGGCTGAGATCTTTTTAGCATTATTTTATAGACCTAACGGAGTGCTTTGAAGTCGTCACGTTTAACAACATGTTCTACCCATCTTTTTGACTTGGTTGATAAAATCGAAAAGACCAAATTATTTTATTATAATACGTGAAGTACCATTCGGACACTTACATAATGAACATAACATTTGTTGATCAAAGACCGACGCCAAGTGACTAATCTCTATGTAGTGCCTTCTAACTCTTAAAGATCCACCTACTTTGCTGAATATTGCTCTTTTATCCGATCGTTCTACCGCATAAAGAATCGTCTACGTAATCTCCTTCACATCAATTTTTGAGGGCTTTTATTTTCTCTCGTGGTGTAAAAAATGCAGAATTATAATTGCTGATACAGAAGGATTATTAACCATATAACAATAGTATAGTTGTTCCCGTGAATGCCTTCGACAGCTGTTGTTCTCGGGTTTCCTACTATGGTCATGTAATATCTAATATGGTCATGTACCATCAACCTTAGTTGACAGTAGCTGTTTCTCTGACGTCGTGGGTTGGTCCGATGTTATTAATTTTCTTAGCTCTGGGTTATATTCCAACAAACCGAAATGAACACTTTGATCTCTCCGATTATTGAGAGCTCCTTACCGCATGATTTACTAACTATATTTGAGATCCAACTCGTTTGACAACGATCCTGCAATCTCCGAAAGCGGACACATTCACACAACATAAATGTCCAATACCAATCAAAAAGAAATCCCAGGGGTGCTAGTCGAAGGAACAAAAGGTGCGTAAATAATGGTGATGCCTTCCGTCACATGCTGAACATCGCGATACCATTCGCGGTGTGGATCCTTTCAACTCCAGTGCACTAGCACTGTGTTTTGTGTGATCTTTGTTTGTGATCATAGTCTTAATATCTGTTGTGCCGTAGATGCACATTGACATCGTCGTCTTCAGTCAGGAGAGGAAATCGTCACCACCCTCGTGCAAACATTGCGATTTCGCGGCGACCACGGTGATTCCAATTTACAACCGGAATTGTCTTATCGCATTCCGCGGGACGCGCGACTCGGAGATTGCGTAAACACTATCTTTCAGTACCAAGCTGTTATATTTCATATTTTGTCGTGTATGTCAAATTGTTTGTATATATCGATTATCTTGTATTGATGTTATGTCAATTATTATGACTTGAACCCTTTAGATGCTTGTGTAATAATACTTTCTGGACTGTTCGGACAGTGAATGCATGATATATGAAACAGTCCTCGGTGAGCGGTGGGTTGCCATTCACCGTCCATCTTATTATAAATCGACTTCTCACCCTCTGCCATTGTACTTTCCCAGTAAATATAAATTCCTTCAAACTATATTCATCCCTTGTAGCAACAAGCCCAAAATATTAAATAATTATTTTCAGCATTTTGTGTAGAGCATTCTTTAGTGCGGAGTTTCTGAAAAATTGAGACATTCGTTCATTTTTCAGTACATCTACATCTCTAAGGTTTCGACCATGTTCATTTATATCCTTCTCGGGGTCCATGTTTCTTGTGTAAAAATATTGTATCCGTGTGTGATCTGAAATTATCTGATCTACCCTGATCTTGCCGCTCGTTATCTTACCGCTCCATCTTATCTTATTCTCGGCACAATCCGTATTTGGCGTTGAAGAGCGTCGGTTAATAATAAAGAACCTCCTCTCAATTCTGTTCACAGTACATTAAGAACAAAACCGAGGGTGTAACTCACACCATGTGTTACCAGGAGATATTTCACTGAAGAAAAGGGATAACTCTAGTACGTGCAAGCTTTTGCCAGAGGCGTAAAATGCACAGCTGTCGCGTTAAGCAAAAATGTCGCTGTGACAATGTACGAGTATAAGCAATTTATACAATGTATTAAATTTAAATCTTGCATTTATGATGACTACTTGAGAAATTTTATATTAAAATAAGATATATCTGAATTTTTTAACCTTTCCCTAACCATACAGGTCTGCCATCATAATTAAACTTGTAATATTTCGGTAAATACATGCAACATAAAATTAATATTTTAGATAATCCTAAAGAAAATATTAGCGCTTAGGAATGACTAGTAAAAAAAACAATTATGAAAAGGGCATCGTACAAAAACAACTATTTTTTCTATTCAATCTGTTGTAAAATTAATACGTTGGTAAAAATATCATTTGTGATATAAAAGACAGATCACATACTACTTTCACAGTAAAAAACAACAAACATACAAATATAATTGTCTCTTTCTTAATAATTAAACGAAGAGAGATAAGAAGGAAGGATACATTGTATAGGACTTAATGAATGCTCTAAATTATATTATTAATTACTTTTTCAAAATTGAATGCTCAATATTTAGAGTAAATTCGTGCCATTAAAGCCATTCAAGCTAATAAAAACATTTTTTCTAACTGTTATTTACGGTAACACGAGTTGACAGCATGGCTGCGTTCGGGTATTTTATATCATGGTATGGTAAAGGTTAAAATAAACCAAAAGATTAAACCGCAACTGAGAAGAAAATTAAATAATTTATTATTCTAATATTTATCTCATTTTAAATTTAATAATCCCTGTGTTTATAAATACTATATTGAATAAACAGGTCGAAATTACAACACAAGCGACAAAGAGCATTTTAAATGTTTAAATACATAAGTGTTTTTCAGAATTTTTGAATCATTTATTGGAAAAATAATTGGATTTATATACTTTATTTGCAAACAATTTGATCGTAAATGGGATAATTTAGAATAATTACAAATATTTAAGTAAGTAAAAAAACAAAATATAATAATAAACCAACTTAATTTAACCACCTGTCAGGAAAATTCTGATAAATTCAGACCATTAAGGTCTTTTTTCTATGTATGTATATCATCATACTAATTTTATATGTAATACAGATTATTATGACAAAATAGAAAGGAAATTCTATAAATTGATTATATTTTCAAAAATGTTCTAGTCTCATGGTTCTGGACACAGTTCTAGACACCATCATGGTGGATGTATTTTTTTCTAGCACTTTCTCTCCGTCTTCTTACCTCAATCTAATCCTGAATTGTTTTTATAAAGTATTATATTATGAAGATTAGCCAACCAGTCTAGTTTTCAATGAATTTTTGAATCTGAATTTATTTTCTTTTAAAAAAAAAACAATGTTATTGGGACATAATCAAAAATTGACCACAAAATTAAAAATCTTTAAATGTATGAATGTGCATATTTATTCATTATAATTTTATTTAAATACAGATGTACATGCTTAGTATTGCAACCACACCTTTAGGTGCATATAAAACACAGGACAGGAAGGTTAAAAAAAATATTACCGATTTCACCTCTCCCGGTTCTCTCAATCACCTTCCCAACGCAGTGGACTGTATATAGATTATCACACACTATTTCGCCAAAGGTCATCAAAATACAATAGACTTACGAAACCTCCGAACTTGATAATAGCAGAAAGGATCGCCAGTCGGCTAACAGACGATGTGAGGCACAAACGCGTTCAAAATATTACAATATAAATATAAATTCCAAAATACGTAGTATGTATAATTTACCATGACCAAGTGAATACCCCAGTGGAAGCGGTCTAGAAGTAGACTGACTGTGTGAAAGTAAACGGTCGGTGGAGAAGGCCAAATCCTACCCTGGGATGTAGTTCCGTGGAAGAAGAAAATAATGTACATAGATAAAAGTGTTTTATTATAAACCTATTACAATACAAGAATAAATCAAAATGCGAACACAACGGAGCAATTATGTTTTTTTTTTGTTTTACTTTATTATTTAAATAAACATAACCAATTTATTTGTAAAAGTTCTAAGATAATATATTTGTTTAATTTCTCAGGTTTTTAAATAAGTTAGAGGATGTTCATTATCTCAGATATGAGCAGCATAATCTTATAATATGCCTTTGAAGCATTGTTAAGTTTCTAAGCCATTCTTTCCATTTTTCTACATATACTTTAATATCATTGTGTGACCCAAGTTTTCTTCAATGATATTCAAATATTTTCAAGACCTTATCTACTCTGTAAAACGATCACGTTTTGTGGTATTTTTTCAAATTTAGGGGTCTTAAAAATTTCGCAGTTCGTCGCTTCATGTACCCTTAGTTAAAGTATTAGCCACCAGATAAAAACTTTAATAAAATATGTGATGTTGTAATTCAACATTAGACAACACTCGGGATTATAGCGTATTTTGCTTAGTGATCTTTATGATATTGCGTGGGACGGCGGCGTCGTAAATATTTTCTGATTACACTGTACAACAAAGACCTTTTTATTTAATTTATTCTCAAAGCACGTAAAACGCCTTAGGGGTAGTTTATTCACAAAACACATTTAATCTGGCTTGTTATATATATTTTTTTAACATTTCTATCATCAGTTGAGCACATCTGCTCCCAATGGGATTGAGATAAATGCGCCGAGCTAAATAGCGCAGCTCTTCTGCGTCACGTTTTCAGCGACAGGACTTTCTGACAGAATCTGATCGTGGAAGTAGTCATGTTCTTCCGATGGGTCCTCCAGTGACAAATGCATTTGTTCCCGATGGTACCGATGTAAGTTGCTGAACCGTGAACGGTGTTCAGTTTCGACACGTCTTGAAATATCTCGGCAATTTATCATTTTGGAAACAGTTTAAATCCTTTTGCACGTCGGCTTTTTTTGTATATTTTTTCAACAGATGGGTGAGATTATATTAAAATCATTCTGAAGAATGATTGTGAAATGAATTTTCAAGATAATCTTGAGAAAATATTGTAAAAATTCAGATCTGTAAAAAAGTATAATATATAGATAACTTCTTATTTTATACTAACAAATAAAATATCGGCCCCAATGTCTCGAAAGGGCTCTTCCATCTTTGCTCTACTTTAACATTTGTTGACGAATCAAAACACAATCTGTCTTTATACACTCTGTATTGATGTTAACATCAGTATAGTCGGGGTGACTCCCCGGTCACTTCCCTCCAGAGATGCTAAGAAGATACATCTTAGTTAATTATTGTTTCCGTTATTATTAATTTGATTGTGAAGATGATTGGTAACTAAGATTTAGCGATGCTTGGTAATTAAGATTTGATTAAACAAATAATAGATAAATATGAATTAGATATATCAATTAGAAAGATATACATATAAAATCAATTTTATCGAAAAATATTGTTGTTGCGCCACCGGTATTCGAACCTGAATATCTTTCTAAACCAATATAAATATATATTTAATTCATATTTAAAATATTACAGACCTATGTTCTGAATAATTACAACTTCACAATAAGAATGTGTTCTCCTAAAAATAATAGATATCTCACAGAGACGAAGCTATTTTTATTGTATTTAATGGAAATGTATGGAAGTATGGGTAATTACAGTGCTTACGACCTGTCTTCAGTTGACTCAAGTGATCTCTTTATATAAATATAACTTTCACCATTCTCACCCATTAATCAATCTATCAAATTGTTGAAAGTTGTATGTATTTGGTAACACTTTGAGTACAACTACACTATCGCCATCTATGGACTAAATTTGATATTCATTTCCCTGGAACAGCATAGATGTCACAATGAGAATCTAATTATTTTTTAAACTTATTAAAATCAATATTCTTTATTCGTAAAATGTTTTCTTAACACATAGAACACGCCTGAAAAATCAATTTCCACATAATAACATATATACAACTTCTGAAAATTTGATAAATATGGAGATTAATTTATCGGTGAGAATGGTGAACGTTATATTTGGATAAAGTGATCACTTAAGCCAGCCGAAGACAGGTCGTAAGCTCTGTAATTAACCATGCTTCCATATATTTCCATTAAATATAATAAAAATAGCTTCGTCTCTATGAGATAATTTATTATTTGTTTAATAACGGTGCCTTTGTAGGTGTAAATCCAATAATGTACGTATTAAATAATGCTAAGATTTAATTGTCGGAGGCTTACTTTCTAGTGTACCAGTCATTGTTCGAAGAATCGCAAATAATCAATAAACGTTACAATCATAGTCACAATAACGGTCTAACCATAACTAATCTTGGCAGTTGTTTCTCTAGCATTTTTCTATCATAGACGTGTCCATGCCACCTTATTGTCACATATTGTAAATTAATCATAATCCTATGTACATCATAAATTGCAGTGTACATATTATATATGATTTAATAATAACATCGGTAACAGCATAACCTAAATCTATACCTACTGCACGTCACTGCTCATAACGTATCCGAGATATTGTAGTTTTCGTATTTTTATTGTTTTAACCTTTCCCAAGCCACGCAGTAACATAGGTCTACCGAGCCAATTAAATCTTTTTTCTATAAATATGCATAATGTAAAACTTACATTTTACCTAGTCCTAAAAAAATCATTTGCCCTTAGAAATGATTAGTGAAAAACCAATTACGTAAAGCGAATCATAATAAAAATAATCATTTTTGAATTTAATGCTATATACAATTGATGCGTCGTATGCTATCTACATTAAAAATACTACTTGTACCACGTGAAAAAGATCACACAATAATTTAAATGTTGAGAGATAAAGATGAAGATCATATTAGATGAGTCTTTTGACGAATGCCTTACAAGAATAACGTTTAAAAATAAAATTAACGCATTTAATTATTATATTTCTCACTTCTTATTATATTTATAGTAACTATTTTAAAGTAATTTAAGCTTGTAAAAGCATTTTGTTCCCATTTAAAGTGTTAAAAAAAATCAAATTTCTTGCAGTAACACGAGTTGACAGCATGGCTGCGTACGATATTTTTAGCATGGTATCGTAAAGGTTAAATATTTATTTTTCATTATTCATCCGAACCATAACATCTTCATTCGTACATTTTTATCATTTTGTGTTTTTTGATAGCATTGATTATTTCATTACTACAATTAATCTTCCTCACGTTTTCGGGTAAGCTGTTGAATACATTTTAAGTATGAAAATACAAATATAAACCTAGTACGATTTTCAGTAATAAAATGATATTTATCTTTTTCTTTTAATATTTGAAGAATATCATTTGTTTTAAATAGATCACAAAATGTTGGTAATGTGAAGTAATTTTTCCGGATAATCTTTTGGTTTTTTTAGTATTATTTTTATGATAATTTTTTGTATATTTTTTTTACTGGAATGAAGTTAGTATTATAAGTTGACCCCCAACTAATGATGGCATATTTAAATACGGATTGAACAAAACATTTCCTAGAAAAAAACCTTCAAATGATACAATATTAAAATCGGCTATTATTTGCAGAACAACTTAATCGTAAGCTCAAATGAAAATTTTCTTTGTGCGTGAAAAGCTTCGGGCAATTATATTTTTTATTATAAAGTTAATGAAAGGGAAGCAAAAAATATATTTTTAGTAAAAGCATAATATTGCTCTAAGGTTAGGTTAGGTTACATTAGCATTAAGTCGTAACGTATAATAAGGTACTAAGGCTTAATTAAGCCTTAGGGATGAACTAAAATAACTAATAAAAATTTAGCATCATTAAATATATCTGCTGAATATTTTTATATCTATTACTTTAATTAATTAATTATTTTTATAGATTATTTTACTTTGTATAAAACAACTATTTGATGAGTAATATTAAAACATCAAGTAAATTTCTAAATATCAAAATTAATTATTATGGAGAAGACATTTTTACAGTGAAGTTGCATTTTCAGAACATATGCTACGAAAAATTTAACTTCTTATTCTTCTTCTTCTTCAGTTACTTACCTCGATTACGAGATAAGGAGAGATTAAATACTTTATTGATTCTAAATCACATATTAAAAATATAAAAATAAAAGGTTTTCAAATTTTAAACGGCCAAACTGTTTATTGTTAGAGATTTAAGGTCTGAAGCAAAGGTAAATGATTTTGTACAAATTTCATACAATAATATTTTCCATAACGATTAACAATTTTCACATACTCCTTGAATATTTTTGACTCGTAATTTAGTCAGTACATATCTTAAAAAGTAACTGCGGGTGTATCTTAAAAGTTAATGTATTTTGATAAAATGTGTTAACAAATTTATCGCATGTGATATTTGAATCTCTCAAAGTGGTCTGTATGTGTGGATGGATGGCCGCTCGGTAACAGATAAAAGAAATCCGATCGGGCCGAGTGGACGCGGTGGAAGGGGGGAGCCGCGAGACGTTAAAAGACGCTGGACGCACAGTCGCGGTCTCTTTCAATACTCTTCGGTTCTGCAGATAAGATCTCAGATTGTATATATTATATTGTTGTACGGTTGTCTAGTAGTAATAGATTGTTAACTATATCAAGACTCGGGACTATTATTTATACTATCGACATCATACTGAACCTCAAGGAATGTAAGATATTATCGTGGTACAGACAGTATTAAGGACAATTCAGTGTCGTGGTCAATTACGTTACAAATGATACGATGATTGAATGTGGTAGTTTGTCTTAACATTGTAAAATGTATATTTTGTTATATTATTACCATACAAAATATATAAAAACCTTTACGTGTAATTTTTATGAATCTGATATAATAATATAGTTTTGATTTAATTTTTCAATATAAATTTATTCTGGTACTAAAGTACTATTACTATTAAAAAAAACACCGACTCTACCCTACATAACAATTGTGTATTTTATAAAATGAACTTTACTATTATCAAACTTCCCTGTGGTGACATTTGAATATTGAAAAGTTCCCGTGTGCCCTTTATTTAAATAAATTTATAATATAGGTAACATTTTTATAAACTAAATTCTCAAACAGTATATCAATGTTTCTGAAACAGGTTATGTAACTCAAAAGGTTAATAAATAAATTAACCTATAACTATTTACGTTTTGGGATAAAAAAATAAGTAATGTGCTATTGGTTCTAGTTGTGCTTAATATAGGGTGTTCCAAAAAGTATACAAGATTTCTTTTTTATTTAATGCATAATTTAGTTTATTCGAGTCCATGAACATCGTGTTTTTTTTTGAGATCACACTTTTGCTCATGATATTTTTGATTACATTCTTGCATTAGAGCTCAATTTCGTCAATAACGCATTGAACCTCCTCCATGGACTTAAAAATTGTTGGTCTATTAGCGTAGATGCAAGACTTCATTTGTGAAGATCCAAAGAAAGAAGTCGCACGGTGTGTTACACTGTACGATCTCCGTATAAATCGCTGACGTGCCTAGTAAATTTTTCTTCCTACAACTCAATTATTTTGCACGCTATATGATAAGCTGTATCGTCTGGCTAGGACCACATATCTTCCATTGATCTATTCCATCCAATTAATGCTAAAATAAATTTGTTATATTGTGATAATGTTCTATTCTCTGTCAATGAATCTCCAGCTGAACTTTCGGAGAAGTATTATCCAATCACTAAGCTACCCCAAAATTCACGTTGAGTACGTTGGCTTCTGAAAAATCATACAGGGGTCTCTGCTCTTCAAATCCGACATATTTACTTACTGTAATGCCTGTGGACAGATGATCGAGTGACAGACACATGTGCGTTCGGGTCAAACACGTGTCATATATGTAAGCATGAAAACGCTTATCAGGGTAACATGTATAAGTAGAGCCGGCAACCGAACTTTGGCTCTTTCGCTCCGCGTCACTCCCCAAAGTATGATAAATTGTAAATTTGTCTCGAGAATATATATTGTAAAATTGTCACCTTTTACATTTGCATATTATTCTCATCTCTTCCGAACCCCAACACAATACTACCTACACATATTGTTAAAAGCTACTCATCTACACTAAAAATATGAAGAATATTGTTATTAGGTTTTCAAGACCATTCATTTTTGTGCTAATATGTCGTGTACATCTAACCTTTTTGACTGACGTTTCGAATCGCTGATAGTGATATGATTAAGTACTGTCTTTCAGTACCGTGTCGGAAGCGGGGTGTGTCGTTTTTAGGTACTGGCCTGCAATACTGTGTCAAAAACAGGTGTTGTGTGAAATGAGTAGTGTTGTGTAAGTTCCATCTACTATCGGGTCACTATCTGTGCGGACCCTTCGACTCTTTTGCCCTTAAAGCGCCGGATACCACGAAGTAATAATTTTAGGCCGTCATTCCTATTAATCTCTAAAAAAAAACACCATTTATGTACTAAAATTAAATTAATAATATTTATTACCTACCACATGACCTCACCAAACAATGACGCTAAATATTTGTGTCGTTTAAATTTCCAAAAATAAAGCTAAGAGGTTAGACATGGACCTGCAATAAGTCTTCATTGAGGTTACTTTAAAAAATTTCAAATACTATTTTCAAAAATGATAAATATCTTTTAAAAAGGCTGCCGTTTTGCGGAGGTGATATTTACAATATTGAATTTCAAGGAAAAAGTTTTGCGCGTATTCGGTGGAAATATCCACAAGACAGCTTTCGTATTTTTTGTACGTTTAAATAAAAGTATTCTGTAAAAATAAACGGAGAAAAACGAGACTGGATGGCGAAATCTTGTTTTCCATTTACAGGACACGGCCAAAAGCATTCAGAATAATAAATAACAAACTCATACAAAGCTTTTTCTTTTAGTGATGGAATGTGAATACTCACTTCTGTACATTTTTGTTTTCAGAAATCAAATAATGTCACACAATTCTGAACCAAATATTTTCATTGAAAATAATATATTTTTTCTTCATTTTAATATTATATTCAAGTATTTATTTACGGACAACATTATTGTAGTTATAAAAATTATAAATAATGTATATTAAATTTTTCTTTATCTCGTAAGCATAAACTAAACTAACAAAATAAAATAACAATAATTTTGTATGAAACCACGAAAATTATTGTACGTCGATCGGTTTTGCTTATCTCAAGCTTCATCAAGACTGATCATAAACACAAGAAGAGTGCACTTTATGTACATTAAAAGGGAGATAGAACATAAAATTACATGTAAAAGAGAGAGACAGAATACATATATGGATAAATGGGACATTAAGGAATGGGAAAATAATATAAGATATTAAGTTGATTTTAAAGAAAATATACCTAATATGGGGCTAATGGATAAATTGATTTGATTATTAAGAATTAGCGTACCAATATTTATTGCCTTTTTTATTTCAAAGGCTTCTAAATTATCCAACCGGAGGCCAAACCCGTTTTTATGGAGGATATTTGGAACCTTGTGGTATTATTAAAAGAATGTTTTTTTTTAATAATATGGTTGGAAAATTCTGAGAAACCATTACTGTTTAAACAAATAAGATGTTCTTTGATACGAATATTGACATAACAAGCAGTTTTTCTTATATAGAATGAGGGACAATTATTGCAAGTTACTTTATATATACCCGAGTGGCTTAATTTGTTATTTATGAGTCTTTTTTGTCTTTTGAGTTTATTAAAATTTTTCCTAAACTGTTGTTTATGTAAAACGCTGGCCTGATATTAGAAGGAAGATTACTCACGCAAAGGGAAGAAACATTATTAATATATATAACTCTACGCTATTGGTAACTTACGTCATTATTAATGTTTTACCGGGAGGATTAAGGAACTCAAAAGATAAAGAAAACAGAAAAAAAATAATAAAGAAGATAACAGGTAAAGATAACAAATTAAGCCACTCGGGCGAGCAAGATGATAGAGCTGTAGTGGTACTATTCGCGCGCCACAGACATGGCCGCGAAAAAAATCACCTGACAGTCACATAGTGCCGAAACGCACCGACCAATTACAGATGTCAATCTGACCAATAACATCATGATAAACGAGTTCTCGTAGCGAGCCAACTAATTAGCCATTAATTAATTTTATACTCGTAGTACCTGCCATTGTAAACCGTCCCGTAAACTTTTGTACGTTCTATTTTATTTTAAATTGCCTTAGACACAACATAAATACTCACACGCACATTCATATACACTGCGACATGCACCAACACGCGTGAGACTAGAAGAGACTTAGGGCCTTCAGTCACACCATGCACAAAATCTTCTGATCCGAACTGCATAACATACATACGTCGGTAGCTTCATGCAGAGTTAATAGGGTTCACTTTATACGCCGCGATCGATATTACCAAGACCGAGTAAAATATTGACGTATTGTGCAAAGACGTATTAGGGGACTACGACACTCAGCATTGAGCAAATAATTAAAAAGAAGAAGGCTGACGCATGTCACAGAAAAATAGAAAGAACCTTATATCGATTCAATGCAGGGTTGAGGCATTTAGCCATTTTACGTTGACGTTACGAAGGCATATTTAGCGAACACCTGTATTGGCAACAGATCGATCGATTAGATATGTAATATCATCAAGTGCGAGTACGAGCATTATTTATTTTTAAAGAATTGAAAATAGAAAAAGATGCAGGGTATGTCATTCACAAAACACATCTTATATGTAAGCTTTCCACGTGATCACATTGCACGATAAATGTAATGAAATTTTCCAAAAACGAAACAAAATGTAATGCGCTATTGTTATTGATTAGTTATAAGATTTATATAATTATATTTATACAATTTATAATATATTTTCAAGAAAAAAATTAATACAACTTTACTTATTAAATTAAATAAAATAACAATCATTATGTATTAAACCACGAAATTTATTATACGTGAATCGGTTTCGCTCATCTCAAGCTTTGTCGGGACGTATTTAAAACTGATCATAAATACAAAAAGAGGGAAATACGCGAAACCGGTTGATGTATAGTAAACTTCGTGGTTTCATACAAAGTAATTGTTATTTTTTTAAATATAATGTGTCAAACCACAAAGTGATTGCTTTCTACGAAAATACATATTTATTTGTTTTGTTTCATACATTTTTCATTTACCCCCTATTTCACGTTGCGAAAATGCAACACCTTAACTGTAGTCTTAAAATACACATCAAAATTTCATCGACATGGAACCACGATAACTGGTACCGGCGGTGAATGGGTTAAAATATGGGTAAAAACACCAAAAGTTAAATACAAAGTTTAGTTTAGTTTAATAGTAACCAGTTAGAATACAAAATATAAACGGACGCTCAGGATTAAAAGACAACGATGAATTCCTTCCGAAATACAAATCTTACTTAATACATTTTTAGTATTCACGACGTGGCTGCTAGCAGTGTCAAGATTCTCACATTACAATAACTATTTAGTGCTTACGCTTTATTCTTTCATCTTGTATTCCAGAACGCAAAGTAATTATTCCAGCTCTGAATGCAAAGGAGCACCGACCGAACCGGCTTACTGAAGATCTGAACAGTTTAAAAAATAACAGTCAGTGATATTAAAGACGCCAGATTGGATTTTTTATTTTCTTATAAAATGTGTACAACTTGTAGTCAGTATCCGGCATTGTTATAATTATAAATCGAGTCGTAGGGGAAGGGGGTGCCTTAATTTTGCTCAGGTCCTAATTATGTACAATTTTGTGCAGGCTGGAAGAGGGTGAGATGCTCAGAATCCTAGAGAGTAACTGAACTAAGTAATTAGAATTGTAAATATGAATTAAATATATTTATTAGAAAGATATACACATAAAATCAATTTTTAAAAAAATATTGTTGTTGCGCCACCGGGATTCGAACCTGGATCTCTTTCCAAACCGGGGAAGGTTTCCGTCGCGGAAAATTTTGAATTTTTTACTAAATCATGTTAACATGTCTACATACTTCGAAATGAATATATTATTTGCAAAATGTATCAATTATAAATCTATATATTTTCATCAGGCTCTAAATTATGTAACAAAAAATTGTCAAACCGCTCAAAATTCAATGACCTTTATTTTTTTGTATTCAACATATTATCTAGAATCAATTAAATATTTTAATTACGATTTTTTTGAAATGCTTATATGTGTGACGTGGTGGACATTATCCACATATTCCTTGAACATTTTCGACTCGTAATTTAGTCAGGTATCCACCCATAAAATATTGTGGACTAGGTCTGTTACATTCTGTGTATGTATTAACAATCCAATTTATTCTACTTTATTCGTACAAATAAAAGTGATTTATTAACAATACGCAATTGGTTTCGCCAATCGCTACGACTATAGAAATTATTAAAATTATAAAATAGTACAAAAACAATCTATGCTATATCCTTTATCTCTTGAACAAGGTACTATAAAATTTTTGTTATAAATCAAGCATTTTACAACAAAAACTTATTCAGTCTTCTAATTATTTTATTAATTTCACTATCACCTATGCATTATCATTATTATATATATATGCAAAGATTAAAACAGATATATATTTTATGTGTAAATATTATGCTTAAGTATATAATTGAATGCTTGTGCAATAGTTGAGGGTGTGCATATTGTTTCCATCAAGATTATCTTGTTCTCAACAAGATTGGTTCAACATTTTCATTGCATAATTTATTAATATTAATATTAATAAAATTGTATCAATGTGTCAAAATTTAATAAAAATGAATTGATAATTCTGGCGTCTGCCATCAGTTTACTCAAAGGTATTTGAGATTCAGTAAACAATAAGGTAGATGGCTCTTTCAAATAATGGAACGATTAAATGTATTAATATTAAAAAGGTAACATATGGGTTCGAAAATTGTCGCTAAAAATATTGTCGCTGTAGCATAGTTGGATAATGCACCTTCCCCGGTTAGGAAAGAGATCCAAATTCGAATCCCGATGGCGCAACAACAATATTTTTTGATAAAATTGATTTTATATGTATATCTTTCTAATTAATATATTTAATTCATATTTAGCATAATTTATTGATTATGCTTGTAATTTAGTTAGGAAAGTGCACAATGTATTCAGCACTTAGAAATTTGTACATATTTTTTTTTTATTTATATTTATCAGGTGCATTATATACTAATCCTACAGACTACCAAATATACAGACATGAACTAACGCAAATTCCTTGTTTCATTATTTTCGTTTTGGTGTCACTTTGGTACCTCTATACTTTAATGTCAAATATAACTCAATTAGAACGAAAATTTAAGCGCTGAGAATATAATATGCATTAATGTAAAAAATACGTCTTGTTTACACAAATACTTAATTTTTGAAGAGTAAATATTTTTACTGTTACATAAATGAGTCATAAACTATTGAATTTTTGTTTTCAAAAATATTGTGTGTAGAATGGCCCTAGTCCCGCAATTAATATTTCAAACCCCTCTCCTATATGTACACTTTATTTCATGTCTATTCATTAATGGTCTAAATCAAAGTATTTAATATAAAGTTTTTTTAAATTTTTATTTGTTTACGTGTTTGGGTTACAGGGTTTTCCCAATAACACGTTCTTTTATATCAAACTAAGATGTTAAAATCTTTTCAAAAAGGATTCTAATTTTTCTGTATAATACAATTTAAGAAATGGACCTCTGCCAAGAGAACAAATATACACTTGGGAAAAACATTCGATTTAAACTATAGATACGTTCCTCAGATCTTTGAGAAAAACAAAAATTAACGCAATGTCACGTATTAAATAATGGATTGGTTGTTTGGAAAGTTATATGATGTAGATTGCAAGAATTCAATTCTGCAGTAGTAGTACAAAATTATTGAAAAATCGAGGAATGTGGTATTCAGGTAACTCCCATTTCTTGACAATGCTCATTCATTTTTCTGTGCATCTTACAGATTTTAGAGTTATCATTCCGCTTGTTACCTTTTCCACTTGGTCGGTCCAACGTGTGAGAGATATTCCTTTCTGTTTTTCGACGTGGCCCTCCACAACAAGGCTCTCCCAACTATCTTCCCTTCTTGCAAGAAGTCCAAAAAATTGAAAGGTTCATATCAAGCAAATAGTTGAGAGTCTGTTCAGTTCCTGCAGAATGAAGAAATTCGTGTGTCTCACCGTCCGTGATATTATTAGGTAATTTCTTCTTTCTGCCTCGGTTTCATGTCCAGGAGGGAGGCATCTAGCCTAACTGGTTCTTTTTTTAAATATTGACAAGTCAAATGGTTATGAAATGAAAGAATATTTTTTTTTATAAGAAAATTTATAATCTATATCTTATGATACTTGCATGTGTTAAAAGTATAAAATGAGCAATTTACTTGAACACTTGTTAATAAGGCTATTCTAACATAATTACAATTAAATTAATATTAAATATTTGTGTTCATCATGCCAGCATAAAGTTCTCTACCAAATTGTCTATGTTGACGCTTGTCTGATGTATATTATGCAAAGTCCCTCACGTAAAGGATTACCTTTAGGATGGTCCTAGATCCTGGACGTGAAGTGTGGTTAGCTCCTT
This sequence comes from Eubasilissa splendida, assembly GCA_031772225.1. Classification (NCBI taxonomy): domain Eukaryota; kingdom Metazoa; phylum Arthropoda; class Insecta; order Trichoptera; family Phryganeidae; genus Eubasilissa; species Eubasilissa splendida. The sequence goes on along the minus strand of CM062857.1, from coordinate 24,009,037 downwards.
GTGGTACCAGCGTAGAGTGACGGAATTCAGGCTTGTAGTTGATTGACCACAAGACGATGTCCAATTATCCAGGTAAACCGGGACTCTGGACGCGATGTTCTAATGCAATAGTGACAGTCTGTTCTCACTACACAAATTATATTTATCAACTTTGTATAGATGCAGCGGGACGCTTTTTGATTCTTTCACATTTACGATTAAACGCAGAGTACATCACAGTCTAAGCTTAAACTCGAGACGCCCAGTTCAAACCTTCTCCGTAATTACAATCTATAAAGAGTTTGCTTGATACTTTTAGAGACGACATTGATTCTATTTTCTAATTGAAAATAAAATCTCGTCTTTATGGAGCCAGTTCTCCCGGCCGAGAATATGGGAAGACTGGCCCGCCTAAGATGATGCATCCCTTCAGGTGCATTTGCCTACGTGACTAAAGTCACGTTTGCCGCTTTCTTTATTGCTGTACATAAGCTGTGTCGGTCCACTTGCGTCTAACAATACTTGTTTTTATTACCCTCCGACCTTTACTTCTACTAAGTGCTTATGTATCGTCGAATAAAATATTATTTTGGGTAATTTCGCATTTTAACAATATGCACAACATATGTCTCCAACAGCTGATTTGTGTTTGTAAGTTTGATTTGCCTTTTCACGATGAATAGACTTATGCCAGAACAACGATTATAAATTGTGCAAACTTAGTTAGAAAATCGTAGTTGCGAATGCGAAACTTACCGTGCGCTACGTCCATTTTATGGTCGACATAATCGTTCATCTGAGCAAGTAATTCGAATAACCATGGATCGTTTTCACACCACGTGTACTCAAATTGATAATACGCACACGAATAAGCTATTGCTGCAGTGGAGCGTAGTATTGAGGAGGACCCAAATGAGTCGTTTCGCCATCGTGAACAGCAATAGAACTCATGACTACTGACTCTTTCGTTCCCCAATTGAATGGCATTAATGTGGAAAAGCTGTTGTTTTAACAAGACGGCGCAACATGCCACACAGCCCGCGCTACAATCAATTTATTGAAGGAAACATTTGATAAGCGCAAAATTTTCCGTAATGGACCTGTGATTTGGCCTGCAAGATCGTGTGACCTTTGAATTATTTTCTGTAGGGATATGTAAAGTTACTAGTGTACGCCAATAAACCAGAGATAATTGACGACACGAAAGCCAACATTCGTCGCGTTGTTACCGATATGCGGCCCCAGCTATATGGGTTCGAAAATTTGTCGTCTAAAACACCGTCGCTGTAGCATAGTTCCCCGGATTGGAAAAGAGATTCAGGTTCGAATCCCAGTAGCGCAACAACAAAATTGATTTTATATGTGTATTTTTATAATTAATACATTTAATTAGTATTTAAAACATCACAGACCTATGTTCTGAATAATTACAACTTCACAATAAGAATGTGTTCTCCTTAATAATGAAAATTATTTAATTTTAAAGTTCTATACCTCTAAAAAAAACCCTTTATAAGTAGATTTTTTTTATATAATACAGTAAAAGTTTATAACATTTAAAATACGTGCATGTCTTATATGTTATATCCGAATAAATGAACAGAAAAATGAAACGACAATTAATTGAAACCTTCATGCAGTGGTATGAAGTATAGCACTATATAGACTAATATTGTTCCTCTTTTTTTTTTTTTAGAACACATTCTTATTGTGAAGTTGTAATTAAAAATAAGGTAGATGGCTCTGTCAAACGATGGAACGATTAAATGTATTGATATCAAAAAGGTAACATATAAGGTCGAAAAATTGTCGATAAAAATAGTGCCGCTGTAGCTTAGTTGGATAAAGCACCTCCCCCGGTTAGGGAAGAGATCCAGGTTCGAATCCCGGTAGCGCAACAACAATGTTTTTATTTTTCGATAATATTGATTTTGTATGTATATCTTTATAATTAATACATTTAATTCATATTTAATATTGTTCCGTACAGGAAACAAGAACTGTAGATCTGCAGGGGTGATTCCCCGGTTCACTCTGGTGTCTTCGGACGTCGATATCTGCAGCGGCGTGCAGTGGTCCGAGGGGGTCCAAAATCGTTGTCCAGTGTAGCAGCCAGTCAGAAATTTCCAGGTTCGGTCCAAAAGTGTAGCCAAGTCAAGTGTCCAGAAATCTAGTAAACACAGCAGGGTCAAAGCGAGGTAGAGATGAATAAAACACAGTTTAACTTTAAGAGTACAGCGGCGAGAGAAGAAAATTACAGCGAAAAAACGTCAGCTAGTTCCTCCGCTGCTGATTGGGCGGAGCCTCGCGTCGGCCCGGTACCCCCTCCACCCGGCGGTCTACCGAGCACAGGGGCGTAGGGTTTCTGAATATACTAGCATCCAACTATAAGTGACCTGTTTTGATTTAACTATCTTTTGGCCTTCCATAAAGTTTAGTATACAGTACTCAGTAGACCTGAACGCAAATAGTAAAAATCGTAACAGCGTAGTAAACTGCCTTATAGATGTTTTTATTGGATAAATAGATATTTATATTTATTTTTAAGAAACAAACAATTATTAATACTAATAATAATTATTATTAATACACCAGTGAAGTTTTTTCGGAATTAAACAAAAAAGAGTATCATACAAAATAATAAATAATACATAAAAATAAACAAAATAAATGAAAGAATAGTATTAAACTAAAATATAGTAGATAATATTAAAAACTTATTTACAAAAAAGTATTTTTACACTATACTTATAAAGTGAGAAGGATGAGAAGGGAAGGGAAATAAGATGCAATAAAAAAATTATTTGAAAAATTAAAACAGTATTTATATCAATAATTAATCAAATATGAATTAAATATATTAATTAGAAAGATATACATATAAAATCAATTTTATCGAAAAATATTTTTGTTGCGCCACCGGAATTCGAACCTGGATCTCTTTCCTAACCGGGGAAGGTGCATTATCCAACTATGCTACAGCGACAATATTTTTAGCGACAAATTTTCGAACCTATATGTTACCTTTTTGATATTAATACATTTAATCGTATATTGATAAAATTGATTTTATATGTATATCTATTTAATTAATATATTTAATTCACATTTAAAATATCACTGACCTATGTTCTGAATAATTACAACTTCACAATAAAAATGTGTTCTCCTAATAATAGTTAATCATAAGTTGGCGCAATGTATTTTTGAAAAGAAGCATATTTTCGTTAAAAGTGTTATCAGAGAGGGGGTTAGAAAAAATATTTTTCTACTTTAATTTAAATAAAATAAGTTATTTGAATGCGTTGTATATTTGGGACAGTTTAAACCTATTTGCTCTAATAAATAGGGATAATCAACCAAGTTATTTAAAATTTTAAAAAATAACTTAAATCTTGTACGGATATAGAAAATCTTACACACAAAATTCATTCATTCACCGGTCATGCAAATACAATAATGAGAAATGAACAGAAACTGACTTTTTCAACATTTGCCTTACTACGCTTAAAGAGTTATTTTTATGACCCACCACAATCTCAATTTTGACCAATCATTCTACCCATAAACACATCTTGCCTCTCCCTTTACCACAAAAATTGTTGCAACCTCCCCACCGCTTTCACCCACTTTTTTTCTTTTTCTTTATCTTCTGCACCTAAGCATACTTACGTACCTAAACATTTCTGTGGATTTTCATAAATAGTATCACATGTTAAATATTTATTATGTTAGTTCTATTATGTTTACACTGTCAAAATCCCTTAATAAATTAAAATTATAATATAATTTAGAATTATTAAAATATTTCAATTAATCGAAATAATCGCATAATTACGTTTTTTTTATATATATATGCTTATATGTCTGACGTGGTTGCGATTGGGCACATATTTCTTGAACATTTTCGACTCGTAATATAATATATTATGGACCAGGTCTGTTACACCCTCTATAAACCCCACAATGCAGGTTGTCTCATAAGTTTTTGCATATATTTTTTTAAATACGCGCAAAATGCACTGTTCTTCGAAAAGTAAAGGTATTTAGAGTTTTTTTCATTTCAAGCTCTAGCGCCGCTGACTCGCCCCTCTCAATCTTCATAATCTATGCTCACGTTTTTCCTGCAATATTTTTTCCTTATCCTTAACTCTATAATAAATAATTTGATAATAACCGTGCGTTGTTTTCTATTCCACCACCAAAAGCCTCATAATATTACGTCGTCTTGTAAGTCTATGCGCTTTGCTATACCTTGGTTACTAGCAAGAATGCAACATGAAGCCTTCGAATGGTTTGATATTAAACATCTGTTTTTGTGGTGTCATTTGTGTAGGATTAGAGAAAACCCTTCTGTGAACGACTCCGTGGTTACTCTGCGAACTTTGCTCCTGAAGAACCGACACAAAGTACAGGAAAGGGATTGCGGTGTAGCTCAATAATATTCGAAAATGTAATGTAAATTCATACTTAGGCGACTGGATAGCGATCATTCGAACAGTGGTTCTAATATATTTAATCAGATTTATTTAATTTATAAGGCATCCAAAAGTGTATCTTTAAAAATACCATCATTAAAGAATTATTGATGTAAAATACTAATTAAATGTATTAATTAAAAATATATACATATAAAATCAATTTTATCGAAAAATATTGTTGTTGCGCTACCGGAATTCGAATCTGGATATCTTTCCAAACCGAGAAAGGTGCATTATCCATTGTCATTGTTATCATTATCTCATTGTTAGGATAACTCTACAAAATTCGTTACGTTATCCCAAAGCCGGTTTTACGAATAATTTATTTTTCTTTGGTCGAGTAATTATTAAGATATGGGATCCGATCGTGGGGTCACTCCCGCAACTCAAATATAAAACAAATACAAAATCTTCAAACAGCCATAGTGAAAAAAATTGTAAGAATTTAAATTGAGGGATAATCTAAAACGTTCTTCCTGTACACGGGATGTTACTGTTCCTTTTACTAAAATATAATTATAACAGCGATGCTCTAAATAGGGTGGCTTCACGTGGAAAAAATAACAAATCTGTATTTAACAATTCCCAAAATCACCAATAAGTATGGATCGAGGACATTAGAATTTGTTGTTCCTACACTAAAAAATAAACTACCTGGGTTTTTACAAAGAAGTACGCTTTCTCCTTATTTGGAAGAAACGATAATAACCTGTCTCACTTGTAAGCACGAAATGAATTATTTAAACTGTGACACTGATTATTTGTTATGTTTTGATTATATGAAATTTAATTAAAATGTACCTGCAGACAAACATCTAGCGAGATGTTTTGTGGGTCTAGTTTTAATTACAAAAATAAAAATAAAAAGAAGAATATAAAATAATAATAATAATGTAAGCAAAATTGGTGCTTTTCTAAGTTTTCTACAATATTATGCGTCGATATGATAGTCTAGAAAAAAAAATTATCCATGACTGTTGACTCAAGTCGAGTACCTACTCCCTTCTACTTCTTCTAACACTGAATCGTCAAGATCTGTATATTTTTAACGTCCGAAAGTAGCGCCGTGCATAACGCTAGGACCACAAAGAGGCGGTGTTCTAAACAGCTCCGGAAGTGCAATGATATCTCGGTTCTTCACTAAAAAAGTACGTGTCAACTGGAGGTGAAAACGACGTCCAATCCAGGATCGAGATCAAGGTAGGCCAGAGCCGTTTGCCAATATTCCTCTCTTGAATTAAATTCGGAATGCGTCAACAAATCATTATTGTAATCGATTTAGTCCACGGGATCTTATCCCACCACTGGCACTACTTTAGTACAATAACGGTGGATGGATTCATTACATCAGACAACAAAAACTCTGACGTCAGATGTATCGAGACTTATGAAGGTGTATTACGTGCCGTGTCTCATTTGATTGTACGTCAATACTACAATGAAAGAAGTGTAGTTCGCGTAATCGCTGAATGCTGCATTTGTCAAATCTAAAAATACTGTTTTACATTTGTTTTTTTTTCTTCATCGTTTACTTAGTTTATTTCCAAAACACTATTATTTTCTAAATTTATCTGATAATTCCTAAAAAGTTTCTTAAGCTTTACCATACCATGACATAAAATACCCGAACGCAGTCATGCTGTCAACTCGTGTTACCGTAAATAACAGTTAGAAAAAATGTTTTTATTAGTTTAAATGGCTTTAATGGCACGAATTTATTCTTAATATTGAGCATTCAATTTTGAAAAAAATGAATAATAACATAATTTTGAGCATTGATTAAATCGTATACAATGTGTCCTTCCTTCTTATCTCTCTTTATTTAATTAGTGAGAAAGAGACAATTATATTTGTATGTGTGTTGTTCTTTTTACTGTGAAAATAGTGTGTAATCTCTGTCTTTTATATCACTAATTCTATTTTTACCTACGTATTAACTTTACAACGGGTTGAATGGAAAAAATAATTGTTTTTGTACGATTTCCTTTTCATAATTGGTTTGTCACTAGTCATTCTTAAGCGCTAATATTTTCTTTAAGATTATCTAAAATATGAATTTTATGTTGCATATATTTACCAAAATATTACAGGTTTAATTATGATGGTAGATCTGTGTTACAGCATGGTTTGGGAAGGGTTAATGCCAAAAAATCCCGAATAGAAATATGTAACTGCACGTATTATTTGTTTGCTTTAGGCCCAATATTAACGGAGTTATGAATCTTTAAAGTAAGAAACAAGACCGTTAACCAAAATATTCACTTTTTCAGAAATCTTTGATTGAAATCTGATTATAATTACGTGTGTACATATAGTTATAAATATATAGACATGAACTAACGGAAATTCCTTGTTTCAATATTTTCATTTTGGTGTCACTCACGTGATCACTTTAATTAATAATTATTATTAATAAACTAAAAACCACATTTTCCGGGAGCCACAATTGGAGAAACGCTGTCGTCTCTTGCATAAGACATGGTCCCACCGCCATCGAGAAGATGTGATCCGGCTCAATGGACCATACCAGAACGAGGTGATCGGTATTCCGATTCATCCGGTTTGCGCAAAAGCTGTTGCGAACAAACTTGTAAGCTTGTATACCGTTTGAAAGTTTCCCCGATGTGGATACCCCACCGGGCTCCTTCTGTCTATTTGCGATTGTTTCAAAGTCGTTTGAAATTTAAAAACTTTTTTGGCCAGCTTTGTCACGTCACAGCTTCAATCTGGTTGGTCTGAAATTGAAAAAAATAAAGTGTAAATAATATATGTATATGAAAAGTGTGAACTATTATAACAAACCTTCATTAGCAATATTTGAATATGTTCAAGAACACACAATTAATGGATTTTACCTACAAAGGCACTGTTATTAAACAAATATCAAATATCTCATGGAGACAAAGTAATTTTTTATTATATTTAATAGAAAATATATAAAAGTATGGGGTAATTACAGGGCTTACGACCAATCTTCGGCTGGCTTAAGTGATCAATTCTCACCCTTCAATCTCCACATTTATTAAATTTTTTAAAGTTGTATATATGTCAGTATGTGAACTCGCTTCGAGTACCACTACACCATTGCCATCTATGGACCAAATTTAATATTTTTATTTTTTTTGAACAGCATATATGTCATCACTATGAGAATCTGATTTTTCGCCTTCATTGGTTGGAAAATTACACAAACTTTGTATTAATTTTGGGGTATCAAAATAAGATTAACAATATTTGTAATTGTAATGTCCTTGAATTTGTGTCAGAGCGCCGTACCGCTTCGGTGGGATGTGTATCTTTTGGCGTGTGTGCGGGGATATAAAGAACGACGCGCGCCAGGCGCGCTCTCTTTCTGCGAGCTCTTTTGCATTAACGTTTAACTTGTTACTAGTGATATACCTTGTATCTAAATTGTATCATATTGTAATAAATATATAATTGTCACAAGGAGTTTCTCTTGGACCTTCAATATCTGCGAAGTGTACACTAAAGCAAGTACGTAACAGTAATATTTATTTATTTATTACCATCAACGCCTATATATCGGCTTTTACATAAATAATATTTATTTATTTAGATATAACATTAGATAATTTTTAAAACTCAAGTATAATTCAAATACAAATATTTCGTTAATTCAGGTATGCTACTGCAACGAAAAATGTTAACGAAATTCAACTTGTTACCTAGCTGATGCATCCGTATTATTGGCGTGAAAATAGGTTAGTTTAGGTTAAGTGTCGATTAAGTTAGGTTGAGTTTACGACTTAGTTATTTCTATGGCCACCTTACAAAGAGCACTTCATGTTGTCTCGTTTGAGTTGGTACTTTATACGAAACAGTTTGTGTCCATGTTGTTGACAATTTTGTACAAAAATACTATATTGCTCACATATCTTCTCCATACATAAATTATATTAAAATACATGCCACATCAATATTCTAAGATAATGTTTGGTTCAATAGAAATGAGACTAACTTGCTGATCTTCTGAGATGAGGCTTGATCTCCTGAACACTACACGAGTGTCTTGACCTTTAAACCAATAAGCACATGAATTATAATTACTGTTTATTTTAAAAGAGAAAAATAATGAATATATTAGAATAAAAATTATGTTATCAAATAAATTTAAACCGAGTCCATGTTAGATATATAAACAGAAAATTTATTTCAATGTTAAGGTGTTTATTTTTTTAATTCTCACTATACCAATATCGGCAGAATTTATAAAAATATTGTGGCAAATAATCATATATAAGAGCGTAAGCATCATTTTAAATAATGCAAATATGTGTAAAATAAGTTATAGTTAATAGGGAAATATTGATAATATTTGTATTACACCATATCCAGGTTCGAATCCCGGTGGCGCAACAACAATATTTTTCGATAAAATTGATTCAATATGTATACCTTTCTTATTAATACATTTAATTAGTATTTAAAATATCACAGACCTCTGTTCTGAAAATTTACAACTTCACAATAAGAACGTGTTTTCCGTAATGAAAATATATTATTTTGTTTTATTTCGATACTGAGCGATACGGGTAACTGTTGTTTGTTTTATATTGCTTCGCGACACGTACGTTCGGCCAGATAGGTGGAGCGGACAAAAGGTAATTATATAGATATATAAGATTTTAAATTAAAAATAACACAATCATTGATTCATTTTAGGGAATTTTAATTGTTTTCCTCCATTTCAAAATGTATATGTTTTTAGCGAATCGTATTTCTGTAATTTCTGAAATTTTTCCAGACTCGAACAAAGAATTTTATACCTTCACGGATTCCAATTTCTTTCATTTTCTTTCTGTCAAATTTAGTAAAAGATTATTTCCAAGATATAGTATTTTAATTTCCCAGCGGATAGGTTCCTTGACCGCAGGCTGGAGTATGAGTACGATCCTGGAATTATTTGCATAACTTCACAAGGGGATGAAATTATTATAAACCGCGTTACGGAAAACTTTATTACATTTCTTGATACGAGAGGATTTTTTTTGAAGGTAGAATGAGTCGGGGTAAGTGCGACATATAAATCATCCACATAAACATTGAACTGTTCTCAAACTTCATAAGATTATGCTACGCCTTTCAAACTTTAATAGAAAGATGACTAACCATTTTCTAATTTAAGTCTTAAAAAATTGGAATGTAATCTTTTAAGATAACGGATATTTATAGCATTTTATGAGCAGAATTTTGGGATAAGAACATCTAGTTGTATTATTTCTGACACATTGTTAAAATAATGAAAATATTTTTATTGATCTGATTAATGAGTTATTTTGATTCTCAATGACAATGCTAAAAATCTAGTAAAATTGCTTAGACGGGAAAAGTGTGACATATCATAATGATTGTTTTGAAATTGGTTAATTATTTTAAAAAAATAATGGAACTGTCTACACATCACTAATTGAGAATGTTTCCATTAAAAAATATATGGGATACCATAAGGGGTAAGTGTATTTGGTCTTATAAATCATAATCCTAGGAAATAATCATAAAAATAGTATATACATCACAAACTACAACTCAAAATAAAGGCATTTATCTGATATCAGCATCTTCGCACAAAAGATTATCGAGATATACAAAATATTGAAAAGGCATACTCAACTCATAAGTTGGCATCAAACAAATGTCATAATTTGAAATGGTATTACCAGCAAACTTGATGACAATATGCACTTACCCCGACTCATCCTATATGTTTTTGTTTTATTAATTATTCAGAAATCAAAGCCTTAAATTACCTTACTTTGAGTATGTTCAAATCTTTGTAGGAACTAATCACTGGGTTTTATCCCCTGGGGGATTGTCATCAAGATTCAAATGTCTCACAGAGACGAAGCTATTATTTTTATATGAGAAGTGTGGAAGTCTTGGGCATTACAGGGCTTCTAATGAATTTCATATACACATAAAGGATATTGTCCCTACTTCAAAAAATAAATGTCAGCTTCAGCGACATCAATACTATTAGATGAGAAAGAATAGAATATGAGAAGAAAATGGTAAGAAAGATATATGTCGCAAGTGTTGATGGCACCAGAAATAGAGAACGTACTCGGAAGACTTGGCACGACCAGGTAAACCAAATACTGGAGGATGGTTCTGTTAGAAGCCTCAACAATTGGCGAGCTTATATGGGAAGATATATAAATGTGGATAAAGCGAGAATAGTGTGTCAGGACAGAAGAGTGTGGCGCTCTATTCTCTCCGCCTACCCCCTCAGAGAAACGCTGTGATGGTAAATTAGTTAGATATAAATAAATAAAATATTTCTTTGGAGAGATGTTCAAAATGACACAGCATTAAAATCGGCCATTGTTTTTGGAACAACCAAATATTTACACAAAAAAATTATTTTGCGTAAATATTTCTGTTTCTTTGTTCTTGGAAAGGGTTTGACCGCGGTCCGATTACGCGTGTCACCGGGGCTTACTCCGCCTGTCTTCACATGTCTCGCGCACGGGGGGTGGCTACGCTCCTGCCCCGGGCCGGAGCAACCATCCCCCGGCGTGAATGTGGCCGCGAAATTGTATCTGTCAGGGAAAGGCATGTCAAAATAGTTTTACGTGGTCGCCACACTACTTTTTCCATATCACGCAAAATAGAATTATTAAGTAGAACACATTCTTATTGTGAAGTTGTAATTATTCATAACAGACGGTCTGTGATGTTTTAAATACTAATTTAATGGTATACCGGTAGCGCAAAAACAATATTTTTCGACAAAATTGATTTTATATGTATATGTTTATAATTAATACATTAAATTAGTATTTCAAAATAGAATTTATATTGATGAGTAACTTTTAAATGTGGATTTGTGTTTGTGTCTAACTGTATGAAACGCTATATGAATCATCACCTCTTATTTTTCGCATGCGAAATATATTTCTCACACAAGCGTAGTATCGAATTTAAATTGTACACTTTATTTAATTAAATACTTTGCAAGAGAATATAATTATTTATTTAAAAATAATTTCTTATAACCGATATCCAAAACACCATCCCATCTACCGCCACTTTGGGATTTTTATAACCTAATCTATCTACGCGTTAATGTTAACACTATTTGTTGTAAGGGAAGATTTTTAGAGCTAACCTAAGCAATTCTATGCGTTAATTAGCCTGACCATTTTACATTAATAACTATACAAAATATTTTGTTTAAACCACTATTTATTAATTATTACATGTTTCAATACCTCTGGTATCTTTTTTTAGTAAATAGTGTATACTGAAATTAAAAAAATACTAGCATAAATAAAACAAAAATATAAATTGGTGAATAAATAAGAACTAGTATGAAAACAAATTTAAACGGTGACTATTTGCAAAGAATATTTGGTTATTTATAATATTAAGCTTGCTTTTAACACTTTTTATTATTTCTAAAATTTCAAATTTATCTACCTATAAACCCCTAGTATTTGTATGTATAATTTCTAAACTCTTATTAATATCAAAGGAACGATTTGTTTCCAAAAGGTGATTGAAAAATTCTGAATAGTTATTGGTATTTAGGCATCTCAAATGCTCCTTAATTTTAATATAAAAGTTTCTGCAAGTTTTACCTATATAAAAATAATTGCAATCATTGCATATTAGTTTTTTTTTAAATATCGTCCTTATCCTTGTTATTTAATATATAATTCTTTAATCACTTTAATCACACTCAGAATAATTAATAAATAGTGGTTTAAACAAAATATTTTGTATAATTATTAATATATAAATATGGATTCGTATCAAATTAATGTAATTTGATAAGAAAAGTTTTTAGAAAATGCGGTCTAGGATAATGCGTAAAGTCTAATTGAGAGATCATCGAGAGTTAATTGTATAATAAATTATTTTTTTCTAATTGTCCTCGCTAAGATTTTTAAAAAAATATGATGATAAACATTTTTTTATCACCATATTATTTTTTAATTTAAAAAAAATTATTCCAACCCTTAACTGAAATTAAATAATAAATACGTTTTCATGTAACTAAAGTATCATCATTGTTATCATTATTTCATTATTAATTTTTGTTTATTTTTTATTTTGTTTTTAATACGTAATCAAACGTTATTAATCTATTTTTTTTAAATAATTTTACCTTTTTGTTAAATCTATTTTATAATTGGTGTGTAAATGAGTTAAATTTTGTTATTGTTCTGATTTCACTCTTAGAAGTACTGGATGAATCTGTCTCCTTTAGCACTGACTTTAATCTGGTTATGGAAGACAGAGAACATCTTTTCACAAAACAAATTACTGAAAGATTGAGTTGTAAAAATATATTTTATGTACTTTTTATTCACAAAATATATGAGTACTTAAAATAAATAATAAAATATATGAATATATATTGGCTTACTAAAAACGCAAAAAAAACTATAAAATGACAAAATTGTTTAATTTTAAGTTTAATTACGAATATATTATTCTTGACCGTGATCTTCAATTGACATTTAGTTAAAGTTAGGTACTAGATTTATTTTTAAATAGTGTTTTTTTAAGAATATTAGAATTACATGATATACACGTTTTTGATTACTTATCTTAAATAAGGAAATGAATGGTATTTTCTGAAACCGATTGGTGAATTAATTAATTAAGTGGTTAAAAAAACAATGTTAAATAATATAAAAGTGAATGTTGTTTTTGCTAATATAAATTTTTAAATATAAATATTTTATGACACAATTTTTTTTTTCAAAAACACCTTAACTTGTTTATGTACATAATTATCTTCTACATTTATTTATTCACCAGTTATAAAATCTTGTTATAATCATCCACAATCATTAATTGCAACCAATGCAAAGTGGATGATCACAAACCTTCAACCCAAAACTAGCCAGCAGAGCTTGAATTGCATCAGCCGTACGGTATCGAGTATTATCATGAAGAAGAATACTGTCTCGAGGAAGTTTTTTCTTCTATTTTAGATGACTTGTCGTAATCTTTTAAGTATCTTGCAGTACTCGTTGGTATTTATTATATTAATGTTGTAATTTTTGGTTTGAATTCCACTTCAACACGCTCGTTGAATTGGCTAGTAAATCATCGCTGTGAGATTTAAAATTAAAAGATTTCAATTTTTATGTTGTTATTATGAGTGTTGGTATGATGCCTTCGAGTGATTGATTTGCTCTCTAGGATGCAACGAGATACCCAACTATTGTTACCAGTAACATTTCAATTAATTAAGTAACTTATCATCATCTGCTCCAATGCTGCAAAAAAGTAAGTTCTGATCCCATTCTGTACTTTGTACATTCGACGTGATTTTGTGTAGTGTGTTCATTTTCAAGGCGCGTAATGTTCCTAAAAATACGTATTATTAGACCAACTTTAAATTAGAGAGTATACTACGCATTAATATATATATATATATTAAAAAAAAAATTGCATTTGTGGTAAATAAAAGATTTCAATGTTTATTTAGTTAATTACACAATTTCCATTATTAGCTATAACTGCTAGTTCTTTTGTGGTCAGTTGAACGTTTGCATTCACCATGATCCGGAGTTGCTCATTATAAATTTCGGTAGATCGTCCAGTGCGAGGGTCATCTTTCAGTCATAAATTCCCCGAACGAAACGCGCTAATCCATATACGACTCGTTCGAGCGTTTACGACATTTTCACAATACTCTTCACAGCAGTTGCGTTGTTTTCATACAACATACAATTTTAATTTTAATTTATTTATTTAGACTTTATTGACATACATATTTTTGCTGTAACAGATGTGAATATACTATAATATTACAAGAAAAACATAAGATACAATTATATTGCAATTAAATACTCGAAGTTTATTGTGTGGGATGGAATAGACTCCACCTCTGATATGTACAGCGCTGTCCTGGCTACTTTTCTAGACTGAAGTCTGTGTTAAAGTAGACAGTTTTTTTTCGTGCTATTGTGGTGTTATTTAATAAAAATTCGACAAAAATAAAAAGAAAAATAATTAAATAAAAATGTAGTGGGAGTATTGTAGAACTAGTGAATAGTGTAGGTACTGTATAATGATTATGTTAGAATGTTGGATAGCCATGCTTCTGATTGCTCTCTACCCGATTGATCCATATTTGTGTAAAAAAAAATTCTTGAAAGTGTCTTAACTGGAAACTGGTTAAATCAGGTAGAATGTGTCCCTTTTAAAAGCAATGACAAAAAAAAAGTTTGTAGATAAAGGATAATCATTTACACCACATCTTAATAAGTACAATAACTTTCGCGTCAATCCAATAAATATCTCAAAACTTTATCTGATAATTGTGTAAGCATGGAGAACGCAATAAAAAAATAAATACGACGTCAGCCGCTGTCCTGGCGGGAAATGACGGAAAAGTAATTTTCTAGTCATTTATTTTCAAACACTCGGATGATAGGTTTGACAAGGTGTTTGTCCAAAGCGGGGAGAAATCTGGCCTCCATTTGGGAGCGTGGCATTCCAGATATTTGAAATAACTTTATTTGTCAGTGTCAACACTCGCTTTATTGTTCCACAGTAATAAACCGTTTGATGGAAATTCGGCTCCTTCATGGTATTGTTGACAAGAACGTTGAGAAATGAAATTTCTGTTTCTAATTATTTAGCAATCATTTCGTTTACGATTGAAGTGGGCGTTGTTTCGATTCTTTGTCACGAGAGACTTGACAAATGGCACTTTAATTTGTCTCTGAGACAAATTATTATTTTAATAATGTAAATTAATTAAATTATATTATTTATTTACTACCAGGCATGTTAAAAAATACGAAAAAAGAAGAACCATATAAGCAAAAAAAAATTCAAATCGTGGAGCGCAATTGCATTCAGTACATCATCCGCTAAGGAGCTCTCAATAATCCAAGCGACGGAGGTAAGTATTTCGGTCGATTGGAAATCTACCCAAAAATAGGAAGAACAATAACATCGGACCAGCTACTATCATTCTACTATGATAGTGTTCATTCTGCATACATGACTATATTATCAATAGGAAACCCGAGAACAACAGCTGTCGAAGGCATTCACGGGAACAAGAACATTAACCTACCATTTAGCGTTCAAACAGTGTAAATTTATTTGTGCATCATTCGGCAATAAACGCAACAGATTGTCCACTTTCACTTTATCAACCTGCTATAGCCGCAACGCCAACACCTGTACTCACACGCATGCTCCATAATATTAATATTCACTGCGACATTCATATACATGCGTGAGAATTCAAAGAGGATTAGGGCTCTCTGTCTCATCTTAGACAATCCTTGTGGTATACTTAACCCTAGACATCAGTCGCTCCATCCGAGTGACTCTCACAATTACACACAATCAAATACAATCCCTGTAGTTCGTTAATCTATTCACATACACCATTAACTCAAGTAATTTAATGTATGGGAGTTTAACTTATATACGTGTTTGTTATGTGAAATAAGAATATTTAGATAGGAATGGAAATCTGCTCCAAGTCGGTTTATCATTCTGTGTTTGTGTAAGTCACGAGGTTTAACTCTATTATGTGTGAGGGTAGGCAGGAAATACTAACAGTAATGGTGATATAACAAAAACGATACTTCTGCTTACATTAAATTTATGGTTAAGGTTACAAAAGGTTATTAAAATATATCTTTTGAAATGCGCGACGGCATCTGGTGTTCGAAGCGAACACCGCCTAACGACGGATAGAGAGTAGCTTAGCTTGGGTTTTGTGTATTTAATAAATATTTTTATAAATACACAAAATAAAATCTAAAATGAATCTTTAGTATCTAATATTGTACTGTGGTTATGTTAGGTTATGTAAAATACCTAATATTACTAATCACTGTACATCAAAACATATAGTCAGGAATAAAATAGTGCATTCTATTGTAGAGTCCACGTTTTATAACTTTGCACTTTTTAATACAATGATACAATTGTGTATAATACACAGAGTGTATCAGTGTATTAGAAGTTACCCTTACAGTGATTGGTTGACGGCGCCGGTCAGTATGCAACTAACTTTCGAGGTGGGCGCACGCATATTAGTTCATTGAAAATACGGCGACCACAATTCATCTTTCAAAGTCGTAAAACATCGTGTCCGTAATCTTGAAATAATTCGTCAATGGAGTATTTCTTGAACACACCTTTGTGCATTGCTACTAGCCGATATAATTAATTTTTCAAATGAAATGCCAGGGCCAAAATTATATCAGCTAATAGTAACTAATGCACATAGGTCTGTTTAAGGAATACGCAATTGATAAATTATTTCAATATTACGAAAACGACGTCTTACGACTTCCACCGTACCATCCAGACCTTATTCCTATGAAAAAGGTTTGGACAAGTATTAAGAGATATGTGGATTTTATGAATTTTCATGACATTGCATTCTGTCAAAATGTTGGTCAACGAGTATATATATATTGTAACACTACAAAATTAATGTCACGTTCACTTTAGTAATCACGAATAACGCCCTCATGTTGGTGATACGAGCGGGCTTCAAGGTTATAAAAACGGTCGTAGTCTACGGTTGAGATGAATTTAATGTTTCGCTCGGAGCTGTCAGATACGCGGCTTGCTATTTATCAAGAATCCAACATGTAATCGAAGGGTAAATACTTTGATTATAATTTACTGTAATTTATTTTGACCTGATCGCATGGTGCATGATCTTTTCAGGGAACAAGATTGTTTCCCTATGGTCTACATTCATTTTCATTACATTATTATTATTCAACAATTCTTTCTACTAATTCTATTGCGTCGGCTTGAGATACCGAGATAACTAGCTACGACGATGGGTCACGGTGATGCTCTACTACGATGGGATGTACACGTACAGGCATGGATTTGGAGGTTATGTCATATTTTATAATATTCTAAATTTTTGTATCACCAGCCTGCCCTGAAGAACGTTGAACTCACGTGTTCTCCGCTGACTAGCCGACGAAGAGGATAGAACGCCGTCCTTTACCCTCACAATATATTACATCACGGTCACCCTATAGCTGGAGTGCAAAAGTATAAAGCGTTTACTCTACATATCACGTATCACATAAGACTTTTATTAACACACCAAAAATTATAAAATTAAGTCTTCCTCTTCGAAAACTAAAAATGTTGTTAAAAAATATTTAAAACCCTAAATTGACAATGTGACAGTAGATAAAACAGTCCCATTTACGCTGCGTTACGTTTTATGATTTCCACTGTCTTTTGCGTTGGGTGTTGACATAAAGGATCCACTTCTCGTTTCTGGTAACAACACGACAGAAAAAATTCAGATATCTCCCCAATCAACGATGATTGGCATATTGAAGCGCGCAGCGAGATTTACCTCAGACAATTTGTGAAGCGCCCGCGAACATTTTCCATTTCTTTCAAATGTCTGTGTCTAACTAACTTATCGTCACGTGGTTTCTCCGCGGGGATATGAAGGTCGGATGGAATGCCGCACTTTTCTGTTCTGACGTACGACTCTCGCCTCATTCAAATTCAAACTTATTTTCAAGCAACCTCGCCAGTTAGGCAGACTTCTTACAATAATGTATTTCTTTGCCTGGTTTCATCACCTATTGCATAAAATATTTGTTTAACATGACAAAACAATTCTGGAAACAAACTCTTATTATATCGATTTTTTTTTAAATTTTGTTTCAAACGTAGATAACAATATTATTCGAGAATCTGTGTGCATGCTTCATCTACCTACAGATAAACAAATATATGATGCCCCATGTATAACATTTCCTATATGCCGCATTAACGGCTAAAAAAGAATACCTGTGTGCTCTACTCGCGACTGAATTCCCACGTTCTTTCGTATCTGAGAACACGTGTCCTTAGTTATAGTATAATGACGAATTTATGTCACGTCCGCCATATAAAGTACACAAGTAAATGTCACGAAGGCAGAAAACCTACCTACATAAGATGCCGGTAAATATTACGTAACCAGTTCTCTTGAATAAATCCAACGTGAAACAATTTGACTTTTTGTTGACGAAATAAAACTAAACCTGCATAGCATCTTTTTAAATGCTCATCTGAAGGTTAATATTTTCTTACCAACAAGGACTTCGTGTCATAATTTAACATTCAATTTAATGTTTACAAGTCATCATCACGTGGTTACGATCCATTAAAAGTCTTTACCTTCTCAAGTAGAATATTTCCCAAAAGGGCCAAGGTGTCAGCAAGACGTTACCATCTTCCTCTATCTTGTGTCGCTTCAATACTTTTTGACTTATCGAGACCTAATCTGTCATTATACCATTTTTGTAGCTGATAATCATAGCTTAGTTTAGGGCGACCCGCCTTTTATTCATATTTGCCAAGAATATACATCTTGGTAGTCATTTCTATGGCATTTTCAAGACAATATATTTCTATATGCAGAAGTGAAAGATCCATGCTGAGGGTCTCCCTTGTCTCGGCACTTCTCACTCGGTCCAATAATGTGACTCCCGCTATGTATCTAAGATAACTCATTTTGGCGGGCAGAATTCTTGATCTCACACTCTCCGTAAGGATCGATATTTGGTGACCATATAAAGGGTGTTTCAATAAGAATAAGCTGATTTGATTTTTGGCAATGATTTGTGAGTCAATTGGTTCAGTTGTTGCGCACTGCGTGCGACGTAGATAGTGTTGTCTGCAGCTATGATTTCACGCACGGCTTCAATGTTTTCATCTGAGCGTCATTCATGGTGACGTATTGGTCTTCGTATATCACAAACATAGCTTCTTCTCACAATTTTGCCGTTAAATATTGCATTATCCGTTTAGCATGTGGCAAATTTGTTTTTGGCTAATGAAGAAGAAATGTTACAAAAGCTTTGAGAATAATTTGCGAAATAAAAAAAATAGATTAGCTCGGATCAGTGCAATGCTAAAAGATCTAAATATGATGACCATTTAAAATAAAATTAAAAATAGATGCAAATGCAGAAAAAAAAAGAACATCATACAAGAAAGAATAGACAGACTGAGAAGAAAGAAGAAAAGATAGACTGAGACTGCCATTTAGGAAAAGGCTAATACTCAAAAATCGATGATATACAGCGCGATGAGATACAAAATATGAAATGCCAGAAGATTTAAGAACGGAGAAGATACTACAATGAAATTAAGCAAATATATGCCAGATAAGTTGTAATAAAAAGGAACATTTTGATCGTGTTTATATTAGAGTATATAGTTATATATACACCATATTAAGAATTTATAAATAAATATGATGTCCTTGGATTGTACCGGTGTGTGTGTGTGTGTATGTGTGAATGCATATGTATGTGCGGATATAAATAGTGGTCGCACACGGGGCGCGGGCCTCTTTTCTACGCTACCGTTATCTCGTTAAGAGTTGTACATCTTGTATATCAATTGTATCTCACTGTAATAAATACTTAATTATTACAGTTTTACTCAGACCTTCAACAGTACCGAAGTGTATAACGAATATGTACTAATACTCAAGTACATAACAATAAATAAATGGTGACCGAAAATTACATGTAATCTTTTTTCAGTACACACAATTAATCCATTACTTCAATAATATATTTTAAATCAATACGTAATAATTGTTGAATACTATCTACATGATAGTTGTCAGGTAGATACTTCCAAAAAGTAACGCTAGAGAAATAGTGGTAATTTTAAATCAATACGTAATAATTGTTGAATACTATCTACATGATATTTGTCAGGTAGATACTTCCAAAAAGTAACGCTAGAGAAATAGTGGCAATTTTAAATCAATACGTAATAATTGTTGAATACTATCTACATGATAGTTGTCAGGTAGATACTTCCAAAAAGTAACGCTAAAGAAATAGTGGCAATTTTAAATCAACTACCTCTAGTTGGGACACCGTAGGTATAGTAAACTGGGCCTATACACAGCTTTAAACACAGTCAGTTTGGTTTTGACATTTAACACGGATTTTTTTATCACCACAGTATAAAGGGAACGTATAACACCATCTATACATTATATATTAAATCCTCGTTTGGGCAAAGATAGTCACAGTCCGAAATTTATGTATATTAACTTTTGTAGGCAATGTTCATAAATCAAGAGGAGTTTACCCGTTATACAAGACCACACAGAACGAGAATTTCACTGTTACTATGTGACCTGGAACAATAATTACATTTCTGAAGCGATGGAACACTTTAACTAATTAACTTACCATCGGGGGTAGGCAGAGAAGACAAAACGCCACACTCTTCTGTCCTGACACACAATTCTCGCCTCATTCACATTCATACAAGCTCGCCGATTGTTGAAGCTTCCAACAGCGAACATCCTCTACTTCTGGTGCCATCAACACTTGCATCATATATATGTTTTACCTTTCTCTCCCCATTCATTCGTTAGTTCCAGAGTTCTTCATCCCGCACCCAAGAAATTAATTATTTCTGCAGAAGATATGAATATAATGCAAATTAGGATTTGTCACAAGATTAGTAGAAATTGATGCACTAGTAATTAAACTATTTTTTTTACCCAGTATCTTATTATGGATTTATTAATTTATTCCAGACTAAATTAATTAACTCGTTCTATGGCTAGCAACGGAATCCTGGTAGCCGGTTAAAAATCTACCCCCGATTAGCGTGGCCATCCGCTAGGCCTGTCTCTATGCGAATAAATTGTCTCCGCGCCGCGCTTGGTCTACGATCGCTTAAACCTACCGCGCATGTGCGAAAGCGTTGCCATTATTCAAAATTTTATTCTCCACCCGAATTATTTAGATGATTAAAATAATTTAACTTTACTAATGGATTTATAACGTTACAACCAATATAAAATAATTTAAGAAGAATAAAGGAATTACTCACAGCGTACAAGAACAGTAGCCCTTCATTAAGAATGTAGACATATAATTTATTTAGTCTGGTGCTAATTGAAAAAATGCTGTACAAAGCATACTTTAATGAGAATCCTTCTAACTTTGTTTATCTAATCATCACTTTATTTACGACTAAACTGTTTTATTTTAAATGCCCTCTGAGGCACCCCTCTCGCCCCCACTCTGCTGCCTCCCGCCGACGGTATCATCACCGGATCAAGGTCATGTATCCATCTGATCACCGCGGGGACCGGGGGGTCCCACTTCATGCATAATGCCTTGCTGTGGACTGCCTCGTTAAATATAACATCCCTTATATATTTTGGAAATAAGTAAATACGGGTAGTATCCCACTGCATCGTCGGTTCAAAATACACGAATATATAATTTGTTTCTTACTTTGTGGCAACATTTTATATAAATAATAAAAAAACATATTTTTGTAGAAAGCAATCATTTTGTGGTTTGACATATTTGTTTAAATAAAATTGCCCTACCGCTATGACCTAATTCTTTATATTCAAATAAATGTATCCATTAGCCCCATATTAGGTATGTTTCCTTTAAAATTAATGAAATATCCATCAACACTGTGTTTTCCCTTCCCTTAATGTTCCGTCTATCTGTATATGTATTATGTCTCTCTCTTTCGCATATTATTTTATATTCTGTCTCTCCTGATGTTATATCTATTTGTATATGTATGTCTTTCTTTTTCACGTGTAATTTTAATGTATAAGTATACTCTTTTTATATTTATTGTTAGTTTTAAATACGTCCTGACGAAGCTTGAGCTAAGCGAAAGCAGTTGGTGTGTAATAAAATTCGTGTTTTCATACAAAGTGGTTGTGTTTTATTTAATAATAATAAGGAAACACTTTTTAATACCACTACAAATAATTGTTATAATTAGATAACAGATGACTTCAACGTGGGGGTGGAAGAGAACTTCATACAGGGGACGGAAGAGAAGAGTAGGTTTTATATAGGAACAACTTTAAAATTGGATAATTGAATAAATTTATTTGATTATTTAGTATCTGGATATTATTATTGATTAATTTATTAATATCTAATATTATGCTTCTAAATTGTTGTTGCGTAAACCAACTTCATTTTTGTGTAACACTTGTTCCCCTCTATTCTTATTAAAGGCATGGTTAGAATTAATTAAGTATTCTCTCCCACCCCCTACTTGATACTTTGTCCCACTGTGATATGCTGTTGCTTCTTATCCTACTATTTAAATATCTGCACTTAGTTTAGTCTATACTATATTGTCCTGAAAAAGGTTGAGTTCACCTGAAACTAGTTGACTTTAGTGTATGCACATAATAATGTGCTTTAAAACTTAATTTTATATTTTTAAATCATTATTTGTTGCCTTGTATTTTAGGTTGAATTATCGTATTAATACGTGTTGTAAATATAGTACTAGCCACAAATGTCTACGATCAATGAATTATCTTAAAGGTCACAATACGTTTCCAATCGCAAGATACTCAGAGCATTATTCGCGTATAGCAAACCAGTGACTTTCACGCGATAATAAACCACACTGCTAACCCTTCCCAAACCATGCAGTAACACAAGTCTACAGCTCTAATTAAATCTGTAATATTTCGGTAAATATACGCAACATACACTTCATATTTTAGTTAATTTGATGGAAAATATTTTAGTTTAGAAATGCCTAGTGAAAAATCAATTATGTAAGGCGAATCCTACAAAAATAATTATTTTTAATTCATTCCGTTAAAAAATTAATACGTTGACAAAAATATCATTTGTGGCAAAATAGAAAGAAATCACTCATTAATTTCACAGTGAAAACAATAACAAACATACGAATATAATGATGTCTCTTTCTCACTATTTAAATGAAGATAGATAAAAAGGAAGGTTGTATTATACAATGCAACCTCCGATACAGAACTTGATGAATACTCCGAATTATAATAATACTTTTTTTTTTATATTTAATGCTCAATACATAAAATAAATGTATGGCATTAACCATTTTTTCGCATTTTAAAGGTTAATAGAACTCAAATTTTTTACGGTAACACGAGTTGACAGCATGGCTGCGTACGTGTATTTTATATAACGGTATGGTAAAGGTTAACTGTCAACCACACACATCTCGGCTAGGATAGAAATAACATGTGGTTTGAAATGAATTATTATACCTCGTATGAAATGAGACCTGTAACGGAAACTCTGCGATACTATTGTTTATTGTTTCCACGTGAAATGGAATGACAAGACAGAGTCGAGAAAACTCAAACCTGTGGAAGTTCGCCGACTAGATGGATGGACCTATAGAAGTCTCCAAACATAATTGGTTGTGATGTCATCATTACCATAGCGACCATGACTATTCTACCAAGAGCAAAATGGCCTTAATATACTGGAGGATTGTCTTGATACAAGCCTAAATAATCAACGTGCTTGTATAAGAAGATGCATGAATGTGTATGAGGCGAGAGATGTGTGTCAGAACAGAATAGTTTTGCCTACCATCGCGGGGAAACGGCGTGATGGTAATTTAATTAGTTAGCAAAATGTCTCTGTTCACGATTGAGATTTTCGACTCGAGACAATTTTTGAAATGCGTATTTTGCTCCCATGAAATTCTTTGAATACAACTCTCAGTTTTCATAATCTACGTATACATCATATCTCATATATCTATTTGCCATCTAACGCCGATTTTAAATCTCCTCCGCAGTTGAAACTGATTAAATATTTGAACTTGAATGCCGTATTTTTGTATCGTCGGTGATTTAAATCCACTATCAGCATCGCCATTCCTATTCGATGAACGACACGAGCGACATCTGAGTTGAGGACGCAAGCTGCAGCAAAAAGCAGTCGCCCGACACGACGGGTCCCGCCCGGCTCTCTGGCGCCGCTATCTTGTGTATTCTTCCTGTTCTATCCTTTGACCGAATAAAAGACTCTACACCAAGCGTTTAATTCTCACTATCTCATATATATTAATGTCTAATGGCTTGTGCTAACTTTTAATAAAACATAATTGAACGAACTTATGGTAGTTTTATTAACCGTTTGTATATACGTGTTGGAGCTCGCTGTCTAGTCGTTTACATTGCTTTGAATTTTTGTCTCTTTCTATAAATCTCAAGCCGATCTCTGAGTTCATCTTTAGATCAAAATCTCAACAATTGTACATTGAAATGTATTTCAATTAAATCTCTGAGATTATCTTATCGTGTCTCCTTCCATGAACACGGGCCTACACGAAAAAAAAAAAGAAATGGAATAGTCTTTAGCAATAATGAGTCATGATGCCTGGTCCAGTTTTATTGGGATACTAGCACCTAGCACACCCTAGCATTAAACCCTTGGACAGCAATATCACTAATGCTGAGCAATTAAGTATTCAAAATAGGTTGTCCACGATCTGTCTACAGGGAGGCTATTTCTGGCGTCTCTATTATGGGTCTTACCTTTAGTTATCCCAAAGGTCTTTCCCAGGATGTCTAGTTCGTGAGCCCCCAAAGGTTGGTTGAAATCAAAATCGGTTTACTTATAATATGTTATGTGAACGAAGTTACCAAAATGTTGTATCGTCTTATAAGTATTCCCGCTATTTTATGGTTTCGTAACAAAAAATGATATACAGTTCGATAGCATCTTCTGCTTTAAAACATCAGTGTCACCGTTCTGTGTGTCTTATAGTTTTTCTTAATGCTTGAGCTTAAATAATGAATTGTCAAGTCGAGAAAAACGAACATTTTCATCACGTATGTTCCTCTTTTTGCCCTTGATCTACGTTAAATAGTTCATCCAGGAGATCAACTGGGAAATTCTGCCACTCTTCAGTCTCGACCGTCAAATGATTACCTTTTTGGTCACTTTCTAATCAAATGCGTGGCGCTACGTTCAACAAAGATGATGATCTCAGCAATTGGCATCCGCAAATTGATTAAAAGATGGGACGAAGTCCTAAACAATAATACATCATAGATTGAAATGTTATAATTTTTAAAGAAATAACAGAGACAAAGCTGATTTATTTTTATTATATTTAATTTTAATCGTCTCTATGATATATCTATTATTTCTTTAATAACTAATTAGTAATTATGTGTTCTTGGACATATTCAAATATTGTAATTTATGTTTGAAAAATTGATTTTATAATAAATAATTGAACAAACCTTATTAGATAACGCATTATTTAAGCTAGGTATAGCCTTACAATATTGCATGTGGTAGATAATAGGATATTATCGTACAACATAAAGTTAACCTTTCATCTGCGATGATATAACATGAATTGACATTGCCTCTAATTATGTCATATTTTAATTACTCCACCGTAATACATTTATATATTGAATAAAATAAATAAATAAATGTTTTGTCGAAGAACCTGACATGACTTTGTCAATACGTGTATGTGTACGTGCGGAGTGGTGTGGACGGCGCAGTGCGCGGGGCGCGGGGTGCCGGATGCCGATCGTCACTTTAGTGGCAGAGCGTGCGCTGGCCGAGTTAGATGTGTTTTATGCGTCCTTATGCTGTCGTTTGTGATGATCAATATTTTTCTCATTTTTAACACTTTTACACAATAATTGATATATATTTTCACGTATATATAAACTGTTATTTTAATGATACACTGAGTTTACAGTACCGGTACGCGCGTTTTTATTTTAGCACCGTAAGGAAAAGGTTAAGTATGATAAGTTAGATTGTCCTCATATCCAGGAGCACTTCTGCAGGCAATGAAAGTCGAGTACAAAATGGTATCTATCCCCGTTGCCGTTGTCCTTAGTGGCACCTTATATTGAGAATATAGTGTATCCCCGATTTTTCCCAAAAAAAATTTTTTTTATATTGAATGAGTGCCGTGAGTTTAAAATTTAAATAAAATATCAATTTGCAAGTTATAGTACTATAAAGTTGCCATAATAATGTCTCAAATTTGACATATATTATATGGATAAAGCGTTAACTTTTCAGATTCCTGATAAAGGTGTGAAACAAATAGCTGTAATCTACTTAAAAATGAGCAAAGATGACCCTTAAGTCAAAAATATAAAAATTTCATTCACTTTAGAGGTTTATGAAATACAATAATGTAATAAAAATAATACCATTTTATAATCAATGAAAAAATCATTTTCATCATTCTAATAAATAATAAATACAAAGTCACTAAAGATTTGTCCAATCTTAAAATACAGCGAAACCCCGCTATTCGTACACTGTTTACAGGAGACTTTTTTAATTGTGATTTGTACGAATGTCAAATCAATTTATCAAAAAATAAATTATTTAAAGTTGAAATAATGCATTCTTGATCACAAATTCACCGGGAAGATGGCGTAAAGAAGGATGCAGTCAAGTTGCTACAAATTCCGAACTGGAGAACCGAGTCACCGAGAATTGGAGAATATGGAATGAATGATTCAGGAGGCAAAGAATTAATATGGGCTGCGGGGCCATTGAAGATAAAAGAAAGATAGCAAAAAAAAAATTAAACAGAGGATGTCCGCAAAAGATCTGACACGACCAGATAAACTAGAGGATTTAATAAGACCAAGAGTAATATTAATTTATATTTAATATAGTACCAACATACATAATAATGTATTTAAATAAAAAATACTTTTTTATGTAGCATAAATAGTACATATGAAAATAAATGTAATTAATTGCTTTACTAGACGTGGTCTGTTCTAAAGCAATTACCTGTACAGTTTTTAAAAGTTGTAAATGTTAAGGTACAATCGTTATAAAGTAAGGTAAGTAAGTATAATGTAAATGATAAAAAGTTATGTAAGAAAAGAATAATCAGAAGTTATAAAATGTTATTGTGAAAAAAGTTATAAAACTACTATTATCTGTAATACACAATAGTCGGAGACAAAAATTGTCGATAGTTAGGTTAGCACAAATGACAAATTAGTTTCATTTTGCTTTTTACCCACACCAAGTAACCACTTTGTTATTTTCGATTTAAAATCGTTAAAATCTGGTGGCAATTTGTTAAATATTCGCGGAGCACAAAATAAGAAAGTTCGT
This sequence comes from Eubasilissa splendida, assembly GCA_031772225.1. NCBI lineage: Eukaryota > Metazoa > Arthropoda > Insecta > Trichoptera > Phryganeidae > Eubasilissa > Eubasilissa splendida. Next base: position 23,981,646 of record CM062857.1, on the reverse strand, counting down.
TGAGGGAATTTGGTATTCATTTTTGGCACTGAAAAGTATCCTAAGACTTTGCTCCTAGATTTCTTTTCATTTGATCGTGGAAGTATAGTTAATTTTTTTAGATAAGTAGATTAGAACATTCAATATTTATGTAAAATTTTATTCGTTAATATTGATATACATATGAAGAATGATGTTACTATTAGTGATGAAAAAAAACGCTACTCTTGACTCGCTGGTGTGATTGTGATTGATATTCGATAATATCAGTGATTGGAAACTGTGACTGTGATCACAGTTTCATTACTAATACGCGTGCTCAGCACGATATCACAATACACGACATAATTAAAAAAACATAATTTTGAGCGTATTTACTTACATTATTCAAACCTAATTTACGTAAAAAACATATTCTAGTATATATAATTAATATATATCTTATTAAATTTCGTCATAAAGAGAATGAAGCCCCTTTAAAAATGTGAGTTTATTTTTCGAGTAAAATTCTCAGTATTTCGGGTCAAATACGTAAAACATTTTGGCAGAATCTACTAGATGGCACTTATCACGAATTATAACGTATTTTCTTATATTATTCAAACTTAATTTGCGCAAAGGGAATATATAATTTAAAATCGTCACAAAGATAATGAAAACCCTTAAAAAATGTGAGTATATTTTTCGGGTCAAATTCTCAGCATTTCGGGTCAAATGCGTAAATAGTTTTGTCAGAATCTACTGGATGGCGCTTATCACGAAATATAACGTCATTCCTTCATGAATATTTTCATTTCATTTGTACATGCGCCGAATCACAAATCAATAAATAAAAAATAAGACTAATCACGAATCACGGTATTTCCAGATATTCAATCACTGATAGTGAGTGTGACTCAAAGATATCAGTGATTGACTCACGGTTTGTGATTTTGAGCTGATCACTATTTACTATATATATATACGTATATACAAGTATATATGTGAAGGAATCATTTTTCCATCTGACGTCAGTAGAATGGAAAATGAAATTGTTCTTTAAAAGCAAGCTTTACCTTACTTTTTGAACAGAATAAGAAAATTCTAAAACTAGATACAAAATTGACTTTCTGGCTTTCAAATATATAATGTACCTCATGCACCGTGGCCCATGCAAGTAAATCTTGACATAATTGAAAGGAACGCACTAAATCTTTAATGTATTAAAAAATATGTACTGATAGCTCCAACCTTTTTACTTGTGCTTTTAAATTGATGAACGAAGGGAAGCAACGGCTTGCGCTGAAACGTCAGTACCACGCTAGGGATAGCAAAATCTGAAGTAATAATAATACTGGATATAACATTTCCGTTACAATGTAGGGTAACACTATAACCCCAGTAAATATATGGTAATATATATATAAATATTTTTTTAATATTCTGTTTATCAAAATGTCGTTAAAGACACTGAATGGCTTCGACAACTGTAGTTCCCAGGTTTCCTATTGATAACATGATCTGATTGAGCCCGCTGATGCTCTGGCGTCGTAGCTGGTCCAATATTGTTATTTTACTGGGTAGATTTCCGACCGACCAAAATGCACACTGATTATTAAGATCTCTTTACCGTACGGTGTACAGGATGCAATTGCGTCTTGCCTTTTGTTTTGCGCGCTCTTCAATTTCCGAAAAGGGCGGCAATATTCGTACACATAAATAACCAATAACAAGAACAAGAAATTCAAAAATATTTTAAGACAATCGGGGAAATAACATGCTACAGAATACACTTTTTTATAATAGAGAATTAGAAAAACTATTTAAATAAAAATATACTTTATGTAATTAATTGACGAATGACTAAATTACTGCGAAAAACAACATTGAACAACAAATCAGGTGAAACGCAACAGTCCTCGTCATTCATCTGCATATATTATGCGTTCAATAATGCGTGTCTATTAACCACGTATAATACATTTTCGCTTTTAAAAATCATTAAAAAATATTCAGGTTATTTTAATGATTGAAAAAAATACCATAAGACTATTACACGACGGCACTATAGTAAGATAACGACAATTTTTCGAACTTACATGTTTCACTTTCAAATTGATACATCTGTTATTCCATTATTTGAAAGCAATGAACTTTATACGTACGGAATCTCCAATACCTCTGAGTTAAATCCGATATGAGATGTCAGAATTAATTAATTCATTCATTTTTATTAAATTTTAGATACATAAAAAAACAATTTTATCGAAAAATATTGTTGTTGCGCTATTGGGATTCGAACCTAGATCTATTTTACAATCCGGGGAAGGTGCATTATCAACTATGCTACAGTGATAGTAATTTTGACGGCAAATTTTCTTTTGCTAACGGTTTACTCAAAGGTATTTTTGATTCCGTTAAAACAACGTAGATGGCTTTCATATAATGGAACGATAGATGTATTCATTTCAAAAAGTGTAACATATAGGTTCGAAAATTTGTAGTCAAAAATAATGTCGCTGTAGCATAGTATATGTATGTCTTTCTAATTTATTCATTTAATTAGTATTTAAAATATCACAGACCTATGTTCTGTATAATACAATACAATAAAAATGTGTTCTCTTAATAACAACTTATATATTTTTAAAGAGAACACATTATTTTTGTGAAGTTATAGTTTTTCAGAACACAATAGGTCAGCGCACTTCCCTGGACAGGAAGGGTTCCTGATTTGAATCCGGGTAGCAACAAAAATATTTTTTCGATAAATTGATTTTATTAGTATATTATCTTTTTACGTTTAATAAGTATTAAAATATTTCGTTTATAACAAATTGTTTTTAAAGACCCCCAAATAGAAATGATCTTAAATTATTGGGGTAAATATTTTTAAAACTAACACTACTGAGTTTTTATAATTGTTTCAACAAAATTATATATATTTCGGGGTAACGGAGTTACCCCGCATACTAACAGATGGAAGTTTTTTGATATCAAAAGATTCCCAATCCCATAGTATCTCCAAGTATAAACATAAAACCTAACACGAATTGTGTGTTCAACAAATAAATTATTGTAACAGTGTTTTCAGCGGAAATTACATGTCATCGATATAGGAAGCATTTTTTGGTAAAAATAATCCTATAATTTGTTTCCGTTTCCGTTGACAGCTTTCTTCGATATTTTTTTAAACAAAATTAATGGCGTTATTATTTACACCAACTTAGTACAAATTTGAAGCGTACATTATAAATACGTGATTATTGTATGGTGGAAAGGGGGTTGATTCAACCCTTGAACTAAAACATAAATATAAACGAATGTAAATATATATATATATATATAAAGGGTGATTTTATAGAGGTAAAAATCGTGGTAATTGCCATGGTATTAGGTATTAGAAAGATCAGCCAATAACGCGCTGATTGTTAGCTTCCAAGTCGTCTATCGTCTCTGGTTTATCGGCGTAGACTAGAGACTTAATTATTCAAAACATAGGTCTGTGATGTTTTAAATACTAATTAAATGTATTCATTTTTCCAATCCGGGGAACTATGCTACAGCGACGGTGTTTTAGACGACAAATTTTCGAACCTATATAGCTGGGGCCGCATATCGGCCACAACGCGACGAATGTTGGCTTTCGTGTCGTCAATTATCTCTAGTTTATTGGCGTGCACTAGTAACTTTACATATCCCTACAGAAAATAATCCAAAGGTGTTAAATCACACGACCTTGGAGGCCAATTCACAGGTCCATTACGCGAAATTATACGCTCATCGAATGTTTCCGTCAATAAATTGATTGTAGCGCGCGCTGTGTGGTATGTTGTGCCGTCTTGTTGAAACCACAGATCTTCCATATTAATGACATTCAATTGGGGGACGAAAAAATCAGTAATCATGGACCGACATTAACGTTCTGGACGACATCATTTTTAAAGAGACAACAGCTTCTTTGGTGTGCACAGTACGACGTCTCTGCGGACGTGTACTATCAATTAGCAGTTGTGCAAAACTTTCTAGGAAATCATAAATCCTTCAACCACCGCAACATGGCGGGTGAACTATTACAGTCGTACAAGCACATGGGGTGTAATATGTCCTCCAAAATTAATTTCTTGCATTCACATCTGGATTTCTTTTTAGACAATCTCGGCTCCGTTAGTGACGAGCATGGAGAACGCTTCCACCAGCAAATCTCAGTCATGGAAAACAGGTACCAGCAACAATGGAATGCAATAATGCTCGCAGACTATTGTCGGATGCTAAAAAGAGATGTTGCGGATGCTAAACAGAAGGAAAATAACAAATACTGGCTAAACTTCACAATATCACCAATTACTCTAATTTGGTTCATTGTTTGAGTTGATAGTTGAGGCCAATTTATGTATTTTGTATCTATGCTAAACGTAATTTGGTGTTATGTATGAATGAAGCGGCTAAAACATCTATTTTATATGGCTTTAAATGTCAAATGTACCGTGAAAAAGCGATACTTTTAAGTGTAATAGCTTTTTTAATACTTGCGAGCGCTTTAATGTGATTTTACTTATGGAATCAGGCCACTCAACAACGCAAAGGAAAAAAAAATGAACCAAATCGGAACAATTGATGATATTTTAAAGATATCCCCAAATACCACATATTAGGTAAGTTGACAGTAACCTGAATGCATGTTAATTCTTACAATTCTATAAAAGTTCACCAACGTGTAAAAAAAAACCGATGGGTGATGGAGAAAATCTAACTACATATTTGAAAAATACTATTATAATCACATATTCTATGCTTTGTGCCAAAACAAAAGTTTTTTTTATTCCTCGGTGTAATTAATAAATTATAATATTACATACACACTTCATATTTATTTATTTATTTAATAACGCCCTTATGGGCTTTTACAAAGTTGGTTTGATATAAAAAAAACGTGAGCAGCTACACAAGTAGCATAGAATATATATATATATAAAAATAGAAATATACGGCCTTTAAAAAATAATAAAAAATTAAAAGTAAGCCAAACAAACTATACAAATTAAAGTTTGACACAGATATATTACAATACTGTAAGCTTATAACCTGCTTTCTGTTTCGGCCGTTTTTATTCGCTGCTAGATGAAGGCCTCCCCAAGTGACTCTCATTTTTAATTCTAATCAATATTTATTATTATGGTTTTGTCAATACAGCGGGGTTTAGGGCGTGACTGCATTCGTCATTGCATTTCATTAGCGTAATCAATTATATCGATTATTCTAGTCTGTTTCCTTATCCCACGCCCGACATACATTATTTCTATGACTCTGCGATACTTTAAATTTCAGGATCTCTCCATGTTTAACAATTTAAATAACGAGATTACATACCAACGAAATCAGTGCCTCGAAAGTATTACATTAAAACTGATAGTTAACTAGATTGCATAAGCAAGATGTGCACCCCTCGGCTGTGGGCCCGAACTTGGCTTCGGATTAAGTTAAGTTAGGGAAGTCGTTGACTTCGCGTTTAGTTCCCATTTGGCACCCAGCCTAGACGCCGCCCGGCCTACCGCACTGCGTTACTCCAGCCACCCGCACCCGAATTAAGACGACATCTGATTCTATTTGTGTGTCAACCGTGCCAAAACGATGTATTGCCAGAGCAACTTTCATTTACATAATTTAATGTATACAAGTAAATACTTTCGTGAAGGCTGGTGGTGGATTTCTTCATCGCCCGGCGATGCTGAACTTACCCAGCAGATGACGATGCGCGAAACGCACCTCCCACCAGCCTTAAAGACACTCAGTAATATTAAGGAGAATTCATTCTTATTGTGTAGTTGTAATTATTCAGTACATACATCTGTGATATTTTAAATACTTATTAAATGTATTCATTAGAAAGATCAATTTTATCGAAAAATATTGTTGTTGCGCTACCGGAATTCAAATCTGAATCTCTTTCCAAACCGGGGAAGGTGCATTATCTAACTATGCTACAGCGATAAATTTGATTTTATATGTATATCTTTCTATTTAATATTTCAAATATCACAGACCTATGTTCGGAATAATTACAACTTCACAATAAGAATGTGATCTTCTAATATTATTATTATTACTATTCTCAAACTAAACTAAACGCATGTACTATATAAATAGGACTATCTTGTTGGTATCCTGGAACAAGGCGCGAACCCCGACCATTAGATCACCTGGCCAGTGTCTTAACCACTATACGAACAAGCTACTCTAATAAAAATAATATGAATTTTAAATAATTTCAAGCTATTCTTGACGTTCTACGTATATTTGACCACCCTGTTTAGAATATATTTTTCTAGTTCGTTAAAAATATTCACAAATTCATTGCAATAAATAAATAAAAATCAAAAGACCGACAGTATGGCCTTAGGTACGGGATTTTTGTAAAATTTAATTCCTATGATAATAATAAACATATTATCACTTTTAACAATACAAATATAAATAACTGATCTAGTTGGTAGTGAAAAACAACTAAACATTATTTGTCAATTGAACATTTTAGGAGACTTTAAGAAAACGGCTTAAGGTACAAACCCTTCCCCTACTATTGGATAGCATTTTTTAGCTCTAAAACGAACTTAATTTTTTATCTTAAATAACTGATAAGTTGAAAAAAACGAGCATTTTCGATACATACCTTTAATCAAGGTTAAAATTGTCATCCAGGAACTCAACTGGGAAACTACCGCATTCACCCTACAATCCCGACATCACACCGTCAGATTAACATTTTTTTCGGTCGCTCTCCAATCAAATGCATGGTGTTACGTTCAATAACGACGATGACCTTAGTAATTGGCTCTTTAACTATTCAGGTACCAGGCAGATTGGTTGAAAAATGGGATGAAGTCCTGAACAATAATAGAGATTACATCATTAATTAAAATGTTGTAATTATTGTTTAAAAAAATATGATTTTATAATAAAGCAATTTAACAAAACATCAGCGATTTATTAGACAACCCAATTTATGTTGAAATAAATTTTAATGTATTTTGGAATAAAATTAACACTACTGAAAATAACTTTTATATTATCAATCCATCAGGCGTGTGAAAAAAAGTTCTAAGAATAATGTGCATAATCGTACGGATTTCATTATTAAGTTTCAACTATTTTTCAAATCTGCCTCCAGACTTGGGCGGATCCTACTTTAATATCTGTAAAAACTTTTCGCATACATTTTTAATGCAAAACTTATTCGCCGGCGCCTACGTAAAAAATATCATACGACAAAAACGCGTTCCGGCGAGACGAAAAGGCATCACGTAAATTATCACGTCATCCACGACCACGGCTGGCTCTGATAATTACATCAAAAAAACATGCGTTTTATCTATCGTTGTATTAATAGAAATAACAAAATTAAAAAATATATGTAATATTATCGCTAAAGATAACTTTATCTAATTATATTTTAATATAGATTATTTAAACAAATAATATATGCCTCATAAAGACGAAGCTATTTTTCATTATATTTAATGGAAAGATATGGAAGCATGCGGTAATTACAGGGCTTATGACCTGTTCTCGGATGGCTTAAGTGATCAATTTATGCAAATATAACGTTCACCATTCTCACCCATAATCTATCAAATTTTTGGAAGTTTTATGTATGTTACTATGTGTAAATACTTCGATTACAAACTACACCATCACCATCTATAGACTAAATTTGATATTCATTACCCCGTTAATATTATCATATATTATTAGTTTAATAACAGTGCCTTTGTTAGTTAAAATCCAGTAATTGTATGTTCTTGGATACTTAATGAGTTATATTTTTAACCACTTAATGAATTATATTTTTAACCACTTAATGAGTTATATTTAATACATAGGTCTATTAAATATAACTCATCGTGGTTATAAACAATGTTAAATAATCTATTGTTACAGTGCGGATCAAACGCCAGAAAAGCATTGTCACCGATCAGTTCAGTCTGCGTTTGGTGCCGGATATTTTGCCGGACAGGACTAGTAAATGCAAAACACGAATATTGCACATATGCAAAAATATTGTTTTTGCGCTACCAGGATTCGAACCTGGATCTCTATTTCCAATCCGAGGAAGTACACTACCAATTGTGTTATAGTGCCAGTATTTTTCATGACAAATTTTCGAACCTATATGTTACACTTTTTCAAATTAATACATCTGTCGTTCCAGTAGCGCAAAAACAATATTTCTCGACAAAATTGATTTTATATGTATATATTTATAGTTAATACATTAAATTTGTATTTAAAACATCACAGACCGTATGTTCTGAATAATTACAACTTCACAATAAGAATGTGTTCTTCTTAATAATATAAGTTGTATCAATGTGTCCAAAAATTTAATAAAAATGAATTGATAATTCTGGCGTCTGCAGTCGGTTTACTCAAAAATATTTGAGATTCCGTAAAAACAATGTAGATGGCTTTCAAACAATGGAACAACCGGTGTATCAATTTGAAAAAGTGTAACATATATGTTCGAAAATTTGTCATGAAAAATACTTTCGCTATAACACAATTGGTAGTGTACTTCCCCGGATTTGAAATAGAGATCCAGGCTCGAATCCCGGTAGCGCAAAAACAATATTTTTCGACAAAATTAATTTTATATGTATATATTTATAATTAATACATTAAATTAGTATTTAAAACATCACAGACCGTCTGTTCTGAATAATTACTACTTCACAATAAAAATGTGTTCTCTTTAATAAAAATATTAATTAGATTTTATTTTCTCGTTGTATCAACAACAATATCAAAAAAAAAATCACCAGAGAGAGCAATACAGAAGTATATTAAAGGAGATATATATTAAAATAATTAAATATCAGTATCAAGTTGAATTTCCGGTGAGTAAAATTTGTATTTCACTTACCGAAAATTGTTGATTGTTTCATGTAAAATTACAGTAATATTTATTAAGCACAGACCAGTAAATGAATAGACATGAAATAAAATATACATATAGGAGAGGGGTTTGGAACATTAGTTACGGGACAAGGTGCATTCTACACTCATTCTTGGTGGAAACATAAATCCGATGGTTTATTACACATTTATGTAACAGAAAAAGTATTTACTCTTCGAAAATTAAATCTTTGCGTAAATAAGACGTATGTTTTACATTAACGCATATTATATTGTCAGCGTTTAAATTTTCGTTCCAATCGAGTCATATTTTTTAAAAAATTAGCGGAGCTATTTGATTGCTATTATTAAGTGGGCACCACCAAAGTGATAACGTGGGTGATATCAAAATGAAAATATTAGGACAAGAAATTTGCGTTAGTTCATGTCTATATATTTGGTGGTCTGTGTTTTTTAGTATGTGTGTTTTAAAGGTTAAATTTCTATTTTACGAACTGATATTTTATTATTAATACTGAATATAAATTTTATATGCTGATAAATGACAATATTTTTCCTAATCAATGTAATACTAACTATATTATTAAGTAAGTAAAAATATGTTATTGTAAATAGTGACATATAAAATACTATTAAGGGAACGCATTATTATTGTGACGTTGTAATTATTCAGAACATAGGTGTCTGATATTTTTAATTCTAATTATTATTTTTTTTTTTATTAATATTAAAAATATAATACAATTTCAATAATCAGTGGATATATATATATATTTTAACATTTGTTTCTTCTCTATGAGAGTAAGACTCGTGTATAGAGAAGGAGTATATTCGAGTTAATTTATGTTTCAGTTAGTCTGTGTACATATTTTTTTTACATCAGTTACAAATTTATGATAGTCCGTAATTGTTCTAATTGTGATCGGGAGATTGTTAAAAAAATTTGATTCCTTGATAAATATATTGATTTTGAGTTGCGGTATATTTTAGTTTTGGGATATCAATCTGATCTCTATATCTTGTAGATCGGAATTCGCTTCTAAAATTTAATTGATTTTTAATTTTGAAAATTTGAATTACTGATTTTTTTTTGTATATGTCTACTATTTTTGGTACTTTAAAATCTGTGAAAAGTTGTATACTTGGATAGTATTTTGTTTTTTAGAATAATTTTTATTATCATTTTTTGAGTGATTTCTAATTGTGACATTGAAGTTTTATATGCACCTCCCCATCCAATAATACCGTATTGAAAATATGATTGTACAAACGCGTAATATATTATTTTCAGATATGTAGGTGATAAGATGTTTCTGAGATTAGTAATATGTTCTTTCCTTTTGAGATTGTTATCTATTATGATTCCAAGTATATAAGTACTTAGTATATAAAATACTAATACTTAATTAAAATGTTTAAAAATACTGACCCCGTATACGGGATATAAACTTGTATACCATCCGACAGTTTATTGAATCATTAAAATGTGAATTAATATGCTTCTGAAATAACATTATATAAAACTGATTATTTTAAAGGCATCCACATTATTTTTAAATTTAATCACTAGTATTATTAAGCGTATAAAAATTAAAGTTCCCTTCACAAACATCTGTCGTCTGACTGCGGGCCAAGGATGAATAATACACCTACCCCGTGGTGGAAAAGGTTTTAAAAGGTTCTTTCTTTTCCAGGCACAGCCGAAGGAGCCCTGCCTAACGACATGTCCTTAAAATGGCAGCCTTTGATGATGATATTTTGTAAATGTCTGCAAAGAAAATTTCTAACGACTTGGAGTCAAACACACGCTGTTATTTAAGATCTAAAAGGCTTTGTGATATCCCTTAAATAATTTCTCCCGGTCCTACCATGTTTATTTTGTTGGGAAGCGCTTCTAGTTGATTTTCGATAGAAATACTATTGACTGAAGATTCATTACACTTGTATAAATAGACACAGATGAAATGAGAAATATAACGAGATGCTTGTTTACTTGCGATTTCTCGCATTTTAAATAAGTATTTTTTTTGCCAGAAAATCGATTTACTTACTTAAATTGCGAGAGCGTAACTCCCATCATTAAATTGTATTTTGTCGTATAAATATTAGGATCATTCCTAAATTTATATAAAATACAGACATCGTACTCTTTCTCATACAGATGCAATAATATTAGTAAGGGTATATATATAAATAAAATAAAAACATTTTTTATTTTATATTATGTTTAATGATACAACATGGCCATATTAAATTAGCTACACCAAAAATATGGTCTTATATTAGATTCCATGTTATATCTTAAAATAATTTTATTTTAAGCTTTTCAGTGGATTTGCGTAAGACTGTTATTTTTATCTATTTCTAGAATTCTCGAATCGATGAATATACTGAGAAGATATCATCTACAATCATTTTTTACCAATTTTAATATATTCTGGAAAATTTATAAAATTCGTACATAATTGAATATTATAATTCTCAATATCTTCACATAAATTCGAAAACTTTACCCTCCAATCAAGAAAACAGGTGAATTGTGACGACAGCGAATGAATCAAATCATATCACCATCAGATGTGAGATCCAGAATCAAAAGCAGGCATGTCCACTTTACTAAATACTTACAAAATTAATACTAAAAAGACCAAAAGATTATCAGACAAAATAACTTTTCGAAGAATTCAAAGTACTAACATTTTGTAATCTACTTAAAAGAAATTCAAATATTCAAAGAAAAATATAATTTTATTACTGAAAATCATACTTGGTTTAAATTTTAATTTTCATGCTTAAAAATTAACATATCATTTGCACAATACCACTATACGCACATAGGAAAAAAAATTAACAGTTTACCGAAAACATCAGGAAAATTAATGATAACAAAGAAATAAAAAATGCTATCAAAAAATACCCCAAAATTTATAATGTTTTTACATCATTGCTATTTTATATTGTATTTTACTTTATTATAAGATTACAATAATTATTAATATGCAATCATCTTCTCTGCATAAGTACATGCTTTTTAGAGAATTTTTAGATCTAAAAAAATAATATTATTGTATTGTTTTTATTGTAATTATAATTTAGAAAAAAATATATATTTTCGAGTAAATGCAAAAAGCTATTCTACTTTTAAAATTAGCTAAATTTAACTACGAGTCCTATTCTAAAAATTTTTCCTAAAAATTATTCGAGTAAATTTGTATTAAGTAATGATTTGTGTTAAGTACTAAAAAATTTTTTTTTTTTTAAAAAATAGATTCTGGCATAGAAACAATAATATATATTTTAGTTAGTTATGACATCCTGAAGAAAAATATGGTATTTTTCAAAACCGGTAGATGTTTTTAAACTCAATTAAGTGGTTAATAAAACAAAGATAATAAATAAAAAGCTATTCTACCACAACTGTTACATTTGGGATCATATTAAACATTACCAGTAGCCACAGGTCACGTGACCAAATACTGTCGTCTCATTGGCTTAAAACATATTTGTCTGGGTTTGAATTAATTGTCTCTTAGACATATCTACGATTGAAGTAACAAACAAATTTTAAATACGTTTTAATTCGAAATTCAGAAATATTTGTCTAATTTCAATAGTCTAGTCTTGTAGACATTAATTTTCTTCATATTTGTATATATTTAACTCAAGAATCATAAAAGTTCGATATGTCTGATTTTGATTCTGTACTTCACATATACGATGTCTACAAAAACAATAAATCAAAATGCAAGAAGTGGTAATGAATAGAGAAGTTCATTGCGCTAGGAAGAAGATTAAGTGGATGATCGTCTATGCAGTAGATCAATCAAGTGGAAAAAAACAAAAATACTCACATTAAGCGAAACCCATCTCGCTGAAAACTGGAGATGGTTTTCGTCTAGAAGACGTCCCAAGGAGACCACAATATTTTTCCTAGAGGTATTCTTTAAAGAAAAATATTCAGTCGTATTCAACTAAGAGAGAGAAATTTAATGGACTCTTAAACAACTGCATGGGATATTCATTCGTACCACCATGCCAAAGTGCTACGTAATATTATGGTAAAGCTATATATATATATATATACGTTTACGGTCTTTATTCAGAGAATATAAAAAGAAAAATGTCGGCAGGTTCTAATATAATTAATGTTTATCACTACACTAAGAAAACTTCTTATAGTGCACATATGTGAAAGGCAGCATACATTTTTAAAGATCTTTATTATATACTCAGAGCAAACTTTCAGCTCTTTTCTGACTAAGATTACAAATAAAATACTATTATCTATCTCATAAGTAATATTGTTTTACATATTTATTTTAAAATAAACTGAATTCTAGTTTATATATTTAAAATATTTGCAATCTTTTCATATTATATTAACTTATTATCACTTACTTGGAAAATGTTCAAAAAAAGTTCACGCGAACTTTATGGATTTCATTTAGATTTAAAAAAACGTTAAATATTAAATTAAAAAAACAGACGAATTGAACTTAATTCTTTAAACTTATACGAAATCTGTCCACCCCTTTTTGTGAAGTTGCAGTTTTTCAGAACATAGTTCTGTGATATTTTAATACAAATTAATATCGTATCAATATATTATCAAATGTTTTAATATAAATTAACAATGTATCAATTTTAAAGAACTACAGCCTATAAGTTCGAAAATTTGTCGTCAACTTACTATGTTGGTGTTATGTAATTGGTTAACGCATGTCCCCAGATAGTCAAGAATCCCGGTAGAAATAAACTTTTTGTTCGATTATTTTGAATATATTTATTTATTTTCTGTTTCATTACCGATATTTAAAAACCTATTAACGATATTCTTCGATGATGCACTATGTAAATGATTTTTCCTTGTTTTTGTGTTTGTGTTCCTTTTTTACAAAGTGCCTACAATGCTTTTGTCGTTTCATTTTTAGTTCAAATGTTAGGATGCAAATTATTTATCAACATTTTTTACAACGTCTAATTCCCTTGTACTTATATCTTATATTTTTTGCAATATTGTAATGACAGTGCTCCTATCCTTTGATAAAGATACATATACAGGATGTAACAAACCTAGTGCACAAAGTTCTGTGGGCGGATACCTGGCTGAATAATCAGTCAAAAATGCTCAAGAAATACTTGCAAATTCTAAGGGAAAATATTATTAAAAATGAATTAAATATATTAATTAGAAAGGTATACATATAAAATCAATTTTATCGAAAAATATTGTTGTTGCGCCACCGGGATTTGAACCTGGATCTTTTTCCTGACCGGGGAAGGTGCATTATCGAACTATGCTACATCGACAATATTTTTAGCGACAATTTTCGAACCTATATGTTACCTTTTTGATATTAATACATTTAAACGTTCCATTATTTAATAATTACAACTTCACAATAAGAATGTGTTCTCCTAATAATAAAGTTGTATCAATGTGTCCAAAATTTAATAAAAATGAATTGATAATTTTGGCGTCTGCTATCAGATAGCTAAGGTATTTGAGATTCCGTAAAAATTAGGTAGATGGCTCTTTCAAATAATGGAACGATTAAATTTATTCACATCAAAAAGGTAACATATAGGTTCGAAAATTTGTCGCTAAAAATATTGTCGCTGTAGCATAGTTGCATGCAATGCATTGCAATGCACCTTCCCCGGTTTGGAAAGGGATCCAGGTTCGAATCCCGGTGGCGCAACAACAATATTTTCCCATAAAATTAATTTTATATGTATATCTTTCTAATTAATATATTTAATTCATTTTTAAAATATCACATGCCTATGTTCTGAATAATTACAACTTCACAATAAGAATGTGTTCTCCTAATGAAAATATTATTTTTTGTAACTTTCACAAAATCGTGTTAAGCTTGAAGTCTACGTACTTAGAAATAAATATTTGCTAATTTGTTCAATTATTAATCTATAGTATTTGCTTCAAGCCTTAAATCATCTAAATAAAAATAGTCTAACCGCTCGAAATTCGATGTTCTTTAATTTTTGTTTTTAATGTATAATTTGGAATCAATAAAATATTTCAATTGATTAAAATAATCGCATAATTACGATTTTTTTTGAAATGCTTGTATTTGTGACGTGGTTGATTTAAGGCATATATCATTTCAACATTTTCGACTCGTAATTTAGTCAGATATCCATTTATAAAGTATTGTGGACTAGGTCTGTTACATCCTGTATATATTTTATCATAAATAGAGAATGCAAAAATGTAAACTATTATTAAACTGTAATATATCATATTAAGTATAATATTAAAAATAAATAAAAGCAGAGGACGGACCAGTAGAACTTTTATGACAACTGGAGGATCTATAAGGCATTTCAATGAATGTGTGTCTTAAACTTGGACACCAGTTGCGTTTCGTTTGTTTATTTGTCCTAAGCTCACATCAAGTAGTTCTACCGTCGGCCGTCTGGAAGGAGATAAATCGCAGAGAAGGTTTGTGGACACAGATTAATCTCCTGCGAGGAGACATTACCGCTTTCACTTGAGGGTGGTTTTCCTGCGTAATAATAAAATAACAGGTGCAAAATTCAATTAGGATTAACAGCATTAACAGCACATGTATAAACGGGGTCCGGTCCCTAGCCTGCTGGTCAAGCAATGGAGAAAAAAAACGACTTTATATATAGTGTCGAAAATACTATATGACTGTTTGTTATTCACTGATATGTCTAAATTTCAATCACCGTCAGTGATTGAAAATCCGAAAATATGTCTTGTGATTCGCAATTATTGTCCATAAATATTGCCAACTTGAATAGAGATCATACTGGCAGAAAGTATTTATGATGTGACTGTATCGACGTATTTTGAAATTATCCTGGGTTGACCACGTGGATAGTTGGCTGTCAAACCGGATATTTTATAGACATTCTATGCCACCGAGTATCGACAGAATCCACACGACAATACATCGCGACGCAACCAGTCCCAGAAGCCAGCTCTCTTCGCTGGTCATAATTTAACTTTCAAACATTGAAGATTTATTTGTGTACCATACGGCGACAATCGCCAACTTTAGTCCTTTTTCATTTTATTAACCTACTCTAGCCACAACGCCAACAACAATACAAAATTGTAACAACGTACGCTCCGTTACATTAATATACACTGTGACATTCATATACGTGCGTGAGAAGCTGAGGAGGATTAGAGCCCTCGGTTCTCACCTTAAGCAATTCTTATGATACACCAACATAATCTACAGACATCAGTTGCTCGATCCGAGCAACTCCCACAATACTCAAATTAATCAATCCCTTAAACTACAGTCACAAATAAAGAGATATTTAGACGCGTGAATTATTCACGAGAATTAATAACAAATTTCCAAAAAAAGAAAGCTGCGTACTTCAGACATATTTTAAGCAATGAAAAATATAATCCAGATATCTCCTCTGTAACTCTTGCATATAGACATTTTATTATAAGGCTATAGTATCTCTCTAAACCTGTAACTATCCTCTACAATAAATCAAGTAACAAATGTAAGTAGTTTTTCACGGACACGTGAGTGATGGGTGATTATTGAGGCACCCATTACTCACACATAAGTCGATCCTTCTGATTGATACACGACATTAACTCACATATCTCAATCATAAACTCCATATTCACACAGTCTTATTCTCAATTCCCCATAGAAGTATAATCCTCAACACATTCAGTACTCTCTCTTTCAAAAATAACAAATTTCACCCTACATAAATAAAATAGTCACGTGACCCACGCTCATGTACTTTGGAAACTTGGACACTGATAAAACGAAGGGTTGAGGGTTCTAGACACCTTAAAAAGAAAAATTTTACCGTAAATTTTGAACTGTAACGATAGTTGTGTCTGAAAGCAGAAGCATGAGGAAAAACTCTACGACATTTAGCCGATGTTAAAGCGACTTCAACCCTGATAATGGATCATGTGTTGGATACAAAAAGTCAATACATACTGGAATTTGTTCACTCACAAAAAAGATACGCAAACATGTACTCAATATATGATTCACATGGGTACAGATCAGTCAGAAGGATCGCTGTCCAACATTCCAACTTAATCACAATACAATACACTAATAACTCACCTTAAATTTACAACACAATCAATATTATTTTTTATTGTCTATTTATTTTTCTATATCTCTGTTGAAACTGATTTTTTTCTTTTTAATTCTTATTAAATAACACCGCAACAGAGTGGAAAAAACTGTCTACTTTAACACAGGCGGCACTCTAGCAAAGTAGCCAGGACAATGTTTTATATATCAAAGGAGTATTATATTATTAGAAATATTTTAATATGTCTAACAGCAGACAATTACTGGATTTTCACCTACAAAGGCACTGTTATTAAACAAATAATAGATATTTCATAGAGACGAAGCTATTTTTTATTATATTTAATGGAAGTAAAAAATTGAAATATATTGACTTTTCAGACGTATTCTAGTATAATGTGTTAAATATATTTTACAGATAAATAAAATAATTTATTAAATTATTTTTTTAAATAATTTTAAAAAAAGACTAGTTGTGACGTATATGCTGTTTCAGAGAAACGAATTATCAAATTTACTCCATAGATAGCGATAGTGTAGTTGGTACTCGGAAGTGTTTCCACATATTAACATATATACAACTTGATAGACTTGGAGATTGATTAATGGGTGTGAATGGTGAAAGCTATATTTATATAAAGTGATCACTTAAGCCAGCCGAAGACATATAGTAATCCCTATAATTGCCCTTACTTCCATATATTTCTATTAAATATAATAAAAAATAGCTCACGTTCACTTCAGATGTACAAAAAGTTTATGACAAATAAATAAATAGTAGTATCCGTAAATAACCTTCAATGCTAGCCCTGATTTTTTATTGGTTATTTTTATTGAGTGTGCCACTTAAATTCTGAAGGAAAAAAATACTCATCGACCTTATCTGTATCACGCCCGGTAATTCGCATGTTTTCTTCCTTGGCTTGCTCCAAATACTGGCTGGCCAGCTTCCAGAACTTAATTTGATCCGATAAATACCGAAAAACAAAACGCAATCTGCAATCCGCGTGCACAATGTCGTTCAACCTGAGCCGGCTGAAATTATTGTGATGGTCGGCAAGTTTTTAGTTTACCCACATAACATAGAGAACATGTACTCGAGTTAACCAAAATCAGGGCTTATAGCAGAGTAGCCCAAAAAACTGAACACAGCACATAAAAAATTGGTGTTAATGTTGTCATTAATAAAACTGGGCAGGATTTACATTGTCATTAACAAATATTCAGGAAAAATACTAGCACAGCTTAAAAATATGGCATACCAACAATTTTGGTACATTGTGATATCGAAACACGTGACAATGTGCGGCATTATGTGAACTTGATAGAAGTGGACGTGGTGGGATAAGATCCCGTGGACTGTATCTAGAGTAGTTTTAAGTAGTTGACGCAACCCGAATTGGAAATCTGAAGGAACATAAGGGCAGATGGACCTGGCTTACCTTGCTTTAGAGTCCTGGGTTGGGCGTCGTCTTCATCTCCGGTTGACGAGCACGTTTACGAAATCTGGAACACACTTCCTCTGCGTGGTCTCAGCGTTACGCACGACGTGGATGTAAGGCGGCAGAAGGAAATGCACAAGAATTTGATGGTTCGCTATCGGAGCGCAATCTGTGGTCCCGTCGGCGAAATCGCAAATAATGAGTCAACCATAGCGGGACATATATAGATTATTAGATGGACGAAAAGGAAAGAGAATGAGTATTTGACTCGCGTCAATGGGACGCAATAGTGACTGTTTTGATATACATTTATTAAATAGTAAAATATTTATGAAGGGTGGTTTTTTAGAGGTATACTACTTTAAAATAAAACAAATAAAATAAAAATCGTGGTAATAGCCGTAGTATTTGCTTTTTTGGAAAGATAAGTTTACGCTATTTGTGTTTAAATATGACTGCGTGTATGCGCAATCTGGAAGTCCAATTTTCGACTATTTTTTGGAGCAGCTGGGGACGAATATTGGCAATAATACGACGAATGTTGGCTTCCAAGTTATCTATCATCTCTGATTTAACGCCGTAGACGAGCGACTTCACAAATCCAAAGATGTTTAATCACACGATCTTGGAGGCCAATCCGCAGGTATATTACGCAAAATAACGCGCTCATCAAATGGGTCCTTCAATAAATTGATTGTGGCGCGCGCTGTATAGCATGTTGCGCCATGTCGTTGAAGCCACCGCTCTTCCACATTAATGCCATTCAATTAGGGAACGAAAACGTCTTCCTCAATACTACGCTCCACTGCATCAACAGCTTCTTCGGTGCGCACTATCACTTAGAGTCGGTCGTAGTAGTGCGGTCGACATAATCGTCCATCCGAATTGTTTTCACACCACACACATTCTAATTGATAATACGCATGCGCAGATACGTCGTACAGTGCGCATCACAGAAGCTGTTGCTGCAGTGGAGCGCAGTATTAAGTAGGCCCCTAACGAGTCAATTCGTCATCAATTACTAACTTTTTCGCTCTTCAACTGAATGGGATTAATTTTGAAGAACATGACGATACAACACGTCTCAGCGCGTGCCACAATCAATTTATTACAGGAAATGTTCGCGTAATAATAATAATAATGTGATCAGAATTTTTTTTTAAGACCCAATTTGCCATAAAGATAATACATTAAAGTTAGGAAATATTATTTATGTTATGAAAAGAAAATATAAATAAATTAAAAGTTCACATATACGAGGGGCAAGTAAAAAATAAGGTTCCTACATTTTTTTCAGGTATAAGGTATTTTTTATTGCAATAAATAAGTAAACCATCTGAAAGCTTGTACTTTATTCTATTTTTCTACATAGTCTCCTGATTTTTCTATGCATTTTTCCTGACGAGTTATCCACTTCTGAAAACCCGCTTCGAAGAATTCCGCCGCTAGGCCGCCGATGAACTTGGTGACGGCTTCTTTCACCTCTTCATCTGTATTGAAGCGTTGTCCACCCAAGTGTTGCTTCAATTTCGGAAACAAGTGGAAGTCGCTGGGAGCAAGATCAGGGCTGTAGGGGGCATGGTCAAGCAATTGGGCGGTGGTCTGTCGAGAGACATGCGGGCGAGCGTTGTCGTGGTGCAGCCTAACGCCCTTGGTCAGCCTTCCTCTCCGGCGATTTTGGATGGCTCTTTTGAGTTTTGTCAATGTCTCGCAGTACCTGTCCGAATTGATGGTGGTCCCTTTAGGCATAAACTCGGTCAGCAAGACGCCTTTTCGGTCCCAAAACACCGTAGCCATCACTTTCCCTGCGGAAAGCGTCTGCTTAAACTTTTTCGGCCTAGGCGATTCAGGATGGCGCCATTGTTTGGACTGTTCTTTTGTTTCTGGAGTGACGTAGTGACACCACGTTTCATCTCCCGTAATAATGGAGTCCAAGAATTCTTCGGTATTCTCGGCGCATTCTCGAAGAAACCCCTCGGCACACTTGACACGATTGTCTTTGTGGGTTTCTGAAAGCATGTGTGGGACCCACCGCGCGCACACCTTGCGATAACCAAGTTTATCGGTCAAAATGTTGTCGATGGTTTTTTCACAAACCTCAGGAACCTGGACAGCAAGCTCCCGAAGCGTTACTCTCCGATCTTCGAGGAGAATGCGCTCAATCTTCGCCACGACTTCGTCCGACACCGATGGCCTCCCACTCCTTTGCTCGTCGTGGACGTCTGTGCGTCCTTCGGAGAACTCCCTGCACCATTTGCGGACGTGTTGGACGCTGATGCAAGCTGTGCCATAAACTTCTTCCAACTGTCGATGAATTTCAACAGGTTTAAGCTTCTTCGCGTTTAAAAATCGAATCACCGAACGGATTTCACACCTGGCGGTAACGGCGATGGCGGGTTCCATAGCGGATGGCTGTCAGGCCTTTACTGAGCGTCGCAGCGTTTGCTCCCGGTAGTGGGGATGTAGTTAAGGGACCAACAATCAACGCGGTGTTGCCGGATTTCGCCTAGCATCTCGCGTGGCGAGTGTACAGCGTAAGGAACCTTATTTTTTACTTGGCCCTCGTATATACATAAATATAAATACTTCAGTCACGGCCATTATTGTATCTGTAGCTATTCTGGACCTGTAAATTGGCCTCCGAGATCGTGTGATTTAATATCATTGGATTATTTTCTATGGGTTTGTGAAATTGCTAGTCTACGCCGATAAACCAGACGACTTGGAAGCCAACATATGGCCCCAGCTACTCCAAAAAGTGGTCACATATTGGACTTCCGAATTGCGCTTTTTTTGCCCATTTGCATGAAATCATATTTAAACACTAATGGCATCAAATTATCTTTCCAATAAAGCTAATACCATAGCCATTACAATGAATTTAAAGTTCTATACCTCTAAAAAAAACACCCTTCAGTTGGCTATTGGGACGGTGGAGCACGTAAGGGTAGGTGGGGATTTATTGTTTCCAGGAACATTGATAATTGCGGCGAAGGATTTATAAATGTGATATTGTTCATTAATGTTTTCTCCGAATTTAAAATTTTCTGAATTTCTATCATATTAAAGTTATTTGTTATTATTCTCCTATGTGTTACCGAGCGGAATAAGGGAGTAAGTTTAGATCGTGGCTGTCTAAAGAATGGTTAGTTACAATTATGTGGGTAGCGAATTCTGATAAATTATTATTTTTCCGATAGCGTCGATATTTTTATTTCGCGTATTTAACATTTACCATACCGCGATAGAAAATATCTGTACGCAACCACGCTGTCAACTCGTATTATCGTTAAGAATTTAGATATATTTTTTTGCATTTTTAATGAGAACAATGCTTTTACGAGCTTAAATGGCTTAAAAATAGTTAATGCCGTACATTTATTCTAAATATCGAACAATGAAAGTGGAAAAAAAATATATAACTCGTAGCATTCATTCATTCAAGTTCTAGATAAAATGACATTCTTTCTTATTAGTCTTCATTTAATTAGTGAGAAAGGTAAATAATTATATTCGTAATTTTGTTATTCTTTTCGCGGTGAAACTAATATTTGATATTTTTTCCAACGTAGTAATTTTACATGGAATTGAATTGATGAATAATTATAATTACATAATTGGTTACAAAGTGAATCCTGCAAATCATTGGTCATTTTTCAAGGTTAATTAAAATATTAATTCTGTGCTGCGTGTATTTACGGAAAAAAATAGATTTAATTGTGGCAATAGACCTGTGTTACAGCATGGCTGGGGAAGGGTTAAATTTCTCCCGGTTTGGCCAATGTATTTTTTGTTACAATATTATCAATGATCAATCTTTCAAAATATAACATTTGAGAATTAAAAATATGAAAACTTGCAAACAGAAACATTGAACAGGAGTGGATTATGTATATGAACGTCTGCGAAAAGGTACTCCATTGAGAATCTTGCACCAGACTCTAGATGAGATTCACAACCGCAAGATAAGAACCTATCATTACATCTCTCCATTTAAATAGTTTTCTTCGAACCTTTGCTTTGTAACTGAGCGATTTCCTGTAGAAGTTATTAAAATGAAGTTTTCACAAGAAAATGCTTTGAAAACTTTGTGTTTAATAAACCCCATCTGAAATATGCAGTGAAAACTTTTAAATAATTCCCCGGTTTACTTTGGCTACTAAAACTTACACTGCTGAAATATCACGAGTAATGAACATTGAACGGAGTCTCTCTATCGGTTTTACACCGAAGCTCATAGAGAACTTACACATACTTTTACTTATTTTAACTACATTATTAAAATCGTTCACGCCCATAGTACGCGATCATTTAATTATAAAACAAATAATAGATATCTCATTGAGACGAAGCTATTTTTTATTATATTTAATGGAAATATATGGAAGTATGGGTTTGTCTGACTTAAGTGACCATATAAAGTTCATTAATTAATTGTGTGTTCTTGGACATATTCAAATATTGCATTAAATTATACTTCATTTTAAAATAAATTATAAATATTTAATATTTAAAATAAATTATATATATATATGTAAATATGCAACTAGTATCACTTCTGGGTTAGATCGCGTTCTGTTTGAGTTTAGACTTGTGGATGCCTCGTGGTGTACATGTGGGAGAGTGGAACAGACGCCTGACCATATTTTGTGTACTTGTGAGATACTTAGAGATGCACGTGAACGTATGATTAGTGGATTGACTGGACTTAAACACCGCCCGCCCAGGAATGCAGACCTAATTAGTAATGGGACGAATCTTGTTTTATATAAGGTGTTTACTCGTTGGAGCTCCTTAAGTTGATATGCCGGCCTGCATGGGTGGGACTCCACCTACGCGTCTACCTCTCACTCACTATACTTCGTGTTTTTCAACTCCGTTAGTCTGCCCATGTAAGTGTGACTTGATCCATTTTGTGTCTCGTCCACTGTTTTAGGAGTGATTTTTGTTGAATGGATCCCTGAGTGTACGCCTTGAACTACTGCTCTTTAATTTTTCACCTGTATGTCAAACAATCTTCTATGGATTTATGTTATATGATTTTTATGAATAATACCTCAATTTTAAAATCTTTGCGATAATTGCTAATAACCACATTAAATTTATTCTCATTTATCGTTTTTCATATACTTAAATATGTTATTGAATTAAAGTCGCGTATTTTTATTAGCTTTGATGAGTGGGACCGACAAGGCAGCCCTAGCTTCTAAACCGGTCCCTTCCCAATAGCTGTCCTTTTGAAAAATAAAAGTGATCGCGTTCTTTTTATTTGGTTTCCTTGGGGAAACCTAAGCTGACGTTTCAGCACGGTAGCACGTGCTATTGTCAAGGCGTTGCCTCAACAAATTACGGTTCTCATCTGTGGTCATACGCAATTAGAGATTTCAACTCATTCATATTAGTCTTTGATTGTTACATTATAGACCTGGAAATGCATTCGGTGTACACAGCTTCTGACTACTACATTCCGGAACGGACTAGAAACTCACACACTAATATTCTGATGCAACCATTTGCTTGAGATAAATCCCTCAATTTTTTGGACATCTTGCGCAAAGTCAAGATAGCTGGGAGAAACTTATTATCGTAGGTCATATCGATCAACTAAGGTCCCCCATCTATTGGAATGATCAAGATGAAAAGGCCACAGGCACTTCTCTAGTGACAACCCTAAGATCTGTAAGATGCCTAGAAAATTGGAGGAGATAGTCAAGAGGGCGGGAGATTACGCTCCTGAAAAATATTTAACTGCTAATTCGCTATTAAAAAAATATTTAATTGCTACCAGGAATCAAACCTGGACCTCTTCCTATCCGGGGAAGCGCGCTCTCATTTTACTACATTTTCTCTGTATATCTTTATAGTTGATTAATTTATTTTTTATTAAATACCACCTGCTTTGACGGCTCCCAATTATTTTCTATGAGCGTACTTGAAAAGAAAAGTCTACACTACTAAGCCTAAATACTAATACTACCAAGAATAATTACGATACTACAAGACAATATTGAAAATGAAATTGCTGAAATAACACGCCAAGTGTGCGAGAATATTATGAAAAATATGGTTAAAAGAGCACACATTTGTGCTGCTGCCTGAAACGGTCACTTGACCGATATCATATATCATACATAATTGTGATAAACTAAATAATTGATAAATAAAAACCAAATGAAAAAATTGTACATCATTTTTTAGCTACTTAAATACAATATCGGACTGGAACGTAATGAAAATGTAAAAAATTTGGCCACCCTTGACATGACACTTGTTTCTCATATCGGGGACTTCAGGTTTGATCCCTGGTGAGGACACAGTTTTTTTTTAGGAGAACACATTCTTATAAGTTGTAATTATTCAGAACAGACGGTCTGTGATATTTTAAATATGAATTAAATATATTAATTATAATGATATACATATAAAATCAATTTTATCGAAAAAAAATTTGTTGTTGCGCTACCGGGATTCGAACCTTAAAGATTTACAGATTTACTTAAAGGTATTTTGAGATTCTGTAAAAATAAGGTAGATGGCTCTGTCAAATGATGGAATGATTAAATGTATTAATTTCAAAAAGGTAACATATAGGGTCGAAAAATTGTCGCTAAAAATAATGCCGCTGTAGCTTAGTTGGATAAAGCACCTCCCCCGGTTAGGGAAGAGATCCAGGTTCGAATCCCGGTAGCGCAACAACAATATTTTTCGATAAAATTGATTTTATATGTATATCTTTATAATTAATATATTTAATTCATATTTAAAATAATATATATTGACAAAAATACGGTGAGTTATCAAAAGTACGGAATTAATTAAAAAGTTGGAGTCTTGTTGTCAAAGGTTGGGTGATTACATAAAGTATTGTATAGACAAGTTGTAAGTCATACCTAGCCAATCAAAAAAACATATTTTAATTTTATCATTTTAATTCACTAAATAAAATAAATAATTCAAAATCATATTTCATAATTGTTAAGCATTTTACTTGCTTACGACAACATTAAATGATCAAAATAATATAAAATAAGCTTTTTCTGAAATCTAGTGTTTTATTCCGTCAAATAACATTTTGAAAATGACTATTATGGCACCTATCTGCGTACGGTACGGTCCAGCGAAATTTTTCAAGTTTAATATTAAATTTTTAAAAAAACTACAACGTTATTCTCATATTTTATTTCTACAAAACGGAGTTAACGATGCGGATTTTACGTTTTATAAACAATATCGACTAAATGCCGTCCACTTCTCTCAAGACACTCTTGCAATCGGACACGAGACAAATATAAATTAATATCTATTAGTAATCTAGGAATCAGTCATAACTTAAAACATTTTAAAGATTGAAAATTTTAAATTAAATTATATTTATAAATAATAAGACAAAACGCATAGTTTAAATCACTAATTATTGATAAATCAACATGTTTCGATACATATGCTATGTATCTATGTATGTAATAATGTATACTAAAATTTAAAATACAAGCATAGATAAACACAAAACTATAAAGTACAAGTGGTCGGTAACAAAGTACAAACTACTATTAAAACATATTTAAAAGGTGACTAGTTGCAAAACGGATTTGGTTATTTATAATATTTAGCTTGCTATTAACACTTTTTCTTATTTATAAAATTTCAAATTAACTGTAAACCCCTATTATTTGTATGTATAATTTCTAAACCGTTGTTAATGTCAAAAGAATGGTTTGTTTCCAAAAAGTGATTGGAAAATTCAGAATAGTTGTTGCTATTTAGGCATCTTAAGTGCTCTTTAATTCTAATATCAAAATTCCTACTTTACCTATAAAAAATATTTAAACCTATTTAAAATATCCCAATTTTTACACAGCCACATTTTTACTTTAATAATTACATTTTTAAATACAAATAAAATAACTGTTGTTTATGTTGATTTATCAATAAACAAAGTGTTTTGTCTAATTACTTACTCACAATTTAATGTTGCTAATATTGAACAAGTAAATTATATTATGTCATTATAGTCGTGGGTAATAAAGTTTGAGCGCCACTGTTCCACATATGATCGGTATTTGTATGCAAGCGCACGAGTGCACCCGCCATACATCCCGCGGCTGTTTCCCAAACTTTGGCGGGGCTCGCGGTGAAAAACTTTGCGAACTTCGCTTAAGTGTTGTTTTATAAAATTAAGTAAACCCAAGTTTCCCACCCGCCCCTCAGACTGTAAACCGGGGGATATAATAAGGAATACGCCAGACAATGCACACTGAAATAACAAGGTGTTAAGAATGGTTAGTAAACTCGCATCTGTGTTTTGATGTCAAAAATTAAATGCTATCACAAAATTTGGTTTATATGTTTAAAATTCTCCATATTTTATATGTTGTACTTTAAGAGAACCGACAAGAGTATATTCTAAGAGCGTAATATTGAGGAGCACCCAAATTAGTCGGTTCGCCATGGCGCTGTATATCCATGATTACTGACTTTTTGTTACACAAAGCGCGCGCCACAATTTAATTAAAACGAGCAGGAAGTCAGCATAATGTAATTTTTCAGTTTTAAAAACCAGTTCATTGTAAAGAATGCTGGAGAATATATTATTTAGTAGGTAATTAATGTACTGGGTGAATATTATGTTCCAGGACAAAGTTGTTTTTAAATAACTAAAAAACAAAACACTATTTCTTAAATATTTTTTTTTTTTCAATTACTTGGTTTATTACAATTATGTAATAAATATAATATTGTCTAAATAGCTGCCTCTGGCAACGGCATAAATACGTGCTCTTTTAACCATTCTAACTTTAACTTAACACTTTAACATTCTCGCACACGTCACTTGTTATTTCAGCAATTATACTTCAAATATTTTCCTGTAGAATCGAAATTGTTATTTGTTTATTGGCGTATATCTTTTCTTTCAAGTATCCTTACAGAAAATAGTTGAGAACCGTTGAATCAGCTGATCGAGAAGGCCAAGTCGATATCACCACTTTTTGATATTATGCGGCTGTGAAAAATTTCTCGTAAAATTTCAAGCGTAGCTTGGGCTGTGTGTGAGGTGGTACCGTCATGTTAAAACCACGCGTACTGCAGGCCCAATCAACCAATTCAGACACCAATAAATTTTCTAACATGTGACGATAGCGATCACCATTAATGGTTACTGCATTGCCATTATTATTTAGATAAAATATTTTAATGACTTCAACACGTTGTTGAGACGTTAAATGCTCCATAATAAATAGTAACTAACTACTTTTTACGACTACCAAATTCTAACTTATAAATGTCTGCCAAACAAAAATGGCAGCTAAACGAAATCGGCTTAAAATATTCACCCTTTATTTTGTTCACGTAAAAAAAAAATTCTACAATAAAGCTACGAACTTATGCATCAACCGAGGAGTTGAAAGGGTTTCTGCTGTCGTCCATTGTAAACTTTTGATGTCTTACCGCATACCTCGAACAATACTATCAACTGATCCATATTCAGTTTCTTGGAGAAACTCCTGGAGTAAACAGAACTAAACCAGAGTGCATCTAGAACTTAATCAATCAGGTTCAACCGTTAAAAGTCATCATTTGAAACCAGGAAAATCTTTTCAATGTATCCTGTAATATTCTATTGTGCTACAAATGCGAGTAATGTACCAGCGTCGGACGTTGCGTATGATGTTATACAGTCTGTATTTATTGTAAATACGATAATGTTGACGCCATATTTAGAAATCAGAATCATATCTGGGGTACCGGATTCAAATCCCCGTCTGGTAAATCTAACAAAAAAATGCTATGATGCCTAAAATAAAAAACAAACTGGATCAACTACATTTTTTCACATGCTATCTATACAAAAAAATTACCCCTTCCATTGACTACAACTAATCTAGGCACTGAGAGTTCTGAACGATTCGGACAGTACTTTTTTCAAAACTAAATTAGTTAGCTTTCCATATTTCTTATTCTCATCTAACACGCACCTACGCACGTCTACGCACCTTTGTTCTTTTGATTGGCATCCCTGTGATTTTTTGTTGTTGCTATTGGTCATTTATGTGTGTGAATGTTGCCGCTTTCGGAAATTGAAGAGCGCAGTAAACAAAAAAAAGGCAATTTCATCCAATACTTTGTCCAATAAGGAAGTTTAATAATGCGAGCAACGTATTTCGGTATGTTGGAAGTCTACCCAGAAAGAAGAACAATAACATCAGACCAGCTTGTAAGGAATCCGTTAATTTTCTATATTAATTACTTTAAATATTAATTTGGAATAATTCTTAAAACTCCTGGTCTCCGGCAACCCTGTAATGTATCCGGTAATTCTCCTACATATAATTGTATTACTTAAATATTATTTTGTTCCCTCACGTTTGTAACGCGGGATTTCCAATATGCAAGGCTCCTGGTCGCAAGCTACCACTGTGATGTATCCGTAATTTCTATACTAAATTAAATTCTAATGTTATTAGTTAATAATTTATATCCTCCTGGCCTCCGTCCTCAGTGTGAAGATCTTATATTTTTACGAGTCTAATATTATTTTAGATACTCCTGCATCACTGTAATGGGTACCCGCTATTTTCTGAGACTAAAAATTACAAAGTACATAGTTAATAATTAGTCCTAAACGATGAGATAAATGTAACTAAAACTCATAGGTGGGTGTTAATTAATAAAACAGGACAGTAATTAAATAAAGTCAAATATCAAGTAGTCTAGCGATCACGCCAGCCCCTTTTTATGAATGAGTAATTATTTGATGATCCGAATCGCACTTCAGTATTCGTTAGTGGTTTTAATTATGTATATAAGCATGCAAAAAGTTAAACTTAGTATTAGGAGAACACATTACAGATCTATGTTCTGAATAATTACAACTTCACAATAAGAATGTGTTCTCCTAATAATAAAGTTGTATCAATGTGTCTCTTTCAAATAATGGAACGATTAAATGTATTAATATAAAAAAAAGGTAACATATAGGTTCGAAAATTTGTCGCTAAAAATATTGTCGCTGTAGCATAGTTGGATAATACACCTTCCCCGGTTTGGAAAGGGATCCATGTTCAAGATCATGACTTAAAAATTCATGTAACCTTAGCCAGTTATATTATTCCCGTAGAGATGAAACAATTTACGAAGAAAAAGTAAAAACTGATTTTGCAAAAAAAATCCGCACAACACTCACATTTTAACGAGTTTTCTCATCAATAAAAAAAACAAGTTATATTTCATCATTACATTACATCGCACCATTTTTTTGCAGTAGTAGGCAAATAGTATGAAACGCAACAATCTTTGATCATTCGAAAGTCCCATTTGAAATTGATCCAAGTCTAACTAAATAACTTACCATCACGCCGTTTCTCCGCGGGGGTAGGCAGAAATGATAGGGCGCCACACTCCTTACTTTTGACACACAATTCTCGCCTCAACCACATTCATATACCTTCTCATACAAGCTCGCCAATTATTACAATAGGACCATTCTCCAATATCTGATTTACCAGGTCGTGCCAAGTCTTCCGCCGACATCCTCTATTTCTGGTACCATCAACACTTGCGTCATATATCTTTCTTACCACTCTCTCCTCATTCATCCGTTCCCTATAACTAAACCACCATAGAGATCGTTTCTTAATATTACTCACTAAACTAACATTAGCTTTACATTATTTTCTCATTTCTTCAATCTTTACTCTGTCATTAATAGATTTGCCACATATATGCCTAAGTGATCTCATTTCCACTGCATTCAGTCTACTTTCGTTCCTATTCTGCCAGCTCCAGGCATCACCTCCATACGTCAGTGTCGGTATCAAGACTCCAATATTTACAGTTAGTTTTGCCTTGGTTGATAAGTTCCCATTTTCTAAAATTCCATTCAAAGCGCCGTTCGCTTTGTTTTCTGCAGTCACCCTATCTTTTCGATATCTTTCACAGTCTTTCCGTTTCTATCCTTCCCAAATACACAAACTCATCTACATATTCTACACATTCATTAGCTACACGTATTTAGCGCGGTGTCTTGCTTTCTTCCTTCTCGAATACCATAACTTTCGACATGTTGACATTCATCATAAGATCACTTTCCCTGCATGTCCCTGTATATTTATATTGGTTGATTTGTTGCACTGGTTCTTTATTTACAGTGGCGTGACCACGCTAATTTGGTCAATATGGTACTTTGGGGTCCACATCCCAAAACGTCCTCCAATTTATGATCTGTAAAAACAATAAAAGAATATATTCTTAAGTTTAGTAGTATTTATTTTAGTTTAAATATATAAGGATTATGCTAGAATAAAGTGTCGCGCCTAATTAAATTGAAATACTTAACTTCCAGTAAATTGTTTAGAGGGTTTTTTATCAGAAATTTTTTACCCTTCCAATTCATGTATTAATATAAAACACATATGATGTTTATTATAATAAGGTAGTTAGAAAAAGTGTCAAAGTGATTAGCGCTGATGCACTTGTAGTAGTAGATTTGGCGGTCTAGCCGCATGTAGAGTACTCAGAGTATCGTAGACTCTAAGGAATTGGAATTGAAATCCCAAAACGTCCTCGCCCTACAATAAATTTAATATACTCGTTAATAATTTTTAAAATCTACAGCAAGAAATGCTAAAAAACACAAATTTTTCTCACTATTTAGTAGATAAAACCGCATATTTTTTGATAATATAACTTATTTATTCGAATATAATACAAATACAATGGCCCCTTCGGTCAAAAAGGTATTAAGGTACATTGTTTTTATTGCATTGTGTATTATATTGTTTTAAATAGAGATGCATACACGGAATACATGACACATAAATATACTAAATATTTTCAAACTAAGCTAAATGCTTCTACTATAAAAATAGGACTAACTTGCCGGTGTCCTGGAACGAGGCGCGAACCCCTGACCACCAGATCACTAAGCCAGCATCTTAACCATTACACCAACAAGCTACTCTATTATTCTTATGAGACTAGAATTTAACCCATTTTAAAATACGAGTATTAAGCAAGTTGTATGATATGGAAATAGAAGAAGAAAAAGCGGAAAAATATTATCTTCCACCAAAATTTTTAGGAATAGTAAATGCGCTTAACATCACAGGAAAAGTATAAAAACCAGGTGCGACAGATAAACGTTGCATATATAATAAATATCTTAAATACGCTGTTAGATTTAATTCAGGTATAGATGTCACATGACAGATACACATAACTAGGCAAGCTAACGAGTGTAACAAATACTGAAACATTAGCTTGATGCATAGTCACATGTTCAAAATACTTTTGAAGAACATCCATAATATTTATTTATTTACACACAACATATAAGCATAATATAGCTACAAAAAAAACAGCTTGTTATATATATTTTACACACATTATAAAATGCATTGCTCAACTAGGGAACTGCCTGTTTTAGGGAAAATTGGTAAACAAGTTATATTTCACAAAATCAAATAACTCATTGAAGGCAAAACATAATCAAATATAATACGTAACATACAAGGCAAATAAATGTGAAAATGTAAAAAAAAGAGTAATAAATATGTAGATTAATTATTTCAAATTAAATGTTTTTAAACTGTTTTCGCAGCCCATTATCTCCATACAGTTAATAACGTTAAACCGCATATTTAATTGTTGTTTTTTTTTTCTTTTTACGGCAATTTTCAATATTGGTTACAGCGTGCGTTGTTCGAATTCGCTGTTCATTCATTTACCAAACATATCTCACTCCCTTCGATTTCGGTTCTCGTTAATTAATGTGTGTTTGGAGGTCCACAAATAGCCCAAGGGTGGTGTTTTGCGGAATGAAAATACGGGTAGCCATGTTGCCCTGTATTCCTGTGCTAATATCGTCACGTTCAGATATAAATAATATGAAAATTGGTCCTGTATTGGCAGGGGACGGTGGCCGTAGCGTGAATTATTAATAGGGATCGGAACTCACGCCATTTTCGTCCTTAGGGCAAGAAATTGTGAGCTAAATTGACTTCATTAGCTGAAAAAAATATATTATGATTTGAATTGTTTTGTCTATCTACTGACCCAGCTTTTAGTGTCCATTTCAACCCTTGGAAAGTCCTTGATGATAATTTATATTAAGCTGCTATAACTTTTAATAATTCATTATAAATATAATTAAAAAGAATTCACTTTGTTTAAACACCACTTTGTTTTTGCTAACACCAACCGGAACATATGAGATGCTTAAATAATAATAGTTTTTCTGAATTTTCCAAACACATTTAAAAATGTGTTTGGAAAATTCAGAAAAACTACATGAGTCACCATTCTTTACACTGATAAGGAAGATCAGATAATTTAGTGGCCCTATAAATCAAGAATATCATTCACCATATTATCTGTCTCTTTCTCTTTTGGTGTTAGCAAAAATAAAGTGTTGTTTAAACTAAATATATTAACTTATACGCCATCGGCTTGGATCAGTCTGTGAGTGTATATAAAGTGTCAGAGTGGCTGGCTCGAATGGATGCAAATGGTGTCAAATAATAAAAAAACTTGATTTACACATTAATCATATTGAACAAATTATTTATGTACCACAACAAAACCGATTTAGATCCGCTATCGAAGGATTCCATTACCTTCACCCCATCCTTCCCTCATGTCTAATTCCTTATTCTATTTTCTACTTCATCCATCTACCCATCTATCTGCTTCCTCTTCCCATTCCGTTCTGTCCGATTCCATCATCACCCACCACTTTTGATTTTCTTTCAAATGCATCTGATGTTGCCTCTTCATTTTTTGTTGACGCATGAGCAAGCACTGGTATTATCAGAGCTTTAAGCATTTAAAAATCATTTTTGTATATACTTAGTATTTGGGACATATATTTATGCTTGAACGAAGATAATGTACTGTGCCTTTCACCTTCCCTCCCTTCCTCACCTGCCACCGTGTCAGTCGATCGGCGACCCTGAACCGGTGCGGTAACGAGTAAATTTCACAGTATAACAAACGAGTGAGACGTGTGTCTAAGTGTCTGTCCTGTGCAATCTGAAGGACTCAAGACCCTGAACGGAGATTGTGTTACAAAACCTAAAGTTACAGTCCACCTTGGAGGTGCCAGAAGAACGGGATTGTGGTGAGTTGAACTTCCTTCCGAATATTATGTTTCTTCCGGCATCTATGCTTTTACGTAACACTTAGTATACCTACCTATAACATATCGACCCCCCAAAATAACAAGGTTCCATCTGACACTGACACTGTTTTGAGATAATGAGCTCAAAAGTGTTGATTGAATTTCAACATATATTTATGTATATTTTATTTTGAGTATGCAAATATAATCAGTTTTCAGGTTTTAACTTATTTTCAGTATTATTAATGACCACTGTGAGATGAGGGAAATTAAAAATAAATAAAAACATTGTAAATTAACAATAATGATCCATAAATTAAAATAAATAACTGATGCAGTTGGAATTTTCAGCAAGTTCCTTTAATATCCGTTAAATAGAGTTGGTGTGTATGGAAGAAATAAATAATAACTCAAATTAACTCAAAATGTTAGTTGGAACCTTGTTATTCTAAGGGGTCGAGATGTTAAACGAATGATAATAATACGTCACAAATGCTGTAAAATTATTGCAAAATCTTTAATCTTATATTCATACGTACTTTCATAATACAGCCAAATTTACGCAATTTGATCAGTCTTATTTTTTTCAAACCTAGATTATTTAACCAATTAATTTCAGAAATACTATTTTCCCCGTCAGGATGTCAAATTAACTAACTAAAACCCGATATGTCACGTTATTGTAATGTTTAAAAAAATATATATTTAATGAAATAATTATTATTTAAAAATACATCTAATGTAATGTATATGTAAAAATAAGGTAGATGGCTCTGTCAAATGATGGAACGATTGAATGTATTAATATCAAAAAGGTAACATATAGGGTCGAAAAATTGTCGCTAAAAATAATGTCGCTGTAGCTTAGTTGGATAAAGCACCTTCCCCGGTTAGGAAAGAGATCCAGGTTCGAATCCCGGTGGCGCAACAACAATATTTTTCGATAAAGTTGATTTTATATGTATATCTTTATAATTAATATATTTAATTCATATTTAAAATACATCTAGTACTTGGTAGTTAAAATCAATGTTAAATTATCTATATTAAAATGAACATGAACCACAAAGCTTAATTTGCAAATAATAAAAATATAAGTCTTATTTTATTTGAAAAATATATACTTAAAACTGAAGGTAATTTCCCTACTATTTACAGACATTTCTAAAATTGTGTTTCTTTCAAAACAATAGCTTTAAAAAGTAAATTAAAAGTTTATTAGTCGTTTATTAAAGGCTATAAAAGATTATTGAATTACTAAATTCCCACTCATTTTGCTACATTACATTCTGTGAGCTTAAGTTACTGTAAACACCTCGGGTTGTTCAAATGGGGTTAGTTCTTTGTAAAGGTTCGTTTACACTTTCAACACCGTCGCTTTTTTATTTAACGAATCTCATTATTCAAATCGCATAAAAAAGGACAAACAAGGCAGACACTGTACACTTATTCGAAATTCCCCACGCTTCTTTTGAACCAAAACAATCCCTCTCTGGGGTTGTTTGTAAAGGGGTAGTTAGAGAATTAGGAGAGGGGTTGTTGGAGGCTTCTCATTTGCATCGAGGTAGCATTCAACAAGTATCACTAGATTTTTTTATCAAAGTAAAATACAATCTCGTTAAATTCTTGTAGATGAAGCTTTTAAGCATATTATGACTGCAGACTTTTATAATAATTTAAAATGAAATAAAACAACACTAAATAATTAGGATTCATAAAAAAATTGTTTTAATTTGTTTGTATTTTAAATCAAGGAAATAATTATAGTTCTGCCAATTCCTTTTTGTTTTTCCCAAATCAAAAATAAATACATGCATCAAATACAAAGAATAATCATGAAATTAACAAGTTATTGGCAGTAAGATAGTAAAATTCGAGAATGAATAAAAGAGGAAGTGGACACTGAGTAGTAATGATTTGCACGCAGTTGTAAACCTTTCATATGTTATTCTGTTGAAAAAACAGCATAAGTGACGACTCCATATAAAACGGATCAACCGAAAGGAATTTTCAATTTAGTAAATAGCCAATTGTATGACTTGTATTCAAACTCAAAAATAGAAGATAGTAATATAATCCGTCGATTGTAGCTACTAGCGCTACGGCTGCAGCAGTAGGTTGGAGTAGTAGTTTTTAGAACTGAGCCATCAAAGTTTATGCTGATTCACAGATGGCGCTAATTGTAATAAATCTGTTCATGATCCATATCATAGATTATTTATTTTATATATGTTTCCCGGAATTTTTAGTAATGCACAGCTTTTTTGCTTGTATGCACTGCACGCCCCTGATTAATTCTCATCCAGTAACAAATCATAGTCGCAACACTAGTAATCACCAGTACCTACCTAAAGTAACAACGACATACTATCAATGCTTCTATATATTCATAGTTCTGAAACTATACGAAACTCTAACTAAACGGAAATCGTTCAATAATAGAAAAATGATTTTAATATAGTCTCAATATATGATTCACTTAGGTAGATATCTGTCGGAAGCGATGATATTTAATATTCCGTATTAAATTTGTAAAGGTCCTGAACACCTGGCCGTTTAGCCAGGCGCTGTACAGCCATTCAAGTCCGCTCAGTAGAGTTCAAAAATCCAGACAATACAATTTTATCAAAATACAAATACCACAAATATTAAACCAACACATAATAAAAACTCCACCCATTCTTAAGATTTCAGAAATCAGCTTATAAATAATCTGGTACCTCGTGAATCTTGGCAAGTTCATGATTGCACTTCCTTGTCGTTCCCGTTGTAGTCCAATCTGCAAAATGAACCTGCTAGAAGCAGTTCCATCTTGATGATATAATCATATATATGTACTAAATAATTAATTAATTTCTTTCCGGAAGACAGAAAGGGGTTTATTTTGTTTGGCAGACGTATATTGCCACCTTGCTGGCCATGTAGCGTGGCGGTGGGGCACAGTTGCCTTTTAGCATTAAAAAAATGCCAACATGCAAGCGAATAAGAAGGATCGAACTGGAATCAATAGCCCATAGTAACGTTCCCTCTTCTGGAAGAAACTTCTAACTCTTCCGGGTGTTTGTTGGGGTATGGTTGTCCCATTGGGAAATTTTTAGGGGCTTGTCAGCAAGGGAGAGCTGAGTGGGCAACCACTTGCGTCGTCTTTAAGTGTCTTTCTCTTGGACCAGGATGAAAATCTGCCCATTTGCGGTTCTCCGTGACGCGAGTCAATTCTTTGTTTTCATTTTTGTCTTATCTTATCTTTTGGGGTGAATTAAGTCACTGTATTTGGACGAATTAGTATTGTTTTATTAGTAATAATGTTAAATAAGATATCTATGGGTTTTTTGTAAGTATTAATTTATTGTCGTGTATGTCGTATCTGATCGTGTGTTTTTTTTAAATAAAGTTTACGGGGGATAGTGAATGGTCCATGGTTTACGGCCATATTTAATAGGCTTTGGTGGGATAAGATAAGACTTTATCGAGTATAATATTAATCAGTTGACATAACCCGAATTGGATTCAAAAGACCTTGCTTTAAAGTCCTGGGTTGAGCATCGTCTTCACCTCCGGTTGACTAGCACGTTTGTTGTGCAGACCCGAGAAATCACTGCACTTCCGGAACTATTGAATATATTTCCTCTTCGCGGTCCTAGCGTTACGCACGGCGTTGCTTTTTTGGAAATTAAAAAAGACACAAGATCTTGATCGTTCGATGTCTGAGCGCAATCTGTCCCCCCGATGGCGAAATTGCAAGTAATGAGTTGGCCAGAGCGGGACAGGTATAGATTATTGAATGGACAAAAGAGACAGGGAATTAGTGTTCGACTTGCGTCAACAGGCTCATATAACAGTCCTTAGTAAGTTGTGGGTCACCTCTTACTAATAATATCCACCCATTATCTCGGTCCTCCCTTCGAATTTAATCCAGTTGGCTTGTACAAGACTACGCATTCTACCATCTACCCTGGTTACATATCCCACCCACTGCAGCCTCTGGCGATCTGGGACATCACAGGGCTCCCAAATTTCCAAGTCTCGGGTTAGG
Source organism: Eubasilissa splendida (assembly GCA_031772225.1). Classification (NCBI taxonomy): domain Eukaryota; kingdom Metazoa; phylum Arthropoda; class Insecta; order Trichoptera; family Phryganeidae; genus Eubasilissa; species Eubasilissa splendida. The sequence continues at coordinate 23,944,104 of CM062857.1, read as the reverse complement.
TTAACACGTAATGGCCCATAAATCTTGCGTAAGACTTTATCAAGGTAAGAAAACCCAGCTTCGTACCCGTTCAGAACAATCGGTAGTATCAGTTTTGTATACAGTTTAATCTTTAGATTCTGTGACAGTAACCTCAATGACAGTATTTTCTGTAGAGCATAGTAACAAGCGATTCCAGATTTTATCCTGATATTTATTTCTTGTTGGATAACAATGTCTCTTGCCGCATTCGTACCCAGACATTTATTTATTTCTTCAATATTAGCAAAATTACTTTCCGGCCACATATTTTATAAATAGTAAGATAAAACTCTGAATATTTATATAATATCTCAACCATAGATTACGAATGAGAATGGTCTAATGCTATAATAATAATAATGCGTTTATTCCAGTGTGATCGAATTTTTTTTTTTTTAAGACCCCGATTTGTCTTAAAAATAATACATTATAGTTACGAAATATGAAAAGAAAACCAAGGAAAATGTAAATAAATAAAAAGTTCACACCTATATATAAATATAAATACTTCAGTCACGGCCAATATTGTATCTGTAGCTATTATGTAGGCGTTGCCATTCTCTGGTCAGGGAACCAGCTTTCCGTGAGAGTTGATGCTGAGCTCCAGCCGTAACTTGACGACCGCAATTCGCTGTCTCAGATGCGGAACGAATCCATGTATACGGCCTTCAGTAAACATTGTAGATGCGCTACAATAACGCGCCAAACCGAACAGCATTCTGTATGAGTTGAATTTGGAAGAATAATTTAAACATGATGGAAGCATGAATACTTACCAAAGAAACATATATAACATACGAATACGGCGACTTGAAGTATTTGAGATATGGATTACAGAAGAATGCTTAAAACAATCTGGATGGATAGAGTTACGAGTGAAGATGTTATGGTTTGGATGAATAAAGAAAAATAAGTTATTAAAATAATAAAAATCCGAAATCTCTAATATCTCAGATATGTAATGAGACATCCGGAGAAGTATAAGATTTTGCACATCATAATGCAGAGAAACATTGCTGTAAGTCGGGGCCCTAGAAGGAGAACATCATGGCTGAAGAACCTGAGACGATGGTTTGGCCAGTCTACTGTATACCTGTTCTGGGCCGCAGTAAATAAAGTCATGATAGCTAACGTCCGTTTAACGAATATGGCACAAAAAGACACTTTGTTTAAACCACTATTTATTGATAATGAACATGTTTCGATACCTAGTGCTATCTTTGTCATGGAACAATGCACAATAAATTTAAATGCAACCATAGACCATGACCATAATCACAAAACTACAAAAAGAAAAACCATAAACTAACTAACTCACCATCACGCCGTTTTCCCATTGGGTTAGACAGACAGGATTGTACGCCATACTGTTCTGTCCTAACACACAGTTCTCGCCTCATCCACAGCCATACGTCTTCTCATATAAGCTCGCCGATCATAAAGGCTTCTACCAGAACTATCCTCTAGTATCTGGTTTACCTGGTTGTGCCAAATATTTCGCGAACGTTCTCTATTTCTGGTACCATCAACACTTGCGTCATATATCTTTCTTACCACTCTCTCCTCACTCATCCGTTCCATATGACCAAACTACCAAAGTGATCCTTTCTTTATCTTACTCATTATACTAACATCAGCTTTACATTCTTTCTTTATTTCTTCATTCTTTACTCTGTCATAAATAGATTTGCCACATATACGCCTAAGTGATCTCATTTCCACTGCATTTAGTCTACTTTCGTTCCTCTTCTGCCAGCTCCAGGCCTCACATCCATACATCAGTGTCAGTACCAGGACTGCATTGTGTGCCGCTAGTCTTGCCTCGGTTAACCAAATCCCTTTTCAATGGAATTCAACCCTTGCACAAGTCGATAATTATGTCTACTTGGAAGAACAACTTTCTGGAGACATGTCCAGCGAAATTGTTCGCTGAACAAAGCTTGCCTAGAGTGCATTAAGACATGATGGGCAGCACACGAAGAGACAGAGGAAAAAATACGTTAGTCAATATAATAGAATACAACAATTAATAACGGATAAGGAAAGTGGGGGGCACTTGGGAAGCCCTTCATCTAGCAGTAAATCTCAAATCAACTACTACAGCAGCATTTCGTTTTTGGCTAATGCAACAATTGTCAGTACTGCAAAATAAAGCTTTAAGAATAATATTCACATGTCTTCGGGGAGAGTGTACTAAATTTTACTACTTGCATCAAAATTTTTTTTTTTATATAAAACCCCTGGAGAAATTGGTGATCGCGTACAATGTACATACGCAAGAAGTCGATCGACAATAAGATGAAGAATGATCGGAGCCTCGCTAAACGTCGCACTTAACAAGGCCCAAGATCGCGAATAGTGAGGCGCTGTGGAAATAAAATAATACCAATCACATCAGCAATCATCATAAATGGTAAAAGTCTAAAGGAAGTGACATAATAGACTAAAAATTAAATTTCTCGCAAAATACAAGACACGCGACTAAAAAGATTGCTAAAAAAACCTCACTTCTGGGAAGGATCAGAAGATTTATTAGTTATTATTCTTCACATCAACTATTGCAGTAGCATTTTGTTATTGGCTAATAAAGAAGAAATACAACAATTGACAGTGCTGCAAAATAAAGCTTTGAGAATAATACTAAAAAAAAAAGATATATTCAAATCAGTGCAATGCTGAAAGATCTGAATATAATATAATGGTATTTATTTATAAAATCCTATATCTGCGGAATTTATACAAAAAATTGATACAAATCAACATGAACAAGAGCATCGTACAATAGGAAGGGATAGACTGAGACGGCCATTCAGGACGATGGCCAAATGTCAGAGATTGATGATGAATAGTGCGACGAAAGGAGAAGAAATTGAATAGATTTAAAGCGAAACTGACCAGATATGTAAAAGATAAGTTTTAGTAAAAGAAAATACTTTAATCATGTTTATATTAGAGCATATATAGGAGTGCTTACGTATGTACTATGTTAATAATTAAATAAACGACTAAATATAATGATGACTATGCGTATAACGCATTGCAATCAATGCAGTACACAATCACTCATTTTATATTAAATAATCTCTGAAATCTTACAATTTATATAACAATTATTTTGTATTTATGTCACATTTATTGGGGCGTCGTTTGCTTTTTTTAAAATGCTATTTACCCGCAATTTTTTTTTTGTGACAAAAAACTATTCAATAGAATTTTGTTTGCTCTAAAATGCCAGTGTCACTGTTTTTCTATATCTTATAGTTTTTATTAATTTTTGAGGATTAAGTTTTTTGGAGTGTCAAGTTGATAAAAACGAACATTTTCGACACATACTTATTTGCGCCTTTAATAAAGGTACCAGTGCTTCCAAAGGGAAATTCTACCGCAACCACCCTACAGTCCCGACCTCACTCCGTCAGATTATCAGCATTTTCGGTCACCCTTCGATAAAATGCGTGGTGTTACTTTCAACAACAACGATGACCTCAAAAATTGGCTCGATAACTATGTCGAAACTAGACCAGCCGATTTTTATAAAAAAAATGGTCAATTTTGTTGAAAGATGGGATGAAGTCCTGAAAAATTCGCGACTGATTAAAATGTTGTAATTTTTGTTTAAAATTTGAATTCTTAATAAATATTTAATAAAAACTGTAAATACTTAATAAATATACCGATACATTTACATATAATAAAAATAATTCAGTTACATGAATCATCTATTAAAACTCTATAATAAATGACTATAAATTGATCTAATATTAATATAAAATGTAATACTACTCTAGGCTAGCGTCTCGCAAATCTTTATCGTGAGCAGTCCAAAAGTTAAGTTTGTAATAGTGAAGTCAATATTATTATTTCATTTAACATCCATAAAATAATTAAATATTTAACAAATCTATTGTAATAATAAATTTAAAAAATACTAAATGTATTAATTAGAAAGCTATACAAATTAAATCAATTTTATCGAAAAATATCGTTGTTGCTACCGGGATTCAAATCTGGATATCTTTCCAATTCGAAGAAGGTGCATTAACCTACTATGCTACAGCACACAGTACTTTTGACGACAAATTTTCGAACCTATATGTTACACTTTTCAAATTAATACACACGTATCACGTATCGTTCCATTATTTGAAATATTAATTATTATTTAAAATATCACAGACCTATGTTCTGAATAATTACAACTTCACAATAATAATGTGTTCTTCTTAATAATATATAAATTACTATTTGTATTTTTTTTATTATCGTTTCACCCCAATGGAGTGTTCTTGTTATTGCCGAGAAATTTTATTTAATTTAAAATTTATTTTGGACTCACTTGATTTTTACAGGTTTATTTCATTGGCTTTTAGGAACCTCGGTAATATTTTTAAAATGGTTTGATTGATAGATGATAAAAAAGTTAGGATGTTGATGGGGAACGGAATTTTGTTTGTTAGAAAGTTCTTGGATTAAATTTGGATAATGGTCATTGATAGGGCTTCCTAAAAAACATGAATAAAAATTTTCCTCTTCTACTTATCATTCGCACATAGAAGAATCCCGAACGCAGATTTTAAACAAGTGAGAATTGATTTAACAACGAGCTATTCTCATATGGCAGATCGAGAAAGCTTCAAAAATATTTATTTTAATTTTGAAAAACCAGGACCTTGTTGGAATTTCTGTCTGAATTTTCGCAAACCTTTTGAAAGTTTTAAAGTCTCGCATTGATCTCTCCAAATGCACACAATTTTCTCTTTAAGAATGGGAAGTATATTGGGTATTGTCACATGGTTATGAAAAAGGATGAAAAAAAAAACATCACTAGCAAAAGATTCGTCAGTGGCCGACTGCACAGTGTCGTGACATGATATTTCTCTAATAATTATATATACCTCAGGCGATTGCCTAGATACGCCACTGATCTTTTTAGGTCTATATTATTTTTACGAATTTTGAAAATTGAATATAAAAATTACGCCCAAACAAAAAACCGAAATGTTAATGCAGTGAAACCTTATCTGCCAGCAGTCAATAAGGGCAAGGGGGAGGGGGGGTGTGAGCACCCGAACGGCTTAGTAGTAGATTAATGAAATTGTCGACTTTTAAATAACGGCTCTTTTAAATAAGGAACTCGTTCAGAGGGTCGGCTCGAAAGGAAGGAAGAAAGAGCGATAAGTAATCAGAATAATTGCCACCCCCTCCGGGCAATCAGTGCAAGAGGGATGGCGGACGAGTCCGACCTTTTCTAATTGGTTCTATTAAAAATCTTTTTCTTTAAAAAAATAAATTAATGGTTCCATAATTTGAGAAAACAATCCGAGTGCCCTTCGGATTTAAGGCGACTTCGCTAAAGAAGGTAATTTGTTCCAAATAAGCACCCCTAATCTTCTATAAACATTACCCGATACTTAAATGTTTATTGTTTTAATAATAAACTAAGTAAGAGACAAAAAATATTTTAATTTAAATAGGAAAGTGTCGGTTAATGTATATATGTTTGTGTGAGGTCATTTTTAATTATTATATACCTACAAGCTAAAGCATGTAATTTTTAAGAAAAAAAAATCAATTTCATTTCTTTAATATTCATGGTCAAAAATGTTACTGTTATAACAAAATATAATCATTTTGTAGTAACCCTACACATGCCCGTAGACTTGGCTGTGTAAGGACTCACCTATTAACAATTAAAACCCGAACCATAGTGACCAATAAGCAGACGCAAATAAACCATTAGTACCAGAGACGGATACTGCTCAAGCAACTAACATCACTTCTCCGCAGGCCGTCCTATCACCAACATCGGCATTCAACCACATTTCTAGCAAGCCACTCCAAAATTCAACCGCGCATTTAAGTTGTATTAATTCATCACCTCAATAAACGAAACCTTGTAAGTGCTCCTTCATTTATATACCCTGCTCTAGTTACAACTGCCACCTTACACTGCGGCATACAATCAACATGCATGAGACAAGAAGAGGTTAGAAGCTTCTGTCTTACAGCACTATCGAGTCAATCATAATTTGAATAACTTCAACATCACACACACGTCAACTTCAAAACTTTAATTAATATTAATGTTTTTTTACAGTGGCGTGCTCACGCTGTGAGACTTTAAATACTAAAACTGATGTGAAAGCTAAATCTAGATCTGTAAAATAAAATTAAATACAATGAAATCGGAAGTTGACTATCTTGTCTAATTCCGACTTCATTTACAGTGGAAGTGTTAGCACTTGGAATTATAACTGTAAGACTAAATGCAGTGGAATTGGAATAAAAATTTGTCTGCAAAATCAATTTATGACAGTAAAGAATAAATAAATAATTAGCAATTTCAAATTTGATTGTGCTGTACCTGTTGACGCATTTCGAGTATCTACTCTCTATGCATTTTATCCTTCCAATATGTATACATTAATATATACCTGTCCCGCTCTAGTCAACTAATTACTTAGATATTTCGATTGCCTTCTGACACTGAAATGTCAAGATCTGTGTTATTTCAGTTAATAATTTTAATTATTTTGTTCCCGCGTATGGCACCACCGACTTTGAGTCGATGCCTGTGAGACCGTGAGCAAAAGCGGAGGAGTCACTTCTCCCGCGTCAGACGTTTATTGGTAGCCGAGGCGAGTAGTAGCATTTATGGTTAGGAATTATTAAAATCTAAAAACTAAAATCTGTAGAAATGTCCAATACTCGGACTTATAATTGTTGGATGTCATTCTTGTGAGGTATTATTTTATGGCGCTACAGTGAATTTGTGAATCATTGGATCTTGGCAGAGAATTAATACCAGCCAGGGTGTCTTGGACATTTGGGTGGGTGTTAGTACCCGTAATTTTAATACTTACTGGCTGGGCAGAGGTATTGGCCCTGTCTGGCCATAGATTTAAAGTTGGACGCACTGTATACTGATGTCATCCCATTGAAGCTAATTACCATGGACCACGGAGATGACGTCATCGACCTGAGTTCTGAATCTCGGCGTAATTTTGATGATGAGATAATCACTCTTGGACTCTTGGAATGGAAGATCTACCTCCTCGACTATGCGAAATCGGATAACGACGACATGTTATCTGCCAACTGGTTTGAAAATATTATTGTTTATGTTAATTTTTATAAAACCCAATTAGATATGAGTTTTCGATTCATTCAAGTTAGCTAAATTGTATTTTCCATGTATTAAGCTTGATCACAGGTAATCTAAATTCTTTCACTAGTACAACCGATCTTTACATTGTTTTAATAAGATATTATGTTATTATTATTTTGCCTCGAGAGACGAAAGCAGATTTGTAAGATCGTCGTAAGTGATCTCATTTCCACTGCATTCAGTCTATTTTAGTTCCTCTTCTGCCAGCTTCAGGCTTCACATCCATACATCATGCACAAACTTTCACATATAATGTAATACAAGTTTTTGTTATTATTCTTTAACCTCTCCCTTACGGTCCTAAAATAAAAACTCGTATTACAGTGCTGTAAACTCAGTGTGCATGTAGACTTTTGCAATTTTTAAGTCCGATAAATATGAATATTTTACATTTATTACATATGTTAAACATAAAAATTATAGTTGACATATAAATAATTGAATATTTACATCAATGACTGTGTAAAAGTGCTAAAAATGAGAAAAAACATTGATCATCACGAACCACAGCATAAGACAAGTCTAACTTGGCCAGCGCACGCTCTGCCACTAAGTGACAATCGGCATCCGATGCCCCGCGCTCCGCGCACTGCTCCGTCCGCACCAATCCGCATGTATTCACGTCGGATTCTTCGAGAAAATATATTTTATTGTTGCGTATAGTATATATGTATGGTATACTAATATATTGTAATTATTTTATCCAATAGATGAATATAATACGCAGGTATACCTAAAATATGAACTCTGTATTTAATATATTTACAGAGATATTCATATAATAAGAGGCAATGTTAACTCATTTAACATCATTGGAGAAGAAAGGTTAACTAAGAAAAATTAGACTTCATTAAATATATTTCTAAAATATGGTACCTATTATGACCACTGATAAATTATTTTAACATTAAAATATAACATTGATAAAGCACAAGTCTTATAATAGCGTTTTCTATCATATAACGAATTGAGTCAATCTTGCTGCTCTCTTCAATCCATGAGATGTTTCTGTTTTTTTTTATTTCTTTAAAAGTTCTCTTGGTGAGTGAAGAAATGTTTTATGCATTCTATAAACAAAAAGTTTTCTCAAATCCAAAAGCCTCGCTTCTATTAAAAGTTGGTTAACCAGAAAGTCTCTTATGAAAAATAATTTAAAGAATCTGTTTTTTCTTCTATCTTTTGGTATTCGGACTGGATGGTACTTTTTTTATAATGTCAAAATTTATAAGTTTATATATAATATAATTTAAACACAATAATCATATAGATGGCCTTAATATAAAAACGTATTTGGTTAGATCTATTTTCATGTTGTAAACTAACATATTTACTATTGAAAATAATGTTAATAACAAATAAATACAATTTGAAAAGATAATAGAATGTTGATAGGTATTATGAACAGGATAAAAGCAATATTTCTTTATTTTCGAGTTCTTTGATAATAATATGCGTGAATATTACGTATTACGACTTAAGTCCTCTATTTTTCTTGCACAGCGGGAACTGCTTAAAATTAAATATAACTTTTTTTTTAAATAGAGATATACACGGAATACATGTCATATTAATATACTTGGAATCATTCAAAATTAAATGGTCCAACACTGGTTGCATGACCACATAAGTAGTTAAAAATGAGTATTATTTCAATTTTATTGTTATTGGTTTTTACGTGGCGACCATATTTATTTTATTTATTTGTGTATATGCAATATCATGTAGCCCGTTTCTTTGTGAACAAATTTCTTTTAATCCTATGTTAAAAGGTCAAATAGGAATTGAGATATTTTAGTTTTCGTAAACTCTTTACATTGCAAAATAGTCTACGCCTCGGAAAAAAAAAATCAAATTAAAATAATGGTCATTTTAGACTATCAACAAGTTAAGGTCAAGCAACTATTTATTTAATTTCTGAACTATTTCATATGGAATGACCCTTTTCTATTTGTAAACAAAGTTATACGTATACTATGAAAATAGTACTAATTTGTTAGTGTCCTGGAACGGGGCGCGAACCCCCAGGCACTAGATCACTAAGCCAGCATCTTGACCACTAAACCAACAAGCTACTCATTTGAATTACGACATTGTTTTTTCATTCCAAATAAAAAATATAGAACAGTCGTATATGCACATTCAATATCACTATCTTACCAATTAATTATTAAATTTCTAACCCTGAAATGTTTGTCTAATATTTTATTTATTTAATATTATCCTCAATAAACAAACGTTCTTAATCAACAACGACTTCAAAATAAATGTAATCACTATCTTAAATCACTTAAAGTTTTGAATAACGTAAAATCGTTGGATTTCCCATTACATGATTGTTTTATCTGAAGCAATAACTTAAAGAAGTGTAGTAAGTGGAAGGAGGGATACAGAGAGGGTACAGAAGTAGGGAAGTACAGAACCTTCTGCCTTAAAGGGTAAATTATGGCCCCCAGGGAGGACAATACTGAAGAAATTACCGATCGCTAGATTCAGGACAAACACAGAAATCTTACGAGTTAACGGCTAACGGTTTGTTTTGCTGAAAAAGGTTAAACAACACCGAAACTTTTTATATTTGTTTTTAGAAATATGTTTGTTAAGCCTACCGGATATTTTTTTAATTGCCTCTTTATCTTTCAAAGTTATGTAATTAACTAACCGATCAATTATACTTAGTTTTTCAGGCAGAGGTATAGCGGCTAGATAGGTTTTATTTAATTACTGTTAAAGTAAATCTTATTTTTTGGCGTATATACAAAATTTTTACATGTCTCATCAACTCGAAGTTTTCATACGTGTATGGAGATTAAAATGCAGCACGAAATATATTACATCAAAAAAATTATGTCTTTATTCAAATATTAAATGTTGTATTTTTTCCTGGAGTCACCTAGCGTGTATAACTCGAAGGTTCTTCTTCATAATATAAAATTGATAACGATTTAATAACGGAATAAAATATGTCTCATTTACAAAAGGCTACATAATACACGTCTCAATTTCTTCTGAATTTTTAATGGCTAACATATTGAAATTTATTGCGAAAATATTTGACTACATCTTTCCAAATCATTGAATTTGTTAAAAATATTATTAAAAAATATTCTAAAATTGAAACTTCACAATATAAAATGTATTTATGTTAAAATAAAATACAGTCCCCGAAAACCACCAAGTTGTCCGTCCTAGTTGTGCTTAGCACCCACCACATTTTTTTAAAAAGTACAATTTTAAATATTCTAAAGAAGAAGCCGTTGGTCATATTTTGGATGGCTCTTGGAAGGTAAAGCTTATTATATGATGAACCAAACTAATAAATATACTTCACTTTGAATATACCCAATACGCAAATAATCTTATTTTCTTTTAAAAATCATTTAACCTTGAGTAATTAAAAAAATAAACTATTGATTAAAATTATATTTCCAGACTTTACATATATATATATATATATATATAAATTATACAGGGTGTAACAGCCCTAGTCCACAATATTTTATGGGAGGATACCAGAGTAAATTAAGAATCTAAAATATTTAAATAGTGCAAATTCTGCACTGTTACGGAAAACATTATTATTTTAAATTTTTACAAAATCGTATTAAGCTTGAAGTCTACATATCTCGATAGAAATGTTTCCGAAATTATCTAATAAAAAATGGTCTAGCCGCTCGAAATTCGATGTCCTTAATTTTTGTACTCAACATATAATTTGGAATCAATAAAATATTTTAATTAATCGAAATAATCTGAAATAATTACGATATTCTTGAAATGCTTATTTCTCTGAGATGGTTAAGATTAGGCACACATCCCTTGAATATTTTCGACTCGTAATTTAGTCAGGTATCAACTCATAAAGTATTGTGGACTGTCTGTTATACCCTCATATACTCATATTCACGTTTGGTCCGTTACTTAATAATACATAATACATACATGGATTAAAAGAAAAATTAATATAACTATACTTTATTATAAAAAATGTTGAAATTATTTCAGTTTGTTGTATCTAATGGAAGAAAGTACATTACTTTACTAAAACCTTAACGTTTTATATATAAAAAATGGCCTTCGTAGATTATTTCTGATAATATTAATTAATATTTTTTGCAAAAGATGACATCAATATTTACACCTCGAAAATATGAGTGAATACTAATATATCACCGGTGTAAGTCCAATACCGCACATCAACCATTTTTTCAAAATGTTCAAAAAAGGGCTTCTTTAATGGTATTAACTTGAGCCGAGTGCAAGCTGTCTACGGATCAATTTCCAAATTTGAATACGCCAATCAATGCGACGTATGCCGTTCAACTGAAAGCGCCAAAAAACCTATTTTGAAATGATTGGCTCATACGCGGTATTGAATTTACATAAACGATGTATTCAAACACTAAATGAATATTTTTCTCAGTCTAGCAAAATTATTATACATTTATTTATTAACTGTTCTACAATCATTAACTATCTAACTTACCATCAGACCATTTCTTCGCGAGGATAGGCAGAGAGAATAGACCGCTACACTATTTTGTCCTGATACACAACTCTCGCCTTATTCATGTTCATATATCTTTTCAAATATGCTCATCGATTATCTGGTTTATCTAGTTACATCGAGTCATCTTCATTCATTCATTACACGTGACTACACCATTTAAACTACATTTTTTTAAATCGTGTGTAGTATGCTTAGATCAGCTTTATATTCACTGCTTCATAAATGGATTTTCGATATATATGCTGGAATTATCTCATTTAAAACGATACATTATTTTTTTATTTTAATATTAGAAAATATAATACGTTTTAGAATTATCAGTAGGATATATATATATATTTCATTTAACATATATTTCTTCTATCTATATGTATAAAAGTCTATATGTATACCGAGTTTATAGAACCGTAAGAAAATGGTTAAATACAAACTTTTTAAAAGATAACAAAGTCAGTGAGAATTTCTTTATAATATATCTGTACCAGAACTCCATTAAATTATAATTTTGCATCTATAACCTTCTTAATGATTTTAAATGCTTAGTATACATTTCAAGGAGCAGAATTTTTGTAAGGTATTTAGGTTACTGATGTACGAGTACAATGGCAACCTTTTAAAAGTATGACAAATTTAGTTAGAGATATTAATATTTTTATCAAGACAAACAACGAACATCTACACCAATTCCGAGAGCAATACATTTTATCAAAGATTTTACATGTTCTTAGCTCCGAAACTGTGCAACACACTTATCACGAACTGTAAAATCATTCACTTCTAGTAAGATTACACAGATATGAACCCAATATATGATCCAATTGGGTAGAGATCAATCAGAAACATCGCTATCCAACATTCTTACATAATCATTGTATAGTGTCTACACTAATAATTCACTAATTCTTTTTTCTCTATTTTTCTTTTTTTTCTTTAATCTTTATCTTTCTTGAATTAAATAACACCACAGCAGTACGAAAAAAACTGGCTACTTTAACACAGACGGCAGTCTAGCAAAATAGCCAGGACAATGCTGTATATATTAGAGGTAGAGTGTACTCCATCCCACACAATAAACTACGAGTATATACATACTTAATTGCAATATAATTGTATCTTATGTTTATCATGTTATATTATAATATATTCACCTCTGTTACAACAAAAAAATGTGTCAATAAAGTCGAATAAATAAATGACTTGATGCCAAAACATCATCATGTACCACAAGTCTTGCCTCTATAATACAGCCTTCTTTAAATCTTCAAAGGGTACATCAAGGAGCAAGAGTGTTTATAAATATAAATTTTCAAATTATGTAAATGATGAAAACTATTTTAAAATACACTTTCTCATCAAATTTAACTTAAACCATAAAGTAAAGATAGTCATCATGATCAAATCGTGTTTCCCGAAGACAAATAAAAATAAACTAGGAATGCGGAGTACAATGTCTGGCTGTATCACCGTAGAACAGCAAAACATCTCTATTACTTAGTTACTAGGATAAAAACAACATAAAAAGCGTGCTTTGTTTTTACGACACAACTTCCCCGAAAAGAAGCGCGCAATCTACATTTATTAAAGCAATTCATTCCCTTACTCGTCGCGATTTCTGCTTCCAAAAATGCGACAAGATCGCAGATCGATAGATGAGTTATATTTTTTCCTTTCAAACTTTTCGGTTGTAAAAGTAAAGTGGCCGGCGCCCCGACGGCTGGCTGCGTGGCGCCGCGACGCCACTCGGCGGCCACTCGAGGGATGTTCGCGCTGGAGGTATTTAAGACCGCAAATGCGTAAACCGTGTATTGTTTTTTTTAAAGCTCTGATTTATCAGGAGCGCATCGGAATAAAATGTACATATATAAATAAACCTTTGACAGATTAAAAAAAACAAAGTGACAAACGTGGCACCACCCCCACAAACGTAACAATTAAACTGTAAAACTTATTTAACATTTTTAAACTTCAATTATATAATATGAATATAATTTTTCATAATCCTTATTTCTAATATTTTTATCTTTTTTAATATTATATATAAATCTTATGTTATGTATAATAATTATTAACAAATTAAGTTAATCCATTAGCGTTAAGTACTTGAGTTGTCTGCAACTGCTCAATGTTAGTTATCCAAAATACGATTATCGATAGTTCAGTAATGAAACATGTCAGGTGTCAATTACTATATTTATGTCAAGAATACTGTTATGATACAATAATATACACGTATTTACGGAGATGTGAACGGCAGAGAAAGAGACCGAGCCCCAGCGTGCGTCATCTTTTAAGCCCTCTCTTCACACACACGCATACATGCACTACAAGCGGTTCTCGCGCGATGACATACACATATCATCGTTACCTCAAAGACATCACAATTAGAAAGATATACGAGTACAGAAAAAAAAACTGCATATCTTTTTAATTGAGTCATTTTATTTGTCTTAAAAATATTACAAAATTATGTCTAAAATAACTTCCAAAATATGTTTGCATTTAAAATAATATTACTATTAAGTGAAATCACATTTTATAAGCAATTTTTCAGAACATATTTTCCCGATAATTTAAACAAATTAGATAAATTACTCGTATTTATAAAGACACACAGATTTTTTTAAAAAAGATCTTAAACTTCATTTCATATTACTAGATTACTTTAACAATTACGGCATAGTAACTCTTATTTAAAAAAGATCTGATTTTGTTCCATATTTTACTTTCTATAAGACAAAATTATGGTAACTATCAACGGGAAAAATACATATCTCGCATAAAAAAGCAAGACATCAAACAATAAGATCAGAATCAGACAACAATTTATAAGTTTATTGCGACCTAAGTAGTCAACCAGCTATAGAAAGATCTGGATTTGAGTCCCGGTTGTGTTTTATCAAATTCTATATAATATATGTATTTTGTATGCATAAGGAAATTTAAAAGAAAATCGGAGTGAGTTGTCAATTTATTTAAAAATATATGAATTTGGTTAATATGTTGTGACGTTTTAAACGTAACACTTTTCAAGTTGAAACAAACAAATCCACTGATATTGTAAATTTCAATTTTAACATTACAATGCTGCTGCAATATAGCCAACTGAGACAATGTTATACGGCTGTACTACACTGAAGGTATAAATATAGTCAGAATATTCATACTGTTGTAAATCTATAAAATTATTATTTTTTATTTACATTTATACATTTTTTAGATAAGATGTAATAAATTATGTTTGTATTATACTAAACCTACTTATTAGAAATAAGGTTTTGCCTAGGATTAATAGAAAGGTTGTCTAGCCAAACACTCTATTTGTACAGCTTCAGATCATACCGGATCGTTTTCAAAACTACCTTGAAATCCACTTCTGAGTAAAAGGTTATCCATTGCAAAGTTTAATTGCGGAAGCTCTTATAAAGCCAAACTTACAAGGGTACAAACTTAAAGATGTTCTTCAATATATATTAGTATATCTTCTCCACAAATTGGTCCCTCATTACTATGACCTTTTCCTCCCTTTCATTACCATTGCGATTGATCCATTCATTTATTAAATTCTGGGCAACGTGAAATACTTAAATAACCTGAAATTGTATCATGATACCTCAAAACTATTTTGTTTAGATCAGATTTCTATCAGCGATAAATATCTCACTTCTGATCTGTTTAAAAATCAATATAAATCATTTTTAATGCTGTAGCGTGTTGTGATGTTTAAATTTGCGCGCCAAGGTCTGGGTAGACCACTTTGCCGACTTATGATGATTCGTGGTCTAAATAAATGAATGGCAGCGAGAGATGGGTAGATTAAGAGTAGAATCACCGCGGTGGACCTAGAGATATTTGGTCCTAGTCCACCCGCGGGTTGAGATGAGACCCCGCTGCAACGAAGAAAGAGGCGGCATTCGAACGATGGCCGATGAATGGGCGTTATGGACATGGCTGAGACGGGATAGAGTCAGAGTCCTGCCTATCTTTTGGAGCAAGTGGTGAATCCTGGCGCGGGCGTGTGGTGGCCCGGGTGGCCCCGATCCCAGCACCCCACAGCCGCGTTGGCTGATGCTGTGCAAATAGATAAACATAAGTAACCTCCTTCAGAGAAAAATTGACCTGAAGGAAAAAGATTTAAAGATCATTTTACGTGCATTTAATGTTGGGATAAATAAATTTAGTGAATAAAATATGTAATATAAAAAACAGAGTTGCCTTTGAATTTAATATCATCCTATTCGAGGTAGGAGGCGACACCAGAGCACACACACACACTTGAGAATCCAGACTGATCTAGATCGGTGGCAGCCCTTATGGCTTCTTATCCTCTAGGGCCTAAAGACACTATAACAATATGTATAATATTTTTAGATGTACAGTACAAAAAGGAACCTACATAAATATTCTGAATATTTTATTAAGTAAAAGCTGACTCAACTATTATATAAATATGTCACTGGCCAAGAAAAATGAAACAATTATTATTTTTATATTGGTGACTAAATAAATTCGTGTGGCTATTTAACATGAACTGAAAGCACTTTAAAAGATACACAACTTTTTAAAATAGTGTATGCATCCGTAGCTGATGAGACCCTGGTGTCAGCTGTGAGGGTGACTCAAGACCGACACTTGTAGAAATGCTTTACGAACCATGTCTCATCTTATTGAGGCCACTATATGTCGACATCAATGTGGTGGAAGAAAGAATAAGATATATCGGCTACATAGAGCATTATTTTTCAAAGATGCACTTAAGTTTTCATTACAGGGTGAATATTATGTGACCGCCATTTTAGTTTGGAAAATACTTGTCAGTTCGTATTTTGTAGTCGTAAAGAATAATTGATTACAATTTATTATAAAGTATCTAATGCAGAATCATTGTACCTTATTTCTTTCAGGATGCAAAAGGTAATGCTGTAACCATTAATGGTAATCTCTATCGTCACATGTCAGAAAATTTCTTGGTGGCCAAATTGGGTCGATTAGGCCTGCAATACATGTGGATTCAACAGGGCGGTGCCACCTCATACACACCCATTTTTCCAGAAATTTTTCCCGACCGCATAATATCAAAAAGTGGTGATATCGGCGATTGGCCTCCTCGATCAACTGATTTGTCGACTCTCAACTATTTTTTGTAAGGTTACTTGAAAGTAAAGATCTATGCTAATAAGCCAACAAAAATTTCGATGCTTCAGGGTAATATTTGAAATGAAATTGCTGAAATAACACGCCAAGTGTGCGAGAATGTCATGAAAAATATGGTTAAAAGAGCACACATTTATGCCGCTGCCAGAAGCAAATACTTGGCCAATATCATATGACATACATAATTGTAATAAACTACGTAATCGATAAATTAAAACAAAAAAATATTTTATGTTTAATTATCTAGTTATTAAAAAACAACATCGGCCTGGTACATAATATTCAACCAGTACTTTATACAAAGATGAAATTTAACATATAGTTTACTTATGTATCTTTTTATGTATTTTCACATGCTGCTCGGATTGACCTGGCATCCTTCCATATCATGGATGGAAAATCAGGTCCCCGGGCTTCACGTCATCGGCTAGTTTCAATCGGTACTCACATCTACAATAACTAGCTTATAATAAAATAAAACGTAATAAATTAATAGCAACGATATAAAAATGTTATAAGTTTCAAAGTACATTTTTATCTCTAAAGTGTTTTTTGAAAACACTGCTTATTTATTTATTATCTTTAATCTTCCTGATTTTTTCTGTGATTTTTCTATTAATATTTGAAAAATGTAATTTCTTTTAAATAAATCGAAAAATGTTGGTACTTTGAATTCTTTAAAAAGAAATTTTATCGGATAATCTTTTGTTTTTTTAGCATTACTTTTATGATAAGTTTTTGTGCATTTATAAGCTCATTCCCAACTAATGATGACATATTGTAATTTGAATCGAATAAATATATAGTATACTAAATACAAATCGATAAAAATGATCTGGTTCTTAAAAATATGTATCTGTGTATGCACAATGATACAAATCTGTTAAAAAATTATAATTTACAAAATGTTATATAAACTACCCCCTTTCTCGCACTTATACAATTTTTACCAGTTCTCATGTCCTTTTCGTGTTTTCTGCATCTCACTTCATCTCCTTTCTTATTAAAGGTACTATCAATTCTACGATGATATCTTGCACATCAGAGGCCATAAATAGCCGGAGGCCATTGTAAAACTAAAACCTACATAAATTAAAAAATATAAAGCATTGAAATAAATAATTTATCAGAACGATAATTTAAAAAGTCTGGCGAGCCTGATAGCAGGACGTCAACTTTACAGTTCAATTTATTATTCCCAGATGAAATCCAGATATTTTTTTAAAAATTATATGTAAACATTTAGATTGATTCCTTGCCGCAAAAATATTTTCGCGAACCGCTAATTGGACAGCGCTGGTATAAAAAAATAATTAAAAACGAACAAAGTTGTATTTGTACTCATTTTAGATAAATCGTTGATATATAACAATTGTGCTATACATAACGGTTTATTTTCACTTTATTTGTTAAGATAAGTACTAAACCCCTACATGAGGTTGGTAACGCAATAGTTTTAACACTTGTTAGATATGTACGTGTGTAAATCATGCGAGGCCCCTCCCGCCGAGCAGCGCCGCGACGCGCCTCGGTGCCGGTAACGGGCGTTCGGCTCCACCGCCTCTCCGTCGGCTAACGGAACGATAAAAATGTTTGAGCAAACAAACGATATCCACTTCACCACAGACCGGGATCCTATTATTTCTTTTTTTTGCGCTTCGTCTGAGAAACATTTAAAAGCGAGGATAAAATATTTTAAACATCGTCTAATTTACTGCGACTGTCTATGCATCATGGATTTCGCTGAAATTTATCTGTCAATTCTTTACTCGAAAATTTTTTATTATTTTTTGCGCCATTTTGCAATCTAGCTCAATCACAGTCTACTGCTAATAATATTTATACAATTAACTTTATTTTTAACCACATGACTTAAATTTTTCTGCCTCACAAAGCCTACAACATAAAATGAAACAATTCTCGATGGGCAAACTCAAATATCATCTTAGGAGCTAGTTATTGGGTATTGGCAGAAGGGAAACTGAGTAAATATTTATGAAAATAATTACATGAACTGAACAACATTACATTTTTTCAATTTTATATTTTTTATTGTCGTTTTATTTCAAACTCCCTTTGTATTGTGTTTCAATCATGGGCAGACGACAAATATTTGTATTATTAAAAATTTATTACATATTAGCATTGTTTAATATTTCTTGTTTAGATTGAGAATAATTATTTAATATTTATATTGTCGGAGAAGGGGCTCAAGAACCAACCAGAAACTATGAAGAACACGACCTACCTGAGATGCTCCTTTATCTGAATTTTTTCTCTCGCTGTGGCCACAAATCTTCTGATTTTGCTGGTTGCACTCAATATAAAACTGATTTCGGAACGCACGGTACCGAGAAATTGATCACACGACAAAAGCGTCCATAGCATAATTTACTTCACATAAGTCATAGACAACAGACACGCGCATGGCGATTAGTGATTCATAGATTTATCATAAATATCGAACACATCTGTTACATTATTAATTAAAAAGGTATGTATATTTTTTGTTTAAAATTGTATAAATTTTACTAAAAATTACTACCTAATCGTAATATTTTCTCAGTAAATATTAAAAATATATATAACCATCACTATTCAATGATTTCAGGGCCCATTTAAAGCTTCACACGATATACAAGTCGGCACCAGGCGTCTCTGTCCTAGGTCAACATACCCCACTCAGAAACATGGAACATCGGACGTCTCCAGATCTTCCCTCACATTGTCACTTCGTAATCTAGGTCAGCCAAGAAGTCACCATCCATTTGGTCCCTCTATGATACTGCCGAATTATTGCGAATACGTCAATGAACTAAAACCACCCCTGCAACAATAGTTTATATCAGAAATATGTGAATAGGTCCAAGATCACACAATTACTGGATTTTTACCCACAAAGTCACTGTTATTAAACAAATATCAGATATCTCATAGAGACAAAGCTACGTCTTATTATATTTAATGGAAAATATATGGAAGTATGTGGTGATTACAGGGTTAATACCTGTCTTCGACTGGCTTAAGTGATCACTTTATGTACATTGTATATATAACGTTGACTAATTCTCACCCCTCAATCTTCACATTTATCAAATTTTTGAAAGTCGTATATATGTTAATATGTGGACTTTTTTTTAAACAGCATGAGAAGCTTTTTTTAAACAGAATGTCATCACTATGAGAATCTGATTTTTTGAAATTATTGTAAAGCAATATTCTTTATCTGTAAAATGTTTTTTAACATATTATATTAGAATACGTCTAAAAAATCTATATTTTTAATTTTTTATATATTTTCTTATTTTGACCAGTATATTATATAGTATAGTCCTTTTTCGGAACCTAAGAAGACAATAACTGACAGGCATCATTGCAGGCATGACCAGTCCATCGGTCCAAATAAACTACCAGTGTGCGCTTCGGTCATGTTGTTGACCAGAAAGACATAAAAATTAAAGAGGTTAGTGCAGTTCATATATCACACGTGTGCTTATTATTAATCGGAAACCAGCTATCGAAGGTGTTTACATAAACAAATGTTATAACTCTACTAGAGTTTATTAGCACTACTCGAGTTTCGAGAGAAACAGTAACACTCATCGACTAGTGAAGTATTAAACTAAATACGCACAAATATAGGAAACACCACTTTTTTCTACGATTCTAAGACACTAGAATCTGTTGTTCCTACACTAAAAAACAAACTACCTGGGTTTTTACAAAAGAGTACGCTGTCTTCCAATTTGGATGAAATAATGAAAAAGTGACTTTTAATTAGTCTTACTTGTAAGCATGAAATGTATTGATTAGGTGTTATGTTTTAATTATATTAAATGTATAAACATAATGGTCTAGTTTAAATTAAAAAATCTATTTTTGACTTTGAATTGAGAAGTAATGCAATGTCTGCTTATGCCTGTCTAATATGTAGAGAAAGAAATGTTGTTATTTAAATGGATATTAAGTCAGTATATAGTATTTTTCTCAATGAAGTGTTATCAATGGTATTACTAATCATATGAGCAATAATATTATAAAAACCATCAATAATAAAATTTAGATTTCTTGGTTAGTTAGTTACCTAGTCAATAATTTTAATAACTGATTATCTAAGTAATTTTAATATATATTTTTAAAATTCTTGGATTTGAGAAAAAATCCTCATAATTTAACACAATTAAATGTATATTTTTTTATTTTTGGATTTTAAAGAATCCTTTGGTTTTAAATAAATTTTAGGTTATAATATATAATTTGATTTAAAAAATCTTTAGTTTAAAAAAATACTTTGGACTATATATGTAAAAATGCTATTAACTAACGTCTGCCGAGTGCTAAGATCGAACTTTAAACCTTTTGGTAAATGATCGAGCTGACCTCTACTCATCTACCTAATATATTAATATTTAGTATATTGTTTAATTACTTCCCACTAAAAAAAAAAATCTTTCAATTTCGACATTTTTATATTTATTTTATTATTTTTATAAAAGATAACACATTCTCATTTTGTATTTGTAATTATAATTATTATTATTATTAGGTCTGTGATTGAAAAGTGTAACATAGAAATTCGAAAATTCGTCGTCAATACACTGTGTTGGTGTAGCATAATCGGTTAATGCAATTTACCCGGATAGGAAGAGATCCAGGTTCGAATCAGTAGTAACAACAATAGTTTTCGATAAAATTGATTTTATATACACGTGTATCTTTTTAATTGATACATTTAATTTGTATTTATCTTATTAATACAAATCTTACATTTTTAACTTTCCATTGTTAAGATTCCATTAAAAACATTAATTGGTCATATCATTTGTTATCTTAAAAAAAAAACAACATCGTAAAATGCTTATCAAGAAAATAAGCCAGATTTCTTCTTCAAATACGTAATACAATTCAAAGTAAATTGAAAAAATATTTATGTTTTAGGGCGCTTCGATAGACGCGTATCATAAATTCTTGTTTGATTTTTACATTAAGTAAACAAGTTAATGCCGTGTAAGCACAAGTGAGTTTCTTTTAAATGTTAAGTGTGTCAACTTGTAAATAAGGGTTGCTGTGTAAACAAACCCGGATACGCCGAACAGCTCGCGATAAAACATGAAAAGTATTAATAATAACTTCAGCAAAACGGATCTGGGAGGAACGCGAAGAGGTCCGTATTGTAAAATGGATGTATTCATGGCGTGACATATCGTATTTCGGGTTTTGGAAGATATTACGACCACCACACAAAGGGATGTTTTAAATGATAAATCGTGACCATGGGCAATAAAGAGAAGTTCTTACTGGAATGTTTTAAATATGGATTACCCCGCGAACATAAATTATATTCTCCGCGTTTATTTTTCCGCAGAAAAAAATACATATTAAAAACGTAAATCTTTTTGGGTCTTAGTAAATTTTACACCATTTTATATTAAATGAATCCATATTTCCGATATTTTTGCTTTATTTTAAAGTGTATTTGGCCAGATTTTGGGTTAAACACATTAATCAGCTTCTAATGTGAGCCAGCAAAAATTTACAATTCCGTGAATATATCACGTCGAATTGCCATAGAAGTTGCCATAAATTTCCCTGTGATTTTATGTATTTTTGCGAAAAAAAGGTGTAATGTTTATTGAAAACTGTTGAACAGAGGGTTGTATGTATGAAGGATGGGTCCCAATTCTCCCAGCGGTCACGTGTTCGTTTGAGTATGATATCGCGGAATGTATGTGTTGACGCAAGTCAAATACCTAATCCCTGTGCATTTATCGTTCAGATATAAACCTTAATATGCGTGTCCCGCTCTGACCAACCAATGACATAGGAATTTCGCCGACGGAGGAACAGATTGCCTCCTGATACTGAACTTTCAAGATCTTGTTATTTTTTTGCCGTCCGAAAGCAGCGCCGTGCGTGAGCTGTGTTCTCAATAGTTCTGGAAGTGCAGTGATATTTCGGTTCTTCATAAAAACGTGCTAGTCAATTAGAGGTGAAAAAACGACGTCCAATCCAAGATCACGATCAAGGTCAGTCCCATCAAGTCAGATCCCTTTGCCAA
Source organism: Eubasilissa splendida (assembly GCA_031772225.1). Taxonomy (NCBI): domain Eukaryota; kingdom Metazoa; phylum Arthropoda; class Insecta; order Trichoptera; family Phryganeidae; genus Eubasilissa; species Eubasilissa splendida. Next base: position 23,921,199 of record CM062857.1, on the reverse strand, counting down.
TATTCCTCTCTTGAATCCACTTCGGGTTGCGTCAACTAATCATTATTATAATAAATAGAGTCCAGGTGCGTGAATGTGGCTAGAAAAGATTGGGCAATTAAAACTAGTTACTTACAATTATTGATATACTTTTATTGCCGATGAAGGTACAAATACAAATAATAAATATGAAGTGAAAACGTGAAGCGTCTGCTGGAGAACTGATCAGAGAGAATTACGCACTAGGGCCGGCTTCCTGGGCGGCTGCCCGCGTATATTATTATTGTCAATATCTGGACGTTACCGGCGAGATTATGTGGCTGATTTGACATTATAATTTGCACCCAGGTATTTGCTGGATGCGTTCAGGAACCGTCGGCGGTATTGATGGCTATGTAAATAATAGACCTCCAAATATTTATTTATACCTTTTATTTTTAATTATTGTGTATTTATAATACATACATCTTTAATAATACACTAGCGGTCGTTGTACCCGGGATTCAGATTCAGTTGTACTTAAAAATAGAGATTTAGGGGAAAGGGGGTGCTATTATTTTGCAGGCCCAAAATATCTAACAAAGATGTATGCAAAACTTATACACGTAACTTATATACGTATCCAATTAAATACACATTAATATCGAAGTGGAGCAATATGGTAAGTAATCCAGAGGGTTTTATACTCAGGATCCTAAAGCGTAACTTTGCAAAATTTTATTTACATACAGTTAAACGGTGTAGGATTATACAGAGTGTAACATACATAGTCTACAATATTTTATGGGCGGATACCTGAGTTGATAACGAGTCGAAAATGTTCAATAAATGTGTGCCTAATCTCAACAATGTCAAAAATATAAAAGCATTTCAAATAAAATCGTAATAATGCAATTATTTCGATTGATTTAAATATTTTATTGATTTCAAATAATATATAAAATACGAAATGAGTAAATGTCATTGAATTTCTAGCGGCTAGACTATTTTTTTTAGATGTCTTGGAGCCTGAAGCAAATATAAAGATTATGATTTATTTCGAAGCACGTAGACGTAAATCTTAACATGATTTAGTCAAAATTTCCAAAAATTATATTTTGCAAAAATTTTCGACTCGTAATTAAGCCATTAAAATGTGGACTAAGTCTGTTACGCCCTGTACAGAGAGCAGGCATTCAGTTATATAGGAATATATAAATATATAGATTATTAACACGTAGTAAATTATTTGTTATTAATAATAAGTTATATAAACTAAATATTTTCCAAAAAAATAAGTAGGTATAAAGCTATATTTTTAAAGATAACACGATTTTATTGTTCACGCAGTTATATCATATCCAAATTAAATAAAAATTAATTGATTAAATTCTGACATCTCCTAGCGTGTATTACTCAAAGGTGTTTTAGATTCGTCTCAATATAAAAATGGTTGCTTTTAAAAATGGAATAACATATGTATTTAATTTAAAGAGCTACGGAATATAAGTTGAACAATTTGTCGAAAATCTACATAGTTTATGTGGCTTAATTGGATAATACATTTCCCCGGAAAACAAAATATTTTTTCGATAAATAGAATTTTTCTGTATATCTTTTGATATGATGAATTTAATTGTATAATTTTATGTCTCTAAAATTAAAAAAAGTTTACGTGCAAGATATATCTCCAAACTTATAAATTAATCCGAATAAAAATGTTAATAAATGTTTTTTTAATTATTTGGTAATATTATAAATGTGTGGAATATACCCATTTAAATGATTTCTCAAGGTCCTCACAAACATCCCTCGGTGAACTTGTGAAGGGTAGTATTCTAGCCGCAAATAACGTGTTTATGTCATGCCTCGAGGTCGGGGTGTTTTCGTGATAGTTTCATGATAGTTTTGTGATAGTTCTAAAATGGTAATAAACAAATTAGTGGGTGGCTGCTCAGATAGTTGGCTTATCTGCCCGGGACACGGGAGGACTTGCGCGCGACACGGCAGGGCCGGTGTCTGGTGTCTGGTGTCCGACCCTTGTCTTGTATCAACCCCGGTTGCCAACTAGGGTTGATATTGTGTCAATGCAAAACTTCCCTCAATGTATTCGCTTGACTTATCTTACCTTACGTTTCTCTTCCCAATTTCTATTTAAATGCTACCTATGTTTATTATTAACCCCCTAATGACTGCTGGATATCTTTTTTTTTTGTTTGGTAGTAGGGGTTGTCGGAGTCACCAGTGTAAGGGTTGTGACTGTAGACTAAAATTATATCAGAAGGTTTTGTGGATGTAAGACTGAACCCTCTAATATTTTCTAGTCTCACGCGTGTTAGTGCATGTAACAGTGTATATGATGTGTGTGCGATTATTTATGTTTTATCTAAAGCAATGTATAAAAATGAAAGAGCACTTACAAAAGTTGGGATTTATTGATGGATTAATTATACAGAGGCGGTAACAGTTAAATACGCGTAAGTGGTTGAACGCTCGAGATGTGGATGAAAGAAAGGTCTGCGAAGAAGTGTTCGCTAGATCCTTGAGCAGTGTCCATCACAATGTATGGACACTGCTGATTGGTTGAATGGGTTTCGGCCCTATATGGTTATTAAGTCCCTACACTGCCATGTCAGTAAAGCGCGTGCAGGGTCATCACAGGTTATTTAAATGGCACATATAGAATCCATGTATTTCTTTTTCTTCTTCTGCTTTATCCGTTCAACAAATGTTGGCTATCATAACTTTGTTCAATACGGCCTGGAAAAGCTCTACATTAGATTGGCCAATATAAATGTTGATATCCACCCAAATAATTCAAAATCTTTCTTATTTGGGGGTGCAAAACTATGTTGTTGTTTTATATTGTAAAAAAGTCTTATCAAATAAATTAAATATTATTATATTATTTAGAATATAATTTAAAATGGTTTTTCACACAGTTTCACATAAATATATCGAAAAATATGAAGAATTGAATTTTTGTAATTTTAAAAATATGAAATATTTAAAGTTAAAAGAAGTTATAATACCAAAAATACCATTATGTCAAAAATAAAGTAGTACTATATTTTCTTGTAATCTCAATGATATCTTTATCCTTAGTGCCACATATAATCTAGTGCACTGTGCGAAAATTTAATTTTCAACATTTTCGTATTTGTTTAGAGTTTTTTATTTTATTTTTACAACGCTCGTCGTTAACGGGTTAAATGGGTCACGCCGTACTTCGAAGTGAAGGTTTAATCTGATTAGAAACACAAAGAGAGACAAACAGACGCCGCGTATATCGAATAATATTAAATAACGCTGGTATTACATAAAGCTTGGACGAATTTCTTCAAATTTCAAAAGATTCCTTCTATTGATTTAAGCATATCGTCGCCGTTAGCAGCAACACCACATATCTAAAAATTGTGTACGTTACAGAAGAGAAACATAACTAGTTTTAAATTATTTTAGTAGAATTACTCAAGTATTACTTACCATTCTAGAGTTGTAAAGAGGAGTAGATTCTTTCTAAAATGAAACTGAACTTAAGTATGATTCCCTTGACCTGTGCGGTGTTGACAAGGAGGTTACATATATGTGGTAATTACATTTCTTTAATGTGCACGCCTTTAACTAGTGATATATAACGAAAATTAGGTGTCGAATTTTTCTGTAATTTATTTTAAGATACGTATTTATGGGTACGATTTAATAGAGCATTAAAATAAATATTTTCTTCCATAAAACGAATTTCTTGTCCATTACAATAATAAAAATGAAAATTTATTCTAAGGAACAATGTATTTTTTTATGTACAAAAGTATGAAATATTTTTTTGTTAGTATAATTACCTAAAATATATATACATATATATTGATCAAAACCAATTAAATCAACCAATCAAGAAGAGAAACGAAAGTATACTGAAGGCAGACAATGTATGCAAAGAAAGCTACCCTATCATAAATATCAACAAGTCAAAAGTGATGGTATTCGAGTAGGAAGAAAGCAATACAATGTGCAAAATACCTGTAGGTAATGAATATTTGGAACAAGTAGATAAGTTTGTGTATTTGGGAAGTATGTTCGATAGAAACCGTAAGACAGAAAAATATCGAAAAAAGAGTGACTGCAGGGAACAAAGTGAACGGCGCAATGAATAGAATTATAGCTAATGGGAACTTGTCAACTGACGCAAGACTAACAGTTCACAATGTAGTCCTGGTACTGACACTGGATTATGGAAATTAGGCCTAGAGCTAGAGAAGAGAAACGAAAGTAAACTGAATTCAGTGTAAATGAGATCACTTAGGCGTATATGTGACAGATCGTATAGTGAGTAAGATTAAGAAAGGACCACTTAGATAGTTTGGTCATATGGAACGGATAAATGAGGAGAAAATGGTAAGAAAGATATATGACGCAAGTGTTGGTGGCACCAGAAGTAGAGAACGTCCACGGAAAACTTGGCACTGCCAGGTAAACCAGATACTGGAGGATGGTCCTATTAGGAGCCTTAATAATCGTCAAGCTTGTATGAGAAGATGTATGAAAGTGGATGAGGCGTGAATTGTGTGTCAGGACAGAAGAGTATGGCGCTCTATTCTCTCTGCCTACCTCCGGGGGGAAATGCTGTAAGTAAGTAAATCAACTAATTATAAAGATGTACAGAAAAAATCTGTCAACCAAAAATATTTGATTTTCACCAGATTTTCCTAACCGGAGGATAAAAAACTTTTCCTCTGATAGAAAAAGATTCGGGTTCGTATACCGACAGCTATCAAATATTATTTCGTTAGATAGATTTTTTTGGATAGGTATCTTTCTAATTGATTAATTTAATTTGTTTTAAAAATATGTGTTATTGCATGCTTAATAAAACAAATTATTTTGCCATTGTATCATTTATTCTTGTAAATATATCGAATTATAAAAGTATTGACGAGTTATTTATAGTATTTATAATATATTGAGAATTATTTTTAATATTATTTAGCATTTTTATGCTATGCTGTGTTGCTTCGAGTAAACGTCACAATAAAAATCAGAATATTTAATAACCGGCTATCATGGATCCATTACCATAAAAATATACTTTATAATACACATTATACAGCGAATAATGCTAATGTATTCCATAAATACGAGTACAATATATTTTTAACTCTGTTAAATCACCAAACATAACTAGTTAACATTTATCCACCTAAAAATTAAGTTCGGTAAAATACTCAATACTAAAAAAAATATTATATTATCCACGGCCATCCGCCAAAATGGGAAAACAAACAAATTAATTCCTTCTAGAAACAGAAGCAAATTTTACATAATATTTTAATTTTAAAATGTATTTATGTTATTAAAGATTAAAACGAGATTATTATGTTTCATGCTAGCGTTTTCCCATTGGGCAGCTCAGAAGTGACGTCACAAATCCTGTTTATGATTAATGACGTCACCGGAGGGAATAAACCGGAATTAGATACGGCGGCACTTATGTATTATACACGATGTTTACGAGTACATACACATACATATATTTATATGTGGCAACATAAAAAATTCCATAAATATTATTATAATTAATTATTTTCTTTATGTAGATCATGCCTTTGTTAATAATACATCAAATTTTTTTTAATGTTTTATTTTTCGACATACTTTTATAAATATCTTAACGTTTATTTAAACCGTTATTTTTGGATGTATATTTTCTGAATACTTTCCCTTATGGATCATTTACTGTCTGGATGTTGTTTTAATATGATTGTTGCTGTGAGACTGAAGTTCCTGACTTTTTCAAGTCTCATGCGAGTTGTTTGTATGTCGCAGTGTGGGTGTCTGTTGTCGTAACTAGACCAAGGTATTTAATGAAAGAGCACTTACAAAATTTCGTTTATTGATGTGATGAACTATATAGTTAAATGCGCGTTGGTTTACTCAAAATGCTGTTGAATGAAGATATCGATGAGAGGACGGTCTGCGGAGAAGTGATCGCTAGCTACTTGGGGAGTGTCCATCTCGATGTACACATATATATTTTTATTAAAAATAAAATAAGATATAATACATTTTTAAAGATAATCAGTTATTATATATATATGTCGTATAAATTTTTGTCCATGAGAGTAGAGACTCGTGTATAGAGAAGGAGTATATAATTGATGTGTCTGCTAATCTATATACATAAGTATTTTTTGATTTCAGATACAAATTTGTAAGTCTGTAATTTTTCTAATTGTGAGGGGGAGATTATTAAAGAATTAGATGCCTTGATAAAAATAGTGATTTAGGGTTGTAGTTTGTTTTGTAATATCAATTTGGTCTCTTAATCTTGTATATCGAAAGTTGCTTCTAATATTTAATTTAAAAAATTTGAATTATTGAATCTTTAATATATATGTCTAATATTTTTGGGACTTAGAATTCTGTATCGAGATGGATACTTGGATAGTCAATTTTTATTTAGAATTATTTACATCAACATTTTTTGAGTAATTTCTAATTGTGGTTGAAGTTTTATATGACTTCGGCGTCTTTTGATTGGTCGCTTTGGTTCGGTCCCTATATGGTTAATAGGTGAGTGGATTCTATGGGCGCCGGGTCACCATGACACTATGTTTTTTTTTTAAATTATTTTTTTTATGTTTATATAATTTTCTAGAAATAATATTTGTTACGCTTGTCATCTTTGATAATCTCTTTAATATGACAAAATAATGATAATATTGATATTGATTTCACAACCTTTTAAATTTATTTATATATATATACAGGGTGAATATTATGTTCCAGGCCGATGTTGTTATTAAATAACTATAAAATGAAACACAATTTTAATTTATGGGTTATTTAGTTTATTACAACTATGTATGGAATATAACATTGGCCAAAGTGGTACTATTTTAACTTTTTCATAACATTTTTGCACACTTCGCGCGTTATTTCAGCAATTTTATTTCCAATATTGTCTTGTTGCATCGGAATTGTTATTGGCTCATTGACGTAGGACTTTTATTTCAAGTAGCCTCACAGCAAATAGTCGGGAGCGGTCAAATCAGGTGATCAAGGAGGCCAGTCGATGTCACCACTTTTTGACATTTCTCGCAAAATGACGGCCAAACAAAATCGGCCTGAAAAATAATATTCACCCTATACGTGTGTCAATAAAATACGAAGAATAATAGAGGCGCAGGCCAATTTCATATAATAAACTAATATTTACTATACTTTGACTTTAAAATCACGATACTAACGGAATTGAAATTAAACAACTTTTTTCCTCACATTAAAAGTATTCAAAATATGACACAGTATAGTGTCCACGACATCAAAATAAAATGTTGGTCTATATTATCTAAAAATTAAAATAATAAATAAAATAATAATAATAATAGAACACATTCTTATTGTTGTAATTATTCAGAACATAAGTATGTCATATTTTAAATATGAATTAAATTATATTCTGAATAATTACAACTTCACATTAAGATCGTGTTATCCTAATAATAAAGTTGTATCAATGTGTTCAAAATTTAATAAAAATAAATTGATAATTCTGGCGTCTGCTGTCAGATTACTCAAAGGTATTTGAGATTCTGTAAAAATAAGGTAGATGGGTCTCTAAAATAATGAAACTATTAAATGTATTAATATCAAAAAGGCAACGAAAATTGGTCGCTAAAAAAATTGTCGCTGTAGCATAGTTGTAAAATGCACCTTCCCCGGTTAAGAATGAGATCCAGGTTCGAATCCCGGTGGCACAACAATATTTTTTGATAAAATTGATTTTATATGTATATTTTTCTAATTAATATATTTTATTATTATAAGCCTTCATTTTTCTGAAAGTATACTGACAAACGGATATATGTTTTTCATCAATATCATCTAACAACAATTATATTTGATTGTTCGTGATTGTTATACTTATTAAACAATCAAAATCACATTAATACTTGTCGAACAATCAATATCAAATTACAAGAGTTAGGTCAGACACGTGTAGGCCGATTGGGTTACATACATTTTTCTTCACATACAAAACTAAAAATATTTTTTGCACGTTTATTTCACGCCACTGCAAACGTAATAAATGCCAAATATATTTTTAAAAAAAAGTAATACCAAAACAATTTCAACGATTATAAATAATATTTCATAATAAACTTATTGTATCGCACAGAATTGCGATGTCGCAGTCATATAATTGATATGATAAGATACGTATCAGTAATTTAAAAGTGATTCCAAATTTCAGAAAAACAAAGATGTCTTATTGAAACGTCACTGTGTGTATTGTTATATATCTGAATAAAAACTGAATATTCTGCAGGCGGGGAGCCATTCTCGATTGTATCGTGTCCGTAGTGTACCGATATTGAACATCTTTTGTGTTTCATTTCTTTCAACCTCATAATCATCATCATCATCGCCCGTTGAGAGAAGCTGAGATCGACGAATCACCCTTGTATACGACAGTCTTGTTTTCTGTACGAAACACCAATTATTGTTGAAATATTTTATTGGCGACGGAAATAATAAAATTTTTGAATTGGGGCATGTTGCGTGTAATATTGATATTAGATGATTTTGAATATAGTTAAAACAACGTACATTTTACATTAAAACAATTTCATAAGTATCAGTTGTAAAAAAATTAAACGTGTTCATGTATGAATCCAACAATTGAGATTCAATTTATTCATCCAATTAAGATTCAATTTATTCATCCAATTAAGATTCAATTTATTTAAGATTGGAGGATTGACAACCGGTTGCTTAGTGCGACAGCTAATTGGCAATTATTAATTTATAGTATACATATATCAATCAACTTCTTGTGAACATTACATCAAACGAATTCAATGTCGGGCGTGTACCGTTCAGTGTCGGACGTCTAGTCTGCACAGTCAAGAAACGAACGCATCAAAACTGAAATTGAAACCCCGTATAACGTTTTTATTAATGTTGATAGATAGAAAAAATATCGGCCATATTGGACAATATTTTATGTTGTATGTCCTAATATAATTGTGTGTTATAGTATTTTTATCTATGTTATGATTGTTTAATATACCAATCGATGCCCAAAAATAAATATATATATATAACGCATTTACATTCATAATTCAGATATACGGTATTGCTGCAGGGGTGGTTTCAATTATCAAACATAGCAGAAGGGTTGATTCGTTCGCGTCAACACGAAAGGTGTTTGTAAGTAATCAATTTTTTGATGAAACCGCAACCGGTAATAATTGATTTTTAAAATTTTTTTGCTAACCATGTCAAAGCGATCAGATGTATGGACTTATTTTTAAAAAAAAAAGTATTTTGGTTGTTTTTATAATTATTATTATTATTATCATTATTCAAACAGTTTTTTATAATTCTTCATAACTTTACGAACATGTTTGAATATTTCGTATTTACTATTCGAATATCGAAGTTGAAAGTAACGAACATCAGCTTTGCTCAGTTATAGTCTTAACACCCTGATGAAAATACAATCATCCCCTCGGATATCACACCCGCTCCTTGCCTGGACCAAATTAATATAATATAAATATAAAAATTGCAATGTTTTCATCACTTTGAATTGACATTAATTTAATTTCGTTTCTCATATATTTATAAATCTTTCAATAATTCATGTCCACGTCGTGTTTGGAAACGCGAGTGAGTCTATTTTATTATCGATTCTAGCCGATCATTTTACATACATCTTTGTTAGCGCCGTTTATAAATAATTAAATTCTATTAAGTTTTTTGGCGTTTGCCTTGTTGCCTCATGTATATATTTAATTCGCGGTTTACCAAATTTTAACCTACGTATGTCCTTCCCTTTCTTTCCTCACCTATCCTTAAGCACAAAGAAGAAAGAAGATGTCGCAGTAATTAAAGTATTCCAACTGCAGCAAGTTCAATGCGCTTGGAACTTGTGTACGGATAACTACCGTCGCTTCGTAATAATCGTTTTCGCGAGTGTTAGTATACACCCCGCGACGCTTGTACTTGTGGTGGAGAGGAATCAACAAATAAACCAGTATCCGCAGACGAAAAGTAAGTGTCTTTCTTTCTTCCTCATATTTCCACCAATCTTCTTTCTTCATTTTCCACCTCCCGACCCTTTCTTACCTTTTTTTATCTTATTTTATTACATGTGTAGCTGTAAATTTAAAATTAATGCACATTTGCTTGATGATGCTCTCATCTACTAGTGTAATATTAATGCATATGTTACTTTATAATGTAAACTGTAACATTACTTCAATACCAATGTGCTTAAATATATTTGTGGATTTTTATAATTAGTCGTTTCATATGATATACGTTATGTTAATGTATTTATGCTGTTAAAATTCCTTAATTAAATAAATGTATTTAAACCATTGATTGAATCAACCGATATATGTTAAAGCGCACCATTTGGCAATCTTTTTGGAATGGGGATGGTTCTCCTTGCAATTTTTACAAGCCGTGTAAAGAATAAATATATCCTCTAAAAACTGTCAAATGCGAAACAGAAATCATCCTTCAAACGATGAAGCCACTAAGCGAATCATAAATCAACGGTCTCAACATGTTTTAGAAATAGCGAAAATATCCGATCAAATGTGAAACTTGTCGGATCGTTCTTTGTTGCGGCACGTCATTTTCATATCGGCTTCAATCAATGCCACCGGAGCCTCCACAGGGCTACAGACCTAGAGTTGAATAAGGGTAGAAATGGGAATAGATGGCGTTCAACTGAAAATGATGTTTTTTTATTTAGTGCATTCGATTTAATCGAATGCTGTTGCATTAGATGAAGACATAATTAACGTGAAATAATGTTTTTGTATTATTTTATTTATTTATTTAAGATATAAAAAACATTCAATATATTAAATGGAAAGAGTAAATTATGAACATTTAATTTTTAATTTATTTATTTATTTTAGCAAAAATACAATGTAAAATAAATTCAATTTTTAAATATATGGTTACATACATACATATGGTTACATACATACATAGTTTTTCTTTCGCTTACCTCTCCTGCTCGGAGAGGGAGTTACACTACAATAATTTTATATAATACCTTACATATTCTATTCATTGTCCATTTGTGTGCTTCTAATACAGAGTGAATATTTTGTTCCAAGCCGATGTTGGTTCATTCATCAAAATTTCAAGCATAGCTCGGGCTATGTGTGAGGAGGTACCGTCCTGTTAAAACCACATGTATTGCAAGCTCAATCAACCCAATTCGGCTACCGAGAAGTTTTTACAGCATTGCCTCTTGCATCATGTACATACAGTAACTCTGAGTAGGTGTAAAGGTCGTTGGTATATCAATTGAAGATATTCAGTGCCCCAATAATGTATTTTTTGTTTATTAATAAAACCCGCCAAGTCGAAATGAGCTTCGTCGGTCATGGTGATTTTTTTCCAAAATCCGAGTTTTTGTTTATTTTAATATGTTAATTAATGCCTTCAACACGTTGTTGAGGCGTTAGATTCTTCATAATAAATTGTAATCAGGAGAACACATTCTTATTGTGAACTTCACAATAAGAATGTGTTCTTCAAATAATAAAGTTGTATCAATGTATGTCCAAAATTGAAAAAAAAATGAATTGATAATACTGGCGTCTGCTATCAGATTACTCAAATGTATTTGAGATTCCGTAATAATAAGATAGATGGCTCTTTCAAATAATGGAACGATTAAATGTATTAATCTCAAAAAGGTAACATATAGGCTCGAAAATTTGTCGCTTAAAATACTGTCGCTGTAGCATAGTTGGATAATGCATCTTCCCCGGTTTTGAAAGAGATCCAGGTTCGAATCCTGATGAGGCAACAACAATATTTTTCGATAAAATTGATTTTATATATATATCTTTCTAATTAATATATTTAATTCATATTTCAATTTATAATCAACTACTCTCTACGACTACCAAATGTATGCCAAACCAAAATGGCGCCTAAACAAAACCAGACTGGAACATAACATTAAGCCCAATATAAATTTTTAAACAGTTTATAAATATGAATAACGTGGAGTTTAATTTCTTATTCTGCTAATAAAAATAATTATATTACTAATGAGTCGTACAAGATACACAAACCTTTACCTTCCATGATAAGCTTTGGAAGTTGGGAAAATGAGCTCTACAATAATTTCGCAAAGTTACTCCTGGCGAGTGCCAGCACCATTTAAGGGACACTGACAGGATAAAACTTTATTCCCAGGAAACTTGCTCCCGGAAATGCAACATCTGCTGTTTGTCTTGAAATTATTTAAATATATATAGTCAGTTAAATGAATTTTAGTTTATTGTATTTTAAAGTGTGTCTCGTGTCTACATAAAATAGATTAAAATAAATTAAACCACATGTTTTAATGCCCATACAAAACCTCTGGTTTTATAAATTTATCACGATTCATTCATGTTTAATATTAACATATCATCTTAATTGTTAATAATCTTATACATAACATTTTAATGACCTCGGAGAATTGATTTCATTGTAGGAAAAAAACAAATTCCTTTGAATGTGTAATTTTAATAAAATTTGTATTAAAAATAATCTAAATATGAATTAAATATATTAATTAAAAATATATACATACAAAATCAATTTTATCGAAAAATATTGTTGTTGCGTCACCGGGATTCGAACCTGGATCTCTTTCCTAACCGGGGAAGGTGCATTATCCAACTATGCTACAGCGACAATTTTTCGAACCTATATGTTACCTTTTTGATATTAATACATTTAATCGTTCCATAATTTGAAAAAGCCATATTTTTACAGAATCTCAAATACCTTTGAGTAATCTGATAGGTTCGAAAAATTATCGCTAAAAATATTGTCGCTGTAGCATAGTTGGATGATGCACCTTCCCCGGTTAGGAAAGAGATCCAGGCTCGAATCCTGGTGGCGCAACAACAATATTTTTCGATAAAATTGATTTTATATATATATCTTTCTAATTAATATATTTAATTCATATTTAAAATATCACAGACCTATGTTCTGAATAATTACAACTTCACAATAAGAATGTGTTCTCCTAAAAATAATCTAGTTTTACCTAAGTCTCGTTTCCTATATATGTGTGTAGTCTAATACTTCACCTGTCGATGAGAGTTAATGTTTCTCAAGAAACTCGAGAAGTGCTAATAAACTCAAGTAAACTTATAATACTGTTTATATCCATCCATTTTGTCTATTTAATATTTTAGAAGATACTTACGTATGAAATTACTGCGAAATAAATAAAATCTTTTAATTATAATTGAACATTTATCTCGTGACAGGAGTCAGAAAATATTTTTTGTTTTGTTTGACAATGAATCATTATAAACTGCTTTGATTTTTATTGAAATAAATTTTGTAAATATATCAGGATTGATAAAAATTAAATTTCAAACGAAAAATTTTGTTACGCAATAATTTTCACTTGACAATCTGTGTAATTTTTTCATTTCTATTTTCTATACATATTCTCAATATATATTGATACGAGTTTATTAAAAAAGCTTAGTGAAATACAGTGGAAAAATGATAGAAAAATTTATTAAAAATAAAGTCTTCAGAAAAAATAATCCAATATAAAGCGGAGTAGAGCAATATACAATGAAGCGGTGATACGGCAATAGCCGCACTCAACGCCTTGAATGGCGGAGACTTGCGGGCGGCAAAGAGCAGCGGGTGCGATGTAGGCAGCGGCTAACGTAGCCCTGAAAATGGCCTCTTCATTAGCGCAGTGCTTCCGGCGAGAAAGGTAGCCTGGATGGGCCGCGACGTTCAACAGTTCCCGGCGGCAAACTCCTCGATCGGCGATGGCAACAATGGAGCAGCGGTTCGGCAGGATAGATTGTCCGGTGTGGGCAGCGATCCTTGTAATTAGTCCTCGGGTGGCGGCGGCAGTTTCGTCTATCCAGATAGAGGTCAGCGGCATGGCGGCAATGGTAGATAGCTAGGTCAGAGTCGCTGGGTTCACTGTCCAGAATCAACTCGTGCCATCCTCGTCGCCAGCAGAACTGGCAGCCCTTTGTGTAGCGCCAGCGGTCTAATTTATATCTACCGCGCGCGGTCCGTTAGCCCGAGCTTGTAAGTCGCCCTCTCGTATCGGTCGTTGCTAATGGCAAGCGGGATTTTCCAGAACGAGATTGATGCAATTTCATGGAATTGTGTCGCCTGTGCATGGCCCCGGTAACTCCAATCGCTGGGTCATTTCCTGGAATTCGAGTAGTGGTCGTTTCTGAAATGAACTTAAAGCCGCTGCGACGGCTGTGTTTCTTAGCATTATATACCACATGTATCAATATATTTTAATTTAGTGTATAAGTAATATATAAATAAATTTTTTTTAAATTAAAATGAATATATAGTAGATGAAAGCATATATGTACAAAATACATACGACTCATGATGAGTAATAAGAGTTGGTATTCAATCATTATTACAGCGATGAACGCGAATTATTGTACTAAGATTGCTTAACGTTAGCATAAGTAATTATTATTGGGTTCGGTGAGTGGCTATAGTGGTTGCTTCAAAACTAATTATGGTTGCTGCACGGCCACCATGGGTGAACATTGGGGCACCGACTACTCACATATTAGGCATTTTCATCATTAACACAACCTGTCAAATTCTTCTAGTTCACACCAACGTACTCACATAAACACCTCTTACAATACGGGGTGTAACATACGTAATATTTTATGGGAATTTGTACAAATTCGACACTGTCACGGAAAATATTCTACGTACTTAGAAATAAATATTTACGAAATTGTTAAATTATCAATATTAAAAATAGTCTAGCAGGTCAAAATTCGATGACCTCTCATTTTTGGTATTCAATATATAATTTGAAATAAATAAAATATTTTAATTATTCGAAATAATCGCATAATTACGATTTATTTTTAAATACTTATATCTCTGAAATAGTTGAGATTAGACGCATATCCCTTGAACATGTTTGACTCGTAATTTAGTCAGTTTATTGAATGAAATGTCACTTTGTGGCATTGAAATTTAAGAAATTACTCTTTTTAAGAATATAATTAAATAATTATTATCTCCTTGAGACCATTTCAAAACAATCAATATTTTTAAGACATGTTTCTAGAAAATTTCAAAGAAAATATTAATGAAGTGTTAAAATAAAATTCTTTTTCATATTGATATATTTAAAAATAAAAGTTGCTCTCCGTAAAGTGAGTTACTTAAGAATTAAGAGAAAATGCCTTATTGTAGACAAAAACACTTTTTGTTATTGTGATATTATACATAAAACAAAATATCTTGAAACTCATCTTGTTTCTGAGCGCCGGAGCCTTACGGAACGTGGGATATCAGGTGTTATATGACAAGACATATATTTCAGTGTAGGTTCTGGAAGCGGGGATGAGAAATCAGCAGAGCACATCATCCCCTGAGGGAACACTGCCTCCCACAGGCACCTGAAGCGATTTGTGGAGGAAGGAATCGAGATCTGAATCCTAAGTCGCTGAAAACACAGGAATCACGTCTCTACCCTCTCCGCAACCCTTTCACTGGATCCAAAACTACCCCCGTGGAACAGTTTTTCGATTCAAATAAACTCAATATTTTTGTTTGTTTAATAACACTAATCTCTTACCCGCACCTTTAAGCTGTATAATTAAACTAAATATTTTAATAAACAAACACAATAAATTCAATAGTTGGCGCCCCCACCGATTACTTATAAAATACGTATAGGTACATATGCATAATCAATAATTCAATATTTTTTATATTAAGGACATTCTTATTGTGAAGTTGTAAATATATATTCAGAACATAATTCTTTAATATTTTAAATACTAATTAAATGTATTAATTAGAAAGATATACATATAAAATCAATTATATCTAAAAATATTGTTGTTGCTGCCTGGATCTCTTTCCAATCCGAAATAATGGAACGATAGATGTATTAATTGAAAACAATGCAACATGTGGGTTCGAAAATTTGTTTTATTAATTAATAATATTCTTCTGTTTCTTCTTCTTCTCGTACCCTACCTCTTCAATTGACGTTTTCTATTATATTGGCGAAAAATCTCTACTTATTAATATAATTTTAGTAAATTGTTGAATCTTATAATATCTTAATAGTCACAGTGGACTGTATGAAAGAATGTTGGAGGAAGAGACGGGATGACTCACCAACTGAAGCCCCGTTTCTCACTCCATAATCCGTTATGTGATTCTTCGATGATGCTGCAAGTTGATCACTTTTAAGACACTCGAATTGAAGAAAGTTACCGTCGGCCACATAGTATAGATATTTCGAGGTAGGTACGCGAACCAGCGTGTAATCTAAAATAAAACAATTTTTGTTGTTTTCCGAAGGCGATCACATTAACACTGAAGTACGCCGCGCTCGTGGGCGAGCAAGTAGGTAACCAAATATGTGTCTGGGATAGATTGAAATGAATCTATAAAGGAATTAAAAACTTTATCTAACACTTAAAGCTTCTAGAGATATATTGACTTTTTTGGTCATATGAACACAGCAACTACATTCATATCAAACTGTTTTTCTAGACTGGCCGCTCTTCAACATGCTGCAAAATAATTGTGAACCGTACTTTATACAATCGAAGATATTGTCACAACTGTAAAATTTCTGCACTAAAAATTATAGCAACTTTTTTAAAAGTAACTCATTGAATATTCAAACTGAACTGAAAACTTTATTTTGAATTATTTTTGAAAACGACATTTTTTGTTTCTCACTGTGAACAAACAAGTGCGGTGTCAAGTGTATGAAGCAACAAAAGACGAAAATTAAAACGTTCCAGATCATTCAATGCAACATAGTATATGCAAAAATGTCTATGTAGAATTGTATATATATATATATATATAATAAATTAGTAAAAAAAAAAATTGAATTTTACTAAAAATTTTGGCTTTTATTGTTAATGAAGAAAAAATATTAAACAATTATCAGATATCTCATAGAGACAAAGCTATTTTTTATTGTATTTAATGGAAAATATATGGAAGTAAGTGAGTCCACATACTAACATATATACAACTTTCAAAATTTTGATAAAAGTGGAGATTGAGGGGTGAGAATTGGTGAACGTTATTTATATATATAAAGTGATCACTTAAGCCAGCCGAAGATAGGTCGTAAGTCATGTAATTACCCCATTCTTCCATATATTTTCTATTAAATATAATAAAAAATAGCTTCATCTCTATGAGATATCTGATATTTGTTTAATAATCGTGTCTTTGTAGGTAAAAATCTAGTAATTATGTATTCTTGGACATATTTAAATATTGCTTATAAAAATGATTTTTTTATATTTAAAATGTAGTCGGAGGACATTTGTATGACTTTTGATATACTGAAGAATTGTAGAAATTCTAAGTGTTTTCTTGAAAGCGATTGAAAAAGCGGCCCTTTCTTCAGTTATAACAAACTACCCCTTCTATTGTTTCAGATCGGAAATAAAAGTTTATGTTGAAATAAATATTCCGCGAAAACTTTCAGGGTTGTTTTTTTTTATTTTCTCGGAGAAGCCTGTTTTACTCCCGGGCTGTGCGGCGGGGAGTATTCAATATAGGAAATATATTTTATTCGATTGGATTTAAATGTGCCACTTTTGTGAGGAATATTGATGGGTCTTGGAATAGTCCAATCCAGTTTGGAATTGTTACTTTATGGAGAAGTTTTATTTCAAGATGATATTTTTCGTATGAATGAAAATAAAGATTTCGATATTTTTGAAATATGTTAAATGATGTAAATACCAAATTAAAGCAATTATTTACATAAGCTATGTATTACAAACTGATCATTTAAAAACGCTATGTATATAAAATATATGAATAGTCTTAAACACCTAAGTAATAAATATTCCGATCATAGTCTTGTGTCTTTTTCTTCTTCTCATACCGTATCCGATTACCGGATGTTGGCTATAATAATTACCTTGTCGACAACCAACCGGAAGGGCTGCATCATTATCTGACAAAACTATCGTCGTAGAATCATGAAGTCAGCTCAGCCATGAAGTTCAGCGTCTTCTATTCATGAATATTTATTTGAATCATTAAATATAGGTTCTGATACGTTTCTAGATATTTCATAACATATCTGAATTTAATTGATTTAGTAACTTTTTTGTCTTTATTACACTTTGTGGTAGGTCTTGCTCGCACCCCATAAATTACCTGACAGCCATACAGTGCCAAAACGCACCGACCAATAGCGGATGTCAATACTTCATGTCGAACGAGTCCTAGGAGCTAGCCGACCACTTCTCCGAAGACTGTTCTCAAGCAAACCACTCCACTTATTCGCGCAATTAAATTTATACTCATCGTACCTGCTATTGTATATCATCCCGCAATAAACGCCATGTTTTGTAAGTTCTGTTTCATTTAAATACCTAGCTCAAAATAAAGCATTATTACTCACATTCAGATACACTCCGACATGCACCAACACGCGTGAGACTAGAAAAGTTTAGAGGCTTCACTCTCACTATGCACAAAACCTTCTGACATATCGATCACACAATTAAGATCCTCACGAATTTATCAACAGTAAATAATCACAACCCCTACAGAATCATCAGATATAGGTTCTGATACTTTTCTAGATATCTCATAACTCATCTGAATTTATTAGTTTTAGTATCTTTCTTGTCTTTATTCATCATCATTGAAAACATCTTATTTTCATGCTCTGTCTATCTATATAATATTTTAAATTTGAATTAAATATATTAATTAGAAAGATATACATTTAAAATCAATTTTATCGAAAAATATTGTTGTTGCGCCACCGGGATACGAACCTGGATTTTTTGAACCAGCAGCATCGTTATTAATGAGGACATGTTTTGTTTTGTCTGGGTTGAATTTCAATCGAAGTTCTCTTTTGGCTTTACAACTTGATTCATAGTAATTGTAGATATCTCAAATTACTTCCAAGCAGTGCTATAGATATCATCAGTACAGCACAAGTAGTTAGAAGTGCATAATATCATGATTACCGTTTAATTTAAGGTTAGGAATATAAAATTAAGAATTTTTAATTATTCATCATTCTTTCATGTGTAAATTAATATTTTTTTATCTTTAGAATTATTTATATGATTAATTACAGCAAGGTTTCTGTTGAATTACTAAAAGTGTTAAAAGTATTTGAACGATTACTTGCAATAAAGTTTAAGTTGAATTACTTAAAATGTTAAAAGTATTTATATAAGAATTACCACAGAGTTTCTGTTGAATTACTAAAAGTTTTTTTTTTTAATCTGTTTTTACGGCCGTCGAGACTAGTCTCAACGAGGCGAGGCAGCACTACTGGCAATATTTTATAGCACAAATTTCTGTCCTAAGAAATGACCACCATGCGATATGAAATAATGTGCTATTTTCCAACCGCGTGGAAAGAGGAATTTCACCCAAGACGTGACCGCAGTACTCTCAGAGGCAATGCCTTCGCTCACTCCTGATCTCCCCAGACGCACTTTTAACAGCAGTCGCCGCTTTCACTAGCACTACTCGCCTATGCTCAGGAGTAATATTTACTTTTGTACATTTTAGTGAAGAAGCTTTAGTTAGAATTGTGCGTTCGGAGGTGATACAGAATTGCATCAATATCGCGACTATATTTATTTATTTATTTCAAATGCGTGATGTTTTTAAGTTCGCCGATTGGTTCGGCTGAACTATGTGACTATTATTGTATGGGTACTTGTAGAAGTAATTACTCGTAATTATGAATAATAATTATTTATTATATACAACATAATTATCAAAACAAAATTGGAGCTACGAGTGTGGTTGCCGAAGGAAAATAAAGGCAAGGCGTATTAAGGCAAACATTTGGCATTGTTTATCAACAATCATATTATACATAATTGGTACACACACACTGGTGTTAGGACTGAGGTATTGCCGTACTTACCCTCACACATACATGTGTGAGATCATATTGAAGGGATGACCATGCTATGAATATATGTTCGAACTGAGTTTTTTATCCAGAATTTGATTGCGCCTTTGCAATCGTCAATGTCTGTGATTTTCAATATTTTTTATATATCTAAGGAGAGAATTATATAATTTGGATGCCACAAATACATTTTTTTGCCCGGACGTGGTGCACATCCTAGGAATTACTAAATTTTTCTGATATTTTTGGCATTTTTATGGAAACACAAGATTTTCGTATTGTTGAATATGTAATTTAGTATAGATCTGGTAAATGTCCAGTATCTCCAGGCTGTTGAAAATTATATTCGAGCTTGTTTGCACTGGTAGTTTAAATATAACCCTTAGTAATATTTTTGTGCTGTAATCATAAAGTCAGGATTCCAGACTTGGGGGTGTTTCGCACTAATTTAATGCCCTGCCCCGTGGCAGCCACCTGTGGTGCCTACCCTCATTTTATATTTATAAGAAGTATACAGAAAATTGTATTACAGTGAATTGAAAGGCAAAAACTCAATTATTTTATTTTTAAAAATTCGTCTAACCCTCGTCACAGCAAACAGTGCGAGTTCAAATGTCAGTTAACATGATTTATTTACGTTTGTAAATAGTAAAAAAAATACGTCACTGTAGGTGCAAGCGAATAAATTCACAATGTCTGACATTTCAGAAGAGTAATCCCAAAAGAATAGAATAATTAATATTATTAAGGAGAACACATTCTTATAGTGAAGTTGTAATTATTCAGAACGTAGGTCTGTGATGTTTTAAATACTAATTTAATGTATTAATTATAAATATATACATATAAAATCAATTTTGTCGAAAAATATTGTTTTTGCACTACTGGGATTCGAACCTGGATCTCTATTTCTAATCCAATAATTCTGGCATCTGCAGTCGGTTTACTCAAAGGTATTTGAGATTCCGTAAAAACAATGTAGATGGCTTTCAAATAATGGAACGACAGATGTATTAATTTGAAAAAGTGTAACATATAGGTTCGAAAATTTGTCATGAAAAATACTGGCGCTATAACACAATTGGTAGTGTACTTCCCCGGATTGGAAATAGAGATCCAGGTTCGAATCCCGGTAGCGCAAAAATAATATTTTTCGACAAAATTGATTTTGTATGTATATATCTATAATTAATACATTAAATTAGAATTTAATAATTAATATATTAACATAAAATATATTTTAAAGGAGAACACATTTTTATTATTAAGTTGCATTTTCAGAACATACTTCAGCGGTGATTTAATACAAATTAAATTAATCAACTAGAAAGATATGCAGAAAAAATCTGTTTATTGAAAAAATATTTAGTTGCCACCTGGATTTAAACCTGAATCTGGACCTATCCGGATTTTTTTCTTTTATTTCTATCCCCGGATCGGAAGAGGTCCAGGTTTGAATCTTGATGAAATAAGCGAATGCCTCTATGAAGACCCTGAACGCGCCTCACAGCCGCCTGATTGGTAAACCAGGCTCGTATTAATTTTTGTGGTTTGAAGGCATGTAACGGGTTTTTTTATAAACGTATTTTATCATATTCTACTTTTTTTCCATCATAATGTGATGAATTTTTTGATTATAAATATACAATTTATATATTTACAATATGTTTAAATTATGTTTATGTTATGCTTACTTTGTATTTATGTTATGTTTATAAAAAAATGTTTTCAATGTGACTGTCATACGGAATATTATTTTCCGGAGGTTTCCCGATTAAAATTCGTTAAAACGATGCCCGGCGGGGGTGTAATATGTGAACTAGAATATTGTTCCGAGAATTCGGCACCTTTTTAGACTCCAACGAGAAAGACATTTCTAATCATGGAGAATACACACGATGATATGCGATATACCGAAATACATAATTTTTATTTACCACAAAACAAAATAACATCATCTGAAAAGTTTTGAAGAGACCAAGACAAAACACAATGATCTGTATTTGAGATGGGATGGAATGAACTAGAAAAACAAATTGTATACATGAGTGATGTGATACTCGTAAGGCTCTTTTTTAAATGAATCAATATGGTTTATTTTATTTAAAAGTGGTCGTTAAATATTCTTTGATTTAGAAATGTCTGTCGCGAGTAATTTTACTTTACTCAATCCCCTAACCCAGGGGCCGATAAACCGCGGCTCCCGAGTCGCGTGAGGCTCTTAAAGTACACGCTCTCGGCTGTTTGAAAGTATTAAGCTTTGAAAACCTTTATAAAAGATCTATAGAAAACAACCAATTTCATTAAGATGAACAAACTGTTGTGTTATTTTGTTACTATTGTCGTTTCGAGAGGTGCAGTCCGTCTCATCATCATATGATAACCAATCTAAATGCCGATCTATTCGAGTAGAGAGAATGCTCGTAGCGGGAAACGGGGTGGTGGTGGTTTCAGCCGTTAATGAGAATATGGACAGTAGGGGTGAAGTGTTGGGGAACGTGATGTTATCGATTATCTCCGAATTAAATTTAGTTGTACTTCGACAGTTGTAAATCTTTTATAAGAAATTTTCGGTTATGGTTATCGAAATAATGATCAGTTTTAATTGAGAGATTAATTATTAAATACGTCCTGTTTGACATGTTCTTTTCATAACGTTTTTAAAAAAACAACTTTTAGGTCCATCGATTTATAAAGCATGTAAAAAGGTGTCGCGAACATAGACTTAGCACCTTTTATGGTTTTTCAATTACCGTTTAGCAGGCATTTACGAGTTCTTGGATCATTCACACCACTGTTGACATTACAAAGGGTATAGAACAAGGTTGTGTAATGTTTCCATGGCTGTTCAAATTGTTTATGAATAATTGTGTGAAAGAACTGGAACGTATGAATGTAGGAGCGAAAATGGGTGATTTAATTGTATGCTGTTTATTGTACGCCGATGATGTAGTACGAATGACGAATAATAAACAATAATTACAGAGTCTAGTGAGTAGAATGTACGATGTTTGCAAGGAAAGCGACTTTATTATGAATATTAACAAAGTCTAATGGGATGATATTCGACAAATAGGAAAGGAAGACACCGTGCAAAATGCATGTAAGTAATGAATGTTTGTAACAAGTAGAGGAGTTTTTGTATTTGGGAAGAATGTTTAATAGAAACAGAAAGGCTGAGAAAGATATCGAAAGGAGGATAACTGCAGGGAATAATTATATCTAAGAATAATATCTAACAGGAACTCATCAACTGAGATAAGACTAGTGGTACAAAATAGAGTCCTGGTACCGACACTTATGTATGGAGCTAGTAGAAGAGGAATGAAAGTAGACTGAATGCAATTGAATTGAGATCACTTAGGCGTATATGTGAGAGATCTATTTATTACAGGGGAAAGAATGTAAAGTTGTTCTTAGTATAGTGAGTAAAATTAAGAAAGAATCACTGAGATGGTTTGATTTGGTTAGGAGAGAATGGTAAGAATGATATATGATGCAAATGTCGATGGCACTAGAAACATAGAATGTCCACGGAATACTTTACACGACCAGGTAAACATGATACTGGAGGATGGTCTTGTTAGAAGCCTTAATAATCGGCGAGTTTGTATGAAAACATGTATGAATATGAATGAGACAAGAATTGTTTGTGAGGACGGAAGAGTGTAGCGCTCTACCCTCTCTACCTACCACCGCGGAGAAACGGCGTAATGCTAAGTTAGTTAGTTATTGTTATTCAGATATATTTTAATACTCATATACTAGGAATTTATTAGTTATTTTATATTTTAAGCCCTACACAAAAATAATTTAACTTTAATTAAAAAGTTTTCAAAGTTTATGAACATAAAATTTAGTTTCCAGACAAAAGTGTATAATATGACATAGCATCACCATTTCCCGGACCAATTCATTGTCAAATTGCACTAGTCTGTCTACTGTTAAAAAGTTTACATCTTTGCACTATACATATTCGCAATTGGCTCTTTTATTCCAGAAGTTTTCCGACCCCTAACCGGAGAGACAGTGGAGACAGTAGACAATAGAAGGCAGGGCGCAGCAGTCAGTGGGACACTACCTTCATTTGCTTACCTTAACGATATAATTACAGCGGGACTTGTAGTGGATTCTGATTAGCCAAGGAGCACGAGGCTCGCTATAAATTTGTATGCAAACAGCAATCAACATTAAACTAAGAAGTTCTTTAATTACACGCTCCAGAGATGCTGCGTGCTGGACCGGGGCGGATTTATGCGCAGCGTCCGTCTCTTGATTTAGCCGGCGCGATCGGATCCCGCTCATAATCCAGACGAAGGTATCGCTTCCAGAAGACGTGCATAACTTTGGACAGGGGAGTGGAATTATTTACGATTGTCTGTCTTGCTGTACTATAAATAAGTCTTATGGGCAGGGCCAGACTTAGTATTGCAGCACTTGTAAATAAAAAATATTTGTAATTCTTGAAACAATTACTCTTTGCGATTTTCTTTGTTTCGTTATTTTTATTTTGATGTCAACCGCGTAATCACCTTGGTATTTCTTATGCAATCAAATAGCTACGTATTGTTTACATAAAGGTTTAATTTTCCAAGAGTAAATGCTTTTTCTGTTGCATAAATGTGTCATAAACTGTCGGATTTATGTTTTCACAATGAATATGTGTAGAATGCCTCTCGTCTCCTATATGTACTGGTCTGTGAGATGCTAATAATTAAAAAATTACAAAGATGTCTATAAAAAATATATTACAGTACAGTATCTATCTCTAATTTCCGAATAACTGTCCGACTATGCTTACCATATATTACATTATGTGGATTTTTATAATTAGTTAAGATCATAACATTATTTGACGTGCTTGTTGATTTAGTGGTTAAGATACGTATTAATGATATATTGGTTGGGTGACCAGCAAATTAGTCCAATCTTCATTGCACAAGCGTTTAGCTTAGTTTGAAAATAGTAAGAATATTCATGTGACATGTATAAAAATAAAACACTGGCAAAAATAAGTTTCTGTGATTACATCAGCCAAAGAAAAAAGAAGCATCAGCTGACCGCCAGCTGTAGACAGATGAGACAGGAGGTGGGATCTGTGCATGCTCTTCACAGGTTCACTTTGAAAACGGGCTCTCTCGGGGATGACCCCTTTTCAAAATGACAAGCAAAACTCTGATCTTGTTTAGCTACTTTAGCTGGCGAAAGATGACCTGTTTACATGTGGAATATATGAATTGATGTATTAAGATAATCTGACATAATCTGGTATCAAGTGATTTTAGTCAAAATATGAAGATCACCCCTTTTCAATATAACAGATTCAATTAAACTGTGATAAACATATGTATAATATTAAAAAGAAATAAAATATTTTTTTAAAATTATGAAATGGTATAGATCTCTATAAAAATTTATACAATTTTCAATTATTATACAGTACACTAAATCAAATCAGTTTAAACTGGGGCATCTTCGAAACCGGGGTGAATTCAGACTCTATAATGCTAGTAGTGTACAGAACCGACATATATTTGAATGCAATTCAACTGCTGGCTGTGTTAAAATCTCAAGAGCGCTCGGTTATCGAATTTGGCAGTCACCTGAAGTAGTCTAACCCAAAGAAACAGGGTCTTACAGTACAATGCTAACTGATTAACTTCTTTTTTAACCAAGGATACAATACTATTATTTACCTAAAAATACAATAATATTTATTAAACATAGAATAAATAAATTGCTACGCTCAACCAGTTGATGTGAGTTTTATTGGTATTTTATGACATCAGTTATTGAAAACTATGATTGTGATAATCTCACGATAATATTAAATAATATGTCACAGTGATACGTCACGATAATATATAGTTACAAAAAAAAAAAAAAAAATAGGGTAAAAAAAGTTTACACCCTTTCTTCGCGTAAAAGCATATTTAATTAATAATAAGAAAACACTATATTTATTTCACTGTTTATTTATAATCAACATGTTTCAAGACCAATGATCCCTTTTTTAGGATACAATGTATATCAAAATTAAAAATGCAAGCATATACAAAAATAAAACTATAATATAAATATACATAAGTGGTGAGTAATTAATACATTAGGGACTACTGTAAAAACAAATTTGAAATGTGACTATTTGCAAAAATAATTTGGTTATTTATGGTATTTAATTTGCTATTAACACTTTTTCTTCTTTCTAAAATTTTAAATTATCTAACTGTAAACCCCTTGTATTTATATGTATAATTTCTAAACCCTTATTAATGTCAAAAAATGTTTTATTTCCAAAAGATGATTGGAAAATTCAGAACCGTTGTTGTTATTTAGACATCTCAAGTGCTCCTTAATTCTTATATCACAATTTCTAGAAGTTTTTCCGGTGCAAAAATGATTATAATCATTGCAAATTAATTCAGAAGACCCCAATTTTTTTTAAATTTTATCCTTATCCTCATGTTATTTAATATTTAATTATTTTATTTATTGTTGATGCAAAAAGCTGGTTGTATAGAATTTGGGATATTTATTATCATTGAATTTGAAATATGATTATTTAAAAATACGGTTTTTATCCACTGCTTCCCACTATCAATTATTTATGGGTAAACATCTGATAAACATTTTATTTATACTTTTTGTTTAACAAATCATCTGTGTGGATACCACAATGGAAGCGATCTAGAGGAACGCCAAGGTAAATGTAGGCTGTGACTGAGTGAAAGAGAACCGGAGAATTGGTGAAGAATGGCCAGGGATAGGAGTCGGTGGATAGCACCTGTCCCATCCTAGGATGTAGTGCTGTGGAAGAAAAATAATAATAATTACAAAATATGACATTCTTATATCTAGTTTATTTTCACAAAAAATATATATAATGTGGATAGTGTGAGTGAGTTTTTTTATGTAATTAAATAATTCTTATAACTACTTTTGTGTGTTTTGGTCTTGCATATTTCCATTTACTTTATATGTGCTTACATTACATATTGGTATTTTTTTCTTCTCTCTTCTTTATATTTTTTTTATACATATTTTAATAATTTTTAATATTTTCACGTTTACTTGCGATTTTATTGTGTTTTGCCTTCAATGAGTTTCGGTTTTGTAAAATGTATTTGTTTACCAATTTGCCCTCAAACAGGTTTGCCTAGTTGGGCAATGCATTTTAAAATATGTATAAAATATATGCAGTAAACTGTTTTTTTTTTACAGTTGTACAAATGTTATATATGTCAAGAACAGAAGATGGCTTGGAGAAACCTTTTTGTAATGGGCCACGTACGAATAGGAAGAGGAAGACGTTGAATTGACCAAGTGAAAAAAGCAACAGGCATTTTCCTCACATCTGCTGGATGCCAGAATAAGTGAAAAGAGAGCGAGAGGTCTGACGTGGATGAAATCGAAGATCAATATGCTGTAGACAGTGGCGTTACTACGCCATGCAGCCAATGCGGTACATTGGGGCCCGCGTTATAGGCCCAAAGGGTCCGCGCCCTGCAAAACTTTCTATATCAGTATTTTACGTAACGCTAATAATTTTAAAAATTCATCACAGTAAGAAATAAAATTAAAATAAATCATTTCTCATGTAAACAGTGATACTCGACATATTAACAGAGTAATGTAAAGGGGGGAGTTTTTTCAGTTCCAAGATCAGAAAATTTTTTAAAAACATAATCATTATTTTTTTCATGCATATATGATTGTTACAAGATAGAAGATATCAATTTCGTTTGTAATATTTAATGAATATTACCGCTTAGTACTTAAAAATCTTATATTTTATATACAGTACATATATTGGGGCCCTTTTTTCCATTTTGCATTGGGGCCCAAATATTTCTAGTTACGCCACTGGCTAGAGATGCATCAAACTTATAAAACTCAAGAATGCATATATATAAAAAAAAGTGCTTTGATTTTAAATCACTCGACTCGCATTTATCAAGCCTCACAAGTTCCTTCTCTCTTCCGCGACACACGGCAGGTTACTCGCGAGGGTTCATATTAAAACAAAAAAACAAAAGCTAATTCGCAATGGTATTTTTTCGAAAATATCAACTTGATAAATGTGTTTGTAACACAAAACAACGCAGCTGAGCCAAAAACGTTGACAAAAAGTTATAATACCACTTGTGTAACAATATCTTCCCAAGTTGGTAGTCCATGGATTAGTATCGGTTTATTCAGTTATTCCTCATATGAGATAAAGGCATTAGGGGATGAAAAGTTTGCCCCTTGCCAATCTGCGCTGGACAGGGGCGGTGCACTTTTGTTAACATGATATCTTTTTTAAATGATAATAACTGAATACTCTTTTTCATCATCAAATTTGATGTACTGACAAGGAATATATGTGCTGACACTAATAAAGGCATTGTTCAATTGCCCAGGACCCCACGCTTCAAGGGTAGAAATCTCTTGGCCAACTAACTAACTAACTAACTAACTTATCATCACGCCGTTTCCTCGTGGGGGTAGACAGAGAGGATAAAGCCCCACACACTTCTGTCCTGACATACAATTATCGCCTCATCCACATTCATACTTAATACAAGCTCGCCGGTCAGTCATTGAGTGAAAAAAATGAAGAAATTAATAACAAATTTCAAACCATAGATGGCGACAGCAAAGTTGTACATAGTTGTTACATGGTAACATAAATACATCTTCTAAAAAATAAATTGATAGATATGGAGGTTGATTGTGGGTAGAATGGTGAACGTTATATTGTGTAAAAATGATCACTTAAGCCAGCCGATGACAGGTCTTGTAACAACCCATACTTCCATATATTCCCATATAATATGTGAGATATCTATAATTTGTTTAAAATCAATAATTATTTTTTGCTTTATTATCCATTCATTTTTAATTTAATTGCACATAATAAATTCGTATATTAACCCGTATTGCGCGCACTCTGATCTACCATTTTAGAAATCTATAGTAAATATTTAAATGATCAAATTTTTACAAAAAATATCTGCCTTACAGAATTCTTAACTTCAGGAAAAAAAATATTTCGCTCATTTTATACCAGTCGGTGAATAACTTCTAAGTCTTATTAATAAAATCAAGCTTAATAATATTTCAACTAAAATATTGAATAAATTTTCTGACTTGCTTGGGTTTAGTGGGGTAGTTTTCGGAACCGCTTTAATATGAAAGCTAAGGAAATTTTAATCTTAATAGCGGTCATTTATGTTAGTTCTATTTTGAATATTATTGAGCATTCATTGAACAAGCTTATACTCTATATTACTACAAATTTCCAGTTCCAAAAAAAGAAAACATTTACCAAAAAAATCTCAGTTAATCAATCACTTAAAGAAAATAACACTGTAAAATGTAATACAACCACATCATTAAGGTTTAAAAATAACTTTAAAATCCCTTAATGTAACACCAAACACTGTCAGCAAAACTTTATATACTTAGGGATAAAAAAATTCAATAGCCTTCCTACACAAATTAAAGAAATAAAAGATATAAAAAAGCTTAGAAAGATATTAAATGAACACTTCAGAAGCACATAATTAGAATTTAAATAATATTCTAGAACACTTCAGAAGCACACAAACAGACAATAAATAATTATAGACTACAAATTAATAACTCTTTATATAAAATTATTACAGTGTAACTCCCTCTCCAAGCACAAGAGCTAGTTTTTTATAGAGATAAGCGAAAAAAAACGTGTAATTTTAAAAATGTAAAATACTTAATTCACATTATAAAAAAATTGTAAAAATGTCAATTAATAAATAAAAAATGTAAGAATATTTTAAACAATTTTTAAGGTATCTCTCGCTCTCTCTCTTTCAGTCAACATGACTGAGCATGGCGGTTCTCTATTATGTATTTATTTATTTATTCTTAATATAGTGAATACATGAGTATTTTTATATATGTTCTAATATAAATAAGATCAAAATCATTTATTTTTACTAGAACTTATCTTTCAGATATTTGCTTAGTTTAATTTTGAATCTATGTAGTTTCTCCTCCTTTGTTATATATTCTGGCATTGCAATAAAAAAAATTCATCGCACTGTACATCATTGATTTTTGAGATTAAGCCTTCTTCCTGAATGGCAATCTTAGTCTATCTTTTCCTCTTGTATGATGTTCGTGCTCATGTTGATTTTCTATTTAAAGGTTCAGATCTTTCAGCTTTGCACTGATTCGAGTATATCTATTTTTTCTGCGTATTATTCACAAGGCTTTATTTTGCAATACTAACAATTATTGCATTTCTTCTTCATTAGCCAAAAACTAATGTGAGGAATAATAACAGAGTTGTATATTATTTTCAAGACTCAGTACTAATGAATCTTCTGATCCTTCCCAGAAGTGAGGTTTTTTAGCAATCTTTTTAGTCACGTGTATTGTATTTTACAATAATTTCAATTTTGAATTTATTATGACTCCCAAATATTTTATTTCAGTCACTTCCTTTAGACTTTGACCAACAAGAAGCCATTTAGATATAACTCTGAATAACTCTTTAAATCCTTTCCATTTTTAGATATAAGACAACTGTTTACCAGAGCAATCTTAAAACTATTTTTTTTTTAAATTAACTTACTTCCACGATCCGATCCAAAGTAAACTAGGAACAAAACCTTAGGATACTTTTTAGTGCCAAAAATGAATACCAAATTCGCTCAATGAACTTTATTGTTTTGTGCTCCGCAGACATTTAAGAAATTGGCACTAGACCTTAAAAGGTTTAAAGTGATTAACGATTTTAAACAAAAAATAATAAAGTGGTTGCTTGACGTGGGTAGAAAACAAAATTAAACTAATTTGTCATTTGTGCTCTCCTAACTACCTACACATTTTTGTCTCCAATTATTGTGTTATACAGACGAAAATATTTTTAAAACATTTTTTACAAAAACATTTTATAACTTCTGATTGTATTTTTTTAACATAACTTTTTACATACATAACATAACTTACTTTATATTATACTTATTTACCTTACTTTATAATGATTGTACCTTAATAATTATAACTTTTAAAAACTGCACAGATAATCTCTTTAGAACAGAGCACTTTTATTTTCATATGCACTATTTATGTTACATTATACATTATACAGCACTTTTCTCTTCGCGATCTTGGGTCTTGTTAAGTGCGACGTTTAGCGAGGTTCCGATCATTTCTCAGACTTCTTCCGTTCATTTTATTAGCGATTGACATCTTGCCTTTTGTCTATGTACGTCGTACGTGATCACCAACATCTCTAGACTATTTTTAAAAGGAGTTTTATATAAAAAAAAAATATGTTTGATCCTCATGGACTGGACTATCCCAGTGAGGCAAGCAATAAAATTTAGTACACCCTCCCTGAAGACCTGTGAGCGTTGTTACAACTTTCGAATAAAGTCAGCTTCACATATTTCACTTATGCTACTAGTTGCAGACTCAGCAAAAACAGGAAAAAATTATAAGACCTTGAAGAACAGTACATTTTTAAAACACGTATTATTATGCATGATAATGCCTATAATCTAGTATAAAATAAAAAATTAATTCAACACCATTCTTCCGTAGAGGAAACAAGAATGTAGACAAGGTTGGTTCGTCGATCTCAGCTTCTCTCAACCGGCGATCATAATGATGATGATAATTAGGAGGTCGAAAGAAATTAAACAAAAAAGATGTTCAATATAGGCACTTTACGGCGGTAAAATTAAGAATGGCTGCCGCATGCAAAATACTCTGTTTCTATTCAAATTTATAACAATACATATTGTCATATTTGCAAGTACCTACACGGCGACAGGCCGCCACTGTACGTTTTACTAAGACCTCATTGTTTGCCTGATATCTATCTCACGGGTTTTTTGGCGCCACGCCGATGATTACAACTTTAAATTATTGACACGTGTTTTATCATATTAATTAATTGGCGCCTCCTCGGCGAGTAATTTTGTGTGAAACATCCATCTTCCAAACTAGTTCCTAGTAGTTCCTATTCTGGCGGCTATTTAAATTTCAGTGTTGCGATAAAAGCAACTCATGCTGATTTTGATTGACCAATTTATGTAAATAAAATGCTCAGATTGATTATTAATAAATTACACAATGCGAAATAATTATATTAGAAGAATTAAAAATTTGAAAAAAAAATTTAAGTATGCTGACATTGTTTGACTTTCATTCTTTCTCGTGCATTTCTTTGTTGGATTGCTTGAGTGACTAGAAAATCTGGTTGGCAAAAAAATAAATCATCGTCCATAGAAAATAAATAAGAAATTATTGTCTCCTTTCTTTTGTAACACGATACATTTACTCATTTTATTAGAAGGCTTCAGTGCTCTATTTCAGTACTATTGTTTTTCAAAGGTCTAAATCAGATATCATATCAGATATAACGTGAACGCGCCAAGCGCACTGTGTATCAGAGAAGTGATTATATTGATGCAGGACTTATTATTTTAACAAAATGAAAAATAGACTAATGAAGATGTTAAAGCACAATTGATTGACCTTATTGAAATGAGTATTTTATAAATTTAAAAAATGTTTTAAACTTTTTATAAAAATCGAATTTATTTTTTAAAACTTTATTTGCTAGTATATTTTTGACCTTAGATTCATATTCAGTACCCGTAAAAACACGAAGTACTATTTTTTCAATTTAATAATAATTAATGAAGCTATACCCGATCACCATTTTGATACTAAATGGTGAACTTACACGGACGTGATACATCTTCCATTCAGGACAACAGAGTTAAACGAATGGTCAACCACACGTCAGTGTTGAAATTCGCTGTCAAAACGAATTATATATATATGGTATATTTTGGGTACAAAGCTTTTTCATGAAAGTTAACCTTGTCCTCTAATGTGACCCTATTTGCCAAGGGTGTAATAATTTTAGCATATTTTGAAAGTTTATTCTGCCCCCCCCCCCCACCCCGCGCCATGTCGCACATTCAACTCATTTTTTTAAAGTAATAGAATTCACAACAAAGAAATTGCTTTGACAAAAAAAATATATGCACGCCGCTGGAAAAACTATCAGAAAAACGGCGTATAACACATTTTTTAACGCATTACATACGGCTGCGCTACGCCCCTATTCGCCCGTCGCCTACAGCAAGCACTAAAACTTTTCTGGAGGCTTTCTTGAAATTCATTATATTGTGTGCTTAAATTGCCAGGGGCGTAGCCGGGGTTATCCCACCTTACATTTAAAGGATAAATGATCTTAAGTTCTAGTGTGTCTTGCCAACTTTGTAACAAGAGGTTTACACGTGATAATTCTTGTCAAGCGGTAAAATATCAGGTGAACTTTATAAAATTTACATGGATATAATAAATAAGGATGTTAAAGCAATGTAATATGATATCACTTTTGTTATAATATCTTAAAAACTATTAATGGTATAATAAATTGGCAATTTTATTACTATGTTCATTCAACGATAATGTGTTTTAAATACATTAAAAAATACATTATGTAAGGGTGTTCAACGGAAAAATTTTAATATTAAACTGTAATTGCTCGTAAACCATCAAGGTGAGATAAGTGTGAGGGATATTGTTCGAAGCGCGTGATTTGCCAGTCGCAATGAGTCACTGGTCGGAAGTGCTCCACGCGTTCGTGGTTGAGCAATATTTTAAGTGCGGTGATTCATTGGTTCGTGCGCGTCGCGCTTTTTGCACTCACTTTAATATTCGACGAGTAACTTATGGGCCGAGCACGCAACTTATCTGGTGTTGGGTTCAAAAGTTCAGACAAGAAGGGACAATGGTTAACCAAACTCCTCCGGAACCATCAACGTCAGTAGTGACGCCAGAACATGTGGCTCAACTTCGACGTAAAATTATGCGCAATCCGCATAAATCAATAAGGAAGATTGCAGCCATCACTGGAAAAAAAAATCAACAGTGCTCGTTATTTTGAAAAAGAAACTATAACAGCAAATCGTGCAGTTTCTCATCTAAAATGACTATTCTTTACGTGAAACCTTAGCGAGAACGATGCTGGAATGTTTTGGAACAGCATAAACGCTTGAAAACATATTGTTTACTGACGAAGCACATTTTCATATCGATGGCTATGTTAATAAACAGAACATGAGATACTGGTGCCCCGACAATGCAAGGGAACGCCATTAAAAACGTTTGCATTGTTCAAAAACGACAGTATGGTGTGCAATTTCTGCCCGAGAGATAATTGGCCCTTACTTTTTTAACCAGCGAGAGACAGTTATGGCTGATGTATATTGCCAAATAATTGACCAGTTGTTGGTACTACAAGTGCAGCTGTTTCCCGGGTTCAACAACAGAACACAATTTTAGTTCGACGGGCCCACTCTACACACAGCTAGAGTTTCAATGGAGAAGCTGAGGGGAATTTTTCCCAATAAATGAATCAACAAGAACGGAGATATACCCCGGGCACCTCGATCACCAGACCTTACACCGTGCGACTTTTTTTTGTGCCTACCTTAAGTCGAAAATTTACAGCAACAATCCTCGAACAATTCAGGACCTACAAGAAAATATCCGGCGTGAAGTTTCTACCATTAAACCGACACTTTGCTCTCGTGTGTTAGCAAATTTAATAGTCCGATTGCAATAGTGTCTTGAGAGAAAAAAATAAAACGTAAAATCCGCATCGTTAATCTCAATTTTGTATAAATAAAATATGAGAATAACATTAAAGCTTTTTTTTATATTTAATGTTAAACTTGATAATTTTCTACTGGACACCCTTTATTATAAACTTATTGCGAAGTTAGATTACCTAACCCTTTTTATAAATAATTTCAGAAGAGTCAAACATTGTTTTTTATTAATTTTACATAGATGGTTTAAACTTATTTTTTTATTTCAAAATCGGAATTTTAGTCAAATTTATTAAACCTCAAGATCCTATGGTACTATATATGTAACAAAGGTATTAATAACAATATGATTAAAATATAATTTTCAAACAATTTAATAAGCTCATTATTTTTTAAAAACATAATTCAGTGCACATTTAAAAAAATAACTACATGTTATAATTATCATATTTTATGTTGCCTGGTGATTACGTGGTCTGGGGTTTATGACTCGTCTTGGAGACCGCCAAGTTAGTCCTATGTTCATGGTACAAGCGTTCAGATAGTTTAAAAATAATACGAATATTGACGTGACATGTTGGAACTCCATGTACGCATCTCTATTATATAATTTTAAAAAGATCTTTAAACTAAATAATTAACCATTTTTAAGTATATACAATATATAAGTAGATCCACTAACATGAATCTAAAGAAAGAGGTATCATCAATGTATCAATTACCAATACCATCATGATCATCACCAACATCATCGTCCCCATCATCATCATCATCATCATCATCATCATCATCATCATCATCATCATCATCATCGTCATCATCATCATCATCATCATCATCATCATCATCATCACCATCATCACCATCATCATCACCATCATCATCATCATCATCATCATAATCATCATCATCATCGTCATTGTCGTCGTCGCCTACCCGCTAAAGTAAATAGGCCTGCCTCATCTTTTTCCAATCCTCTCATTAGATAGCTTTCACCACTGCCTTCCGGATCTTGTCTTCGTTGACCATGGGCACAATTTGAGAACGGGTTTGGTCCACCTGTCAACATCCATTCTCGCAACGTGTCCGGCCCAATTCCTGATCAATCAGACAGTCCCATTCATAATGTCAGCACCTTATTCACTCTTTTTTTATCACGAAATGTGATTCTAACCATCAATATTCGCAAAAAATTATTATTTTTTAAATAAGAAAAAAAATCATTTTTGTATATTATTAACTTTATTTATTAAAACCACTTAATTAATCATTTAAAACATCAACCGGTTTCGATAAACATCATTTCCTTTTTTAGGATGTCTAGAAACTTCATAGATTCGACAGTAAGAAAAAAACGTCATAATTTATTATATAGTTAAATAGAGATAAAACATTATCTTGTTCAGTATGAATCCAAAACACGTAGGAAACTTATAAACGAATAAACATAAACTCCGTACAAAAACATACATAACGGTACAGTAATGCGGCCGCTGCTCGAAGCACGTGACAGATTATCGATATTTTTAACGAAGTACGTTTTAATTTTCCAGATATATCTAAAGATGTCAGCACCATCAAAATATTAGGAATCCTTAAGTGTTATGTTAAAATATTGTATGAAATAGATGCACTGTGTGATTATGGACCAAAGTCACTGTATATAGGGTAATATAACGCACTAAGCTTGAAATAATAGTAAATCATTCAGAATGCATACAATGTGCATGTATAACAATGGATCTCGTTACACCTCGTGTACAGGACTGGGAAAATAAGCTCTACAAGGGCTGCAGGCTCTGTAAAGGCTGATGGCAATTATTTATTCAATCAATTGAGTGTTCACATGTGGGTTGCGGTCCTTCTTGTTATTTGTAATGAGATTCTTCGATACTTGTACCATACACATAACAGTCCTTTCGTCCCTTGATAGATATTCTATGGTATATGTTCTGTGTTCGTAAAAACATTATTTTGGCTCATTTTTTAATATCGGCCGTGCTTAATATTATTATCACATGTCCTCATCTAAATTATGTCTCTCGACCCATCTTACTGCTTGATTGCTTTCAGTATAAATTGGAAGACTGACGCTACTAGGCGTCACTTGATCAATATTGTTTCTTTGATTTCGACATCGCGGTGTGGACAATTGCCTCCAGTGCAGTGGAGCACTATCTGGTATGATGATCATATTGTTTGTTTTTTGTGTGTACCGTGGGTAATCTGTGACATCACCGTTTTCAGTCGGGAGCGGAGATCATCGACTATCCTCGTGCATGCAGTGTGTGATTTCGGCGGCGCCACCAAAGATTTCGGAAGCATCAAACTTGAGTTAATTTCGTCTTACAACCGGAATTATCGTAATCCTCTTCGCGGTAAGTGTAAACCTGAGATCGCGCAGTATGTAATATTTTATGGGACAATGAAAAGTAGTAAATATAGTCAAAAAAAATAAGAACTACTCTTCATTTAGAATTAACATTTGTATTAATGTGTGTAACAGCCTGTTTCAAAAACATATTAAACTTTTTTTTTAAATATTAAATAATTACGTGGTGCCGGAAAACTCAAAGGAAATAAAACACACATTACATATAAAACACATGGAGGTTGCTGAATTTACAATTAGTACACTCAAGTAATTGTTGCTGAAAATTATACTTAGAATTTTTTAATATTTAATTCAAATTTTACGTTGTGATTATTCATTTTAATATTCGATTATTTAAAGCTTTTTTATGAGTTAATTATACACACATAACTCATAAAAGTGATTTAAAAACAAAATTAATAAATAATTATATATTATATTAATGTTAATGAGAATACATTGTTACGGTGATGTAGCAGTTTTTTCAGAACACAGTTAAAAGAAAGATTAATTGTTATTATATTACAGAAAAATTATTCTACTACTTTGTGTGAAGTTGTCATTGTGAATATTGCATCTGTGTGCAGTTGTCTTATGTGCGGTTATGCTGCGTAAAATTATCAGTTTTTTTATACATTTCTTTCTCGTTAGTGTCAACAAAAATACTAAACACTCGTAACGACGTTCTTTTAAATCCCAACCACGAATCTACTACAAAATTTTGAACACGCTTATTACTAGTGTTCTATTTTTAACGCTGCTTTGTGACATATTTTATTTATTTATTTTCTTATAAAGATGTCGACATTTTGCGGCAATATTTTGAACACTATTCTATATCACATGTAGCCAGTTCTCTTCGCATTAGCCTACAACTGCAGAAGTAAATCCTTACTAATTAGTCGGCGCACTGCTTAAAAGCCCGTATTAAGGTCGTTCTCATTAGTAAAATAATTAAATAATATAGGTAGCTAGTAGAAATATGAGGAATAAAGGAAGGCACTAACTTTTTGTCTACCGGATGCTGGTCCATTGATAGATTCCTCTCCGTCACTAGTACATGCGTCGCTGCGTGTGTACTAACACTCGCGAAAAAGGATTATTATTTATTAGCGGAATGTTATTATCAATGAATATTAACGGTAGTTAGTCCATATGAAATTCTAAGAGCCCTGATAGAAAGAAAAAAGATACGCAGGTTAAAATTTGATAAATCGCTAATTGAATGTATGCATGAGGCAACAAGTTAAACGCCAAAAAACTAGAATTTAATTTATTTTTAAACGGAGCTAACAGTACTACTTAAACGTATCTAAAGGTAAATAATTTACGTATATACAACCACAAAATATTGTAAATTGAAATTCAAACTAATTCACACTCGTAAATGATGTATTATGAAATGTATTGCTGGAGAAAGATGTTGAAAGTGACAGTCAAGAAAGAGAGATTATCCTGGGTATAACTTTGAGAATTTAGAATTTATTGAGAAACATGGACATAAATTTTTTACATATTATAAATTATAAACATTCTTATACAAAT
The DNA here is from genome assembly GCA_031772225.1 of Eubasilissa splendida. Taxonomy (NCBI): domain Eukaryota; kingdom Metazoa; phylum Arthropoda; class Insecta; order Trichoptera; family Phryganeidae; genus Eubasilissa; species Eubasilissa splendida. The sequence continues at coordinate 23,882,753 of CM062857.1, read as the reverse complement.
ATACAAAAATACATTTATACTTATTAATACACAAGAAATATACTAGCTTTATAATGTAAGAGATGTTCACTGTCTCCTTAACTAGACCGAAGTCTGTACTAAAGGAGGTTCATGCGTTGTCTGTCATGAAAATTTGAAAACCATTATTATGATGTTCTGTTCATGTGATCATTTCCATAAATCTTTGCTCAGTTTTCTTTCTGCTAACACCTAATAACAGCTCCTGAGATGGTGTTAGAATTTTTCTATCGAGAATTGTTTCATACTGCTCGGGAAAATGTTATAGGCTTTGGGGGCCAGAAACATATGGAAGTATTGACCAAAGCTTGTTTTCATTTTAGGCTTTACGGTGAACCTATTCTTTTTTGCTTTCGTAACATAATTATGAGATGGATATTGATGAAGTCCTTTGTTGGAATGAAAATAAAGGATCAGCCTTTTTACATAGTGTTGTCGAATATCAAGAAGCTGACATTCCACGTTTCCTGACGTTTGACCTGAAAAAGATATGGAAAGGTACCACAGCGATTGATAAATGCATTGCATCTAGCTTTGAAAAGGCTTCCGAAACGGGTAGATCCGAAACCGGAGAACCGGGTATCCACGTGTTTTAAAACTAACTGAGAACCGGGTAATTTTCGACAAAAACCCGGTTCTTCTATTTTCAACGCCCTTGTGAGCTTTTACATAAGAATACATTTTTATTTAATTTAAAATATATTATTATTGAATTCGAAACGTAAGTCCGGATCGATAGGATCTAATGAACAAATTGCACGATCTCCGAGTCGCGCATCCTGTAGAATGAAAATACGACAATTCCGGTCGTAAATCGGAATCACCGCAGGGTAGGGAATCCTTGGTACAGGATGAGGTCGGTGAGGGGATAGGGATTCCAGTTGAAGAACCAGTGATCTCGAGAACCGGGATTCGGAAGGACTGCTCGTCTTACCTTGTATATGATGGCTCTGTCACCCTCGCAGTCGCCGCCGAGATTACGCAAATGGCACGCGGATGAGCAGATCTCCCGCTTCAAATTGAAGACGGCGATATTATAATTTCACCCAAGGCACAAACAAAGAACAAACAGTACGTGATCGAAATACAATATCACAAAATACAATGCTGGTACACTGGAGTTGACAAGTCTACACCGCGAATGCTATCGCAGTGTCGAGATCGAATAAATATTTATCAAGTTGGCGTCTGCTGATGTGATGAGAAAATCTATAAATGATAATTTGGACGTGGAAATGTGTCAATAACATGGGTCACGACCGATTCGAAAAGACGCGCCAAAAAGGTGTTTACGAATTCGGAACAGCATTAATTGTACATATATAATATGAATCGAAATTCTGGATAAGTATCAATAATTATAACAGTGGATAAATTTATCCAGAACCGGAACCGAACCGGGTACCCGATTTTTTCATCACCTGAGAACCGGGTAATGAATTTGGCCGGGTATTTGGATACCCTAGACTGGAGTCAGCTGGGAAGGCGACCCAGGACCGGTATTTGTGAAGGTGCATTACGACTCAAATCTGTCAATTATGACATGAAGGAGGAATTAAGAAAAAAGGGTTCACAAACTTTTTTTTTTATACATAAGGATTTTTTTTATCTCGAGTAGCATTAATACATAATTTTATATTCGAATATATTTATTAATGGCTTTATATATTCTTTATACATAATACGAATATTTCCAATCTGTACGAGCTAAATATCAATGATTGACTTTGAACCATTTTTCTATACAAATTATACATTTCTTGGACAGCTTGCGAGAAGAGAGATAGCTTGGTGACGTTTTAGGTGATAAGCCATGTCAAGGAACAGAGAAGAAAAGAAAGATCCATAAATGTCTCGATAAGAGACAAATTAAATATATATCTACCTGATTAAAACATCGTCCGGAACAGGTAGCGACAGATCATCATAGCTGTCATTTGCAATTAGTTGCCATTCCATGATCACGACTGCTCTCATAAAGAGTTAATCGAAGAATGAAGAAGTAATTAATTACTAATTTAATGTATTAATTATAAATATATACATATAAAATCAATTTTGTCGAAAAATACTGTTTTTGCGCTACCGGGATTCGAACCTGGATCTCTATTTCCAATCCGGGGAAGTACACTATCAATTGTGTTATAGCGCCAGTATTTTTCATGACAAACTTTCGAACCTATATGTTACACTTTTTCTAATTAATACATCTGTCGTTCCATTATTTGAAAGCCATCTACATTATTTTTACGGAATCTCAAATACTTTTGAGTAAACCGACTGCAGACGCCAGAATTATCAATTCATTTTTATTAAACTTTAGACACATTAATACAACTTTATTATTAGGAGAACACATTCCTATTGTAAAGTTGTAATTATTCAGAACATAGGTCTGTGTTGTTTTAAATACTAATTTAATATATGTAAAAACTGATTTTATATGTATATATTTATAATTAATACATTAAAATAGTATTTAAAACATCACAGATCTACGTTCTGAATAATTACAACTTCACAATAAGAATGTGTTCTCCTTAATAAGTAATTAATTAATAAACACATTACACTAGATCAAATATTTTAGAAGCCACTGTGAAATATCTCTTATTCTTATAAATCAGTTAAATGAAATAGATTTTTGGATCGTCGTGAGACAATATTTATAATGGATCCTTCTCGAGATAAGAATGCTTGCGTCTACGTTGCTGGCTAATTGTTTACTTCATTTTCCAATTAGATGCCTTCACAGAAAGAAAATGTTTCTTCTATCTAATTAAATCATCCGCTAACGATACAACTCTTTATTTCCCTTCAACGCGTCGTTTGCTCGGAAACAAATTAGTCTCCGAAATCTTTTGTTAATGTGATATTTCAAACAATTTACATTTCGTAGAAAACTGAAACAAAGAACACTTTGAGAATGTCTGTGCCTGGGGCGTGGTCAGTGTTTATGGCCCATATACGCGGAATTAGACAAGGTGAGATGAGTTTCAGAGATTTAGATGAGATATTGAGATTGTGGAGATAAACTCTGAGTCAAATCTTATTACCAATTCCTTGCTCTATCATTATCTATAAAGTATCTAGATTCACGAGAAAATAATTCAAGGTTCTCACATATGATGCATTAACTAGAACTGTCTAGCTAGCGAAAAAGTATTGAAAAATGACAAATAAAGCTGAGCATGTGTTTTTTTCAGAAAGTCAGCCCCAAACAACGTATTAATCGCATTCAACACACCTAATGATAAACGTTAACTCATCTCAAAACTTTAACTGTTTCAAAGGCATAGATAAACACCACAGAAAAGTTAGTACTCTGGAAGCGAGTAATGGGTAGATAATGGACAGGAACTATATATATATTGCGTTCACGTACATGCGAAACGGCGATGGCGATCGAATACATACTTTTCAAATATTGTACTATGAATACAAACTTTAGTAGTTTTTGCGCTACCGGGATTCGAACCTGGATCTCTATTTCTAATCCGGGGCGGGAAAATCTTCGAACTTATATGTTACACTTTTTCATATTAATACATCTGTCGTTCCACTAATTGAAAGCCATCTACATTGTTTTTACGGAATCTCAAATATTTATACCTTCCCCGGATTGAAAATAGAGATTCAAGTTCGAATCCCGGTAGCGCAACAACAATATTTTTCCATAAAATTAATTTTATATGTATGTCTTTATAATTAATACATTAAATTAGTATTTAAAACATCACAAACATGTTCTGAATAATTACAACTTCACAATGAGAATGTGTTCTACTTAATCAAATGTTTTAGATGAATACAACCCCTTGTGACAATTCTCATTGCTTTGCATCATCTATATTACCAGCATAACTCAAGTCTATGCCTAGTATACGCCACTGATGATGAAGATGGTAACCTACTTTGCGGCCTGGGCTTAAATATACACTCAAACATCATCATCAAATTTGGACTAAATTATAAACTCAAAAACATTTCAATTTAGCAAAATTTCGCCACAAAACCATTCAATGGTATAAAATTGAGGCAAAATGATGAAGACCAGATTTTCTCAGCTAATTTGCAAGAATTTCCATAGATCCTTCGCGAGACGGGGGTTGGTTTACGGGAGAGGTTGTATCACTCCCCCCATCTACGCTATGCTAAGGCAACAGATAGCTTGAAATGTCAATTTGCTTCAAGAGTTTACTTAAACACTTAAAATAATTTTTAATGCATTTTTACAAGACAACTCGAAGGAATTTTAAGTAATAAATCTAATTTATTAATTTATTTAAAATTCTTGAGCAGATTCAGCTATGAAAATGTTGACAGAATATTCTAACTTACTTGATACATTTTACTACTCTAAAATACTACCTTTTAAAAGCATGCATGCTACAGATAAATTATTCTGATAATATAATATTTAAATTACATTCGCAATACGGGTAGATCAATTTATTTGTGCCGTCTCTCAAATAAATTCATATTTTTTTCTATATAATCTTTTTTATGTCAATCTTTTCACTGTAATATTATATACCTTGTTTTGTATATTTGTATTTGTATTTATTTGTAACTATATAATATAATATAAAAAATATGTTTGGACTGTGCCCGTCTCACTAGTGAAATTCTGTGTCGAGACGGGCATAGTTTACAAGCAATTGTACAATGAATTAGTTTTACAAGTAGTAGATAGAATTAACATTTATTACATTATATGAAAAACAATTTAAAAGTGGACTTTCAAACAAATTATTTTGGATAAATTTGTACCAATAATGAATAAAAGTATGAGTCAATATGTCTGAGTGAGTGCACCAATACTGGCTCTACCCATATTACGAATTCAAGTTTTAATATTTAGTTTCATGTTCTTGGGAAAATTCAATTGGTTAAAATCTTTCAGCATTTTATTAAACAGTTTAGGTTCAAAATATTTGTAGTTTCTTTGGCCATATGTTGTATGTGCTCTTGGGGTTTTTAGGTTATTTGTCCATGTTAAAATTATCTTTTGAGTTTTTTTTTTAAATGTGTCTGTTTGTATTTATATTTGTATTTGCATATATTTGTCTTATATCAAAGACATCGAATTTACTAAAAATTTCGCCAGTGCTCGCTGTGATGTTACTTTCAAATTATATGTTTCAACTACTTACATATATATTATGCCTGTCTAATACAAATTTACATAGTGAGAAGGACTTAATTTACCTTCATCAATTGTGGAAATAAAATAAAACAATTATTGAATAATGACACGTGTATAATTATAAATATCAAAGTAATTACTATTCAATGTTACTTTTTAATAAATAAACAGATCTTATGTAATACTCAAAATATTTCAATGTATATGCTGATATAAATATATATTTTTAAAACATTCTTATTACATGTGTTTTCTACAGCATTTATGTTATAATAATATTAGTGCCTAATGAGAATATCTCCTTTTTATACACGAGAAATACTCTATCTATAGGGTACGCGTTAATATGGAATGTGCAATAATTATATTATTATTAGGAGAACACATTCTAATTGTGAAGTTGTAATTATTCAAAAGGTAGGTCTGTGATATTTTAAATACAAATTAAATGTTTTAATCAGAAAGATATACATATAAAATCAATTTTATCAAAAAATATTGTTGTTGCTACCGGGATTGTCATATTCCATATATAATTGTTATAAATCATGTAAACCAGTAAAACAACGTCGGCCTGAAGCATAATATTCACCATGTATGATGAAATTTGAGGAGATTGGTAAAAGTTTTGACAGCATAATTGTGTTCTGTGTGACGTGACTAATTAATATAATTTGTTAGTATTTAAAAATATTTTTAAGCCGCTCAGAATCTTCTGTGTACAGTTTTCTGGGCTATTAATGCAGTGTTTTTAAGCAGAAGATATATTTTAATATAATGATATTTATTTATAATATCTTCAATAAGAAAATATCAATGGAATTTTTACGAAAAATTGATGCGAATCAACATGAGCACGAGCATCGTATTAGAGAGGATAATAGATTGAGACAGCTATTCAGGAAGAAGGTGAAATCTCAGAAATCGATGATGTATAGTGCGATGAAGATTTTTAATGAAATGCCAGAAAATATAAGAAAAGAAGAGAAATATGATAATAATATTAATAGAGCATATGTAGGAGTGCTTATGAATGCACTATGTTAAGAATTAAATAAATAAAAAATATCTGAGCTTTCTGGCCTATGCTTCAGATCGCATTGCAGGGTCCAAAACGTTGGGCAGAAAGGTCAGACACACGGCACGAAAACTGCACACAGAAGTTTTTGTTAGTGTTTGTTCTCGTTAAAAAAAATCATCCCCTGTATGAAAATCGATGGAAAAGTAAGGCTACTTTTTTTTATTATTCGTTCGTTCATTACGTTATACTACCTGTCTCACCGACTAAGCGGACGTTTATAAAAATGGCACAAAACTCCACTTTCAAGCGCATATTTTAAAATGCTAACAGCGATCCTGGTCCTTGCATCAGATTTTCCTCGGATATTACCAACAAGTTTAAGCCTTCGAGGAACAAGGCATCCTCCGGGCTCATTATTATTCATGGGGCCTCGCCCACCCTGCAGGTGCTGCACATCACCACTTAGAGAATCAGGAAGAATTTACAAAAAATATTCTCCAGTCTACGACAAATAAATGTAAATTACACAGAGTTCGTTAACGATTTATTAGGATTTTTTAATAATTTAAAAATCTATTAGAATCTTTATTCGTGTAATATTTGTATAACGATCAGAAAATAATTATACCATGAAATATTCCTATAATTGTCCTAGTATAGCAAATTATAAATCAATAAAATATTTGGGAATAGTTATTGATAGGCACATGAGATGGGATGTTCATTTAGATGGATTAGCTAAAATATTGCGAAAATTAATATATATATTTAGAATACTTAGAAATATTCTGAATAAAAAGAAGATGAAAACTGTGTACTATGCATTGTGCCAATCAATCTTAAGCTATGGTATTGATAGTTGGGGGGGTGTATCTGGTGTACATATATATCAAGTAAACATTGCTCAGAAGGCTGTACTCAGAGCACACCGCCGTGACTTTTCGTATCCTTCAGAGCTACTTTTTAGGGAATTTCAGGTTTTGGATATAAGACAATTATATGTGCAAAATATATTAACTAGCTTTCATAGAAAAATAAGTGCTCCATCTGTGAGGACTGAAAGATTTTATCCCACAAGAGCAAACAAGCTTAAAACAGTTCCAAGAATGAAAACTAGTTTTGGTCAAAGATTATTTACCTTTCAAGCTTCCAGAATATATAATCAAATTGAAAATAAAATTAGAAATTTAACTGATATTAAGACTTTTAAAAGAGATATTTCAAATTGATTGTTGCAATTAGGAAGAGCAGATACAGAGAGTAAACTTTTTTATATAATGAAATAATTTGTATAACTACTATATCTGCTTACATTATTGGTATTACTATTATTATTTTATTATTATTATTATTTTTTTTTCTTCTCTCTTTTTTATTCACTTTTTTTAAAATATTTTATATATATATATATTAGTTTATCAATTTGCCCTAAAACAGGATGGCCTAGTTGGGCAATGTATTTAAATGTGTACAAGTATGTTAACATATAAATGTACAAATAAATAAATAAATAAAATATAAAACACAACTCGTGAGAGGAGATTATAAAAAAATATAATTTCTAAACGAGAGATTGAGGAAATAAGGGATGCAGAAAGGGTGATAGGAAATCGGGTATCTGTATCTTCTTCCACTGGATCCACGGGTCTTCTGACTCCAGGACACGTACTCCGTTGTTCCGCGCCAGGACCTAATCTTGGACATACACTATCGGTGATAGCGCAAATATATCAAACACCACCATGCGCAATAGCAAGATGAAAACACATGAAAGATGATTACGCACAAACAGTATCAGTCCCACAAGTAGCAGGACGATACTTCATACGCCAACAATTCGTTTCCACGCGGCAAGACGAATTTGGCGAAAATGATAAACGTTACTTTCAGTTCGAAGTTATAACATCAACACAGCAAAACCATAGAGAACATACTATAGAAAAAATCGTGTTCTGTTTACTATGTTGGTGTAGCGTAATCGGTTAATGCATTTTACTAGATAGGGAAAAATGTAGGTTCGAATCCAGGTAGCAACAAAAATATTTTTGGATAAATTGACTTAATCTGTATATCTTTCTAATTGATGCATTTAACCTTTCCTCTCCGGTGATGTAAACTGAGTTAACATTGCATCTAATTATATGAATATTTGTGTAATTCATATTTTAGATATTCCTCCGTACTTATGTATTGGATAAAATAATAACAATATATAAGTATTTACCGTACGCAACAATAAAAAATGTTTTCTCTAAAAACTTGACATGAATTTGTTAATACGTGAATGTGTACATGCGGAAGTCGCAGTGTGCACGGGGCGCCAGATGCCGAACGTCATTTTAGTGGAAGAGCATGCGCTGACTGAATTAGACGTGTTAGATCGATGTTTTTCTTATTGTTAGCACTTCTACACAATAATTGTCATATATATCAACTATTATTTGAATGATAGTAAGTAATAAATGTAAATATTCATATTTATCAGACAGAAAAATAGCAAAAGTCTACATGTACACTGAGTTCACAGCACCGAAATGCGCGTTTTTATTTTAGCACCGTAAGAGAAAGGTTAATTTATATTTTAACACAAACACTCTTTCATAAACGTTCACCTTTTTCCTCGGGGTTTGTTTCATCACTAAACTGAAATGCAGAGTTATAACAGTTTTCTTGACAACGTTTCAGTCCAAAGCACATACTTACTTACTTTATGACACAAGCAATATTATAGCTTAATCTGCTTTAGTAAAAAGATTATAAAATATTGATATACTTTGACATTTTTTATATATTAAATATTTTTTTGCATCCATTTACAAGTTTTGATTACCTGTGTAATTTTTTATGGGGGGTTTACACAAATTCCACTAGATACGCGCGATTAAATTGATTGAATCACTATTCACTTTTGTACCTTTTTCACTGGGTAGATTTAGTAATTTAATCGCTGGATTAGCTCGGATGTGAAACACCCAGCGAACCTCGCATTCACCGGCACTGAACCTTTTATAGATGATTATTATCTGGAACACGCCAAGGGTGTACATTGTTGTAACAAAGAAATGATGCGCGATAACATTCCTAAAAATGATTGAGTATTTAACTATTCTGCAAATTCATTTTTTCTATTATTCCATATGAAATGGTCCAGAAATTAAATAATAATATTATATTTTCGTTCAAGGCAATCACTTTGTATGAAACCGCGAATCGTCTCAAGCTTTATCAGGACGTATTTAAAACTGATCATAAATACAAAAAGAGTATACTTATATATATATATATACATAAAGAGGGAGATAGAATATAAAATTACATGTGTATGAGAGAGACAGAATACATATTTGAGAGATGTAACATCTGGCCCGCGAGTACGGCGTTGACTTATACCATCATGCAATCCGTGGTATACGAGGACGTTACACGGACGAGCTTTAATTTTAAGGTTACTCTATCTTTTGGTATATCTAAAGCTCATTGTCACCAACTTGTACTGGAGCACATCGTATTCACGGTCGACCCTACGAGATTTTCATGGTTTTATTTGGATTCAAATCTCTCTTATTTAACTCAGCATCGTTATATTCATCATAGCAAATCAATTCATCTTATCTTTTGTCAGAACGAATTTATTATTTTAGTGTTAAATTGTATTTTTTTTTTTAATATTAAAAATATAATACAATTACAATAATCAGTGGATATATATATATATATATTTTAACATTTATTTCTTCTCTATGAGAGTGTTTCAGTTAGTCTGTGTACATATTTTTTTAACTTCAGTTACAAATTTATGATAGTCAGTAATTTTTCTAATTGCGATGGAGAGATTGTTAATAAATTTGATGCCTTGATAAATATAGTGATTTTGAGTTGCGGTATATTTTAGTTTTGGGATATCAATTTGATCTCTATATCTTGTAGATCGGAATTCGCTTCTAAAATTTAATTGATTTTTAATTTTGAAAATTTGATTTTTTTTTGTATATGTCTACTATTTTTGGTACTTTAAAATCTGTGAAAAGTTGTATACGTAAAAAGTAGTCTAGAAAGGCATGTGTTAAACCCGATTTATATATACAATAAATTTAAAGATATTAAAATTATTCCACTGCACTGGAATGATACCCTAACTCAAGAAGTCTAATAGCCGTTGCACAATAGACCAGAATACTCTACACTGAAGATTATTTATTAATATACTTCAGTTCAGAATTATACTTCTTAGAGTTCAATGGGGTTGAGCAACCACTCGAACACAGAACCAACAAATTATATTAACCGTATAAACGAACACTTAACTAGTAGAAAACTCGTGTGAGTATTAGTATTCTTATTATCGCATGTATTATGAAAGGGATGAAGGAATTATTATTTTTTTACATTTAAAAATATACTTTATTTGAAGCGATTATTTAGCATTGTACTTATAATGATCGGTACTAGATATGTAATATTATGTTATGTTATATACTAAGTTAATTCTACCGGGACGTGAAAGTACACATTTTAAATTTTTAAATTTCAGTGCCGTAACTTTCGAAAATGTGTTCCTCAGGGCACGCACATGGAACCAGTTCTATTTCTAATATTTGTTAACGATGTTGTTGCTACATTTAATAAAGTCGACATATTGTTTTTTCCTTAAGGTATCCAGAATAATTGAGTCGATAAATGACGTTCCCCACATTGATGAAATTACGAATAACTTAATTTAATTATTTATCACAAAATTTACTTTGGATTGAGGAACTCGGTAATCAATTAGCAGTATATATTTATAAAAACTGTTTTTTTACGGTATTTAAATGTAAAATTTAATAATTATTATAATAAATGTATTAATTAGAAAGATATACATATAAAATCAATTTTATTGAAAAATATTGTTGTTCCTACCGGGATTCGAACCTGGAACTCTTTCCAATCCGGGTAAGGTGAATTAACCGACTATGCTACAGCACACAGTACTTTTCACTGTACACTTTTTAACTTAATATATCTATCGTTCCATTATTTGAAAGCCATCTACTTTATTTTTACGGAATCTCAAATACCGGTCAATAGGAGACGCTATAATTAACAATTCATTTTTATTAAATTTTGGGCATATTGATTCAACTTACTACAATGATTAATGCACCTTCCCCAGATTGTAAAGAGATCAAGATCAAGATCGAATTCCGGTAGCGCAACAACAGTATTTTTCGAAAAAATTTAATTTATATGTACACGGTGGTATGTAATTACATGAAAATGAGTTTAACTATATCAAAAATAGCTAAAATAGTTTACTAATTTACTAACTTACTTATTTATCTATATTAAGTTTTATTTTGACAAATTCCTGTCGCCATCTTCGATTATTAATTTTCTCATTGTTTATATTTGGTTTTTTTAAATTGTTGCCCAGAATGACAAAAATCACTGCAAACGTATTCTGATCAAAAATTTGCGAATTGAAAAACGTTAGGGTGCTAGGAAAATGATCAAAGAGATTCAAAACAATGCCTAGAGTATAACTAGACATTACACCATAACTGGACATTACAGCAGGACGAAGATCCATCTCACACAGCCAGAAATATAATCAACTTTCTTCGTCGCAAGAATGTTAATTTCATCGAGCCAACCATGTGGCCACCGAATAGCCCAGATTTAAACCCAGTAGATTACGCAATTGGAGTGTTTTTATAATTTCTGATTAGCTAAATATCGTGCAAAAAAATACATTAACAATTATAATTAATTATACTATGTTTTGAAATAACGCATGTGATACGAGATGTTCTCAGTTTTTTGGGCCACCCTGTATATCTTTCTCATTAATACATTTAATTAGTATTTAATAATATCACAGACCTATGTTCCGAATAATTACAACTTGTTATTATTGGAATACGAAACAAGAGACATAAATTAATTTAAGGATAACACTTCAGTACGAGCCATGTCGTAAAATCATTTTTTAATGTAATGATAACGTTGTTTTCGCGATTTACGGCTCTACATTTTGCCTCCACTCTCCCTCCCCAGTCCCTCACCCCTCCCCATCCACACAGTCACCAAAAAAACTCACCAAAAATATATGTGACGAAAAAATGACTAAACAATTTCATCGTACTCTTTACCATGGTGATTACATATTTTATTCAGTACCCAAAGACGGTGATTATAGTACTCAATATTTGGTGGTTTGACTGAACTTAGACACCTAATTATATGCACCTAATGAATGAAGACCTAATTAGTAATGGGACGAATCTTGTTTTATATAAGATTTTCTCGGGTATGGGTGACTCGTTGGAGCTTCTTAGGTGGGTAGTTAGGCCGACCTTGCGTGGGTGGGACTCCACTTACGCGCCTCCCTTTTACTCTCCATGCCTCGTGTTTTACAACTCCGTTAGTCTGTCCGTGTAAGTGTGACTCAATTCATTTTGTGTCTCGTCCACTGTCCCTCTTTTGGGAGTGTTTTTGATGAATGGATCCCTGAGTGTCTGCCTTGAACTACTGCACTTTAATTGTCCATCTGTATGTAAAACTATGTTCTATGGATTTATGTTATATGATTTTTATGAATAAAGACAGCACTTATGAGACGCTAAAGGATCTAAATTTTAAATCTTAATTGCAAATAACCACATTGAATTTCTTCTCCATTTCCAATTTGTAATTGTAAAAATGTTATTGAATTAAAGTCGCGTATATTTATTAGCTTTGATGAGTAGAAGAGAGTAAAACCATAGCGTAGGTCCCCCTCTCCTTCCTTCAGCTGGCCTTTTAAAAAGAAACAAAGACGACAAACTTAGTTTTGCAAGCTTACAATTAACACATTCACGATGTTAGTATGTTTTAATATATAACGCTACAAACAATATTTATTTATTACGTTTAATCCAAAACTCTTTTTAGTATAAAGAATTGAGTGAACACATACAATAATCTTTGAATCATTAGGTACATCTACGTTTTTCAATAAATATACATGTTATTTTAGAATGCAGCTTATTATTAATTAGAGAATAAATTTTATATTTTACAGATCACAAAATTACAAAGTATTAATAAATTTAAAAAAGTTATTGAGTAGTATAAATAATTCATTATTATTTAATACATAAAATGTATTGTTATTTTAACAGCGAATTTTTAATTAAAATTTTCATTACACCCATTATTGGCGGCGTTTAAAACAAACTGAAAAGTCATAAATAAAACGGGAATTCCAATCTCGACCGTTTCAAATACACAGATACTATTTCACTTCACCCCCGACAGGGGAGCAAATAAACCTCCATAAAAGCGGTGCCAGATTCTCAAACGTTCAATACAGCGAAACCACATGGTTTTGCGAACAAAGCCTCCGACCGTTCTGTACCACGGGGTCCGCGCTTGCTACCCGGGGCACGTACCAGGACTTAGCAATTCCCCGCCGAGCTAAGCCGACCGCTCCATAGTTCTGGCGCTCCCCTTTCTACCGCACAGGAGATCCGCCCCTAATCCTACCCTTAAACTTAACGGGTAGGTAGGGATTAAGGATTTTCAACGTTTTATAACAGATACAATATAAAAGTCACTATGTTTGAGGGAAGTCAAAAGAAGTGGATCTTTTGAAGTCGTTTCACGCGGAAAAAATATAAATACTATCCAAACTAATATCTTTCAAGAGTATAATCGTCATTAAATAAATAAATCAACAATAATAATAATATTAATATAATAATATTAGATCATTTTTATTGCGCCAGTTTCCTAAAAATCTTTGAATTTAATATTTAAAAATGTTATTTTAAGTTATAAAAATATTTTTTTGAAATGATGCGTTATTAATATCTCATTTAACAAAGTCTCTGATGCACTGTTTTATGTGACGGATGGCAAAGAGTTCCACGTTTTTGGGCCTGCCACCGCAAATGCCCGTTTACTAAACTTCTGGCAACGGCTGGTCGGTTCTACAACCCATCCTGCGGTTGTAGGAGAAGCTAACCTGAGAGTTTGACGTCTACCATTCAAATTGTCTGGGATTGGGATATAAAGCTCTTGAAGATACAGAAGCGCCATGTTATGTGTCGCCTTGTACATCAACCAGCACAATTTAAATTTAACTCTTTCGGGGGACCGGAGCCAATGTAAAAGGGATGTAATATGAGAGAATTTAGAAACTTCATAACTCCACAAAATATTTATGTTTTTTATCGGGTAGCATTCAATACAACATAATGTAAATTTAAATCGGGAGAGGCGAACACAATCTTTCTGATTTCAAAAAGAAACACATTTTTTTTTATTAAAATTTATTTTACACTTATACATATACTCTGTATATGCATAACATAAGTAATTATTCTTTATACTCAATAGAGAAATCAATTCTCGTGTTTAAATTAGTATTTAAGTTTTTACATAATGTAAAAGTATGTATAGAAGTAATATATAAATATATAATTAAATTATTAAATACATATACATAATCAAATTAAAATAATAAGCAGATAAGTAATAGCTAATAAATATAATAAAAATATAAAATATAAACATGTTTAAAATATTTTTTTTTTAATATAAATCATCAAATTTAACTACAATACTCACGAAACTATTTTGTTTCTAGCTATGTGTAGACACTAAGTGTTTTGAATATAATCTTCAAAATTATATTAAGTAACAGTGGTCCATTTAACAAATTAAACCGAGATAAATAATTTTGTATTTTTTTAGGAATATTTCACCCACTAGTGGGTGAATTTTACGTCATCCGACCATAAAATCTCAATAGGTTCGTATGGTTCTTAGAATATACACTGTTTAATACAGTTACTTTAAGTTTTACAATGTATTTATATGCTATCTAATTGCATATTGTTTTACTCTTTATATATATATATATATATATATATTTATTTTTTTGCACATTGAATATTACACTCTGTTTATTACTATACCGGAAAAGCACTGCCATAATACAGTAAAAAAATAGCGTAGCAGACAGGTTGCCGAAATATATGTCTTAGTTGGCTGCAATGTCATCCGATTGTAACTGTATGTGTGTGAGTATTGCCGCCCTTTTTTTTTTGGAAAGCTAAGAAGATGGTAACCGGCAGGCGTCATTCTTATTACATACCAAATAAATCACCAGTACACGCTTCAGTCGATCGACATCTAAAGAAGACAACAACAATAAAAAGATTAGTGCGGTTCATATATCATATGTGTATTAGGAGAACATATTGTCGCTGTAGCATAGTTGGATAATGCACCTTCCCCGGTTAGGAAAGAGATCCAGGTTCAAATACCGGTGGCGCAACAACAATATTTATCGATAAAATTGATTTTCTTTGTATATCTTTCTAATTTATATATTTAATTCATATTTAAAATATCATGTGTGCTTACTGTTAATCGGAAACCTGAGAACCGGCTATCGAAGGCATTAACATAAACAGTAACAATACAACATACTGTACTGTGAATCCAAAAAGTAAATTATTATAATTACAATAAATCAGATTAAAGGGATCTTAATTATTAAATATAATACAATACAATATACAAATGTTGCGCGTACCATGGACGCTGAGACGCATGAAAGTGTCCATTCTGCAGGAACTGAAGATCAAGGACAGACTCTCAACCTGCATACTGATATGAATCCTTCAATTTGTGGGCATCTTACGAGAAGGGAAGATAGCTTGGAGAAACTTGTTATGGTGGGTCACGTCGAAAGACGAAGAAAAAGAGGAAGATCCACCATCCATTGGACCAACCGAGTAGAAAAGGCAACAGGTGCTTCTCTGGTTATAGCCCTAAGATCTGTAGGATACCAAGAAGACTGAAGTTCATAAAAATAGCGATATTCAGTCTTGAGGAACCAACGTGGATGATGAAATATTTCATTCTCCATGTTTCAGAACCATAGATGTATCATATACATTGGTTTATACGTGAATCCATCCAAGTAAAAATTATTTTGTTTATTTATTCTTATTATTATTATATTTTTATATATCAATATCAAAATCGTCCCTTTTTACTACAACTTATTTTTCACATATTTATTAGAACATATTCTTATTGTGAAGTTGTACTTATTCAGAACATATGTCTGTGATATTTTAAATATGAATTAAATACATTAATTAGAAAGATATACATATAAAATCAATTTTATCAAAAATATTGTTGTTGGCGTTTGTTATCAGATTACTCAAAGGTGTTTGAGATTCCGTAAAAATAAGGTAGATGACTCTTTCAAATATTGGAACGATTAAATGTATTAATATCAAAAAGGTTACATATAGGTTCGAAAATTTGTCGCTTAAAATATTGTCGCCGTAGCGTAGTTGAATAATGCACCTTCCCCGGTTTGTAAAGAGATCCAGGTTCGAATCCCGGTGGCGCAACAATATTTTTCGATAAAATTGATTTTATATGTATATCTTTATAATTAACACATTTAATTAGTATTTTAAATATCACAGACCTATGTTCTGAATAATTACAACTTCACACTAAGAATGTGTTCTCCTTAATAACAAATTCATTTAATTTAAATCAGGAATATATTTCATACAATATACATATTTCATTAAAACATATTTAATTGTAAAGTTGCAACTTAAAAACATAGTTTTATAATAAACTCAAATATCTATAATATAATAAATATATTAGTATATTTGAAACATTTACATTTAGAAAAATATTTAGTTTCACAGGGATACGAATCCGGAACTTTTGCATGACAGATTTGTTCTGTATATCTTTCTGATTAATATCATTTGTTTTAAATATCATAAGACTATGTTCTGAAATAACAACTTGATATTAAAATATATTTTCATTTAAAAATATATATTGTTAAGTTCTTATTTTGACTTCTTTTATAATCATCTGTGCCTTATTATATTGTATTGTTATGTGTATTAATGTCGATAGAGCCGTTTAACGCACTCATACACGCACATCGTCTATGCGCGATTATCAAAATTTAAACCTAGTATCTCCTTCTCTTTCTTTTCCTAACCTGTCCCTTGAGCACGAGGAAGAAGGAAAGAGGTCGCTGCAATCAACACTCTCGAGCTGCAATGAGTTCAGTGTGTGCTTAGAATTGTATACGGGCCAATCTTCCGTCGCTTTTATCCGTTTTACTACCGCTAATATTAATAAATAAACATATATTTAATTCCGCTAATACATAAAAACAATCTTTATTACGCGAGTGTTATCAGTGCTTGTTACATAGTCTGCGCCGCATGTCTTGTGGTTGGAATGGAGAAACAATTGATCCAGCATCATGCAGACCGATAAAGTAAGCGCCTCCTGTCTTCCATTATTTCCACCAAATGTAGTATTATATATTAATACAGGTAAATCACAGTTTAAATAAATTGTTAAGTAGCTTTGCTATTATAATTATAATTAATTTATCTGTACTTTTGGGCCGTTCTAATATATAATATAATAAAAAGTGATGCTTGCCACTTCCTATCAAAACAAATGTATATATAATTATTTTTACATCGAAATTATTTGCTATTTTCATTAATTACTAAAATTTTAAGATAATGTGTAATTATTGATTATAGAAAATGTTTGCATCAGCTGATAGTGAACATGGAATTATAAATGCAACTATATAAGATAATTTATATTTAAAAAAGAAATCAGATGCTTTGCTGAGAGAAACTGATATGAGAGCACCAGCTCCAAACTTTTATGTAAATGATGTGGGACGTTCACTGCTCACATGGCTGACACACGATTATCCGATTTTTTGACAATTGTATGGAATCAGGCAATAGTTTAATCATTTAATAATAATTAAATAAATGTGATATATAGGCAGCGGAACCACCGCACTCACTCACGAGCGCCTGTTGGTACGTTCCATAAAATACCGTAAAAAATATCTACAAAACAGACGACGGCCGTTTGAATTTAAACCCGTCGATTACTCTGCGCATACATTGCCATTAAATTTGTAGTCTCGCCGTGACGTCACGGGTCCACCGCAATTGATGACGTCATTAAACAGTAAATCGCCAGCCAACGGGTGTCCAGTGCAGGATACAACACGCGAAAATAAAAACACACTCATAATGAAATAGAATCGATCAAATCTTCGCAGCCAAAATATTATTGCATCAGCAGAAATTACTACTGAGCTGCTACGCAATCAAACTGCACACACTGCAAAAACTATGTTATTAAACTTATAACAAGCAAAAAAGCAATCGACTGTAGCTATTTGCTTGCCGCTATGCCCTGCGGGTGGCTATTACGCCCGCTGTGTGTGTAGGGTTTCCGTAAAATCTATATGTCTATCTTATATAAATTTCTCATTGTATTGATTTAACAATGCACCATGGTGGGATAAGATCGCGAGGACTGTATCAATTATAATATTGATTAGTTGACATAACCCGAAGTGGATTCAGGAAGGAAAATAATGGCAGATGGATCTGGGCTACCTTGATCTAAGGTCCTGGGTTAGACATCGTTTTCACCTCCAGTTGACTAGCACGTTTTGTGTGACGAACGGAGATATCACAGCACATCCGTAGCTATTGAGAACACCGCTTCTTCGTGGTCTGGTTTCGGACGGTAGAAAAGGAATACGGATCTTGACAGTTCCTTTGAAATCCCTAAGTCATTGATTGGCCAGAGCGGGACAGGTATATTAAGGTTTATGTTGAAAGGATAAATGGACAACTGGATCTCTTTTCCAATTAATGTTAATTAAATTAATTAATATATTTAATTAGTATTTAAAATATCGCAGACCTATGTTCTGAATAATTACAACATCATAATAATAATGTGTTTTCCTTAATAATATATAAGTTGTATCAATGTGTCCAAAATTTAATAAAAATGAATCGTTAATTCTGGCGTCTACTATCGGCTTACTCGATGTAAATGGCTTTCAAATAATGGAACGATAGATGTATTAATTCGAAAAATTGTAACATATATGTACAAAAATTTTTCGTCATAAATACACTCGCTGTAGTATAGTTGGTTAATGCAACCTTCCCCGCATTGGAAAAGAGATGAACAGTTTTTTCTTTCGATAAAATTGATTCTACATGTATATCTTTATAATTAATACATTTAATTAGAATTTAAAATTAATTAGATTTACCTTGGCTTCTCCTATTGTGTATTACTCAAAGGTTTTTAGGATTCATTACGTAATAACAATTCAATAGCAATTGTGAGAACTGTCACTTGTGTGAATGTGTGTGTCTCCGCCATGAGCGAGTGAGTATGAGTAGGTGAGAGGCGAGATTTATAAGGCGCCCCATTAGCGGGGAGCGGTCTCTCATCTCAGCTCCTTCCAATTATAATTACTGTTTAGGAAGTGTATATACTATATAAAATCTCTGTACTTACGTGTTGAATAAATATATAATTATTACCTGGAAGACCGAGTTCAGTTTACCAAGAATCTGTATACGAGATAACCAGACAAGTAGCAGAGAATTGAACACCAGAGCCAACGAGTGGTAAATGCACAGCTTATCACACTGGTGCAGGTTATCACAGATAGTAAATGTATTATTTATAAAAATCTCCATACATATATCTAGTCATATAACATTGTGAAAATAGTAACATATTTCAACGGCGAGATAAAGTCCCGTGTTCCAACCAAGTAAACAAATATTTTTCTGATAAATTGATATTTTTATATGTATATATTTCTAATGCATTAGTCTTATTTATAATAATATCACAAAACTACAATTATATTATAGTTACAATCAACGTCATCAACCGACAGGAGAACAGAACGGTGATCACAGAATGATAGGACTCTCTGGTGTATTTTAGTGATGAGAGTTCTTCCGATGATGATGTCGTTGTTTAATACATATTACGAAAAAATGTCACCACCAAAGTGACAGATATCGAACGTCTATGCGAAAAAATCCATTGACAATGCATAAAATAAAGCACATTTCAGGATTATTTGTCATGCTTATAGACATCTCCATATATGCTTTGACAGTAGTAAATTTGATATATCAACAACCCGCAAACGATTTTTACTACGGGTGTTAGTGAAAAGATACTATTGTAAAAAGTTACTACTGATTACACAACCGGCCCTAAGATCACCAACATTTTGGATATTGAACCATTTTTTGAGGTTACACAGCCAAGATAATCACTTTCTACATACGCCTCTATAATGAGGTGTAAAATATCATATTTTTCACTATTGAGAATGTGTATGAAGTATGCAGCTTTTCTTTATGGTGTTATTAGTTATCTTAACTTATTTATCTTTGTATATCTTCATTAGTAATTTGGTCAACCCAGATCCTACCACTAGCATTATACTAACTAAATAGTACGGTAATGTTTTTCTTATTTTCTCCCCAGTTCAGAAACATTAGTTTTGGTCCTTAAAAGTGCACAAAAAAAATTATGCGTTTACATTGATCCAAAATTAGAAAAATTATCACAGAGGATAGCCAAGAGACGGACCGACATCGACGATGAAAAAATCTTTTATAAATATATTTTAATTAAAAATAATTTTACAGATTCATACAAATTAAAAAGGAAATAATTAAAACTATGTAGAAAGTCATGTATGTAACAAGACCGCGAATAATATCATTTTCAGCTTAAGGTTCTAAACCTCCGTGAGAAGGCAGCTCGACTACGGAGCTGCTTCCGAGCTATAATTTCACTCCAGCTATAATTACACACCAGTAACACAATTTCTCCGGAGGCGAATAAATCCAGGGTACGGCCAAATCGGTAAATATTGCGGAGGAGATACAAAAGCGCACCGACCCTAAAAACTGTACGAATTGTTATATCATACCAATAGACGGTAAATACATTTCTATTATGGGAACAAAAATCAAAGAACAATCTTGGGTTGGACATTTTCATGAAACTCAACAATCATAGATATCTAAGATTGGTAAGATTATAATCCCACTTATATAATAACTGTTTCTCCGCGATTTTATCATGTATGGCGTTTAAGATTTAGAATGAAGATAAAATCTTTTATTTTCACTTTTATTGTTTCGTAATCTTAAAAATGCAAAGTCAAATGCGCGAGAATCAGCATCCCGTGCCCAAGTACCCCAAAATGTTTGAATGCTAGATTAGACTCTTTAGCCACCTGAGGAACTTTGTGGTTAAAATCCATTATTTTAGATTGTTAACTTTGTTTTATTAACCATTTAATGAATTAAATACGTTTACCGGTTTTGAAAAATATCGTTTTCTTCTTCAGGATATCATCAACTAATCAAAAACATGTTATATTGTTTCTTTAACAGAATCTATTTAAAAAAAAAATATATATATATATAGAGTAGGACTCGTGGTTAAATTTATTTGGTTGTTTGTATTTTTCCTAAAAATTATTCTAATAATTTTGTATCATCAAATAACAATTTATGTTAGATACTAAATTTATTTTAAAATAATTATTGTTTTATAAAAATATATATTTAAAAAAAATAGATTCTATAAAAAGAATAATATAATTTTTTTTGATTAGTTGATGGCATCCTGAAGAAAAAAAAAATATTTTTCGAATCCGGTAAATGTATTTAATTCATTAAATGGTTAATAAAATAAATTGAATAGGATTTGAAATCGAATTTCCGCGCGATCCCCGCCAACAGAACGGCGATTGTAAAGCGAGCCAGACACCGAAGTGCAAATAAATTTATGAATGAACAATTGTAATGAAGTGATTAGATAGACACGTGACCAAATTATTATAAATGTCTAAAATTCTTGGACGATGTAATATCTGGTAACGCGATAACATCAGCGAACGCATAGTGAGGTGACGCCAGAGCAAATTAATTAAACGGTAGCGCAGGCGCCCGAATACGAGACAATGAAAAACCAGCGACCAACAGACATAGGTGACACTGTCTACGACGGACGCCGTTCTGACGTATGTTTAAATTATCATAGTAACGTTGGAAATAAAAGCAACGATAATGTAGGAATGTAAAGAATGTTGGGAAAATATCATGATAATGAACCCATGAATGATTAATTATTTGAATAATACTGTCATCGTCCAATAGTGAAATAAAAGGAGGTTCATTGCTGTCGGAAAATCATTATCTTGCTGCAGTATCCCTATAAAGAACATAACTCTTTGTTTCATTTCTTCTAACCTCATCATCATCATTGCCAGTTGAGAGAAGCGGAGATCGGCGAACCACCCCTGTCTACATTTCTTGATTCCTGTACGGAACAGGTACTGATTAAAATATGTAATCACCACGGTAATGAGTATGGCTTATTTGTTTGGTCACTCTTAAATGTTTACATATAAAAAAAATTCAATACACATTTAATAAATCAACGAGAAAAACATATATAAAAAATCTAGTTATCGAAAAAATAATTTTTTTACTACCGGGATTCAAACCTGGACTCTTTTCTATATGTTATGTCCTCGAGATTATATGTATATATGTGTGTCAGAGCGTCAGCACTGCCGGTGCGAGATGTATGTGGGTGTGTGTGTGGCGGGCTTAAAAGGATGACGCGCGCGGGGCACGGTCTCTTTTCGCTACCGTTTGGCTCCGTGACTAGTTATCATAAAACTGTTTTATTCAATTCAATTCTACGAAGTAAACAACTTGAGAAGTACTTATCACGCAAGTACGTAACACTATATTTCTAGTTGATTAATTCAATTTGTTTTATAAATACCACAGAACTAAGTTTTGAAAATGCAACAAACAACTTCACAATAAAAATGTGTTTTCCTTAAAAATAAAAATTCCATACCAAACAAATTTTACACGATAGCCCGTAATTTGAGAAATCTGTATTAAAAAGATAACCTTCATCCCCATCAGTTTACTAATCCCCCGTCCTGTCTGCCCTCGGTCCACTGAAATGATCTATATGAAGTCACAAGCCCTAACCCGCGGGTTGAAGTATATTCTTTATTACCATAATTTTTCGTGCAACCTTTTCTGGTAGGCAGGTCCTTATGGCATCTTAGTTTGAATAATTTATCTTATTTCAAACAGTGACGGTACGTAACAAATTCTATTTACCCGGTTTATAACAATTTAATTCCACTATTCTACTCTGCCGCAAAAATTTATTGTTTTGGAGAATGAAAAAAATGTATATCAAATATTTAACATAATTATGATAAATACAAATTAAATATTTTAATTAGAAAGATATACATATAAAATCAATTTTATCGAAAAATATTGTTGTTGCTAACGGGATTCGAACATGGATCTCTTCCAATCCGGAGAATGTGCATTAACCGATTATGCTACAGCATACAGTACATTATATATGTTACACTTTTCAAATTGATGCATCTATCGTTCCATTATTTGAAAGCCATCTACTTTTTTTTTCAAAATTTTTCTAAAAAAAATATTTTATTTGTATATCTTTCTAATTAATACATTTAATTAATATTTAAAATATCACAGACCTGTGTTCTGAATAATTACAACTTCACAATAAGAATGTGTTCTCCTTAATATAATAATAAATATAATACATAAAATGGCATAATTTATCTTAAATGAGTCTTTGGTGATGATATAATGAATCGCGCTATTTGTGTAAAGACGTTTATTTAGTAAAAAAGAATGCAGATATCGCTATTGCGGAGCGTGAAATATGAAGAGTTAGTAGAGCGAGTCGGCGGCGTTCAATGATCGCTGTGGCAGAGTGGAAGAAGTATCGTCAGCGAGCGATCGGGTCAGACTGAAGGTTTTCCTGCGCTTAAGCCTGGAATCTGGATACAGATGTCGCTCACATCTTCGGTCAGCTGCGAACGGCAACAATAGAGATGGATTTGAAGCGAACAAACTATACTTATATATAAAGTACTTCGAAAAGCGAACTTAATATAATACAAATATTTGAGGACAACTGTTGAAGTTTAGTATCTATTGTAAACATGCAATGAATACGGTAACCAAACAATAATGTGATTCAAGGTATGTCACACAGTGCTCGACAGATTTGAAATGGAATCAATAAATTTGACTAGCAAATAAGCAATCGGTGATAGCTACGCGGCCATTGATGACCGCTATACGGCCAGGATCTCAATATAGTCAATATTTCAACGTTAGAGCTTTCCCCAAAACAAACCATACGTAAATAAAATTTTAGCGTAATTAAACTATTCCACCTTAGTAAGTTAGCTGTCAAAATGAAAAAAAATGACGTATAAGAATCGCGGCGAGACAATAATAAATGCTATTATATCGGTATGATTTTCTATTAGAACACATTCTTATTGTGAACGTTGTAACTATTCAGAACATAAGTCTTTCTAATTAATACATTTTATTATTATTTAATATAATGTTCATTTAAACAAATACGGAATCGAATGAAAGGTCAAAATTCAATAAGAAATGTCAATAGCATAGATAAGAAAAGATGACATATGTCATGTATGTTATTTAGTAGTAATAAAGACAATGTATACTTCATTTCAAAATGAATATATATTTATATACAGTTACTTAATATATAAAAGAGAAAACATTGAAGTAATCTTAATCTAGAGACATTAAAAACACATTCGTTTTTGCGCTGCTCGCGTCTCACAGACCTGGTAATTTAATCAAGAAATATACCGCCATAATGACTACATCTAATATATTCAGATAGATTAACGCAATATCAATAATTTTGATTGAAAATTGAATCATTGAATTAAATTAAGAAAATGTTATATTATGTATATTTCTTAATTAATTGCAAGATTTTGACAGTGTAAATAAATATAATAGAACATATGATACTAATTATGAAAACACACAGAAATAACACACATAATTATAGCCGTTCAAGAAGATTAAAAAAAAAGTGGGAGAAAGGGAGGGGAGACTGAAACTATTGTTGCGGTAAAGGGAGAGCAAAATGTATTTGTATGTAGAGTGATTGGTTAAAATTGAGATTGTGGTGGTTCATAAAAATAACTCTTTAAGTGTAGTAAGGCTAATGTTGAAAAAGTTAATTTCTGATAACTTTTCATTTTTATATTTGTATAAATGGTGAGTAAATAAGTTTTATGTGTTAGATGTTCTACTTCTAGGAATATGCATTAGTTCTAATTGGCTGTGACAGTCAATATGGCCTTGCAGTAGTTTAGAGATGAGTATTTGGTCAGCACGTGTTCTACGATATTCTGGTGTTTTCATATTGTGAATGTTTTCTGCATCTAAATTGGAGTTGAATGATAAATTATTTCTTACATTAAGATGTTGAAGTAAACTATCTTATATTTATTCTAATCTCGCAATGTAAGTGACTTCGAACGAATGCGTAATGCAGTATTTTGATTCAATATGGATTTTACAAGTGTTTACAGATTCGAAGTATGAATCCTAGTATTCTATAGGCCTTGGAGGTAATACAGTCAATGTGATTCTTGAAAAAAAGTTTGCTATCGAGTCGCTTTTATTTTCTAGCTGAGTGCTGTCTATTTTATAAGTAAAATTAATGTTGTTAAACTTTCTTGAGAATTTTATTTGAAAACATTTTTTAGCATTCAGGAGGAGTTTGTTCACCTTGCAGTAGGCTGCAATGCGGATGATATCATCTTGAATTTTATGACAGCCATCTAGGGAGTTATTTTTTAGTATTCAATGTTAACTTTACGCTTAGACAAATTATTAATTAAAATAACTAACTAACTTTGCATAAACTATTTCGATTAATTTAACGTCGATAATTTTCAATATCAGTGTATCTTAAAAACAACTGAAGGAACACTCGAGATTATAATATTACGTTACTATAAATGACGACTAAAATTTGTCGTCTTGATGGAGACCGCGACCCCCCCACTCTGCTGTGTCGGCGCTATGCTGGCGACGGACTCATACAATGCTAGTTTGCTCTTGTGTTGACAGATGCCACTCTGTATCCAGCTTACCGTAACTATATGGACGTGAAAGCTGGAATGTAACATAAAGCGACAATGCAAAGCTTTCGAAATGTGGTGCTGGAAAAAAATGATGAAAATCATTTGAAATGAAAGGAAATGAAACGAATTTATGACATTTTGTAAAAATAGAGAAAAGAAGATTAGATAGTAGGTAAATAGAACACCAAATATAGAATCAAGTATAGAAGAAGTAGAAGACGACTAAGGAAAATATTCATGAATAAATTACTGGAGTGAAGGCAAACAGAGAGAGCTACAGCGATATGTGAATGTCCCTTAAGAAGAAAAAGAAGCAAGAAGGTACCAATAAATGTACATATTTTTTAAAATTTTAATATACGATTATTTTGATGGCTACATCAAATTATTTAAATAAGTGAATTCCTTTTGTGCGTTAATTTCTAGTCCTTATTTACCACTTATTATGATAGAATATTTCAAATACCTTTTCTATGTATTTTAGAATTATTGATACTTTTTATTGATATCGTCAGTTTTTGGTTCATTGAATTTTCTGTATAGTAGGTGGGTTAGATAATCCCTCGGTTTCTTTAGTATAACCTTTATGATAAGCCTGTGCGCAATTTCAAGAGGCATTAGCTTTATTTTATACGATCAACCCCATTCAGTAATGCTATAATGTAAAATGGGGTAAATTAGGAAAAGTAAATTGTTTTGAGGTACAGATATTATCTGCATTCCTCAATTAAATAAAAAATATTTTCTATAAATTATACATTTTTAAAAACTTACAAATATAAGACAAACTTCTTAGATTAAAAAAAAAATGATCGTGCTTTTAAAACAGGGCTAATTTCCTGATTTCCCCGAACATGGCTCGAAATCCTTGATCACAAGGCGTACGTCTTATCAAGACTTACAAGCACGACATACTATACAAATATAATATATATTTCTGGAAGGGTTGTTATAGATACTCAAGTGGACTTGTATGAAAGAAATGTGGAGGAAAAAACAGGATAACACAGTACTCAGAAACTACCACTCACCTTTCGAAGTCTCGCCTCTCTCTCTCTCTCTCTTTCCACGCACAGTAATGAAGAATCCTTCAATGGATGCTGGAAGTCACCTTGTTAGACACTCGAAATTGATGTAAGAAGTACCGTCAGCCACTTTGCAGATATTTCGCGATGTAGGTAGGTGACCTAAACAGTGAATAGATTGCATCTATCTGAAGAGGCTCTGGAGTTAGCTGTGAGGGCGACCCAGGACCAAGACTTGTGGAGGGGACCAGGATATACGCAACATATATTAGCGCATCCACCGACCACACCCAAGATAGAACATAAGATTGGTGAGTACTATGAACAGAATTGGCTATTATATCTCCCACCTGCCTTCAACAGTCATTCTCGAAAGAAAAATAAATAAAAATATGAGAGAAATTCACGACATTATAATTGAGAAAAATTATTACATAATTAAAATAAATGAGAAAAGAACGTTAACATTATCAAAAGATTGACAAAGAATCCCTTCATTAAAACTACATTTTTAAATAACAAAATAGCTCCATATAGAAGCATAAATGGAATCATTCATCAACTTTGACCTCAGCAAAATGACTAAACTTTAACTAATATTTAACAATACTAATGGAAGGTGTGAAATGACTGGCGCTCTAGAAGCAACCACAATTTAATAAAAGTTTATTTTTTAGTAGGTCACCAGGTTAAATTCCAACATGACAAGTTTGTTTCACGATGAATGTAAAATTTGAGTTACTTGTGTCAATTGACGTTGTCCACGGTAAGATTCGGTCAAACGATTAAGCCAATGAACACGCGGAGAAAGAGGCGGCGTCCTGCCGCGCGCCGCTCTTTATAGGCTCGCACGCACGCACGCCGTCGGTGCGGCACTCACACACGCTCACACACACAAATATACGATCCCAAGGACATCACATTATGAAAAATCAAACAAGAAGATTAAGATAACTAGCTAACTATCTTACTTACCATCTTGACGTATCTCTACGAAGGTAGACAGAGAGAATAGAACGCCACACTATTCTGTCCTGACACGCAACACTCGCCTTAACCGCATCCATACTTTTCTCATGCATGCTGGATGATTGATGAATCTCTTATCTTCCAGTATTTAGTTTTCTTCATCTTATCAGATTTTTCGTGGACGTTCTATATTCCTTGTGCCATAAGCATCCATTTACAGGGTGGCCCAAAAAAAAGAGATGATTTCGTAAAATGTGATATAATTACATCAAAATTAGTTTACCTATATCAACAATAGCTTAAATAGTTTACTAATTAATTTACTTACCTATTTACCTATATTACGTTTTATTTCGACAATTTCCAGTCGACATCTTTGATTATTAATTTTCCCATTATTTATGATTGGTTTTTTCAAATTATTGCCCAGAATGACAAAAATCACTGCAGAAGACCGTATTATGATCAAAAATTCGCGATTTGAAAAATGTCGGGGTGCTAGGAAAATGATCAAAGAGTTTCAAAACAATGCCTGGAGTATAGCTAGACATTACAGCAGGACAGAGCTCCATCTCACATAGCCAGAAATACAATCAACTTTCCTCGTTGTGAGAACGTTAATTGATTTTAATAATTTAACAGGCATGTGGCCACCGAACAGCCCAGATTTAAACTCAGTAGATTATGTAATATGTGGGTGTTTTGATAATTTTCTGATTAGCTAAATATTGTGTAAAAAAAATTACATTAAAAACTATAATTAATTATTTTATGTTTTGAAATAACTCGTGTGTTACTTTTTTTGGGCCATCCTGTATATGTTTTACAATCGTCTTCTCATTCACCCGTTCCTCACTATTAAAGCATCTACGTGACTTTTTGTAATCCTACTCACTATACATAGACCAATTTTACATTCCTTTCTAAATTATTATTTACACTATCGTAAATGGATTTTCTACATGTACCTATGCCTTACTTAGCCTAATCTATCTCATTTCTACTACATTATGTCTGCTTTCATTAGTTTTATTTTAAATATCCATGCATGCACCTCATTTCACAAGAGAGAGATGGTTGACGCGCACCTACTGTATGCGACCATCTTGTCATCTCTCTCTTTCTCACTTTATTAGTTATTCGTGTTCCTGTCATGTGCTTATTATTTATGTTGTTTACGCGCCTTGTTACTTCGATTGGTACCACTGGGTTTCCTGGTTTATAATAACGTACATGTGTGTGTGAGTATTGCCGCCCTTTTTTTGGAAACTAAGAAGACGGTAACCGACAGGCGTCATTCTTATTACATCGCGTGCTTCGACCAGTCCAGCGGTCCAAATAAAATCCCCCATAATCTGTCGTCAATCTTGAATCAACAAATAGCCTCATCACTGTCTAAATACATATTTTCAACTGTTAAATCAAAGTGAAAAAGTTACTTAAATACGAATGATGGCCCGACTATGAAAGCGGTTCGTCATATTCATTAAAATTCTTCTGATTCAACACATTTTTTTTTTTTCTGACATGTAGTCGTCTAGTGGTTACGATACTCGGCTAGTGGTCGGAGGTATAAACCTCGTTCCAGGAAACCATGAAGATGGTCCTATTTTTGAAAATAGTAACATTTATGCGACACGTATTCCGTGTACGCACGAAACACCTTTTTTTTTTATATATTATATAATATATATATTTATATATAACCGGTTTTTTTTTAAAATTAAATAAAACACATAAAAATCATGGTAATTGCCATGGTATTGGCTTTATTGGAAAGATAATTTAATGTCATTAGTGTTTAAATGTGATTTCGTGTAAATGGGTGCCGCGGCTGGCTCGAATGAAGCGCAATTTAGAAATCGAATTTTCAACGACTTTTTGGAGACGCGACGAATGTTGGCTTCCAAGTTATTTATTGTCTCTGGTTTATCGGCGTAGACCAGCGAATTAACACATCCCCACAGACAATAATCCAAAGGTGTTAAATCATACGATTTTGGAGGCCAATTCACAGGTCCATTACGCGAAATTATGCACTCATCGAATGTTTCCCTCAATAAATTGATAGCGGCGCACGCTGTATGGCATGTTGCGCCATCTTGTTGAAACCACAGCTCTTCCGCATTAATGTCATTCAATTTTGAAACGAAAAAGTCAGTAATCATGGTTCTACTGCTGTGCACGATGGCGATCGACTCATTCGGGTCCTCCTCAATACTACGCTCCACTGCAGCAACTGCTTCTTCGGTGCGTAATTAGAGTATGTGTGATGCGAAAACAATCCATGGTTATTCAAACAACTTGCTCGGATGGACAATTATGTCAACTATAAAATAGACGTAGCGCACGGTATGTTTCGTGAACTGAACTACGATATTCTAAATACATTTTCACAGTTAGCAAGCGTTGTTCTGACGTAATTCTATTTATAATGAAATGGCAAACCAAACTGAGTACAAATCAGCTATCGGCTGTCAAATTGGCTGTCGCTGAATTTTGTCAATTCGAAAAACAAACCTCTAAAAGAAACACTCTTAATGTATATAATATAATATAGGTAAATATCGCACCTATATTTCATCCCTTACAAAAATAAATACACGTCGCTTTGTATACATCTCTGTTAGGTCGAGTTCGGGTGAAGTCTATTTGAACAAATACAATACGGCTGCTTGGTTCATAATATTCTTGTGTCAGGTGCCGTATTAGGGGATGCAATAAGTCCGAAACAGTGGCCGTGTCACATGATAAATGGTGCTAGAGTCCCGGTATAGTGAACACGACACTTCCGTGCGGGCAGCACTTTTTCCCATCCGAGCGGCCAACTTTTTGGGTCGACTGGAATCAGCTTCCCTCCCTGCGAGAACGAGCGGCTAGAAGTAAAGCGGGTCTCGTACATACGGTCGCTTGAAAAATAGAAAGCTGAGAATGAAATAATAGTTTAAAGATTCTGTTCTTGTCATCTACAATGTGGTTTCGTTATTAGAAAATAGATTGAAATTTCGCTGAGAGAAAATTGAAATATATATTAAAAATACTTTGCCAAACATTCATTACCCACAAGTATCTTGCACATTGTCTTATTTTATTCTTCTCAAATACCATCACTTTCAACTTACTTCTTCCTCCCTTCCACACATTGCCCATTCTACTCACTATGCTCTGTAACTGTGGTTCATTATAGTGAGTAAGATTAAGAAAGAATCACTCAAGTTGTTTGGTCATGTGGAACAGATGAATGCAAGTGTGAAGACTTGGCACGACCATTTAAACCAGATACTGGAGGATGATCCTGTTAAAAGCCTCAATAATCGGCGAGTTTGTATGAGAAGATGTATAAATGTGGATGCGGAGAGAATTGTGTGTCAGAACAGAAGAGTGTAGCGATCTATCCTCTCAGTCTACCGTTAAACGGCGTGATGGTAAGTTAGTTAAATATTTTATCTCTTTATAGTACAGTATAATCCAATAAATGTGATAGAATTTCAAATAAGAACAGTAGCCATGTTTTTTAATGTTTTGACAGCTGTCATTTTTTTTTAATCTAGTATAGTCTACCATTTTATTATGGAGTGTTTCAAGTTGGAACATCGTTTATAAGTTATTACAACATTATGACATTACAAAATTGATGTAATGTTCTAAATTATAAGTTACAAACAATTTTTTTCCTTTAGAACAGCATAATTGAATGATTTTATTGCTTATTAGCTAAGTGTGAAGTTTTAAATTATGTTAAATTAAATAAAACACAATCACTTTGTACAAAACCATGAATTTTAATAAACGCCAACCGGTTTCGCTTAGCTCAAGCTTCGTCAGGGAATATTTAAAACTAACAATAAATACAAAAATAGTAAACTTATATATATTTAGAGAGGGAGGTAAAATATAAAAAGACATGCGAAAGAGAGAGACAGAATACATATACATTTATACAGAACATCAGGGAAGTGGAAGTACAATGTTATGAGGTTAAGGAGGGGAAAGTACAATATTTTAAACCACAAAGTGATTGCTATCTACGAAAAAAAATTTTTTTTTTTAATTTATCTTTTTGGGGCAATATAAATACACTAGATTATGAATTGAAAACAGTCTTCAAATACGCAAACGCTGCTCTTTTCTTTTCTACGTTAATTTAAAAAAAATTCCGCAGATCAAAGTTGTTTTTTCCTGTTAGTCATAGAAAGCAGCTAATTCGGGTTTATTATTAACAATATCTAAAAATAACATATAATAACAATATCTTGAATGCTCCATATTGCAAAACAGCAGAAAAAAAATGCACTTGCTTAGGTTTTGTTCAATGTTATGTTGAAATAAAATGTTACCCGAAATTATTGTAATGGGATGGTTAGGGTAATATGATGAACGTTAGGGTTGTTATCATAAAATAGACAATAAAAAATTATATTAACAAAGTACAACACCAATTAATAAGACAATACGTGCCAGGTCTCGGGGTGCCTCTAGTCTGTCGTTGGTCCCTGGATTGTTCTCAATGATAAATGAATGAGAGTAATGAACCTTTCCGTTTATTCGAAATCAGGACAAGCGACGGACGAGAAAACTTGCTAAAAAAAATCGGGACACCATTTGCGGCAATTCGTTTTAGGACTTGACAGTATTTCAATTATTTTTTTTACTTTATTTGAGGTAAGACCTAAAAATAACAGGCTGTTGCTCGGATTAATCTGAGATCTCATGGACAGGCTGTCAACTCCTGTCGAGTGCAAATGTAACACTTTATTGTAAAGGAAATATGAGTGTGTGGGTGTGAGTGAGTAAAAGCCTTTCAATAACCTTATTTTCAAATTTACGCAGAATAGTCGGTACGTATCAGTGGCGTGTACCAATCATGAACTCATGAACAGTGTCAACCAATGAGATTTTCGACTTGAGATAATTTTTGAGACATTATTGTGCAATTACTGATATTATGATTTATGACCAGAGTTCTCCGATGGTTTGGGCCCGAGTATAGGTATGTTTTTAGTTAATTTACTTGTATTATTATACGAAGTTTGAATTTTTTTCAAGAATTTGATTTTTTAATTATATTGAATGCACGCCTCTGAGTATGCACCTCGAATGAAAATATACTAAAACCTACAAGTAGTGATTTCTCCCTGTACTTACCTACGGAGTCGAAACGTAGACTCACTAATTACTTACTTATTTACCATCACGCCATTTCCCCGCGGCGGGGGTAGGCAGAGAAGACAGAGAGCGCCACACTCTTCTGTCCTGACACACAATTCTCGCCTCATCCACATTCATACATCTTCTCATACAAGCTCGCCGATTGTCGAGGCTTCTAACAGAACCATCCTCCATTATCTGGTTTATCTGGTCGTGCCAAGTCTTCCGCGGACGTCCTCTATTTCTGATGCCATCAACACTTGCGTCATATATCTTTCTTACCATTCTCTCCTCATTCATCCGTTCCATATAACCAAACCACCTAAGTGATCTTTTCTTAATCTTACTCACTATACTAACATCAGCTTTACATTATTTCCTTATTTCTTCATTATTTACTCTGTCATAAATAAATTTGCCACACATACGCCTAAGTGATCTTATTTCCACTGCATTCAGTCTACTTTCGTTCCTTTTCTTCCAGCTTCAGGCCTCACTCCCATACATCAGTGTCGGTACCAGGATTCCATTGTGCACCGCTAGTCTTGCCTCGGTTGACAAATTCCCGTTAGATATAATTCCATTCAAAGCGCCGTTCACTTTACTTCCTGCAGTCACCCTCCTTTCGATATCATTCTCTGCCTTTCCGTTTCTATCAAACATACTTCCCAAATATACAAACTCATCTACTTATTTCAAACATTCATTACCTATAAGTAGTTTGCACGGTGTCTTGCTTTCCTCCTTCTCGAATACCATCACTTTCGACTTATTAACATTCATCATGAGGTCGCTTTCCTTGCATACATCGTACATTCTACTCACCAGATTCTGTAGTTCTTGGTCATTATTCGCCATTAGTACTGCATAATTGGCGTACAATAAACAGCATACAATCAAATGTAACTAAAAGTATCCTAAAGAGCAATTTAAATGACTATGTTTACAATTTCTCTAAGAGACCAAGTATAATGTTCGAATTTACTTAAAAAACAAAGTGACATATGTTGCTCGAAAAATCTGCACGCTTAAGTGGTCTAAATATATTTTTCTAAGAGATGATTGAGAACATCCTGTTAACTGTTAATGAAAATATAAAGAATTGGGAGATCAATCAAAACACAAAACTTAATTACTTGATATTTAAAAAAAAAAAAAAATAGAAGTGCCAGATGATTATAGAATTATTTTATTAGAATTGAGAGTGCTCATGGCGTATGATCGCAGACCATTAAAAGTGTGACGTACAAACAGCGAGAATGATACCTATTTATTTAGATGACGTCAGCCGAAATTATTCCACGTTATTTTGAAGTTTACTAACGAATTGCTACATTTTACCTAGCCAATAAATGAATTACACAAATATCCAAAAAAAGTATTATTTATTTAACCTTTCAACTATTTGTTTACTTAATTCTGATGTTTAGTTTAATTAATTCTCTCTTGTTCAGTTAGGTGAACTTTAAAAAAATTCTAAACTTAGGTGGGGCTGAATCGGTAATAAAACAAAATATAAATTAAATATTGTATAATGTGTATTTATCAACTCTTATAAATACTTATATATAATATCTGATTATTCTAATAAATGTTATTATATTATAAGGAGAACAAATTTTTATTGTGAAGTTGTAATTATTCATAATATAGGACTGTGATATTTTAATTATAATTACTAAATAATTATGATTGGTTGCTCTCTACACAATTTCTTTGATCGAGCTTAACTAAATTTTGCATAATTAGTCTTTTGGACCCTTTTCAAAGCATAGCTATTCCTCCCTTCACTATGATTAACTAATTCTCTCAATCTATGTATATTATATTTACTGTTATGAATGAGTCGTCCTATTCCACCATCCCGGACATCGAACAGCTATCCTTGCCTTTACTAAATATGGCCTTCGCAATATAAGGTCAATTCTCATCCCCAAACCTCAACACCCTAATTTAATTAAATTTACCCCACTCCCTCCTCAGATGTGTTACTAAAGTAATCTCAGAAAAATATATGACAAAACAGTGATCACGCGCATACGTCCTTCTCGTTACCACCGTGACTACGTATTAAATTTAGTACCTAACCATAAACGTCAAACTTACCATTTTGACACATTTTAGAAATTTACATGTTCGATAAGCCAAATTATTGAAAATGATAATCCAAAAAAAAAAAGTTCAAAAATTAAAAATACCCTCTCATGTCCCAGCTGGTAGATGACAATCTGTTAATTCAGTAACTACGTGGGGCTTATAAATTTAACCTTCAACGCTAAGTAATAGTCTTCTAACGTATAAAATTCTATAATATAAAATATGAACGTAACAAAATTTCGTTACTTTTTTTTCATATAGCACACACGCATATCGAATCAGTGCAATGCTGAATGATCTGAATAAGATGACCTTTAAGCGGAAAATATATTTTAACATAATAGTATTTATTTTCAAAATCCTCATTATGAAAACATCAGCGGAATTTACACGAAAAATTGATGCAAATCAACATGAGCACGAGCATCGTACAAGAGGAAGGGATGGACTGAAACTGCCATTCAGGAAGAAGACTAAATCTCAGAAATCGATGATGTATAGTGCGATGAATTTTTTTAATGAAATGCCAGAAAACATAAGAAAGGAGGAGAAATTAAATAACAACTATCAGCAAAATTTTATATACTTAGGGATAAAAAATTTCAATGGCCTCCCTACACAAATTAAAGAAATAAAAGATATAATAGAGCTTCGAAATAAATTAAATGAACACTTCAGAAGCTCACAAATAGATAATAAATAATAATAGACTACTAATGTATAACTCTCTATATAAAATGATTAGAGTGTGACTCCCTCTCCAAGCACACGAGGTAAGGAAATAAAAAACATGTCATTTTAATAATGTACAATACTTAATTCACATTATTAAAAAAATGTTATAATTTCAAATAAATAAATAAAAAGATTAAAATTTAAAATGAAACTGACCAAATATGTAAAAGTTTTAGTAAAATAAAATACTTGAATCTTGTTTAAATTATAGCATGTATAGGAGTGCTTACATGTGCACTATGTTAAGAATGAAATGAATAAATAAATAAATATGAAAGGACTAATTTCACTCTCATTTCTCACCAGAACAAAATGTACATAATATGCATAATATTAAATATTCTGAAAAATCGCCAACCTATATCTGCAATACCTAAAGCGGATGCATTATGTACACCGTAATATTTTTACCGCACCCAACAGCCAAATGAAGCTAATAATATATCATTTTGTACGAACACGCGATTTTCTCACGCTCTACTACGCAAGTTTCTGCGCAAACAACGTGGACTACTTAATAAAATTTGTTTTGTATACAGTTTTATTTTTATCGCATCCACTGTTAATACGTGGACTAAAATAAATTGTAAAATTTGCCTAAAAAAAGTCACACTACATATTGTGATGTGACATTTCAAATGCGCGGCATACAGGACGCTGCTTTACCGACCGGAGCGAACGCGGTCGAGAGGAGAACTTCCGCACGAGCCGTAGTGTGCGGAGCGGCGCCGGACGGAGTTTCGCCGTAAAAATGGAAAAGGATTATCGTAACAAGGCATATTTAAACGCGGTGAATCGGGAGTTATCAGGACCTCGATTCACCCGCGTCAAGGAATGATCACCTGCTGGGACTCGTGTGAAAATTACCGGCGGGCAACCGTGTGAACGAGTCGAGGCCTGATATAAGATGCATTTGATGTCAATCAGAGGCGAAATGAAATTTTGGCCATGAGGACGGCTGCCATCACAACCCTTAGGATGAATAAATTATTAGTGAAATCGAAAACCCCATAAAGTGCCTCCCTGTCTCACAGAAGTGGTGAACTTTGTAAAAACTATTAATTATAGAAGATCTGGAACTCTCTAACGTGCTTACAAAGCCGGGTGTTACATGTTTAATGTAATTAAAGTGTAAATAATGTGCCGAATCTAGTGTTGTTATTGTCTGAGACCATTCCCATCCTTTAGAGAAAGGTATACCGACACCTTACCCATAGACTGGATCTAGCCGGAGGCGTGGTGAGCTGACATTTTATCCACCGGTTCCAGCGCAAAGCGTAACAGTATTTCTAAACGTAATTAAAAAGAAAATATACAAAATTTAAAAAAATGATTTTTAATGCGTATTCTAGTATAATGTGTTAAAAACATCTTACAGATAAATAATTTCAAAAAAATAATTCAATTCTCATTGTGCTGTTTGTGCATAGATGACGATACTGTAGTGATACTTAAAATGTTTCCACGTATTAACATATATACAACTTCCAGTAATATGATTAATATGGAAATTTATTAATGGATGAGAATGGTGAACGTTATATTTATATAAAGTGATCACTTAAGGCATTCGAAGACAGGTCGCAAGCCTTGTAATTGCCAATACTTTTATATATTTCCATTAAATATGATAAAAAAAATGGCTTCGTCTTTATAAGTTATCTATTATCTGTTTAATTCATCATATTTAGTCTGTTCAACTTCTGAGTTATATTTTATTATTGAATTTTCTCACTGTAAACCTACCTATCAACTACATTATTTTTTGTTATTTTGTTATTTATATTCCCTAGCAACGCGGCAACGTAGGTCTACCGAGACAATAAAATCGTATTTCTATAAATATGCACAATGTAAAACTTACATTTTACCTAGTCCCAACAAAATCATTTGCGCTTAGAAATGACTATTGAACAATAAATTATGTAAAGCGAATCATAATAAAATAAAAAATTTGAATTCAATGCTTTATAAAATTGATGCGTTGGATGCTATCTGCGTTAAAAATACCACTTGTACCACGCGAAAAAGATCACATGTTAATTTAAATAGAGAGAGAAAAAGATGAAGATCGTGTTAGATTGGTCTTTCGGCGAATGCGTTATATAAGAATAACGTTTGAGGATGACATAAACGTATTAAATTAATATATTTATCATTTATTATTATGTTTATAATAACTATGACATTTAACTATTTTATAGTCATTTATGTTTGTAAAGGCATTTTTTTCCCATTTTTCTCAAATATAGGGTAGGGTAGGGTATTTATATCTTGGTATAGTAAAGGTTGATTCTACATAAACATCACATCGTATAATTAATATTTACATTAATGTAACAACCATATTCTTAAAATACAGTAACCA
The DNA here is from genome assembly GCA_031772225.1 of Eubasilissa splendida. Classification (NCBI taxonomy): domain Eukaryota; kingdom Metazoa; phylum Arthropoda; class Insecta; order Trichoptera; family Phryganeidae; genus Eubasilissa; species Eubasilissa splendida. Next base: position 23,844,290 of record CM062857.1, on the reverse strand, counting down.
GCAGTCATTATTTTGTATGTAAAATATTTGTTTATCAAAATCATATAAAATAAATAAGATTTTTAACAGGGCTCGAAGATGTATGTATCTAAGTAGGTGCAATTATATAATATTTTTACACAAAGGATGGCATAATTAAAACCATCTTAAAAACGGAAACCGCTATCGAAAAAAAATCTAAAAATATTCTCATTAGCACAAAAGGCGAAATGGGTCGCCAATTTAAACTTTTTATTATTGGCTAATGACGCGGTTAATTTGAAAAAAAGAATCCCCTCCTCTGAACCATCAAACGCCATCAGCACTTAGACATTTGTATTTTTTTCGCATTAACTTTTTTCCATCCAGACTCGCCGTTCCCCGTAGCCGTCACTCACACGGGGTCACGTGATGAATGTACATTATTTTGTGATTAATACATCTTGATAGGTCATACGGATACAGAAAAATTTCCAAATTTCCACATTTTGCCGACAATCCAACTCTCGCGTACTATACATTAATATTTCACTTATATATTGTAAGAATCTATTCACTGTAGTATTAATGAAATATATAACAATACATATTAATACATGTTTATTGTTCGCCGATGATGCAGTACTAACGGCGAACAATGAACAAGAACAACAGAGTCTAGTGAGTAGAATGCACGGTGTATGCAAGGAAAGCGACCTTATTATGAATGTTAACAAGTCGAAAGTGATGGTGTTCGAAAAGAAGGTAATTACATTTCTTTAATTTGCACACCCTTAGCTAGTGATAAATAACGATAATTTCTCGCGTAAATTCAAATCCAATGATATAAAAATTAGGTGACGAATTTCTCTGTAATTTTATTTTATACAGAAATAAGATACGTATTAATAGGTACGATTTAATAGAGCATTAAAATAAATATTTTGTTCCATTAAACGAATTTCTTGTCCATTACAATAATAATAATGAACATTCTAAAGAACAAAGTATTTATTTGTTTATGTACAAAAGCTAATTGTGTGAAATACTTTTTTTGTAAATATAAATTACCTAAAATATATATACATATATATTGATTAAAATCAATTAAAGCAACCAATCAAGAAAGAAACGAAAGAATACTAAATGCAGACGATGTATGCAAAGAAAGCGACGCTATCATAAATGTCAACAAGTCAAAAGTGATGGAATTTCTCTTTGTACAAATAAGTAAAGTATACAATGAAATTTTTTTTAAATACCTCGATATTTATGCTTCAATATTATTATTTAATAATCGTTAATTACATTACCACAACGACGTATATTCGCATGGTGGTGTATACTTTAACTAAGAAATAAAAATACGGTAACTGGCTGCAGCTGAGTGGGCTAAGACCTAAATTACATAATTTAGGAACAATAAGAAAATTATATCTAATTATAATATATGAAAAATTATTTACTAATTACAAAATATAGCGAAAACAATTGACGTTTAAATTACAAGCAGCAACTGAATATAGATATATGTTAAACCATTACTGAAATTTTATTTTATCACAGCTATCAATCAATCTTAGATATCTAACTCTCATATTTCGAAGAATCGTGATGTCTAATTATCTATTTTTATTTATTTGAAGTTATCTGGTTATAGTTTTTAGGTGACACCTGAGAAAATATTGTAAATCTTATTTTGAATATGTCCAAATATTTTTAGGAACTTACTTAAGTAAATACTGCCCATGTAAAAATAATAGCTTCGTGTCTGTGAGACATCTATATCTTGATGACAATTCTCTAGGGGATAAAATCCCAGTAATTAGTTCCTACAAAGATTTAGACATATTTAAAATATTGTAAAATATACTGATCTAAATATGAAGATAAAAATTAAAAAATACGGCCTTTTCAGATGTATTCTAGTACATGTTAATAATTCGAATGAATTTCATATACACACATAAAAGATATAGCCCCATACTTCAAAAAATAGTCTCAGCTTCAGCGACATCTATACTGTTACATGAGAATGAATATCAAATTTTCAAAAAAAAAACTATAGATGGCGACAGCATGGTTGGTAATAAATTATTTAAATGTTCCAACATAATAACATACATACGACTTCCAAAAATTTGATAGATGTGGTAGCATGTGTAAATAGGTGAACGTTACATTGTGTAAAGTGATCACTTAAGCCAGCCGATGACAGATCGTGAGCTCTGTAATGCCCAAGATAGATAATTGATAAGACAAGATAATAGCTTCGTGTCTGTGAGACATCTATATCTTCTTCTTTTTTAATGGTTTTATGGGACTCCATGATCGTGATCATAACGGAGCGTCATACATCCCTTAAAATTGCATCCGAGATCCAGTCTGCGTGGCACCCCCTACCCCTTACAGGGCTGTCTCGACATTATCAACCAATCTACGCCTTGGTCTTCTCCTGGGCTTCGATTGTATTAGCTTGTGGATAAGGACTATGTACATGTTACAGGACTCATTTTCTCTCGCTACATATTCCGCCCACTGTAGCCTCCTTGCTTACACCTTCCTCAGGATATTTGAGGAAGTATACCGTTACTGTATCCAGGTTACTTAATCGCCGACATTCTCCAGTTAGGTTACCACGTATAATGACTTGTAGAGGTCTATTGCTTCCACTCTCATCATCACCATCTGGCGTAGCTGAACGCACTCTACAAATACCGGTGCGTAAAATAAAACTCCCATCAGCCGTAAAAAAACCCAGTACCGACGTCATGTAACAACACGTGACCAGCGGAGGTCGGGAATGGCGTCTCATGAGCGCCACTCTTCCTATCGCCACCTTCCTATCAACAGCTCCAGGAATCGCCTCCGAAAATATAGAAATAAAATATGAAATAAATTATAAAAATCCACAGATATGTTCAGGCAAAGTAATAATTAAGTAATATACATAATATAACGGTTTACAATACAAGGTAATATAATATTAATAAAAAAAAGGTATTATTGTCGTAAGGGAAGAGCAAGATGTGTTTTTAGGTAGAATGATTAATTAACATTAAAAATGTAATGAATCATAAAAAGAAACTCTTTTAACGTAGTAAGGCTGATGCTGAAAAGGTTCATTTCTGTTAACTTCACATTATGGAATATGGATGAACGGTGAATATATGAATTTTGTGTGAATTGATGTTCTACTTCTAGGAATGTGGAAGAGTGCGGACTACCGGGTGGATCTAGGTGGTATGTGAAAAGATATTAATTATAATTGGACGAGACAGTCGGTAGTTTAAAAAGAAATAGAAATTAGGTCTTGCATTAAGATGTCGTTTTATAAACTAAACCTAACAATAAATCAAGTATCAATTGTAAGCAATCTCACTCATAATCTGCAGCCTGCCATACTCGCATATACGTAATACATAACGCGACTCTCTAACGTACACGAGAGTAGTGGATAAAATTAATCACTTTACATAATAATCAAAATCCTTCTGATTCATAACAATACACTCACATCTACACCAAATCTAATCCAAAATTCAGATTTCTCATAATCCATTACGTTATTTTCAAAAGACTACAACCTACCAGCATGAATTACATATTTTAAAAATATATCAAATTTTGTTAATCGAGTCAATATATATTTTTTTAATATTACTGTCCATACAGGAAAACTAAAAACAATTTTTCATAAACAGCAACAAACAAGAACACACAATTACTGGACTTTTACCTACAAAGGCACAGTTATTAAGCAAATATCAGATATCTCATAGACATAAAGCTATTTTTTATTATATTTAATGGAAAATATGGGGAAAGTATGGGGTAATTACAGGGCTTACGACCTGTCTTCGGCTGACTTAATATTTTCAAAAAAATCAGAATATTACTTTAAAATATTTAAAAAAAAATCAAGTTCTTATAATGATGACATATATGCTGTTTGAAAAAAAGAAAAATTAATTATCAAATTTGGTCCATAGATGGCGATGAAGTATTGGTACTCGAAGCGAGTAGTCCACATACTAACACATATGCAACATTAAAAAAAAAAGATAAATGTGGAGATTGAGGGGTGAGAATAGGTGAACGTTATACTATATATATATATATAGTGATCATTTGAGCCAGCTGAAGACAAATCGTAAGCTCTGTAATTGCCCCATACTTCAATATATTTTCCATTAACTTCAATGAAAAATACCTTTATCTTTATGAGATATCTGATTTTTGTTTTCAGTTTGAACAGTTTGAAATCATGTGCTCGCTATTTGTAACGGTATACTGGAGACCTTCCTACCCCCGGTATGGCTGGCAATGTTCCTACCCCCATGCCCCGATAGGGCTGGCAATGTTACTATTCCGGTAGGGCTGGCAATGTTACTATTCCGGTAACATGTTTACAGTCTAAGCATCCCCCTTTGAAGAAAGTCGAATAATTTGAACGATGCCCGGGGGCACTCTATTTCCCTTAGTATTCTTCAGACTTGAGAATAAAGTAAATAAGATTTGTATTCTTCCTTCATCTTGCTATGTTAACAAACACATGTACCTACCCTTGTGATATGTGCTTGCCCCTTTAAGCCTTGCTGAAGGTTGTCGGATGTTTATTATAAATTTTTACCTAGTATATCGGTTAGGGTTATTTTTATTGATGTAAGGGATGAAATATACAATTTTTTTACGTTCTCTTATATTTCTATTTCGTTTTTTTGCCAGCAGAAATAATCTTATACATATATATATACAAGGTATAACATATATAGTCCACAATATTTCATGGGTGGATATCTGACTAAATTACGAGTCGAAAATGTTTAAGAAATATGTGCCTAGTCTCAACCATGTCAGAGATATAAGCGTTTCAAAAAAAAAACGTAATTACGCGATTATTTCGATTAACTGAAATATTTCATTGATTTCAAATTATATATTGAATAGAAAAAATTAAAGAACATCGAATTTTGAGCAGCTAAACTATTTTTTGTTAGATGATTTACGGCCTAAAGTAAAGATATAGATAAATAATAGAACAATTTCGCAAATATTTATTCCGAAGTTCGTAACTTCAAGCTTAACACGATTTTGTAAAAATTTCAATCAATAATATTTTCCGTAGCAGAATTTGCACATATTCCTTGAACATTTTCGACTCGTAATTTAGTCAAATCATCAAATTATTGTGGACTAGGTCTGTTACACCCTGTATATATATATATTATAGCATCGCTCGTCTGCCCGTCTATAATTCCAATATCGCCCTTGTGCGCAATTTTTGATTCGTGCTATTATCCGACGGTGGTTCCCATTATGAACCACTTTACACATTCGACAGTTGGTTTTTAATAATTTAATGTGTAATATATGTAAACATATATTTTTAATATTGTTCAATTCATATGTGTATTTTATTTTGAGAATTACATTTTTGCACAGACCACCAAATAAATAGACACGAACAAACGCAAATTCTTTATCCCAAAATTTTCATTTTGGTGGCACCTATGTGATCACGTTGGTGCACTCACACAATCAAAGAGCTAAGCGATGTTTTTTAAAAATATGACTCGATTAGAACTAAAATTTTTACGCTGACAATACAATATGCATTCATGTAAAAAATACTATTTTCATCGAAGGGTAAATACTTCTACTGTTGCATAAAAGTGTCATAATCTGTTTGTTAGATAACTGTGTGTATAATCTTTCAAACTCCTTTCTTATATATGTATACATTTCATAGCATGTCTATTCATGTACTCGTCTGTGTATTTTTGTATATAAATAAATGTACGTATGTCATGTACGTAACGTAGATTTAAACTGATCGAATTAGAAGAATTAAATAATTTAATACATTTTTCCCCAAGTCGGCTTGCTATTCGTGTTAGTGTATATCGTTACTCACCTTGTTTTACTTGAAAAGAAGTAGGTATTCATGACTGTTATGTCAGTACAATGATACCAACGTCACTTATTACGAAGCGCTGAGTTAATTTTTAACGAATACAATGATTAAAAAAAAAAAAAACGTATTATCATATTAATTTTCTTAATATTTTTAAATTAAGGTAAAGTTTTGTGCTATAAAAATACGACTAACTTACTGGGCTTAATCTTAAGAAGCACCTTGATTGCGCGGGTAATAATATTTATTAGGAGAACATATTATTAATATGAAGTTATAATAATTCCGAACAATAGGTCTGTGATTTTATAAGGTAGATGGCTCTTTCAAATAATGGAATGATTAAATGTGTTAATATCAAAAAGATAACATATATGTTCGAAAATTTGTCGCTAAAAATATTGTCGCTGTAGCATAGTTGGATAATGCACCTTCCTCGGTTTGGAAATAGATCCACGTTCGAATCCCGGTGGCGCAACAACAATATTTATCGATAACATTGATTTTATATGTGTATCTTTCTAATTAATATATTTAATTTATATTTAATATATGGAATGATAATGCAGAGGTCGGAGCGAAACGCTTGAGGCTTGGCGTAGAAAACGCTGCCGGTCGGTGGCGCGCTAAATATGTATACATGTTTACAGTATCATGAATCCATTAATTTTACATAATACATAAAATTTTAATAAATTACTATGCTGCCGACATGTTTATTTGTTTTCTTGAAATCATGTTTTCATGAAATCATATTATGCTTTCATAAACGTAGACGTAAGCTTTTCAGCGTAATAACATAAAAAAATTAGATGTATAATTATTTATTTTAAAATAGTAATATATTTTCACATTTTATAAAGATTCTTACTGCACGATTAATAAATAGAATTGTTGAGAACAACGCCAGCGGAATTTTCGCAAAATGCTCAGTTACCAAGTTCATTTGCAGAACCTCCCTATTATTTGTTATTCTTATAAATAAATATTTACATAATTCCAACGAAAGACTAACATTATTTTAATGAATCGTGAAAATCGGCGGGTCTATAAAATCCAACGAATTTAAATAACATAATGTAATAACATCTCTTCTCCACCACAAAATAAATATTATTTTCTCGCATGAATATTAACACGTGGTGTTTAACCGCCAGAAAGTAGCCAGGGAAATATTCAGCTACATTCCTACCCTCGGTTAACCTTCCGGGTGACGAGTGGGGTGGCTTATTTTATTGTTTAACGGCTCTCGCACCGCGTGGGAAGATAGGCTTTAAGCCAACATACGGAGAACCTAATTAATTTCATCTGTTTAAAGTTTATTAAATAAACAAACGAAGGATAGACGAATATTAGAATTTTTATATTTTTTGGTATTTTTAACAACCTTTTTGTAATATTGTTTTCCTTTATATAGCTAACCCTATCTTATATGTAATATCCAAATGTTCTCTTGTATATATTCGGTTATCTAAGTATTTGCGGTTTTATTCAATTATTTATTATAGAATCTAATTTTTAAACAAAAATTTCATCATTTTAATCAGTGATGTATTTTCCATTATTGTATAGGATTTTATATTATTTTTCCTTTTTTATAAAAATCGACTAGCCTGGTATCGAAATGTAATGGAGAGCGACCGAAAAGGTGAAAATCTAACGAAGCGAGGTCAGGATTGTAGGATGGATGCGGCAAAAGTTTCCAGATGAGTTCCTGGATGACTATTTTAACAGATATACGGAATACATATAATATATAAATATTAATGAATTAATTAATAAGTATATGCAAACTTTTGTACTTTTACTTTGAATAAATTCAATGTAAAACGTGAATATTATGTTCAATACTATTTACCTTTCCTGCCATTACTGTATACATACAACAGACTGAGTGACATAGTTACACACGACAAACGAATGATGGCTGGTTGTGATATCATCATCATCACAGGACACACCGCATACCATCATTGAGTCAGCACACATCACAGTTTACTATTACAATAGTGCTACACTTAAATTACCTCGCACATACATACATAGATTGGTAATATTGCTACCTTCATAATTTCTGACACTTCTTATCTTAACTACATTAAATGTCTTAATATGTCAACGTTACACACAAATTACAAAAAAAATTACTACTAGTTATATATCTTTAGAAAAATTTCCCCTGAATGGTTTTTGATTATATATTTGCAAGTAAAAATTGTACAGTACACTTTGCTTAAAAAAAACGAGAGTATCACTGTTTCGTAAGTATTGTGACAAATTTTCGAATTTTTTTTTTTTTTATTCAATTTTTAAATATATGGTTACATACATGCATGGTTTTTCTTTCGCTTACCTCTCCAAAAAAGAGACCAGCTCTTGTGCTTGGAGAGGGAGTTACACTACAATAATTTTATATAATACCTTACATATTCTATTCATTGTCCATTTGTGTGCTTCTGAAGTATTCTGTAATATTGTTTATTGTCTAATTATGTGTTTTTGAAGTGTTCATTTAGTTTTTTTTTTTAACTCTTTTATATCCTTTATTTACTTTAATTACTTTCGCTTATAACAATTCAAAAATACTTACTGCCATAATGTTGGTTTAAATTGAAATTTTGTATAGACAATGTGTTTTTATATGGAAACCATTGCTGAAATATTGCATCGGTGGCGCATCCACGATAGGTTTTAATAACTGTGAGAAACATGATACTTAAGATCACGATTAACAATGTAATTTTTTGCATAATGCATCCTAGTTTTTCGTGTATTATCGAGTCATTTATATTTTGAATGCATTTTTACATTCCCATACTTAGGTGTTCCTATTTTTTTTTTTGATTTTCTGTGTCAATCACAGACAACCAAATAAATATACAGACATGAACTAACGCAAATTCTTTGTTTAATATTTTCATTTTTGTGTCACCCACGTGATCACTATGATACCGCTTACGTAATCCAATAGCTCACAATATCATATGTAATTATGTAAAAATTACATTTTGTTTATATAAAGATTTAATTTTCGAAGAGTAAATACTTTTATCGTTGCATAAATGTGTCATAAACTATGGGATTTATGTTTCCACCAAGAATATGTGTTGAATGGCCCTCGTCTCATAACTAATGTTCCAAACCACTCTTCTATATGTACAATTAATTTAATGTATTTATTTACTGTCTGTGGTATCAGTATTTTTTGTGTGTTGATTTTAATTTTATTATTGATACGTTACCCAAAAATAGATTATTCTAATATTATAGATTATTCTAAAAAAAATGATAATTCCACGTTACCCAAAGTGTCATAAAAAATTATTAAAAAAAATAAAGCATTACATTTCTCAGATATGTGTACCATACTACCCCTGCATATATTTATTTGATTCGCACCGCCCCGCTGTGTATACAGATCATTATATTTTGTTCTGGTCTCTTCAAACATAGCATGAGTTTTATTTCAAGTTCAGATGGCGTTTTTGGGAAATATTTATTCCTCGTTGGTGACTGCATACCTCCCATCAGCGAACCCATTATAAAATGTTTGCTCTTGATTGCTTTTGACCCCGTTATCCGAGAAGTCTCCAAAAAAAACAACACGTCATGTGACGAATGTATTTTTTTTCCAAATTTTATAACTATCATTTATATTTATTTATTTGTAATAAATCATTTCATCTGTTTTCTACCCTCCTTACTAGATCTGAATATGTATAGAGATAGGCAGTGTTTTTATTTTATTTTATTTTTACTAGATCCAGTACTGATTATTATATTACTCGGTAAAAAAATTAAAATTAGTTGAAAAATATTTCACATATATATAGTCACATAATGATATTTCATATTTCTCTTCATGTTTTCATTAATGACTAAATAAAGGTTAAATTTAGAGAATGATGAGTTATCAATAATCAGTTTCCAATCACCATACCTTTGATATTAATATGGGTTTATAAATTATACACAAATACTAGGGGTTTATAGTTAGATAAATTTGAAATTTTAGAAATAAGAAAAAGTGTTAATAGCAAATTAAATAATGTAATTAAATAGTCACATTTTAAATTTGACATTGTTTCCAGAAGATAATATCATAGGTATCGAAACATGTATATATAATAAATAGTGGTTGAAACAAAGTATTTTGTATAAATAATTAATATTTTTTATTTGATTATGTTTGTTTGTATAAATAAGTAGAGCCAAAGATAGTGAGAATGGCAAATGCTACTTCTTATGTTGCTGGAAAACTATTCCATGTATCAAATATGATTGTATTTAAAAATATGAGCTGGAGTTGAAGAGTTACAAATGCCTATGAAAAGAGCCGCGTGCGGCTCGCGAGCCACGGTCTGCCGTTCTCCCTTGATCTACACGATTGGGTGGAACACAAAACAGTAAATCCAGGTCTTAAAAAAAACCTGAAACTACGAAAAAGGTATCGCATCAGTAAATCACTCCACATTCGAGCTGACGTGACGAACACTTCCTTTCTTTGTCATTCATGGTGCCACGAGAGATTATACATCATGCAGCCATTGACGAAAATTTCTCAAATATTTTCTGTGCAATTTAACACTTTTCTCGTTATTCATTTGTAAACAAACATCTTACCTCGAATCCAGCTATTCAAAAAAATTATATTATAATTTCGGAAGAATGTGTCATTAAAAGTGACTAATTAAATGCGTTACAATCTTTACAACGGTTCATTTTTTTTTCAGTGCCCATTATTTTTAACACTTTATAAATATTCACATTTTAGAATATTCACTCATTTTATTTTTATTTTTTATTAGACGATATAATGAGATGTAATACATTTTTTTAACATAATCAGTAATTACGTATGTATATTTCTTTTTACATTTTTTTTCATCTCTATGAGAGTCGAGACTCGTGTATAGAGGAGTATATAATTTATGTCTGCTAGTTTGTATACATATTTTTTGATTTCAGATACATATTTATAATAGTCTGTGATTTTTTAATTGTGAGGGGGGGATTATTTAAGAATTTGATGCCTTGATAAATATAGTGGTTTTGGGTTATGGTATATTTAAATTTTGGAATATCAATTTGGTCACTAAATCTTGTAAATCAAAAGTTGCTTCTAATATTTAATTTATTTTTAATTTAAAAAATTTGGATTATTATTTTTTTTGTATATGTCTATTATTTTTGGTACTTTGAATTCTGTAAAGAGTTGAACAATTGAATAGTCATTTTTTATTTAGAATTATTTTTATTATCTTTTCACATTTATTATTTCTAATTGTGATATTGAATTTTTATATGCTCTGTTAGGTTATTTCTTCTTTCTGCCTCGGCTTCATGTTCAGAGGGGAGGCATCTTGTCTAACTGGTTCTTTTTTTAAATATTGACAAGTTAAATGGTTATGAAATGAAAGAATATTTTTATATAAGAAAATTTATAATCTATATTTTAAGATACTTGCTGTTATGTTAAAAGTGAAAAATGAGCAATTTACTTTAATACTTATAAATAAGGCTATTCAAAAATAATTACAATAAAATTAACATCAAATATTTGTGTTCATCATGCCAGCATTAATTTCTCTACCAAATTGTCTATGTTAACGCTTGTCTGATGTAGATTATTCAGGTCCCTCAAGTAAGGGATTACCTCTTAGGATGGTCCTGGTCCTGGACGTGAAGTGTGGTCAGCTCCTTGTGGTGCCAGCGTAGGGTGACGGAGTTCAGGCTTGTAGTTGATGACAGGACGATGCCCAATTATCCAGGCAAACCGGGACTCTGGACGCGATATTCCAGAAAAATATTTAATTTCGCTTTATTTCTCAAAATTAATCATTAAGAACAGTTTATTTCAGTGTACTGACTGCACGCCTCTGCTTATATTAATGATAATATGTTTAAATAACTTGTGAAAGTTGTTCCAATGTAAAATGATCCATGGTAAAATAGCAAACTATACTGAATAAAAATAACAATGACAACTGTAAAAATATCAATAATTACGGCTACAATTCTTATTTGAAATTCTATTAAATTTATTGGCTAATCCTGTATATTCGAATATTAAAATATGATCATTAACGTCCCAGCAAATATATGAGGCTCCCTAAAAAATTGTATTTAAAAAAATGCGTATCTACTTACATAACATAAGTGATAATTTTTTAATAAAACTTGAAATTTTGAATGTAAAAAAAATTTAATAGATTTTTATTCCTTTCTTCCTTTCTAGCAAACTTTATACATTATATTTATACATAAAGCGATGTTTACACATAATTTGTTAATTTAAAAATAAAAATAAATTTAATCGGTATTTATAATGTATTTACGAATAAAGCAATAGACGTGTGTGCAATCTGCGTTACAACTAATGACCTGATATCTATTTTGTTTCGTATGATTAATTATTTGATTATGCAAAATATGTCATGGATTGCCAAACTCACGTCATGTGAAATTAACGGCGCAGCATTAGCTTTTGTCAAATGATTGATATATTAAAGCATTTAAAAGTACCATCGACAGAACATAAATGTAAAGTGTTTGCTCTCCACGAGCAAAGCCAAGTAAGGCATTATAAATGCAAATATTAATGAATAAATAAATAAATAGACGCGTTACATGTCTCGAACGCATGTATCATACAACCCCTGCATATAATTTTTATTTTCTTCTTAGTTGACATGAGTCTCAGAGAGATGTCGGTATGTAATATTAGCGGCATATATAATACTATAAACCTCATCCATGTACTTGCGTCATTATAAATTTGTAACCCTATTTAAAACGCGCTATTTCTAACATTCTATTTTGAATATTTTGAGAGCTTTCGATAGCACGTATTCTAAGTAAAAAACGAAACACATTTATTCAACTTGTTTTTTTAAAATAATAATTCATTCTTAAAGAGAACACATTATTATTGTGAAGTTGTAATTAGTAATTGTAATGTTCAGAACATAGGTATGTAATATTTTAAATACTAATTAATTTTTTTTTTTTTTTTGTAAATAGAGATACGTACACGGAACACATGCCACATCAATATACTTACTATTTTCAAACTTAGTTAAACGCTTGTGCTATGAAAATAGGACTAACTTGCTGGTGTCCTGGAACGAGGCATGAACCCCCGACCACTAGATCACTAGAGCAACGTCTTGACCACTACACCAACAAGCGTCTCTATGTATATCTTTCTAATTAAATGTATTAATTATAAAGATATACATATAAAATTAATTGAAAAGAGATCCAGGTTCGAATCCCGGTAATAACAACAATATTTTTCGTTAAAATTGATTTATTATGTATATCTTTCTAATAAATAACTTTAATTAGTATTTAATAATTCATTAATTTAACAATACATAGTATTTTATTCTTACGCGACAATTTAGGGGGCGTAGTCAAGAATACTGGAATTGGTACCCAACGTCTGCAAATTTTTTTAAAATAAAGATCCGAATAAAACATGATGTAAATAAATGTTTTACATTCTATTCCTGGCGCAAGTTTTCGTGATAAAATTTAATGCTAGAATATCAAAAAATAGATATTTTACGTTAAAAATACACAGCTAATATGTATTTTAATTTTTTTATTGCGTAGATGATACGCTTGCTATCTTTACTTTTACGAAAATCGTCAGTATTCATATAACGAAGAGATCTTTAGTAGAAAGCTGTCATTGAAGATATTCCCATTGACATGGTAAGACGATTGGCTGTATGTGATTTTAAATAAAGGCGGTTTCAGACTCACACCGTAACGAGAACGCCAAATAAATATTGATTCTGAAAAAATCTGAAATTTTAATAATATTTAATTTTATATGTGAAAATGAAACGCAAGTTTTTTCATTTTATTTATTTAATTTATTTAAGATGCGTTTCGCTTTACAGTGACATTTTCAATCTAACAGTTTTAACTCAACTATTTGTATTTATAACTATAATGGGATGATAAAAATTCTGAGGATTTCCATACATTTTGAATGATTCTAATTATTCTAAGTGACCATTTAGTTTCAACACAAATGGTATTTTAATGTCATCGGTAATTTGTAAAAAAGGACAGCTATATAATTTTACAATTTAAGAAGACAATACGGCAAGAGAGACATTTTTAGTATTTTATCCTTTCAATGCGAAACGCGTCTCAAGTAATTGAACCTTTTGATTACGGTGCTAAAATAAAAACGTGCATCCCGGTGCTGTAAACTCAGTGTACATGTAGACTTTTGTGATTTTTAAGTCGGACAAATATGAATATTTTACATTTATTACTTATATTTATCATTAAAATAATATTTGACATATATATATGCATAAATTATTGTGTAAAAGTGATAAAAATGAGAAAAATCATTAATCTTCACGAACGATAGCATAAGACACGTCTACCTCGCACTCTACACGCTCTGCCACTAAAGTGACTATCGGCATCCGGCACCCCGCATCACACGCACTGCGCCGTCCGCACTTCACCGCACGTACACACACTCGTATTGACAAATTCATGTCAGGTTCTTCGAGAAAACATTTTTTATTGTTGCGTATGTTAAATACTTATACATCGTAATTATTTTATTCAATACATAAATATATTACGGAGGAATACCTAAAATATAAACTCTGTATTTTGTATATTTACAGAGATATGCACATAATTAGAGGCAATGTCAACTCAGTTTACACCATTGGAGAGGAAAGATTAAACGAGTAGAACAAAAAACAAATGTTTTGTTTTCACATATGAAATTATGGAGTTCTACAAACTTACCTCGGAAACAGTAAATATTGAATTTATTATAAGCTTTAAAGTGTCCTACAGACAGACCAGGTGACGAGAATGTGGAATGATAAAATCAGAAATGACCTTGTGACAGAAGTCAGTCATAACTTAAAAACATTTTAAACAATGAAAACTTTAAATTAAATTATAAATAATAAGACAAAACAGTTCGTTTAAACCACTATTTATTGATAAATGTTTCGATACCTATCGTTTCCTCTTCGGGAAATAATGTATACAAAAATTAAAAATACAAACAGAATAAAAACTAAAGTATAAAGTTAAACTATATGGTGGGTAACTAAGTAGAAACTACTATGAAAAAAAATTTAGAGGGTGACGATTTGCAAAAAGGATTTTGGTTATTTATAATATTTAGCTTGCTATTAACACTTTTTCTTATTTTTTAAATTTTAATTTTATCTAACTGTAAACCTGTATTTGTATGTATAATTTCTAAACCCTTGTTTTAATGTCAAAATAATGGTTTGTTTCCAATAGATGATTTGCGAATTCAGAATGGTTATTGTTATTAAAATAAATAATGGTTTTAAACAATGTGTTTTTTTTATTATTTTTAATTATGATAACGTTTAAGTCAGTTAGAAATGTAAAATCATTGCGATAATAATTATAGTCAATATTTTTCATCACATATTCAGTATATTACGTCAAATAATCTTAATTATTTGTATTTCTGCAATTATGTAATTATTTGACGAATATAGCAAATTATTGTATTAAAATTTGTTTAGAAGTCTAACGTAAAAATAGATACATTGTGTAGATGAAGAGAATTTTTAATAAGAACACATTTTTGTTGTCAAATTGCCATTTTTGAAAACATAGTTCTGTGGTATTTTTAAAACAAATAAAATTAATCATTTAGAAATATATTCAGAAAAAAAATCTATTTATTGAAAAAAATATTTAGTTGCTACCGGGATACGAAACTAGACGTTATCTTATCCGGGGAAAGCTCGTTACTATTTTTGCGACCAACCGAACATGTTATCGACAATATTTGAACTTATATTCTAAAATCTTTCCAATTAATACATCTATTATTCCATTTTTAAAAGCAATTAACTTTATATTACTTTGAGTAAAACACGTTAGGAGACGATAGAATTAAATTAATAAATTTGGACAAACTTTGATAAAACTTGTATATTTTTAATGAAATTTACTTTTGAAAATTTGAGATAGGAATACACATACGAGCACGTATAATAGCAGAAAGCATTCAGCTTCGTAGATTGTTTTTGCTAGTTTAGAAAAAGAGAAGCATTCTACCGAAGTACAATCCAACTTAAACAATTATCCAATCAGACGTACTCTTAACATGATTTAAACAAAAATGTAATCTACCGTTTCTAAGAAAACTAATCTTCTTGACGACTATGAAAAAGTGAATGCTTTTATTTACCTGGAATCAATCGTCTTAAAAAATGAATGATGTAGAAAAAAACGTGTATTTTTTGTTATAGAGATACGAGGGCTATGTGATAAGTACAGGGTGAATATTATGTTCCAGGCCGATTTTATTTTACCGCCATTCTAGTATGATAAAAATTTGTCATTTCATATTTAGTAGTCGAAGAGAATCATTAATTACAATATATTATAAAATGTTTTATGCCTCAACAATGTGTTAAAATCGTTAAAACATTTCATATAAATAATAATGGCAATGCTGTAACCAGTAATGGTGATCGCTATCGTCACATGTTGGAAAACTTCTTGATGGCCGAATTGGATCAACTGGCCCTACAACACGTGTCGTTTCAACTGGACGGTGCCACCTCACACACAGAGATGATTATAAAAAATATGGTTAAAAGAGCACGCATTTGTGCCGCTGCCAGAGGCGGCCACTTGGCCGATATCACATTTCATTTTTGTTTTTGCCTAACGAAGAAGAAATGGAACAATTGTCAGTATTGCAAAATAAAGCTATAATAAATAAAGCAAAATATTCGGATCAGTGCAATGCTGAAAGATCTGAATATAATGACCTTTAAGCAAATAATATATTTGAATATAATGATATTTATTTAAAAAATTCTCAATAAGAAAATATCAGCGAAATTTACACGAAAAATTGATGCAAATCAACATGAGTACGAGCATCGTACAAAAGAAAGGGATAGACTGACACTACCATTCAGGAAGAAGGCCAAATTTCAGAAATCGATGATGTATAGTGGGATGAATTTTTTTAATGATGTGCCAGAAAACATAAGAAATGAGGAGAAATTGAATTGATTTAAAATGAAACTGACCAAATATGTAAAAGAAAATACTTTAATCTTGTTTATATTAGATCATATATAGGAGTTCTTATGTATGCAATATGTTAAGAACTAAAAAAAAAAAAAAAACGTAATTGAAATAAACCAAATAATCGATAAATAAAAATTGTCTTTTATTTTCATGTTATTTAAAAAGAACATCGACCTGGAATATAATATTCACCCAGTAACTGTGTTAGAGAAGGAAACACATTTTAGTTATCGAAGGTGCACGGCCTTTATTAATGGCATGCAACTTTATTTTGATTACCTCACATATTTATTTTCTCATCCAAAACAGGAATCTAATCACTGACCGATATTGCTATTTTTCCATGGCTGCAAACAATCATAAACTTGTCCACTTTCAACAGCTATCATAACAAAACTATTCCACAATTCTATCTGAAGTTTAATGACGTTGGAAAGATGGCGTTACACAATGGTATACAAATTTTGCGTCAGTGGTGTCATCAGTCATTAAACACGGGTACTTATCATACAACCCTCGTACATACATCTAATATTATTTTCAAAATAAGTTAAATCCTTGGGCTATGAAAATATTATTAACTTGCTGGTCTCCTGAAACGACACTAGGCGAGTGTCTTAACAAATATTAGAAATTCTGAATGACGTCACCGGTGACATTTTGTGCTGTCTCTCAAGTGCGAATCCGCCTTAAGATCTTTTTCGACAAGAATATAAAACACCACTCTATTCGGGATTAGGCCTCGACAATAGCCGGGTGGGTAATCCGAAGATATTACTGCCTTACCTGGCAGTCACCTGGTGGAATAATATTCGACTCATGTTTACACTGGCTCCAGATCTGGTGTTATTAAGTCTGTGGATGCTCAGAAAGCGCAGCCAAGACGTAAAATGTTTTCTAACACGTTTTTAATAAATGGGGATTATTTTTAAATCACTAATAGATTTTTTTAAAATTGAAATAGATTTTTTCAACAGTCCAATTCAATGATCTCTGGAAGTTTGAAACCGCTGTGAACTATCCTTTCACCCTTGAGTAATGTTGATGCAATTCCAGCTGTGGCAAATACCAATACTATTTCTCCTCGACCACGAATGAATGTTAAAAGTGTCTCGTAGAGAAAAGTTTTTCCAGAGCCACCTGGACCGTCGAGATAAAAACATCGAGTTCTTAAATTTGGATTGTCAATTGTTCTGGTGATTCGATTAAATGTGTCAAATTGTTTCTCATTGAGTTTTGTCATTCTTCCATCAGCATCGCGTTCCTCTTCCGAAATGTCAAAAGCTTGATCATCGTCAACATGAGCATTTCCTATCGGGGCTGGTAAGCCAAGGTTTCCACATGATAATCCATGTTGCTTAAGAATATAGTTAATGTCATTGAGAGCTTTGTTAATAATAAAAGATATATTTCATATATTGCATATAAATGTCACACCAACCAAAAAGGAAAGACCATCCAAACACAGAAACTGTAAAATTTTTCTTATGTAATTTTATAGCAATGAAAATCACTCTTTTATTTTATGCTGATGAATTCTTTTTTTAAATTGATTTTCAGCGATAATTACTTACTTTGCGAGCTTTTCTTTAATTTCTAGCGCCATATTTTGGTGAAAAATTCAAATTCACTTCACAACACATGTAAAATTAATTTATGCGATGCTTACAGCGTTACAGAGTCGGTGACTCCGCCCCAGATATTCTGAGAAAGGTGAAAGCATGAAGGGTACAGTTGCGAAGTGTAGCGAGAGCAGATGAGTCCCATAACACGTACAAAGCCCTCATACCCAAGCCAACATAATTGAGAGCGTGGAGAAGACCAAGACTAGGATGATGGATAATGTCAAGACAGCTCAGCAAGAGGTTGGGCGTGCCCAACAAACTGGACCACGGATGGATGGTGCTCTGTTGTGACTGCGGTCATGGACTTCCAAGGTTCATGAAGCCGTTGAAGAAAAAGAAGAAACAATAGGTTCATTGAATATAAGAAAAATGTATTATTTTATTCAAATTGTACACGCAGTATTCGACCAAAGGACTACAAATGTTAGCGCAATAGCCGGCTGACCCGAGATGATCGCGGTGAAAGAACGGATGAAAGTTTTTAGGGTAGGAACAGTGAAGGGAATAAACGGACTCAAGAACCAATCAAACACCAGAAAGAAAACGACCCACCTGAAGTGCTTCTTTATCTAGATTTTACTTCATTGTGGCTAAAGGTCTTTCGGCTTTAAAAACACGCACTTCGTTGATACGCATAAAGCACTCTCGAATCAAATACTTTATTAATAGCGTGAAGTACGCACTATCTGCACCACACAAGAGCAAGATGAACTGTTCAACTATAAGTCCCACACAACAAGACAATAATTCACAAAGTCTGGTGAGTTCGATAGTAGAACGTCAACTTTATAGTTGAACTTATCATTCCCACATGACAGGAAGATAACTTATCAAATTAACAGTCTATTACACTCCCATAGCGAAGAACAACTCAATTAGTCTAAAATCATAGATAACACATAGAAAAAGATCATGATCTGGGAGTAGGAAGAGGAAACCGATAGGTAATGGATCAGGAACCATTATCTACATGAGTTGCGTTCACACGCACACCTACACTACCATGAATCTTATCTTAAAGATCGAATACAAATAAAAAAAATTACATATTAAAAATTGAATTTAAAATAAAAAAAATTAAAAATCTATGTTTAAGTAAGAAAGATACAACCCCACAAATCTTTCAAAATAAACAAATTATTTATATTATTCTAATAAACGCTCTTATTACGTCGGTTCCTCCTAAAATATTTGTTATATTTGATCACCCTTAACATATTGAACAACCCTCACTAAATTGATATAGTTTTTGACTATTCGCTTATCAGCTCCATAACCGTTTAATGTTAAAACACTTCCTCGTTCTATTTTACGTTCAGTTTGACATACATAATACTTTTATATCTTTCTGTTTATCATATAATTTTCTTAACGGTGGCACTTTTTCCGATCTAGTGTACTAACAGACTGATACAGAAGATTGTTTTTACAAAATGCATTATAGATCGATCTCCTTAATATACCAATAACATAATGTACAAAATAAAATGATATTGATAGAATCGGCGTTAACATTGTAGAGTTCCATCATAAAACATAAAACAATGTTATAACTCTACTTGAATTCATTAGCACTACTCGAGTTTCGAGAGAAATATTAATTCTCACCGACAGGTAAGGTATTAAACTAACTACACACGAATATAGGAGACAAGGCTTAGGTGGTAGACATACAAGTAATTAGGTGCAAAAAAAATGCGAATTTGAGTAATCTCCTTTTATATTCCGGACATAATATTAATTGATTCGAGTTTATTTATTTAAACGTATTAAGAATACCACAGACCTCTGTTCTGAAAATGCAACTTCAAAACATAAATGTTTTCTCCGTAGAAATATAAAGATATACAGAAAAATAGCTGTCGGGACTTGAAAAATAGATCTTTTCTATCCGGGAAAATACATTACCATTTTCGCTACATCAATCGAACACGTTACTAAAAGGTATTTAGGATTCATAACAATATAAAGTTAATTACTTCTAAAAATGAAAAAAATAGATGTATCAATTGGAAAAAATTGATAACATAAGTTTAAAATTTGTCAAAAACGTATTCAGTTGATTTAGCGAAAATGGTAACGCACTTTCCCGGATAAGACAAGGCCCAAGATCAACTTTTGGTTGCAATCAAATATGTTTTCTTTAAACGATTTTTTATGTATATCTTTATATTTCTATGGAGAAGTTACATTTCAGAACATAATTCTGTAGTATTTTTAATGAAAATTAAATAAATAAACTAGAAAAATATACAGAAAAATCTACTCATCCAAAAAATAATTAGTTGCTACCGGAATTCGAACCTGGACCTAATTAGTATAATTCTGGCATCTTCTATCGCAGTGATGGCGAACCTATGATATGTGTCAAAGGTGACATGCCACAGCGTTTTGGGCGACACGCCAGCGTTTACTAATATCAGAGTTATCATATATCTCTTTTGGGTCTCACTTTGTAGAAAAAAAAAATTAATTGAATTAAGCAATTAATTAATTGACATCAAATCAAATACATAGGTTCCACATTTTTTTCCAGTTAAATTAAATTTAAAATATATAAATGAGTAAATATGTATAAAAAAATATTATTTTAGGGTGGTAGGAGAGGTGGGGGTGAGACATCAGCAAAGTTAAGTTCGATTTCTTGAATTTTTGACACGCCGAGCCCAAAAGGTTCGCCATCACTGTCCTAGCGTGTTGTACTCAAAAGTATTTCAGATATCAACGCAATATAAATTTGATTGCATTTAAAAATGGAGTACTAAATGTATCAATTATAAAAATATACAAAAATAAGATCTAAATTTAACGTACCTAATCGTAATTGGTTGCTGCAGTGTAGTATATATTTTTTCTGTATATCTTTCTACTTGATCAATTTTATTTGTATTGCAACTCTTTAATTGATTCATTCAATCTATATTATAAATACATCTTTTTTATTACGGAGAACACATTCTAAATGTGAAGTTGTAACTGTAAAAATAACTGAATAGTTACAACTCCACAATAAGCATATGTTCTCCGTTATAATATATAAGTTGTATCAACGTGACCAAAATTGAATAAAAAAGAATTGTTAATTCTGGCGTCTGCTATCGGCTTACTCAAAGGTATTTGAGATTCCGTAAAAACAAAGTAGATAGCTTTCAGATAATAGAACGATAGATGTATTAATTTGAAAAAGTGTAACATATGGGTTTGTCGTCAAAAGTACTATCGCTGTAGCAAAGTTGGATAATACACCTTCCCCGGTTTGGAAAGAGATCCAGGTTCGAATCCCAGCGCAACAATATTTTTCTATGAAATTGATTTTATATGTGTTTTTTTTCTAATTAATGCATTTAATTAGAATTTAACATATTTTTAACACAATAAAAAAGGCTTCAGTTCGCCAACAAACGTTCCACGTATCGATTATAAATTATAACCAATTTTGAACGCCGGCCACGGGCGGCTAGTTTGTAACACGCCCAGCGGCGTTGCAAGAATAATGGAGTGACCTGCAACACTGCCAAGACAACACCTGTAATTACCGCAGTGTGGGTGAACGAACACACGTGCAGTATGGCATTGATTAATATGTTAAATGGGTGTGAGTAATCAAGCGCTGTCACGCACACACACACACACATACGGCGGCGAACACATCACACCGTTCAGTAGTCCCTTAAGACTAATTAACTGTAAATTCAATTTCCTATACCATGTTATCAGGATTGACTGCTTTCAACGTAACGCTCAATTATGCGAACTCCACATTCCCCCATAGCAAATATGCAAAATTGTCCGTTAAATTATTTAGCAGTATTACCATTATCTAAACTGTTTAATGAGCATCCAGTACTGAAAATACGTCAGCAAATACTCAAAGTCCCACGTATAATTTACTGTAAATTTACACTCATAATAAAATCTTACCGCGTATGTCGCACCGTTGTGTTATAAGTTTATAATTTAGTTCACTTATAAATACAAATTAAATGTTTTAACTAGAAAAATATACATACAAAATCAATTTTGTTGAAAAATATTGTTATTATTATTTTTTATTTGTCAACTTTATATTATTAGCCACTTATTGAGTTTAAATACATCTACCAGTTTCGAAAAATACCATTTGAAGAAGAATTATAATTTTAAATATGAATTAAATATAGTAATTATAAAGATATACATATAAAATCAATTCTATCGAAAAATATTGTTGTTGCGCCACCGGGATTCGAACCTGAATCTCTTTCCTAACCGGGGAAGGTGCTTTATCCAACTAAGCTACAGCGACATTATTTTTAGCGACAATTTTCGACCCTATATGTTACCTTTTTGATATTAATACATTTAATCGTTCCATCATTTGACAGAGCCATCTACTTTATTTTTACAGAATCTCAAATACCTTTGAGTAAACTGATAGCAGACGCCAGAATTATTAATTCATTTTTATTAAATTTTGGACACATTGATACAACTTTATTATTTAGGAGAACACATTCTTATTGTGAAGTTGTAATTATTCAGAACATAGGTCTGTGATATTTTAAATATGAATGAAATATATTAATTATAAAGATATACATATAAAATCAATTCTATCGAAAAATATTGTTGTTGCGCCACCTTCCCCGGTTAGGAAAGAGATCCAGGTTCGAATCCTGGTGGCGCAACAACAATATTTTTCGATAGAATTGATTTTATATGTATATCTTTATAATTAATATATTTAATTCATATTTAAATATAATTTTATTTTTTGTCAAACTGCATAACAAGTTTATGACAAAGGTTGCTAGGTTTTATAAGGTATGTTTATTTTTGTAAATTAAATATAACAAAGGGGAAAAAATTATATAAGAAAATGTTAATGAACTAAAAGTATGCATTATGCTACACCTAATTGATATGTTAATATAATATACAGTCATTTCTATTTATACTGGTGGGACACGCTTATACATCATGTCAAAGTTAAAATAAATTAAATGAATTACTTATAAAGAAAAATTAAATCTTTCGAAAAAATATACAATTTTTACAGGGTGTAACAGACCTAGTCCATAATATTTTATGTGTGGATACCTGATAATATAACAAGGAAACAAAAAAATTGATAATTATTTTACTTTATATTTTAAGGTGGTCACTGGGGCCTCATAATTTTTTTAAATGTTTAATTGGGTTTTATTTATTTTGTTAATGTTTGCTATTCTTAATGTTTCAAGTCGCTTTATCATTTCTTCGGTAATTTTCCATGTTTCCATTCCATAAAATAATATGCAGAACATCTTTTTCATGAGGATAAAGGTTGCACGAGCTTGCTTAATGCAATATTTGATTTCAACAGAAAGATCCCACGCTTCATTTATATTATTAGGTTGATGCATTATTATCCGCCATTTTTACGTTTAATTGATATTTGTCATAATATAATTGTTTAGTAGGGTTAGGAAATTAGAAAAGCTTACACACGTACGCCACATCACGCTGTACCACTTGAAGAAAGGAAGTAAAGCTGCTGAGTCATTTAGCGATCTCAACGATCTTTTTGGTGAAGGAACGACGTGATCGAATTCATCGCTCGGAAGACATAGGTTTACTCCCGAGTCCGCCCTATTCTCCCACCGGAGCCTCCTCGGACTATCACATCAACCGCGCTCTAAATAATTGTCAGGTTGGCAAGGTCTATGATGATTTGGAGGAGTTGATGGAGGTGTGTGCGGAAAATTGCTCGCCAACAATTGCTCGCCCACAGATGCTCGCCCACAATTGCTCGGCAGGAAAATTGCTCACGACACAATTGCTCGGTAGGAAAATTGCTCACGACACAATTGCTCGGTAGGAAATTTGCTCACCAATTGCGTGACATAATGTTTTAGTTCTTTTTTACATGAATATAGATAATATAGATTAAGGAACACGTTTATTGAAAAACACATACATATATTTTCAATTATTATTTACAAACAATTGTCGTCAAATAAAATCACACATCACAGCCGCTTATATATTGTATATATACACAATTATAGATTAGGTTAGGTCAGAAAAAGCAAAAAGCCATTGTTGGCCAGCAACTTTCCTGGTGAGCAATTGTGGGTGAGCAACTTTCCTGGCGAGCAACAGTGAGCGAACAATTTTTGGCGAGCAATTTTCCGTACATCCCTCCATCAACTCCTCCAAATCATCATAGACCTTACCAACCTGATAATTTTTCAGAGCACGGTTGATGTGATAGTCCGAGAGGACTCTGGTGGGAGAGTAAGGCGGACGGGGGAGTAATCGATGAAGGATGTCAAATCGTAGATTGCCTCAAAAACCGGTGCTTCTTCGTCCGTGGAATCGTCCGTCTTCCAAGCAAATTGGAAGCAATAATTGACGTTGATGGTGCCTACGCCCCCGAATGATAATTGTACATAATATGTTTTGAATTTTTGTTCGTTTTATGTTAGGTTACAATTTTTTTTTTAAATAGGAGATAATTATGCATCATACAAAATATTTGAGGGAAACGGTTTTTTTTCAATTATTACATATTTAAAAAAATTTGAAATCAGAGCCGCTATTCCAAAAACTCAAGATACTAAATATCAGGTATCGGATAATGCAATTTCCCTGGATTGGAAGAGATCCAGGTTCGAATCCCGGTAGCAACAAAAAAATTTATTGATAAAATTTATTTTATATGTATATCTTTCTAAATAATACATTTAGTTATTATTTAAAATATCACAGACCTATGTTCTGAATAATTACAACTTCATAATAAGTATATTTTCACCTTAATAATACTTTATACTTATTGTACTCGTTAGTGTATTAATTACCTAAAAAATATTGTATTGATGTAAGCTTCAAAAGAAAGTTATTTTGCAAAAAACCTTAATTTATCGGCACTGAAATTAAATTTGTTTAAATTAGTCCTACCTTACTTCCTACCAATGTACATATCTTATTTTAGGAATATTAAAAACAATAATAACAAATTCTGGCGTCTCCTATCGGATAACTCAAATGTGTTTGAGATTCCGTAAATATAAAGAAGATGTCTTTCAAATAATGCAACGACAGATATATCAACTAACTGTGTTGGTGTAGCATAATGGGTTAATGTATTTCTCTGTATAGGAAGAGGTCCAGGTTCGAATCCCGGTAGTAATAACAATATTTTTTCGATAAATTGATTTTATATATATATGTCCTTCTAATCAATATATTTAATTTGTATTAATAATAAATCTATCTTAGAATAAGAACTTTATATGTACCTAACGAGGTAGAAAGCGGCTAACAGGCTTGCATATAAATAAAATGTAATATTTAATATTTATTGTACTTACTAGTATATTAATTACTTAAAAATGTTTATATTAACCTTTACCATACCATGATATAAAATACCTGAACACACCCATGCTGTCAACTCGTGTTACCGTATATAACATTTAGAAAAAATATTTTTATCAGCTTAAATGACTTTAATGGCACGAATTTACTCTAAATATTGAGCAATCAATTTTGAAAAAATGATTAATAACATAATTTAGTGCATTCATTAAGTACATATGTACAATATGTCCTTTCTTCTTATCTCTCTTCATTTAATTTGTGAGAAAAAGACAATTATATTTGTATGTTTGTTGTTCTTTTCACTGTGAAAAGAGTGTGTGATCTTTGTATTTCATATCACAAATTGTATTTTTACGAACGTATTAATTTTACAACGGATTGAATGGAAAATATACTTGTTTTTGTACGATTCCCTTTTCAAAATTGGCTTTTCACTTATCATTCCTAAGCGCTAATATTTTTTTTAGGATTACCTTAAATATGAATTTTGTGTAGTATGTATTTACTTAAATATTACAGGTTTAATTATGATGGTAGACCTGTATTACTGCGTGGTTTGGGAAGGGTTAATGCAAGCTTCAAAATAAAGTTATTTTGAAAATAAACGCCGATTAAAATCCCGATTTCCGATCCATTATGCTGGAACGCACCACTACCTCCCGTAACTCCTATAGATGTGCATGTATAAGGGATGCGCTCTATTTACGATTGTGGGGAATTAGTGGAACTATTCTAACGTGCTAACGCTTCCACAAATCTGTTGTTCTGAGGGTATTCCAGCAACCAGCTCTGGAATGCTCTCGGTGATTTAATCATTGCAACACTATTCCCGTAAATTATCTACTACACTACTAGTAACCATACAATTGTACATATTAATTTTATTTTTTATAAATCACTTTAATTCCTAATTTTTTTTTCTCTTTATTTATTTTCGGTTTTATGTTATTATTTATTGGAGTACGTCTGTATGTTTGATGAACATTCTCCGTGAATAATATTAATTGGGGTTTTTTGTGGGTGCCCAGCAGGGTTGTGTAATATCTCCATGGCTTTCAACTTTCACATGGATAATTGTGTGAAAGAACTGGAATGTATGAATGTAGGAGCGAAAATGGGAGATTTGATTGTATGCTGTTTATTGTACGATGGTAATGCAGTATTAATGGCGAATAATGAACAAAAATTACAGACTAGTGAGTAGAATGTACGATGTATGCAAGGAAAGCGACCTTATTATGAATGTCAACAAGTCGAAAGTGATGGTATTCGAGGAGGAAGAAAGTAAGACACCGTGCTAAATACTTGTAGGTAATGAATGTTTGGAATAAGTAGATGAGTTTGTGTATTTAGGAAGTATGTTCGATAAAAACGGAAAGATAGAGATAGATACCGAAAGAAGAATATAAAGTGAACGGCTCTTTGAATGAAATTATAGCTAATGCGAACTTGAAGTGAAGCCTGGAGCTGGTAGAAGTGCAACAAAAGTAGACTGAATGCAGTGGAAATGAGATCACTTAGGCGTATATGTGGCAGATCCATTTATGATAGAGTAAATAATGAAGAAATAAGGAAAGAATGTAAAGCTGATCTTAGTATAGTGAGTCAGATTAAGAAAGAATCATTTAGGTGGTTTGGTCAATAAGGAGAGAATGGTAAGAAAGATGTATGATGTAAGTGTTGATGGCGCCAGAAGTAGAGAACATCCGTGAAAGACTTGACTTTGACCGGGTAAACCAGATACTGGAGGATGGTTCTGTTAGAAGTCTCAATAAGACGATGTATGAATATAGATGAGGTAACAATTATGGAATAGTCCTTCCTTCAATCCTTTGAGGAATAAGACTTTCGGTTCTCACCTCAAATAATCCTTCTGATACTACATAACCTTTAAGTTTCAGTCGCTCCATCCGAGTGACTCACACAATAAATTCAATCCATATCGGTGACCCTTTCGAGTCTATATCACGAGATAAACCAAACCTTTATATGTATATTACTTGTAAAACAAGGTTATTTATAAACATTTAGAAATATAATAAATTATTAAAGAGAACACATTATTATTGTAAAGTTGTAATTATTCAGAACAAAGGTCTGTGATATTTTTAATAATGGAACGATAGATGTTTTTCGATATAAAATTTGTCGTCAAAGCACTGTGTTGGTATAGTATAATCGGTTAATAGACGTTTTCCGGATTGGAAGAGATTCAGGTTTAAATCCCGGTAGCAACAACAATATTTTTCGATAAAATTCGATTAATATGTTTATTTTGTATTAATATAATAAATATCATTTAATTTTAAATAACGAATAAGAATTGTAATTGAAATGATAACATGAGCAAGAACTATATTTGTGAGAATCACTAACGTTCTGGTTTCGAAAAAAAAAAACAATTTTATATGTTCGACATTAACGCCTCCCATACAATCTACTTCCGAAAGCTTATTAAAAATATTCATTAAGAACATGTCCTTTAATTTATCAGCCTACGGTCCCATTTGGGCCTCCCTCCGGGCGGGCAGGGGGATGCTGAAGGTGTGGGGGGCAGAAAGGAAGTGGACCGCAACTTAAAGCGGATATTAAGATGGGCCAGACCTATAAATCTCCATCGAAGAAAAGCTCCTGGACGCTGTAAAGCAGTTCGTTCTTTCAATCATGGCAGATCCATTAACTCAAGTAAGCATCAAAACAAAAGCAAACAGCTGTACCTTAATAATTAATCTGACCATATTTTACCACGGTGTAAGCTGATCTGAATACATTAGAATTTATTACTTGATAAATTTATTTCTAAAGGCAATCATCGTTATTACGTATTTTTGTACTACGTTGTGAATTTAAATCTAACAAAATCAACTGCTACAAAAAAACTATAATCAAGAATCAGAATTATAGAATAAATTATTAGAATTAGGATATAGGACTCCAAAACTAATTTTGGCTATTAATTTCAATACATTATGAGTTGTTTAGGTGTAACCTGGCGGTCTATCCTCCACCGGCCAGATCAGCGGAGAAAACATGAAATGTGGATACGTATCTCGGAACTCACCTTGCCGACGACTTTTCTTTTCTTAGGAGAACACATTCTTAGTGTGAAGTTGTAATTATTCAGAACAACATAGGTCTGTGATATTTTAAATGTGAATTAAATATATTCATCAGAAAGTTATACATATAAAATCAATTTTATATAAAAATATTGTTGTCGCGCCACCGGGATTCCAATAATAATAAAACGATTAAATGTATTAATCTCAAAAGTAACATATAGTTTCGAAAATTTGTTGCTAAAAATAATGTCGATGTAACATATATGTATATCTTTATAATTAATATTTAACTTTTCTTTACACTTGTGATAAATTTATATCAACTTGTGTAATTCGAATGGACGGGAATCTACTCTACATTATTCAAAGAAGTTACTATTAATCACAGTTGTTTATAACAAGGAACATAGCGATCATTACAAATGCAAACTAGAGTAATCTTAAACAAATATAGTATGTGCAGTCCATCATTAGTTTCGGAGTTCTTCGTCCCGCACCCAAGGGGAAATAAAATATTTCTACAATGCAAATTAGGATTTATCACATGATTAATAAAAAGTTGATGCACTAGTTATTGTGACTATTTCTCTTACCCAGTATACCATTACGGATATATTAATTTACACGAATTTAATTAAATTTACCTACCCGTGATTAGTGTGGCCACTGCTACCCTTGTCTCTATGCGAATGAAGCTCTCCGCCGGTGCGCACGGGTCTGGTGCGCGGTCTAACGCGACAACCTACTACGCATGTGCGAGAGTGTTGCTATATTCAAAATTTTATGATTTAAATAATTCGCCAGCTAATGTATTTATAACGTAGCAGTATATTAAAGAGAACACATTTTTGTTGTGAAGTTGTATTTTCAGAACACATATAGTTCTGTAGTATTTTAATACAAATTAAATTAATTAACTAGAAACACATACAAAAAAATATATATATGTCGAAA
Organism: Eubasilissa splendida; assembly: GCA_031772225.1. Lineage (NCBI taxonomy): Eukaryota > Metazoa > Arthropoda > Insecta > Trichoptera > Phryganeidae > Eubasilissa > Eubasilissa splendida. Next base: position 23,814,336 of record CM062857.1, on the reverse strand, counting down.
AAATATTTAGTTGCTACTAGGGTAGGAAGAGATCCATGTTTGTATCCCAATAGCAACCAAATATTTATTCGATAGATAGATTTTTTCTATGTATTTTTCTAGTCAATTAATTTAATTTGTATTATATTATATATATTCCGTATTATCATTCCAAGTTTCTTTGAAATGATCCATTTAAATCAGCATTATTTGCATTATCACAAAACTACCTGACATGATTAACATCAATTTATTGGACAGTTTAAATAAAAATTAAAGAAAACCCCTGCCAATATTAAATGAACCAACGAAGTTTTTGTTCCTTAACTTTCTTATTTCCTTTCATAATGAAGTTTTCTCACATGCTCCAGGGGGGTGAAATGACCCCCCACCCCTTCACGTCTCCCCTATGGATGCTGTAACTAACGGGAAGATAATTCACTCGCTTCACCACATTTATTACGTTTCAATGGAGAAAAAAAGCCTCTGATCGAAATTATTCTCAACGAACGGCCCTTTTGTTTCCGAAACAGAAGATGTGATGATTTCTATTCAATTTTTTTTTACTATAGACATTCACCATTATTTATATAATCATCATTATATGTTACATTATTCTAAAGTCATCATATACAGAATTAAATTACAATATTATATAAACTGTATAATCATTTTATTTTCAAAATTAATTAAATATATTAATTAGAAAGATATACATATAAAATCAATTTTATCGAAAAACATTGCTGTTGTTCCACCGGCATTCGAACCTGGATCTCTTTCTTAACCGGGAAAGGTGCATTATCCAACTATGCTACAGCGACAATATTTTTAGCGACAACTTTTCGAACCTACATGTTACCTTTATGATATTAATACATTTAATCATTCCATTATTTGAAAGAGCCATCTACCTTATTTTTACAGAATCTCTAATTCCTTTGAGTAATCTGATAGCAGACGCCATAATTATCAATTCATTTTTATTAAATTTTGGACACGTTGATACAACTTTATTATTAGAATCATCTAGAACAATCTCCTAATCATTTTATTTATTGGCTTGATTCAAAAGTAATTGCCGTAAATAAAAGATTACAATGTTTTAAAAGAAACAATAATTATAAATAATTAGATAAAATACATTGTTTAAACCACTATTTATTGATTATTCAAGATATTTCGATTCCCATTGTATGTTATTGAGGAAACAACGTATACTAAAATTAAGAATACAAGCATAAATAATAACAAAACTATAATGTGGTGAATAAGTAAGATCTGATTTGAAAAAAAAAAAAAAATTGACTATTCGCAAAGAGGATTTGGTTATTTATAATATTTAACCTGCTAATAACACTTTCTCTTATTTCTAAAATTTCCAATTTATCTTACTGTAAACCTCTTGCTATGCTTGTATTTTTAATTTCAGTATACATTATTTCCTAAAGAAGATACCATCGTATCGAAATATGTAGAATAATCAATAAATAGTCGTTTAAACAAAGTATTTTGTCTAATTATTTATATAAAATGAGGCCACAAAGTAATTTTTCTAATATTGAGAAGTGAAACAGTGATCATTTGGTCAATTACATCATTTCCGACATTAGCTATACCTGTAAGTTCTCTTAAGGTCAGTCGAAGGTCCACATCCACCATGGCCCGGAGTTGCTCGTCATCAAATTCGATGGGATGTCCAGCACGGGGGTAAATTCAGTGATAAATTACCCGAACGAAACTTCCTAAAACACATACGACTCGTTGGAGCTTTTCAGACACTTTCAGCATACACTGAACAAATATTGTTAGTCATTATTATTTGACGGGTTACGTATCTTCTTTTTCTTTTACATAGACAATCTACCCTTCAAGAGTGATTTGTGCCATTAAATAAAAACTTTGTTTTATAGAGTACAATAATATTATAGAATAAGAAATATTATATTACAAGTCAATACCATTATCGTTACAAAATATTGATATATTATATAAATTAAATGTGGCGAGTTAAGTGAAAGAAGATGACACGTGTTAACCGGAAGTTGAAAATTACAATTGACGAGATCACAGTAAAACTGTGATCCGCAATGGACAATCAAAAATGATAGGGTCAAGGGTCACCTCGACACTACACTCACACATCAGGAAATCTATTAAATTCAACCTGAATAAATGTGAGGCTACCTGGCATTACCCAATTCTTGTTCTAGAAGTATTTGATATTGTTCTCTTGGAGACTTTCCTTTTGGAGAACGAAGAAGTGCGTGAATGATTTTAAGCCGATTACACCTATGTTTATTTGGATCCATCCATTATGCAGTTCAGATATAATTCGTACATTTTTTCACCATATTAAGTCTGTCATACATCGGGATATGAAATTGATAAAGGAAAATGAAAAAAAGTGGCCTCTATGGCCAGTTTATCAACACATTCATTTCCTGACGGGTTACGTATAGCAATAAAATTAAAAGTACATGTGTGGCACAAGTATGTCGCGTAGTTAAGTATAAAATAATAAATACTATAAAGAAAACTTAATTGATCAAACGTATTTCGATTAATCTAAAAAGCATAAGCGCGTAGATTTATTAATAAAATACGTGACTTCTTGTCATCCTGTCAGCGCTATTTTTTTAAATGTATTATTTTTCTACAAAATACATTACCAGAAAATAGGCAACCGATAACGACGGCTTACCGGGCTCGGACATTTTCGTTAAATTTCGTCGGTAAACGTGAAAATCAGAAGCTTACCGCAGTTTGACAGATAAAAGATTTAACGGTAAAGTTATTGCAATCTAGTGTTGCTGCAGAGATTACAAAAGGTCGACTATAAGGGCACGGGGAAAACATTCCTTGCGATAAGGGAAGAAAAATTGATTGTGTTATTTTTTGTTATTTATTTGGTAGCACAAAGCACCATTAAAGCATATACGAATATAGAGTCTTAGTTTATACAGGGAGGTTAGTTCTCACGTACTTAGTATTTTTGTTAAGGCAGTTATGTACAATACGTCAGCAGTGACCAGAGACTCGCTTAAAAATCTATGTTTAAAAATATGTCTGTCTGTTCTCTATCCTGCAAACCTTGGACTGATTTAAATTAAATTTTGTTGCTCATTTAGGACCCTGCACAAAAGGCAGATACTTTCTCTGGCCGCCTTATTATCTCCCATCTATTATATTGACTTTTATCTGTTTCGATTTTTCTTAGTTGCACTTAAGGACTTTGAGGAAAATATAGCCATCACCCCCCACCGATTATTTTATCCTCGTCCCTCCTTTCTCAACTTCCCTACTCCTCACAATAAAAATGTTTATTATATTAAACAAAATACAATCAATTTTTTTCTTAATTGCATTTTAGGACCCTGAGTAAAATATAGTCAATCTGCTCACTTTTCTTACTTTTCTCATGCCTTACCCTTTATTGGAATAAAAAAATCAACACTGCACGTTATTTTGAAAAAAAAACTACATACAACATTCACCCATACAAACTGCAAATCGTGCAGTTTCATAACGAAAATGACTATTCTTTACATGAAACCGTAGCGAGAATGACGCTGGAACGTTTTAGAACAACATTTTCATATCGATGGCTTTGTTAATAAACAGAACATGAGATACTGGTGCCCCGACAACTCAAGGGAACGCCATCAAAAACATTTACATTGTCCAAGACCGACAGTGTGGTGTGCTCGAGGGATAATTGGCCCTTATTTTTAACGAGAGGCCAGCGAGAGACAGTTACTGCTAACGTGTATTGCCGAATGATCGACGAGTTTTTGGTACCGCAACTGCAGTTGTTTCCCGGGTTCAACAACAGAACGCAATTTAAGCAAGACAGAGCCACTCCACACATAGCTAGAGTTTCAATGAAGAAGCTGAGGGAAATTTTTCCCAATAAATTAATCAGCAAGTACGGAAACATACCCTGGGCACCTCGGTCACCAAATCTTACACCGTGCGACTTTTTTTTGTGGGGATATCTTAAATCAAGAGTTTACAGCAACAATCTTCGAATAATTCAGGTCCTACAAGAAAATATCCGCCGCGAAGTTGCTGCCATTGAACCAACGATTTGCTCTCGCGTGTTCGCAAATTTAAGAGTCCGATTGCAAGAGTGCCTTGAGAGAAATAGACGACATTTAGACGATATTATTTATAAAACGTAAAATCCGCGTCGTTAAACTCCAATTTGTATAAGTACAATATGAGAATAACATTGTAGTTTTTTTGTTTAATATTAAACAATTATTATTTATTACAATCTAATATAAATACGGCAGTACAAATAATATATGGAGTTTCTAAATACTCTCATACAACATCACTTTTGCACGCGCTACATTAGCTCCAATTCCCTGAAAGAATTGAATGTAAATTATACTGGTTGGTGTACAACACGGCGTCTCTGTATCTTCAAGAGCTTTGTATCCCGAACAATTTGAATGGTAGACGTCAAACTCTCAGGTTAGCCTCTACTTCGGCTGCAGTAAGGGTTATAGAACCGACCAAAAGTCTAAGTTTAATGAACGAGCATTTGCGGTGGCAGGCACAAAAACGTGTAACTATTTGCCCTCTGCCATAAGGAGCAGTGCATTAGAGACTTTATTTTAAAAGAGACATAAAACGCACCTTTTCAAAAACGTCATTTAAATATATTTATATATATATTGTAGTACACTAAACAGGTTATGTTTAAAGCGCCCTTGTGATGATTTTTTTTCGATAATGGCTCTATAAAAATTATTATTTTTTGTGGTAGATCTTCTGTGTTGTGTCTGATGTATCTTGGTAGGTATTATTGCAATAAAACTGTCTTCCTCACAATTGTGTGTTTATTACAACACATGGATTTATACAAGATTTATAATTCAGAAATAGTATTTACAATTGCAAGTCGCTTAGATGAGAGAGCGCTTCCCATAGGCGCGGCAACTTATAAAAGTTCGCTCCCCACACACTCACTCACTCATGACGGACACACCCACACATATTTACATAGACAAGTGACAGTTCTCACAATTTATTAATTAATTAATTAATTAAAAAAACCTGCAACTTCACAATAATAATGTCTTCTTAAAAATTAAAATAGATGTTGTATCTCACAGAATTACTCGTCAAGAAGGCGCAAATTAATTGATATGATGAGATACGTGTCAGTAATTTAAAGGTGTACTCATCAGCGTAATTATAATTATTAGTAAAACGTCACAGCGGCGGCCTGTCGCTATGTTGTACTAATATGGTGGGAAAATATTATACGAATTTATGTATTTTATGTAACTGAAATGAAACAGAGTATTCTGAAGGCGGGAACATCATTCTCGATTGCATCGTATCACCGTAGTGTACCGATATTGAACATCTTTTGTGTTTCATTTCTTTCGACCTCATAATCATCATCATCATCAACCGGTTGAGATAAACTGAGATCGACGAACCATCCTTGCCTACATTCTTGTTTCCTGTACGGAACAGATATATATATATTATTACCTGTTAATGTTTATATCTTTCCGGGAAAATAAAAACGTATATTAATTTTAAATACTAATATAAATAGTATATTAATTTACTTATGAGAGATTATAGAAATAAACGACTCATATTTCTCAAATACAGTCCATGAACGAATATTTGCAGCTGGCCTATAATTTAGTAAACTCAATAACTGGATTAACGTATTATTCATACAGAATCGATTGCACAAAATGCCCACAGACTACACAATACAATTGCATTTAAATCACGTTTTCTGTTGACATATTATGCAGGATTATTGTATACTTATTTGCTTTCGCAGAAAGCTCAATGATTTTAGTGATTGAAAAATTATTTTGAAATACCAAAATATATTTTTAATTTTAAAAAATCGTTTGGGACATTTTTTTCTACCCAGTTCTATGACAACTGTACTACAAAAAAATAAACAATAAAGTATTTTATCGAACTGCAATTCTGCGAGAGTTAAATTGTGACATTAAAATTTATTTTTTTGTGAAAATTATGAGCATTTTTTATACTTTTTAAATTCCTACATTAATATTTACACTAGCAGATAAGGTTATGCCTACAGTTACTGCTTACTGCTAGGCTCTGTGACCGGTTATTGTGGCCGCTACGAGACCATTGGCGCAATAGCTCAATAAAATCTATATTTCAATGATAGAGCTTTCCCCAAAACAAACTACACATAAATAAAAAGTCGATGTAATTAAAATTATTCCACCTTTGTAAGTTAGCTATCAAAATGAACAAAAATGACATAAAAATTGCAAATAGACAATAATTAACACAAAAATGCAATTTTGTCAGTATAATGTGCTTTTAAATAAAATCAGAAATCAGATGAACGGTTTTCTCAGCAGATTTTTACAAATGTTAAGTCGCAAACATAACCAAAAATCGTTATTTTAAAAATGTATTTCATTTTATGGTAAGTAAGATGTCTCCCTTACCATAGACATCATAGATAAGAAAAGATAATAAATATCAATATATATATACTTGTCAGTCGTCTCGTACGATTTCGCTAAAATATGTTTTTTATCTTTCTCCTAATAAAGAAAATGTACACTTCATTTTAAATTAAATATATATTTACGCGCTGTTATTGAATATATAAAAGAGAAAACATTTAAGTAATCTCAACCAAGAGATATTAAAAACATGTCCGATATTTTTGCTACTTTGATGAATTTTTTTTTACTGGCAAATGACACAATATCCAAGTCGTCCAATAAGTCTAAAATAATAAATGGAGAAACATAATATATAATAATGATTCTAAATACTCATTTTTTATTTTAATACTTGTATTAAAAACATATTTTAAAATATATTGTAGTAATCCCTGTAAAACTAGTATTAATAAATAACAGACCTTGTACACAATATTTTATAGGTGGATACCTGACTAAATTACGAATTGAAAATGTTCAAGAAATAAGTGAAAAATTTGCACCGTTACGGAAAATATTATTATTTGAAATTTTTATAAAATCATGTTAAGCTTAAGTCAACACGTACTTAGAAATAAATATTTGCAAAGTGTATGTAGTGTATGCATTATTAATTTATATCTTTGCTTCAGGTTCTAAATCATCTAACAAAAAATAGTTTAGCTGCTCAAAAAATGATTTTTTGTATTCATTATGTGATTTGAAATCAATAAAATATTTCAATTCATCAAAATAATTACATTATTATAATTTTTTCAAAATGCTTCTCTTACATAAATTATATTAGACACATATTCCTTGAACACTTTCGACTCGTAATTTAGTCAGGTATCCACCCATAAAATATTCTAGACTATGTTTGTTACGCCCTGTATAAACAAAAGTTCGATAATAATTTATAATTTATTATGTAATTGGTAAAAAAGTCTACCGGCAATAAAAAATACTGGGTTCGGTCTCAATGGTAAGAACTTTTTTTTAATGCGTATATTTGTTATTTGTATATTACTAAGTTATTTATCTGATTTGTTGAAACTATTTAAAATTGAGTGTTCTAAAATCGAAACTTCTCACAGACCATCAAATATATAGACACGAATTAACGCAAATTTCTTGTTCCAATATTTTCATTTTGATGTCACCCACGTGATCACTTTGGTACCACTTACGTAATGTAAAAAATACGTCTCGCTTACACTAAAATTTAATTTTCGAAGAGTAAATATTTTTACGGTTGCATGAATGTGTTATAATCTATCGGGTTTATGTTTCCACCAAGAATATGTGTAGAATGCCCCTTGTCCCGCTACTAATGTTCCACACCCCTTTTCTTCATGTACACTTTATTTTATGTCTATTCATTTACTGGTCTGTGGAAAATTTCAAAGAATTGTTCAAAAAATTGAAATATTATTAAGGAGAACACATTCTTATTCTGAAGTTGAAATTATTCAGAACATAGGTCTGTGATATTTTAAATACTAATTAAATGCATTAATTTGAAATATATACATATAAAATCACTTTTAATGAAAAATATTGTTGTTGCGCTACCGGGATTCGAACTTGGATCTCTTCCCAAACCGAGAAAGGTCCATTATCCAACTATGCTACAGCGACAGTACTTTTGAAGACAAATTTTATAATCTATATGTTACACATTTTCAAATTAATACTTCAATCATTCCATTATATGAAAGCCATAATGCACCTTGACCGGTTTGGAAAGAAATCCGAGTTCGAATCTCGGTAGCGCAACAACAATACTTTTAAATATGAATTAAATATATTAATTATAAAGATATACATATAAAATCAATTTTATCGAAAAATATTGTTGTTGCGCTACCGGGATTCGAACCCGGATCTCTTCCCTAACCGGGGGAGGTGCTTTATCCAACTAAGCTACAGCGGCACTATTTTTAGCGACAATTTTTCGACCCTATATGTTACCTTTTTTGAAATCAATACATTTAATCGTTCCATCATTTGACAGAGCCATCTACCTTATTTTTACAGAATCTCAAAATACATTTAAGTAAATCTGATAGTAGACGCCAGAATTATCAATTCATTTTTATTAAATTTTTGGACACATTGATACAACTTTATTATTTTTTAGGAGAACACATTCTTATTGTGAAGTTACAACAAAAAAAACAATACTTTTCATTACAATTGATTTTATTTGTATATCTTTCTAATTAATACATTTAATTTGTATTTAGAATTGAGACATATTTAAAGATAATAATAATATCAGTTTGCCATGTAAATATGTCACTTAGTTGGCCCGTTGCCAGTTGTTTTTTAATCATTCTGACCATCCCGGTTTAACTACAAACTAATGTTATTAAGTGTTTTAATTTGTACATTTTTGATGATTTCAATACAAGTGCACTGTAAAGCCTGCCTACCCCGATGCCCCATAGAGTAGTTGCGGATGTAATATCGTATGTAGATGTGTGCATGTACCGACGAACAGACGTGTAGTAATTGAAGTGTGCCACAATCCCTATAAATTTCCCCTGGTACAATGCGCGTTATATTTTACAGTGCCAACAGAAAACTCCGCACAGTTAACGATAAATAAATAAATAAATAAACTCATATTTTTATTTTTTATCTTTGTTTTATTAACCACTAAAATGAGTTTAAATACATCTACCGGTTTCGAAAAATACCATTTTCTTCTTCAGGATGTTATAACTAACTAAAACATAAATTTTTAGTACCTAACTCAAATCATTACTTAATACAAATTTACTCGAATAATTTTTAGGAAAAAATTTTAGAATGGGACTCGTAGTTAAATTTAGTTGGTTGTTTATAATTTTTTGATTAGTTTTACACGCTTTATTTATCTCCAACGATTCCAAATTATTTAATTTGTTATTTATTATTAAATTATTTAATAAAACAAAGATAAAAAAAATAAATATGAATCTTAACCATAAAGATAACATTGCTGATTTTAAAAGTAAAATAAACTCATCTTTGAATTGTCAAATATTAATAAAAATAAAAAAACTACTGTCGACATTAAATCAAAAAATATTTATGTTAATTTTTTAATATGAATGTTTGGAACAAGTAGATGAGTATGTGTATTTGGAAAGTATGTTTGATAGAAACGGAAAGGCTGAGAATGATGTCGAAATGAGGGTGACTGCAGGGAATAAAGTGAACGGCGTTTTGAATGGAATTATATCTAACGGGAATTTGTCAACCGAGGCAAGACTTCTGACACTGATGATGGAAGCGATGCATGGAACTGACAGAAGAGGTACGAAAGTAGACTGAATCCAGGGAAATAAGAGAAATGAGAGTATATGTGGCAAATCTATTTATGACAATTTAAAGAATGAAGAAATAAGAAAAGAATATAAAGCTGATGTCAGTATAGTGAGTAAGATTAAGAAAAGATCACTTAAGTGGTTTGGTCATATGGAATGGATGAATGAGGAGAGAATGGTAAGGAAGATATATTATGCGAGTGTTCATGGCACCAGAAATAGGGGACGTCCGCGAAAGACTTGGCACGACCAGATAAACCAGATAATTGAGAATGGTTATGTTAGAAGCTTCAACAATCGGCGAGCTTGTATGAATGTTGATGAGGCGAGAATTGTGTGTCAGTACAGAGGAGTGTGGCGCTCTCTCCTCTCTGCCTATCCCCGCGGAGAAACGGCGTGATAGTAAATAAGTAAGTAATATTTTATTCAATCATCACCGTCATTTTCATCTTCTTACCTTTGAAGTATCGGGGTTCAAAGTCTCGACAAGGCTTTTCCATCATATCTTGTATTATGTACAGAATATACGCAGTATATCCTAGTTTTAGTTTTTTTTCTGGTTTTGATACTGGTTTTTGCAATCTTGTGGATATTTTATTTGACCCATAATAATTTGTAGAGACATGCGTGATGGTTATGTATTACGATTCCAGAACGTACTCCGTCAATAAAAACTCAAGTTGTTTCACGTTGGATTTATTTAAATTTATTTATTTACTGGTTACAAAATATTTACCGGCGTCTTATATGGGAATTTTTTTTGCTTTTGCACTATTTACTCATGTATGGCGGATATGATATAAATGGGCCGTTATTTTATACCTAAGTGCATGCGTTTTTACATACGAATAACGTGGAAATTAGTCACAAGTTTTGTTCTTTGTCCTTTCTTGTTCAAATGTTCTTTTTTTGCCGTTGTATGCGGCATATAGGAAATGTTGTACATGGGGCATCGTGTACTCGTTTGTTTGTAGGTAAAACCATGTATATGACCTAAGTCTTAGGCGACCCATCGGCCACCTTTACACCAGAGTTGTTAAGACGATACACGAAGGTAATCCAATCTCAGCAACTTCCATATTACAATCCATTTTATATGACGAAGACATGAAAATTGGTAGGAGCTTGAAGAACAATGTATTTATTAGTGCACTTATTATTTTGAATGACAATTACTATAATACCAAAGATTACGATACAACTCCTCATTCGCTTAATAATTATTTTATAGAACTTGTTTATAATTATGAATATTATTCAGATAAATATTACATTTTAAAGAGAACACATTCTTATTGTGAAGTTGTAATTATTCAAAAAATAGGTCAGTAATATTTTAAATACTAATTAAATGTATTAACTAGAAAGATATACATACAAAAAATGTTCAATCCAATGTCGTCAAAAATACTGTCGCTGTAGCATATTTGGTAATGCACCTTCCCCGGTTTGGAAAAGAAATCCAGGTTCGAATCCCGGTAGCGCAACAACAATGTTTTTCGATAGAATTTATTTTATATGTGTGTCTTTATAATTAATACATTTAATTAGTATTTAAAATATCACAGATCTATGTTCTGAATAATTACTACTTCACAATAAGAATGTGTTCTCCTCATTAATATATAAGTTGTATTAATGTATCCAAAATTTAATAAAAATGAATTGTTAATTCTGGCGTCTGCTATCGTTTTACTCAAAGGTATTTGAGATTCTGTAAAAGTAAGGTAGATGGCTTTTTCAAATAATGGAACGATTAAATGTATTAATATCAACAAAAAAAATGTAATATATAGGTTCCAAAATTAGTCGCTAAAAATATTGTCGCTGTAGCATAGTTGGATAATGCACCTTCCCCGGTTAGAGAAGAGATCCAGGTTCGAATCCCGGTGGCGCAACAAAAATATTTTTCGATAAAATTGATTTTATATGTATATCTTTCTAATTAATATATTTAATTCATATTTTGACATAATTATAATAAATTAGATGAATCAATTAGAAATCAGCCTATCGAAAAAACATTTTGTTTCTTATTGCCATCTACTTTGCTTTTAATATCATTGAACTATTTTCTAAAATAGTAACTTTACAATAAAAAGTCTTTTTATTTTTTTTTAATGTGTATGTACGTTTGTAATAATTATTTACTTTTGTTGGTGTACCTTAGACAAGTTATACGATTATATATTAAGCTTGTAAATTGACGTATTTTTTTCACCCATATTCTAAGATGAGAACAGCTCTAAAGTTTCTCCAATATTCCAAATTTTTCCACTCCATTAGGTTGCCAAACGGTCCGAAATTGAGACATTGAAACGTCATTTTTTTATGTTTATTTATATTGAATACAATTTGTTTTGATGTTTATAACATTACATGAATTTCAATGTTTTACATAATATATTGTTTACAAACTATAAGATGTGACAGCAAATAGAAAAATTGATGCAAATCAACATGAGCACGAATATCAAACAAGAGGAAGAGACAGACTGAGACCGCCATTCAGGAAGAAGGCTAAATCTCAGAAATCGATGATGTATAGTGATAAAACGCTAGATGATATAAAAAAGGAGGAGAAACTACATAGAATCAAATTGAAACCAAGAATATGTACAAGATAAGCTGTAGTAAAAATGAACATTTTGAACTCGTTTTTTTTATATATGTTTTTTTTAGAGGCATAGAACTTTAAAATGAAATAAAACACATAAAAATCGTGGTATTGGCTTTATTGGAAAGATAATTTTATACCATTAGTGCTTAAATGAGATTTCACGAATATCGCAATCTGGAAGTCTAATTTTCGACTACTTTTTGGAGCAGCTGGGGACGTATATCGGCAATAATGCGACAAATGTTGGCTTCCAAATCGTCTATCGTCTCTGATTTATCGGTGTATATTAATTGTGGCGCGCGCTGTGTATTTACATACATACTGTTCTAGTACATTTAATTAGTGGGCATATTTATTCACTCGGATAATGGTATTGTGTATTTCTTAAGTTTATATAAATACAAAAAGAAAGTTGATTCGTTACAAATAAATTAATTAAATAAAAAAGTAGTACATTATGAACAAATATGCTAAGTAATACGAGAGAAAGAAAACTTAATGAAGAAAACATGCACATCTGCGAATGCTAGAATCATCTCCACATAAATGTATTCAATATTGACGAATCACCCTCTTTCTGGACTTCTCAGAACCTACTACTCTGTTAAGATAGTAAACTTGACATATTTCAAAATCTTGAAATTATCAAGGAAGTCAATTATCTCGGGTACATAATTTACAACCGATTATACCCCCTCCTAAATTCATACAGTTCACTATCCCTACAAAACAAATTACTCTTGTATAAAGCAATCATCCATCCTATACTCACATACGCGAGCTTCATCTGGGGTTTAAGTAACACAAAAATTTTAGAATCCAAACAAAACTACATCCTTAGAAGGATCATAAACTCACCCTGGTTTGTTAGAAACACAATCATTCACAGAGACTCAAACATACCCTCACTCAAACGACACATACACGATTTATTGTCTAAATTTTATTCTAAATTAATTTCCATCCCAAACCCTTCCATAAACTCCCTCGGCCTGTATGATCCCTCATCCGATCCCCATCATCTCCGTCTTATTTCACTTCTTTAAAAAATTAAACAAAATCAAACAAAAAAAGAATGAACAAAATATAAAATAAAAAAACTTTACCCGTTTTTGCTACTACTTTATACAAAATTAAAATTACCAGATGTTAAAAAAAAATCAATTTCACGATATTGCCCGAATAGGGTCCCCCATAAAATCTGACGCCATTGTTGTTACCTCATATGTCGGAGACAAGAGGGCTCGGCCCTTATCCCTCCCCCCTTTAACAATCGAATCAGGGTACGTAATTACTGACGACGGTAGCTGCGAGCCAGAAATTAAATGAAGCACAGGTATGGCGAAAAATTCTATGCCCAGACTTGACAAAATATGCAAAGACCGCGGTATTTCCAAGACAACGAAGGTCAGGCTTGTACAGTCCAGTGCATTCTATATTTTTATATGGTGTGAATTCGTGGATCCTGGAGGCAAGGGAGAGAAGACGGATTGATGCTGGAGACACGTGTTGTCTATACCATGGACGGCGAGACGCACGAATGTCTCCATTCTGCAAGAACTAAAGATCGGGAACAGACTTTCAACCATTTTCCTGAGATGAATCCTTTAATTTCGGGCATCTTGTGAGAAAAGAAGATAGCTTGTTATAGTGGACCTCATCGAAAGACGAATGGGAAGATTCCACACCCATTGGACCGACCGAATGGAAATGGCAGGAGTGTAGAAGTTCATAGAGATCACGATCTTCAGTCATGAAGGAATGACACGAATGACATACACTACCGATTGATTAATACATAAAATGATAAACATATATGGTAAAATGAATGTATATAAGGGCTTATGACCTGTCTTTAGCTGGCTTAAGTGATCACTTTAAATAATGTAACGTTCACCATTCCAGCCACAATCAACCTCCATATTTTTAGTTTGTACAGTCACATTTGCAATGTGGTATTATTGGATGGAGAGGTGCATATAAAACTTCAATGTCACAATGAGAATCACTCAAAAAATGATAATAAAAATTATTCTAAAAAAAAAAAAAAACTATCCAAGTATACAACTTTTCACAAATTTTAAAGTACTAAAAATAGTAGACATATACAAAAATAATACAATAATTCAAATTTTCAAAATTAAAAATAAATTAAATTTTAGAAGCGAATTCCGATCTACAAGGTATAGAGATCAAATTGATATCCCAAAACTAAAATATACCGCAACTCAAAATCAATATATTTATCAAGGTATCAAATTTTTTAACAATCTCCCCATCACAATTAGAAAAATTACGGACTCTCATAAATTTGTAACTGAAGTTAAAAAAATATGTACACAGACTAACTGAAACATAAATTAACTCGAATATACTCCTTCTCTATACACGAGTCTTACGTACAAAGTGAAGAAACAAATGTTAATATATATATCCACTGATTATTGAAATTGTATTATATTTTTAATATTAATAAATATATATATATATATATATATCAAACTGTTGTAAGTTGTATATATGTTACCATGTAGAAACAATTCGAGTATTTAACTACAACTTCGCTGTCGCCATTTTCCTGAAACAGCATAGATGTCACTAATGAGAATCTTATTTTTTTAGAAAATATGGAAGCTATATTCTTTATCTGTATATATAATAAATGATTTACACACTATACTAGAATACGCGTGAAAAGTTAATTTTCAATTTTATTATTTCTTATTTAGACCAGTATATCATGGGTGGAACGACCTGTAATACCCATTCTTATACAATGCAATGTGTAATACCCTTACTTCTATACTTACCATATAATATAATATAAATATTTATACTTTGTCTCAATAACAATGCCTCTGGAGGTAAAAATTCAGATTCTTAGATATAATCAAAAATTGTTAATAATATAATAAATCAGAATTCCGACGCCGCATAAAATACCATATTTCCGATATCTGGACACATACCCCCCCCAAATTTAAACTCTCCTTAATTTACAATAAAACACTGACTTCTTTAACTCGGAGAACTGATTTTCGCTTCTATCATTGTTGGATTGAACAGTTTCGGAAAACTTCTAATATTGCCGTGTGTACCCTTCGATAGCCAGTCCTAGGTTTTCTATTGATAATGTTGAATACATTCATTCAATCCATGCAAATAAAAATACACCAACATTTGTTTAACTGAGCTGGTAGACGCCGATGGTCGTTCTCATTGCAGTCTTGAAACTTCTTAACTATACTGGCCAGCCCCTGATACTTTATCTCAATCAAAAACAGAAAAATAATAAAATATATCCGTCCGATTCCGAAACTGTCTCTCACCAGTAGCGGTTTGGCAATTGTTTGCTATTTTAAATTTACACAAATAGAATGCACGTATTCAAAATTTATACCAGGCCTACCTATCGAAGTGTAAAACGCGTTAACAACTAATGAGTTATTATTTTAAAATAATGATTATTTTTATATGTGGCGGAGGCTAATTGTGGAAGGGTTTTGATAGCAGGTTTGTGTCCGGGGGTTACGTTTACAGGTGGTATGCGTCCCATATTTCCATGATTTCGACTCAGACTCCACAGCTCTGGGAAAGACACTCCCTTGTGTGGGACAAGACAAAATAAATTATGCAGAGTAGTAATTTTTTTTAGTAGCTTCAATGCGAAATTAATCCATCAATCTAATTTTATCACAGTTTCTGATAGCCCTGTGGGAGTACACGCCGATAGCTGCAGAGGGCGTAGATGTACACCCTGTGATAGATTACTAGGCTCGCAGGCGATAAATTAATTCACACACGCACTTGTACAATCGGTGTACAGGTAGTGGCCGTGATCTTCTCAGATTACATTTCGTATTCTGTACAATTCTTCTGTTTCCCTATATATTTCTCCGTCACTCCTGCGCACCGCTGACACCAAAAATCTCACGGCGAATTTTAAAACACGTGTCGAGTTCGAATGAAAAAAAATCAAGCGTGTACAATTAGTTATTTAAACGTGTATGTTAGTTGTACAGTTGTACAGTTCATTGGAAATTAAGGTAGGAATGTTTATTTTTCTATTTATTTTCGCTTAGCATTGTACTTTGTATGTGATATTTTTAACTCAAATTTTAGGTAGATACCGTATAGGTACTGAATTCATAAATAAGTTGTTTGTCTACCTGCCTGCGCGTTCCATACAAAAATGAAAAGAAAGATGGACGCTTGAAAGCTTTTAGAAAACTACGCTACTGCAGCATCCTTGTAATAATGTTGGTTTTTACGGTGCATGGTATTTTGGTTTCGATGGTGCATATATTTTTTCGGTAATTGAAAATTGTAATTTAAAAGTTTAACACGATAAATACCATAAAAACAAGTAAATTCTACTTTTAAAATCAGCAATATTATCTTTGTGGTTAAGATTCATATTTTTATTTATTATCTTTGTTTTATTAACCACTAAAATGAGTTTAAATACATCTACCGGTTTCGAAAAATACAATTTTCTTCTTCAGGATGTCATAACTAACTAAAACGTATATTGTTTCTTTGACGGAATCTATTTTAAAAAAATATTGGGATTGTCAATTTTGCATATAAACGGTGTTGGTCACAAATTAAATAATTTGGAATCGTTGGAGATAAATAAAGCGTGTAAAACTAATCAAAAAATTATAAACAACCAACTAAATTTAACTACGAGTCCAATTCTAAATTTTTTTCCTAAAAATTATTCGAGTAAATTTGTATTAAGTAATGATTTGAGTTAGGTACTAAAAATTTTTTTTTTTAAAAAATAGATTCCGTCAAAGAAACAATATATGTTTTAGTTAGTTATGACATCCTGAAGAAGAAAATGGTATTTTTCGAAACCGGTAGATGTATTTAAACTCATTTTAGTGGTTAATAAAACAAAGACAATAAATTTAAAAAAATACAAGTAAATTCAAATAAAGCAAGAAATTGTGTCTAAGAACATTATTGTCTTTGACAGGTATAAACTGTTTGTGAAAATGGCAATTTTTTAGTATTATAAATATCGATTTTCTTTCTGACATGTTCTATAGAATTGTTAGATTTAATTAAATAAATTATATTTCTAATAAGCTAACCATTTATGTATTGTAAAACCAAATTCTAATTTTCAGCATACAAAAATATTAAAATGTAAACTTGAAAATAGTGCCTAGCCCCCGCCATCTGACTCGGTTGACAAAAAAAAAACGTGTTTCGTCTTTCAAGCCATAAAAAAATATATATTAATTTTTTTATTTATTTCTATATTATTTGAGTGTTGTGGCTTGTCGAACATGTGAATTTCTAAAAAGCCTCAAACACAAGTTTGACCCTTATATCTACATGGTAAACGACTTTTCAGGATCAAAAAATAATGTTTTCTCAAGATATTGTTAGATTTTTTACCTTTATAAGGATATAAATGATTGATTTACGTTTTTTGAACTACAATCTATGAAATAAAAGTTAAATAAAAAGTTTACTTAAAAAATTGACATTTTTATGTGTAAATGGTTTTTTCGTATCAATAATATAATAATAAATTTATATGTATTTTTCACTTTATTATCTTAATATTTTTTATAATTAAAACAATTTTATATTTCATCATACTGTGCCTTAGTAAGTTCCGTGGAAAATTTACTACACAATTTTGTAAAAATAGATTCTAACAAACATTTAAAAAATTCTTCAGTTCACGTTTAACCATAATCAAAAAGTTAAAAAATATCAATGTCTTTTTAAATAAATTTGCCCTAGAAAATGTAAAATTATCTACAAGTTCTAATATAATCTACCATGAAGGTCAGTAGCAGCAAATATCCTCAAAAATGTCTTAACGCAATAAAAAACATTTTAACTTTTTTGGCCACGTTATATGAAATAGCTCAGAAAAATGTCTAAAAAGCTGTAGAAGAAAACTTTTTTAAATAAGGAAATAAACGTAAAAAATATATCACTTTTATGATGCTTTTCAAGAGATTTACTAAAGCACATAATTTTGGATGATTTCTCATAAGTTCTCAGGGAGAAATATGTACGTGCCATTTTAGGGTAGGTTTGTACACTTTCATTTCCCGGTGTTCAAATAAAAAATCTAGCACCCCTTTGAAAAGATTCCAAGATAAAACTCGTATGAAAATATTTCAGTCGGAATAAGAGTTCAGCATTGTGTTAAAGTTATATTAAACTGAGACGTCGAATCTTCGCACCTTTACTTCGAAACCGTTCGAAAGAAAATACAGATAATATTTTATTATTGTCCCAAAAATGCATAATTAATAAATCAACCCTACATGTCTCAGAAAGCTGTCAGCAAATAAAATCTGATTCTGCGTCAGATTTTGTGTTATGTTATTCTATTATGAATATTAAAATTATTGTTTAATTAACCATGTACTCTCTAAAGAAGAGAAAAGAGTAAGAGAAAGAGGAAATATAAGGAGGTAGATTCGTCACTCAGAACCACCCTGCCCAGTGGATCCACAAAGTGTGGAAGGGTGTGCGGTTCGAGGATAGGGCTCCTCTGCCACAGACGTCATCGTCGTAACGAGAGACCACCGAAGAAGACTCTACAATACTACTATCAATTTAAAAATATATATATATTATTCATGGTTAATAGTAATTTAAACGTTTAATACACGCCGAGGGTCACGTGTCACGTAATTAGACTTCATTGACCTTGAAACTTACGCACTTTCGTATTTATGCCAATGTTTTCAATGTCTTGCTTACTCTGCTTAATTGTCAATTTTTATTCTTATTTTTTTACCGTGATTCCAATTGTTTAAACATAAAAATTGACAAATAAGACTATTTATCAGGGTCAATAATTAAATTTTTTAAAAATAAATAAATAAATTTACGGCATTACCACCAATAATTTCAAATGAATTGTTTTGAGTTCACTTATGCGACATAGGTCAAAACCTAGTTTATACAATATTTGTACTATTAGTAAAAAAAACACTTGAAGTATGAACATATTTACTTTTATTTGCCTGATTTAAAAATGTAATAAGTAAAATATTGGTCATAACATAAATAAAGCGTTTTTTTTTTTACTTTTTTATTTAAAAAAATTAAGAAAAACAAAGTTCTTTTGTAATCTAAAATATACTCACCTGAATTTTTTGCCATCTTTCAAAATTCCATTGTCCGTGACGAAAAATACTCCTCCAGTACTCTTTTGACCTTCTACAGAGATTATCAGATGAGGCAACGTGTGGCGAATATGGTGGGTAGTGCATCGTTTCCAAAAAAGATTCATTTCTGAGACGTGACAATAAAGAACAGCACACATTCACTCTCTGCACGCGATTAGATTCTGAAAGTTTGTGAAGAACCCATTGGCCCAATTTGCTGACACGTAGGTGTCGATAAATGATCGAATGACCAAATCCAAGCTTCTCTGCTAGTTCCTCAACAGTTACGTTGAGATTTAGTTCCACCGGAATTTGTAGGACGTCCTTGTCAAAGTCACGCTTATTGTCCGATCCACATATACTGCATTAATTTTCCTCACACTTTCCGTTGCGTTGATGCCTTTATTGAACTTATAAAGCAAAATATACCGAATGTGTTACTTCGTCACTTCCATTATAGTTTTCAAAAAATAACTAAAAATCGAATTGCACTTTTCTAACCTTGCACTAAGAATATGTTACTACTTGCTTTTATAACTGGTAGTAATTTAACCTGATGCACGTACTTTATCCATTCCCCTTCCGATTTTAGATCATGTAATTGAAAAAACTGCATATTTATGGGATGACCTAATAAATTTATCAATTATGAATTTTCTATTGCATTGTTTACGAGTGATTCTGACAGATTCATCTCTCCTGAAGAAACCTGATGGTTTAGAGATGAAGAATTGATCAAGTTTATTTTAAAGTGCAACGTTGTTATTAAATGAGATATTTTAAAAATTGTTGGATAGAGTACAGAAAACATGAAAATCAAAAATATTACAACTGCTATTAAAATGTAACATTGTTTTTATATTATCTCATATGCTTCTAGGAAATTTGACATGTTTTTAACACAGTTTAAAAAAGAAAAAAAATATATTTAAAAAGAATTGATTTAATCGTGGCGTATCCTAGCATGTATTACTCAATGGTATACGAGATTCGTTGCAATATTAAATTGACTGCTTTTAAAAATGAAATAACAAATGTATTAATTTTAAAGAGCTTTAAAATATACGTTAAAAAAATTTGTCATATTTCTATTTAATTGATGTGGCGACATTGGATAAAGTAGCATCTATAATCTTTTTTGGTTATTTTTTTCTGTATATCTTTCTATTGGATTTATTAAATTTTATATTAGATAATAATTCTCAGAATTTGGATACAAAAATTTTTTTTTACGAAATGTTACTGTCATGATCACTGATCTAGATTTATTCAGCATAAAAGTTGTTTATATTCACAATCATCAAGTTTGCGTCAAAGATGAGAAGTGGAGAGGTCTGCAACATTTTGACAGGATCCAACAAGGTAATTCAAACACTCCCAATGTCAAAACTTAAAATTCTGGTCCATTAAAGATCATTATTCCTCCGATATGCCTTCCTAATACCAATATATTTTGTTATATTCAATGTAGAAAAATTATAATTAATACTACCTATCTAAACTAAGTTCAGAAGAGTTGAAGCTAAAAAAATATTTATAATATGCTGAAACCATAATTATTGCACCATAGCTCATCTGAGCTGAAAGGTTCTAAGGATACAGTAAAAAGCGTCTTAAATGTATCTTTGCACGACAGATTTTAGAGTTAGTGCGTAAAATATGGTGGCGGGGAGGGGTGTTGGAGGTTATTTTGTTAGTGCAAGTGGGTGGTGTCAGAGGAGGTGGTTACGGGGTGGCTACTACGTGAAACATCGGTAATATCATTTACATTTTTTCTGAGCTATTTTTCTCTGTGTTCATCTCTCTGACTGACGCTTGGGATCCTGGTATCCATCAGCGACATTAGCCTTGATGATGAAAAAGATGGGCGTATTTTATAGTTGGTGACTCTGTCACAATTTTGACTTTCCAATTTCAGGAGAATTACTGAAGGGAGTTATGTATTAGAAGTAGCTTTTTTTATTATTTTAGGTATTAAATGCAAGAATATAATTATGCCTATTATTATGAAAATGGTCAAGTCGTGTTTCTTTCGTTTCGAGGTTTGCGTTTGAATTGATTAAAAAATATTTTTATGTTACACAACACAATGTTTAAAAATGTATTTAGTAGTATGTAGTATTAGCTTATAAGGAAATAAAATATTCAAGCGTTATATGTTATTATCAAAATAAGCACGATAACGCAATACCGTTGAACATCGTAACGATCCATTGAATATAATCACAATTGCATCATATTATATTTATTTAAAATAATTGATAACCTCATTTATTTCGATTTCTTGACTTCCATAATTGGCACACATATATATGACAACTAAAAAGTCAAAAACATAAATTCTCGTTATTATAAGTTGCGATGCATATTGCATAAAATAAATAAGTTTAAACTTTTTATTTTTATTTTTTAAAAATTAATATTTTCATTTTTTTATTTGCACATGGCTGTTTTTAATGTAGTCAAATGTCGTTTTTATTTTAAAAATAGAAAAGTTTTACTCTTGTGGCATTATCGAGGCGCTCCCTCGCCAGATGTGTATAAGGGACGCTCGAGCAAAGAAAGACATTTCAGTCCCTGATAATATTGCCACCACCGAGAGGGCCCAAGGGGTGGCTCCGCGCAGGCATTATGCGCGGAAGGGAGGGAAGGGGCGCCTCAGATATCTTACTACCGAACTTTACGGTCCGGTGCACCCTAACACTTTGTACACTCATTTGTTTTGATTTATACACGTGTTGTAACCTAATTCGTATTGAGGTACAAAATATTATTCAAGACTGTAAATATCATAGTAATATGGAATTCTAAAAAAAAGCAATCACAGATTTATTTTGCTAGATAATGGTCACTTTGATACTAATGGTGGCCGCTGCGTTGCTATGGGCGGTATTTCAATAAAACAGAATTTAATTTAATTTTAACACAAATTAAATGTATCAGTAATAAAGATTTACGGATAAAATCAATTTATCGAAATAATATTTTTGTTGCAACCCAGACTCGAACCAGAAACCCTTCCTCTCCGGGGAGTGCGCTGACCTATTACGCCGCGTCAACATTGTAAGTTAACGACAAATAGTTCTGTGATATTTGAATACAAGTTTAATGTATTAATATGAAAGATATGCAGAAAAAATCAATTAATTGTTCTGAAAAACTGCAACTTTACAATAATAACGATGATCTATAATAGTATGTAAGTTGTATTAATGTTTCCAAAATTTTATAAAACTGAATTTAGTCATTTAATTCTGGCCTTTCCTATCAGATTTTACTCAAAGAGTTTGAGATTTTTCATAAATATAAAGTAGATTGCATTCAAATAATGGAATAACAGGTATATCAATTTGAATGTGCAACAGATAAGTTCAAAAATGTGTTGTTAACTTACTATATTGATGTGGTCCCCACTTCCGAAACGCACTTTCCCGGTCAGGAAGGGTTCCTGGTTCGAGTCCGAGTGACAACAAAAATGTAATTTTTTTCAATTGAATTTTTCTGCATATCTTTCTAATTGATACATTTAATTTGTATTAAAATATCACAGAACTAAATTCTGAAAAATTGCATCCTCACAATAATAATGTGTTCTCTTTAATAACACTAATTTATATTGTCTAATAACGTTATAACACTGCATAGTAATCTGAATATAAATAAAACGTTTACACCTTACTAAAATTATTACCATCATTCAATGAACAATAGGGGTCTGTTGAGTTCTTATCTTAATTTTAAATATGGTCGGACGACGTGAAATACATATTTGAGTAGGTATAATAATTCTAATAAAAGACTGGATCGTTATACTTACTTTAAGCAGAATTTAATTTCAAACGAGAAATTACAATATTATATATAAGGTGTAAATATTTGTATTTGGAATACTTAAATTTATTAAATTCCATTTTGAACACTTCACTCCAGATAAGTATACAAAATATTTAAACGAATTACTTAATTATTCGTAATACACTAATAATTCAACTGATGTACCCAATTAAATTATACACGAAGTGTGATAATTTAATTCTCGTAATTACCGCGAATTGCTGTATTTGTATTTTAACATATTTGAACTAATACGTGCGTAAATTTCAAGATAAATATGCCCGATTCTTTTGTTAACCATTGGGAAGAAGATCACTTCGGCGTAAAAAACATTGATATGTAGACCTAACTGTGAGAGACTTTCTGCTCAAAAAGCGATTTGTCAATTAGATCATCCTATCAATTCACCTGATTTAGCTCTCTACGATTTCTGGCTATTTTCTAAATTAAAATCTGCACTGAAAGAATGAAAATTTTCTAATATAACAGGATGTGAGACAGGTGTTCAACAGTATTCCGAAAAATGAGTTTCAGGCCTGCTTTCAGGAATCGGAACGCCGTCTAAGTCAGTTTATAGATGCATAACGGAAGATATTTTGAAGACGATAGCAGCCACCAGTGCACACGTATATTTTTTAAGATGCATTACAAGAATCACATTTTCATAACTCTTATATTAATTTTAAAATAACATTCATAACCAACATACCTGAAATAACTTTAACATAACTGAAATAACCACTTAAGGAATTTAAATACATCTACCGATCTTGAAAAATATCATTCTCTTATCATTTGTTAGAAAATAATCATGATTTTGATAAAAAATTGGGATTGTCTATTTTGCAATGAAACGGTGTTGGTCATATTAAATAATTTGAAATCTTTGAAGATAAATAAAGCGTGTAAAACTAATAAAAAACATATAAACAACTAACTAAATGTAACCACAACTCTCATTCTATTTTTTTTTTCCTAAAAATTATTCTAGTAATTATGTATCATCAAGTAAAAATTTAAGTTAGGTACTAAATGTATTTTTTACATAATTATTGTTTTTTTTATAATATGATTCTGTTAAGGAAACGATAACATATATTTTTGATTAGTAAATGATATCCTGAAGAATAAAATGTTATTTTTCGAAACCGGTAGATGTATTTTAATTCATTAAGTGGTTAATAAAAAAAAGTTATCAATTAAAAATAATGGATTTCAACCATTAAGTTGATTTTGTTAATCTTAAAAATAATAAAACTTTACTTATCAATCTGTCTACCAATCAAGTTTTATTCTTTTGTGCAGTATAAAACTAAATCCAAACAAACAATTCTGTTTTTGGTTTCTTGGATTGTATAGGGATTTACTTTTAAAATGAGCAATGTTTGTATTCTTGGTACACGTAGGTAAAAATACGGTAGTGTTATGTGTTACCAGGGTGTGTGAAAATAGGTCTCAGTGGTCCAAACCAGACTAAAGTATTGAGTGTATTGGGAATATTCTTAGAAATGGACTGGTGATTCATTCAGTTAGTTATTTATAATATTATTTTTGATTGTACATACATAAACATCTTCGTAAATTATTTCTGATGATATAAAACCTTATTTATTTACGTTTTATGTTTTACATGAGGCTCTATTAGAACGTTAAAATAAGACATTATAAATAATGCGTTTGAAATAGCGATATAATATTACGAAACATTTAATAGGACGCTCGCGGGTGGACTGCAATTTATAAGAATATTGTTATGGGTAATTAGTATAAAACAAATATCAGATATCTCATAGGGATAAAGCTATTTTTTATTATATTTAATGGAAAATATATGGAAGTATAGGGTAATTACAAGGCTGTCGTCGATTAGCTTAAGTGATCACTTTATATATATATAACGTTCAGCAATTCTCACCCCTTAATCTCCACATTTATCAAAATGTTGAAAGTTGCATATATGTTAGTATGTGAACTCGCTTCGAGTACCACTATACCATCGACATCTATGGACCAAATTTGATAATTCTTTTTTTTCTTTTTTTTTAAACAGCATATATGTCATCACTATGAGAATCTAATTTTTTTAAATTATTTTAAAGCAATATTCTTTATCTGTAAAATGTTTTTTAACATATACTAGAATGCGCCAGAAAAATAAATATTTTTTAATTTTTTATAATTTTTTTTATTTTGACCAGTATATTATATTAGCAATGTTAAAACAAATATTTAAATATTCCATATATTTTCCATTAAATGTAATAAAAAAATAGCTTTGTCTCCATGAGATATCTGATATTTGTTTAATAATAGTGTCTTTGTAGGTAAAAATCCAATAGTTGTGTGTTCTTGGACATATTCAAATATTGCTAAGACAATAAGCATGTCTATAAACAGAAACAAGGAAGAAATTGTGACATTTTAATTCACATCCAGCATAAGTAGTCATTAGCTGGGGGACTGGACGAATGACGAAGCGGGGATTCCATGGTTGGGGGGAAAGACTGGGAGCGCCAGACGGCGATTCGCCGGAGAATTGGAGGAAGATTATCGCAACAAGGATCGTTAGACACGGTGAATTCCGGAGGTATCTGAGCCCCGATTCACCCGCGTCAAGGAAAAATCACCTGGTGGTATCCGTGAGGGGATTCCCGGCTGCCAGTCGTGTGAACGAGTTGAGGCCTTCCAACTTTGGCTCATAAAAGATGGCGTGCCTTTGATGTCAATCAAAAGCTCGATGAAATTTTGGCCCAGGCACGTGTCGGATTGAAGATGGCCGCCACCACAACCCATTTGGATGAGTAAAGTATCTGTAAAATCGCAAACCCTGCAGTGAAGTGGCAAACGTTATTCGAAAATATTCTGGTTAACACAGAATGATATTACACACGCACACCCACAGACTGAGCCTAGCGGTGGCGGTGCCCTGGCGTTCGATCCGCCAAAGCCAGATCACAACATAACAATATATACGAAAAATCATTATATGTAGGAGTAGTATGATATAGTATTTCAAGTGTTCTTTAACTCTTATTTTTAAAATTATGATGTGTTTTTCCCGGGTGAAAAACATTAACGGACCCCAGCGACATTTATTTACTTTATTATATGTCATTAATTTACACATAATATCTCTTACTATAGGTTCCTCCATAAATTATAATAAATGAAATAATAATGAGTAGTAAAATAAAATTATAAAGTTTAATTATACAATCGTCGTCAACTTGGCATAAAATTAGGGACTAGCCTGGGATATTGCTAAGTTAGTTATATGAACATGAAAAATACACAATTTTCACACCAAGCTAATTGAACAATGTTATTTTATATCATAAAAAAAAAAATATTGTAAATATCTAAAATTTCTTGATCACAAACAAATTTGCGATCCATTAATGATTTTATCTGAACACTATATATTTTAAAGGTCCAGAACAAGTGATTTTTGTAAGAAATGCAAGAAATAAAAATTTCACTACATTATTTAAATTACTCTACATCTAAAGAACATAATCAAAAATCATTCTAAAATAAAATGTATTTTTTAAATGTCATTTTATATTTGTATATTTTTCGGATGTATTTTCTAAAATATTCATTATAACTAGCATAAAATCATAACAGGTTCCGAGAAAATCTCCAAAACCTAGAAAATAACTCATATTTATTTAATGAGATATTAAAATATTTATACTATCACAAATAATTACATATTTTTAATAAATCATGATAATATACTTATATTTTGACACCGATTTGGATATTTCAAGACGATTTTAACGTGTTATGTCAATAAAGTATATTTTTACGTATGACCATCAACATTTAACCACTTATTTTGGCATGGAACTTACTTTTGAAGTACATTTAAAAATATTTGACACAAAATATTCCGTATAGAATTTTTTACAAAATTATATAGGACTGGAGGATTACACAAAACGTGAAATTCGATACAAGGTAATTTATAGGTTTTTTTTGTTAAGAATTGGATTATCTAGTTGCGCGGTGGTATTCCATTCATTCCATTGACCACATGCACTTGAAGACAAATAAAATATGTGAACTCAACTTAAATAAACAGTCATCCCTAAATGTTCATGTGGAAATGAGAACATTCAAGTGTATATGTGCAAATCTATTTATGACATAGTAAAGAATATTAAGAAGAAATAAGGAAATAATGTGAAGCTGATATTAGTAGAATAATAAAAGATCACTGAAGTGGTTTGGGCATGTTGAACGGATGAATGAGGAGAAAATGGTAAGAAAGATATATGACGCAAGTATATGCAAGCACCAGAAATAGAGAACGTCCGTGGAAGACTTGGCACGACCAGGTAAAACAGATACTGGAGAATGGTTATATTAGAAGCCCCAAGAATCGGATGGTATATGAATGGTGGCGCTCTCTAAACGGCGTGATGGTAAGTTATTTAGCTCGATAGATTTTTTGACATGCATGATTTTAGCGTTAAAATCATTTCAAAACGAAAAAAATGAGAGGGTTAAAATCAAATACCACCCTTGTACTTTTTCAATTAACACTACACCACTGCACGTGACATATAAAATGCATTTTATGAAAAATTGAGTAGTTTTACCGCTAAAATATTTCACGACAGTGATTTAAAATTAACCCAGTTTTTATAACAAAGCTGGTCGCACTTTAACATACCCTTTTTATGCACTATGGTATTCAAAATATTTATGCGTTTGAAAAGCTTCCCCGTGTGTGTTCCCAAAAGTGTTAAGGGTGCTTTTACATCGGCCGGAAATCGGCCTCTCCACACGCATGCGCCGGCAGGTTTATTTCATCGTGATATTCCACCACTGCAATCAGTTGGCTCAAGACTCTGCTGGCGGAGGGTTGCGCGCTGCGACAGTATCGTCGAGGCTCTGTAGTTACGTTTAACGCCGTTAGTATGTACTGCCTAATTAAGTATTGATGGTGCATCTGGTGATTGATGTTCACTCGCGGCTTACCCGGATATCCGGTATTTTAAATTATTTGTTTCCTGTAGCAAACTTATGAGGGCAGTTCATATGCTATTTATTTATTTTGTATCTTAATTACTTTAAAAAACGTAATGAATCTTACACTTTTTTTTAAATAACCTCAAATTTTTAAATTCTGCAAATATATATATATATATTTAAATTACCATCCTAGTAGCATTTCATCTTCATTCAGCGAATATAATATTTTATTTTCATTTCTATATTTTTTTACACTATTAGAAAAAGTCATTAATTAAATTACATCATTATTTTGAACTAGTGGTTAAAAACTGTAAAAGAGTACGGGAAAATGTTTTTCTTTTCTATAAATAAAGTATACTGTAATGATATTCAATTATACTATATTTTACAATTATTATTATATCAATTATAAATGAAATAATTCATTTGTACGAGTAATATAAAAAATAAATACAACCATAACACTTACAGAAAATCAAAAATTATCGCTTTTGAATATATTATTACGTTTTTCATTTCTAAATATTCCGTTTATTTTCTCCAAACGCCTCTTAATAATTTGTTTTGCGGCATTCCATTTCCCAGAAAGCCTTTGTCATCGTGAATATTAATTTTTAAAGCTTTTCATTTGAATCCATTCCATGTACTTTATTTTATTGAAATTACGTGTGAAATGAACAGCCTTTTAAGATATAAAATATTAAATTAACTCCGAAATTGAAGAGATTTTATATTTTTATGAAATAATAATAATTCATAAAACAGTATATACTTTTATTATTTTGTTTCACTCCATTTTTATCGTATCAATTATGTAAAGCTTAATATTCGTTTTGCTTTAATATAATCTAAGACAATTTTACTGACTTAATTTTATATTTTTGTTGACCTCTTCTTCAGTATGTTATTAATTTAAAAACCTAAAATAAACACAATTGACGAGTCACTTTTCAAAAACTCTTGCGTCAGAAATTTGGTTTCTGAAATATTTATTTTTAATTTGATCTATATAATATTGGTTTCTTCACTATTTTAATTAAAACGAAAGTAAGAATTATATTTATTCATTAAATTACATGATTGTACATTTTTTTAAAAAGGTCGATTAGAACTAAAAATATTAGATATTGTATAGAATATCACATTTTGCTAGATGTAAAAATATATATTTATTTTATCTTTTTAACAAGATCTTAATAAGTTGACCCACAAAACTTATTTCTGAATACTTATCTGCAGGTACATAATATTAATATGCATTATTTTAATTAATTATATAAATAAAAACTATTAACCTACTCGGTTTATAACTAAACTAAACTACAATCTTATT
Organism: Eubasilissa splendida; assembly: GCA_031772225.1. Classification (NCBI taxonomy): domain Eukaryota; kingdom Metazoa; phylum Arthropoda; class Insecta; order Trichoptera; family Phryganeidae; genus Eubasilissa; species Eubasilissa splendida. The sequence goes on along the minus strand of CM062857.1, from coordinate 23,784,655 downwards.
AACTGCACTATTACATAAAAACAAAAACAATTTTTTTAAATTAATTAATTTAGTATAAATACCAAAAAAGACAATATTCCTTTTCATATTTGTAGTGTTGCTGTTGGCGTACCGCTGACGAGGATTTTGTATATCCGCTATTTCCAAGCCAACAATTTTATAAAACTGCGAACGTTAGTATAAAATGAGTATCAAAAGTTTGCAAAGTGCAACCAAATGTAAAGTGATAACCCCTCTCAAACATTCGGCCATCCGGTATGAGTGAACTCAAAGGGTTGATGAACACAGACACGCGCACACACATGACTGTATAGAGGGGCCTACACTGGTGTTGAGGCGATATGGGGGTGTCCCACTGCGCATTTTTCCTCTCGGCTCTAATATTCCTGGTTACTGCAGACGGTAAGAATAATTTAACTTGTTCAGTAGTTTTACAATTGATTTATAAAAATGTTTTTGAGAAATAATAGTTTTAAAAAATAGCACAGACTCACTTTATTTTGCTGTTTGAAGCTAGCTGTGCTACGCTTGACAATTTGTTGCTGAATTTAATGAGATTAAATTTTGTTGAAATTAAATTACTATTTAAATGTAATTCATTGAAGTAAACTATTATTAAGGAGAACACATTATTATTGTGAAGTTGTAATTATTCAGAACATAGGTCTGTGATATTTTAAATATGAATTAAATGTATTAATTAGAAAGATATACATATAAAATCAATTTTAACGAATAATATTGTTGTTGCTACCGGGATTCGAACCTGAATCTCTTCCAATCCGGGAAACGTACAATATCCAATTATGCTATACCAGCACAGTTTGGAAGAGATTCAGGTTCGAATCCCGGTAGCAACAACAATATTATTCGATAAAATTGATTTTATATGTATATCTTTCTAATTAAAACATTTATTTGTATTTGAAGAAAAGTAATTGTTTAAAGTAGTACATAACTGCCTATTGCAAATCATTTTTATTTGAATTAATTAATTTCATTTTGATTAATATTTTACTTCCATTACTAACATTAAAGAATATATTTGTCCCTCTCGTGGACAGTACATAAAACAGGAAAATATTGCTACGAAAAGATTAAAACCCTCATTGTTTTACATTTATTCATATATTTATTTATTTTAACATAGGGTGAGTATAATGTCTGACATGTATATAATGTAAATCACGCATATGTTACATTCTAACTAATGTTCGGTGGTAAATTTTGTTGTCACATATAAAATCGTAGAATCAAATCTAATATTACGCAAAGCTTTTGCTAGTATTATGAAATAAGAAAAAATAATCTGTCGTTATATTTAATTTACAAAATTGTAAAATGGCCAAAAAGCCAGAATGAAACAAAAATTTTGCAGTATGGTATACATAATATCCGAAACATGTAACAGTTTTTTTTTTTGAGCTATGATTTTTAATTAAGCTTTATTACCGTATGTACTGCAACTGTCATCTGTATGTAATGTATTTCATATGTACAAGATACTAAGAAATAATATTATGTATAAAGGTAGTCACAAAACATGATAGTTCTATTGTGGATATGTTTATTACTGCGGACAACAGGTTGGATAATAATAGTAACGTGCTGTTCAGCTGTATTATGTATACATCACAAAACCTTAACCATACCATTTCAAGTACCATATAAAATCCTTTTAAATACAGTGAGTAAGCAAAATCGCCAAACTTCTTGTCAAACCAGTGGCGTGCACTAAACATGGACTTAGGTTATGCTGTCAATAACGATACTGTAAAACCACAATGGGCTTTATTGTCTTCATCTGAACTGGAGGCGCTTTGTTAGGGAAAAAATATTATATTTTGGAAGCACTTCGTGGTAAAAAGTTGGTATATCTGTGGATATTTTAGTTCTAGAAATAATTACAGTTATTAATCTACGAAAAGTCATTAAGTGAAGGTGAAGTAAAATAATATAATAATATACAGGGTGTCTTGAAGGTCAACGTCATACCTTGGAGGGCTGACTCATGACTGGCTAGAATATCAAAACATGACTTCAGTAAAAAATCAGTTTTTCTAATAACAACTGCAAAATTTCATTTTATAAAATTCTATTATTTGTTACGTAATCCTGAATAATCCTGTTAATAATCACAGTCCAAAATAAAACTAATAGTGCTATACCTTTGAAAAAATAAACATTTTTGTCCAATTCATGAATAAATTATTTTTTTTAGACAATTTTAACTCTTCATACTATAAAAAAATGTACCACGCTAACGTAACAAGTTATTTTTAAAAGTTTCTGATTTGTGTTGTTTTTAAAATGGTTTTACATTTGCTATGTTTTACTTTACAAAAAATGTATTGCTGTTGTACTGCAAAAAGAAGCTCATTGTTAAATTATTTCAATAATTAATCTGATTGACTTGCAGTGAAGCCATTAGACATGAGTAACGGTGAAATAAATAGTGACCCCGTTTGAAATGAGCTATATTGAGATAGATAGTGACGCCGTTCGACTTGAATTAAAGTAAGATAGATAGTGACGCCGTTCGACTTGAATTAAAGTAAGATAGATAGTGACGCCGTTCGACTTGAATTAAAGTAAGATAGATAGTGACGCCGTTTTACATAAACCCTCCAAGGGATGACGTTGTATTTCGAGATGCCCTGTACAAAATTATACTAAGTTTATAATATAATGTAATACTTCATTCAAAACTGCTTCAAATACAGATTTACTTTATGTCGTTGAATAAATTTTAAACACATCAGTTCAAGTGAAGACGTGTTTTAAGTAGTGATAAGCTCAAAATCACGAACCGTGAGTCAATCACTGATATCTTTGAGTCACACTCACTATCAGCTATTGAATATCTGGGAATATCATGATTTTTTTATTGATATTTGGTTGTGAACCGTGATTTGATGAATATGCATGTGAAATGAAAATATTCATGAAGGAACGACGTAATAAATCGTGATAATCGTGATGCCATCTAGTAGATTCAGTCAAAGCATTTTACGCATTTGACCCGAAATGCTGAAAAATAAACTCACATTCTTTAAAGGGTTTTAATTTTTTTTGTGATGATATTAAATTAGATATGTATTAATTATATATATTAGAATATGTTTTTTACGCAAATGAAGTTTGCATAATATAAGTAAATACGGTCAAAATTATGTTTCTTTATTTCTTGTATTGTGATATCATGCGGGGCATGCGTGATGAAACTGTGATCACAGTCACAGTTTTCAATAACTGATATTGAATAACAATCACAATCACACCAGTGAGTCAAGAGTAGTATTTTTTCTCATCGCTAGTTTTAAGTATTTCTTTTAGTTGGTGGACGTTTAAGTGAGACAAAACACATGCATAGTTTTTTTGTTAATTTCAAATTCAGACCATTCTAGATGGTTCTTATTAGCAGATTAAGATACAAAATTTGTAATTTAGATGAATTTTGCAGAAATTATAGTTAAGGACCCTTTTTGTTATATTGAATGTACGCCCCTGGAAGAAACAAAAAAAAACGATCGATTGTTCTCCTGTGAAATTTACGATATACTTGATAATTAGATTATTAAGGAGAACACATTCTTATTGTAAAGTTGTAATTATTCAGAACAGACGGTCTGTGATATTTTAAATACTAATTAAATATATTAATTCGAAAGATATAAAGATATACATGTAAAATCAATTTCATCGAAAAATATTGTTGTTGCGCTACCGGAATTTGAATTTGGATCTCTTTCCAAACCGGGGAAGGTGCATTATCCAATTACGCTACAGCGACAGTACTTTTGACGACAATATTTGTATTTGAGATTCCGTAAAAACAAAGTTGATGACTTTCAAATAATGGAACGATAGATGTATTAATTTGAAAAAGTGTAACATATAGGTTCGAAAATTTATCGTCAAAAGTACTGTCGCTGTGGCATAGTTGGATAATGCACCTTCGCCGATTTGGAAAGAGATTCAGGTTCTAACCCCGGTAACGCAACAACAATATTTTTCGATAAAATTGATTTTATAAGTATGTCTTTTAACACATTTAATTTGTATATGATAATTAGATTTTTAAATATTTGAGGCTTACCGTAGATTTAGGTTCTCAGCCTTGCATTTGCGCGACGCACAGCCAATCACTATTAAGATATTGGGATGACAAAATATTTTTTTTTACTGAGGCCAAACATGAATTGTGTTATATGTGATGATATTTAAATTAAAAAAAACGATATTTTTTTATAATATATCTAATATAAGATTTCTATATTAAACGTCTAAATAAATGTAGCCATATCAGATATCTTTTTTCATAATAATTCTCTTTTTCTTTATTACGATGATTTCACTGGACATCATACAAGATATACTTATGCATTATACATAATATATTTTACCCACTTGACTGGTTCATGAATTTTCACGACAATGGCGGCCAACTTTGCCTCCCGCAGCACCTAGCAACGGCAATCGGCGGTAGCCATTGTTTGACCGGAATCAAAGTGAAATTTCAACTTTGAAGACATTTTTTTATACATACCACAACAAAACATAGATATAATAATTTTTAAAAATATTCATTACGTTTTTTGGACGAGTATTTGTAATAAAGTGGTTTATAGTGAAATCTCAATCGATCGTTCCTTAAGTAATCGTTTTCCCGCATGTACCGTTTATTACTTCCAGTTCCGAATTAATTTCATACAAAACACCCAAAAATAGATCGCATGGATCGTTCGTCTATGCATCATTTAACCGCATTAATCGTTTAAATTAGCTGCTTGGTTTCGATTAACAGCACTCGTAAACAATGAGCGGAACATTCTAGAGAAAGAGAGTGCTGCAACTGACTGCCACTTGACATTATACAAAACAAATTTTAATTAATTATTTTTGTTTCTGTGCAGCTTTCTAATTTTATATTTATTTAAACACATTCATTTACATGTGAAATTTTAGAATATGTATAAAATATTCAAGTATGAAAAATGTTATCTATATTCCCGCAATCATAGTTTATTTCAATAGGTCCCTTCAAAAAACAGGTTTCACTGTATTAATATTTAACCTTTCCCTAGCCACACTGTAACATAAGTCTTTCGAGCAAGTTAAATCGTATTTCTATAAATATGCACAATGTAAAACTTATATTTTAATAAAAAATCTTTTGCTCTTAGAAATGATTAGTGTAAAATCACTTATGTAAAGCGAATCTAATAAAAATAATATTTTTTTAATTCAACGCTATATAAAATTGATGCGTTCCATGCTATCTGTGTTAAAAATACCACTTTTACATACTTGTATACCTAAATAAAGAAAAATAAAGATGAAAATCAAGTTAAATGGGTCTTTTTACGAATGCGTTACAAGAATAACGTATGAGAATAAAATGAACGTATCAAATTTATATTTATAGTTACTATGACGTTAACTATTTTAAAGTCATTTAAGCTTATAAAAGCATTTTGTTCCCATTTAAAGTGCTTTAAAAACTCAAATTTCTTACGGTACCACGAGTTGACAGCATGGTTGCGTAGAGTATTTTTAGCATGGTATAGTAAAGGTTAACTAGATATATAATTTTCGCCACAAATCACACATTAATTATGACCTGCGAATATAAGCCATATGCACGAATAGATTAATTACATAATCGTCTGGCATTTTGTCTCTTGGAAGGATATTAAAAAATAATATTTGCTGGACGTTCCATTTGTAAAATTAATTAATATATCTAAACAGATTACCTATGTACTTGTAGTGTATTTAATAAGAATATAATTTTATATCAGTTATATATACAAAAAATTCTGTGTAAATTCTAAAATATATTTATTTTATTGACGGGCTAGTTCACCACGTAGTCATTAATAAATATTACTGTTCGATGTACTTAAATTTAGTATTCCGGATCACAGGCTAGACCATTGATGGCGAACCTATGACCTACGGAGGCTTTCTAAATGATCCATGTGTTGATTTGTATAATCTTGTTTTTTATATCATAAAAGAGAGAATAGACAATCAAAATTATTAAAATAATAAAATACGTATATCTAATATCGAATTTATAAAAATATATTTCCAAGTGGACATTGATTAGCTGATTTTCAATGACGTACATGGTCGTAAAACATTGTGTTTCGTCCTTTTGTCGCGAAGTTTGTATGACTCATGACAGTTAGACCAGACAACAACGTTCGAATTTATTACTACGTACATATTACATATGTATGTTAAAAAAACAAATAATTGAAGTGAGCAATTAATTAATTGCCATCAAATTAAATACTATGGGGGGGGGGGGGTAACACGTCACAAAGTTAAGTTAGATGTTTTTAAATTTTGACACGCCGACCCCAAAAGGTTCGCCATCACTGGGGCTAGACGATCGTAGATCGATCGGTGGGCTGAAATGTTGTGATGGCTGGAGTGTGTCATCAAGGATGCTGGTGTAAAATAGTGAAAGATAGTGATTATTCTCGAAGGTGGTCAAGACCCATACAGGATTATAATTAGGGCATCTAAATACCCAGTCAAATTCATTATCCGGTTCTCGGATATTATTTATGAAAGAACCTGATACCCGGTTCGGTTCCGGTTCTGGGCAATTTTTTTCCACTTTTATAATTATACTAATCCAAAGTTTAAATTCGTATTATAAATGTATAATTAATACTATAAAAAATAATTAAATACTAATTAAATGTATTAATTAGAAAGATATACATATAAAATCAATTTTTTTTTAGGTATTTGATTTTCCGTATAAAATATTGTTGTTGCTACCAGGATTTGAACCTAGATCTCTTCCAATCCGATTATGCAATACCAACACAGTGTTTTGACGACAAATTTTCGAACCTATATGTTACACGGAATCTCAAATTTAAGTTGTATCAATCATTTAATTATTATTAAAAAATATATCACAGACCTATGTTTTGAAAAATTACAACTTCACAATAAAAATGTGTTCTCCTTAATAATATACTAAAATATTTGATTTGACTATTGCATTCAAAATAATATTTAATAAAATAAATAAAAATTGATAGATTTATATCATTGTTAATATTTTATTCAATTGATATAGTCATATACACTCGTATCGTTTAAACAAAAAGGCGATAATAATAGACAAAACACAAAAACAAATTTATTTTATCTTGTTACATACATTATATATTTATATTCTATTACACAACATATATTGCATTACAGTTCACACATTATAGATGTCAAAGTCTTCCTTTATAAGCCTTTGCCATTCAGCACTCGATATTCTTGTCTAGATATAGTAAATATCTCATTTTAATGAACGGTGTGCATTTGTGGTGTTTCTCACAATAGAATTGCGAGTTGTAGGTCGGGTTTGTAATGTCTACTGAGGGTGGACTTACGAATTGAAACGGTTAAAAACAATATTTACGCCGAAAGAAAAGTAGAAATTCTCGCATTGTTACAGGTTATGTTTCAGTTGCTTTTATGATAACATTTTTTATACTTTCGCATCTGAACGCCACGAGAAGAAAAATATATATTAGTGTGACGAAAGATGATTTAAAAGGTTCTAGTATAATATGTTAAAAAACATTTTACAGATAAGAATGTTGAAAATCAGATTGTCAAAGTGATGACATATATGATGTTTAAAAATAAATGATCAAATTTTGTCCATAGATAGTGATTGTGTAGTGGTACTCGAATCGAGTCCACATACTAACATATATACAACTTTCAAAAATTTGATAAATATGGAGATTGAGGGATGAGAATTAGTGAACGTTATATATTAAGTGAGCACTTGAGCCAGCCGAAGACAGATCGTTAAGCCCTGTAATTACCCCATACTTCCATATATTTTCCATTAAATATTTTTAATAAATATCTTTGTCTCTATGAGATATCTGATATTTGTTTAAAAAAACATGTTTCATTTGGGAAAATACATATTTGAAAAAAATTAAATGAACCATATACCAGTCGAAAAATATCCAATTGTCGGTTATTTTTAAAACGCGCGTGTACCCGGTTCACCGGTTCCGGTTCTACCCGATACGGAAGCCTTAATTGTAATATACGTCGATTTTAAGCATTTCAATACGTTTCATAAATCTGATGTATGAAATAATTGCGGGACAGCTAATGATCTAGCAAGGTCTAAAATGTCAGAGTATTAAGCCTTATAAACTTTTTGAAGGTAAGAGCCAAGATAACCCCTTTCTACATATGCCTCTACTGCCTTCATCTTCCCCTGCTGAGAATGTGTCCTTAGTTTGATGGTTTGTTTATTAGTTTTCTTGACATATTCACGACATCACGTTACCTTTTTATTGATAATGTGGTCAACCTAGGAGATCTGTTGTATACGTCATTACATCCACATTATTTCTGGAATCGGATCGCTCTTACGGCGCAGTGTTGACACTGCGGCGCGCATCACGTGACTTGAGTTAAGTCATGTGATGTTTTTATGATATTTGTTTACTTACTGAGTTTTCGCACCTCGGGTCTCGTGCATTTTCAATTTTTATCATTTTTTTTTTCCTTTATATACTTGTATAACGGTTTTTTAGACTTAGGGCAAAGGGGGCCTTTCATTTATCCAGTTTAAAAAATTCTACTTATTTTAATGGGTTCAAGACGAAACTAACAATTAATTTACTTATAATATATAAATATGAAGAACGTTATTTTCTTCATAGATCTTGTCAGAGAAGTTTTGATAAAACGGGATAAAAATACAATTGTTGAGATAATTGCATTGTTTGAATTAAAGAATCGAAAATTAAATAATATATTGAAGTACCTGATTTTTAATCCAGTACAAGATAAGATTTTCTGAAGAGGAAACCATTTATAACAAAATACGCAACTGCTAACTTTATTCCAATTATTTTAGTTTCGTGGTATAAACTATTTATTCTATTTTTTCTTTTTTAAAAGATGATGTTCAATATTTACGGAATATTAAACTGCGTACATAAAATGTTTCCTATGTTCGAGAAAACGTAATTTTTATGTTAACTAAAACCGTATAAGTAACGGAAGAATTGAAAATTTACAAATAAAGCTGCGCATGTGTTTTTTCGCAAAATCTATCACAGACTTGTACTATCTAAACGTAAGTCTCACACCGCGCGGTGGTCTGAAAATACGTCTTTGCTTTAACAGACGTGTTGCAAAACGCCACAAGTGTGTTTGTGAAGCGAACTTAACTGTATGCATTCTAATACACTTTAAATGTAGTAGTATTTTATATTATAAAATATTTTAGCTCCTTTAGTTAATAATTTGAAGAACTTCCCAAAAATAACAGTAATAATACACACACACACACAGGTATACTTACACAAAAACAGGCATGCAACTGCAATCTGTGGTACCTCTTGGGGTTCTATTCCTTGCTTAGTGTCTCGTTGTCTTTTAAGAGAATTATTGTAGAAATAAACTCGGCCTTCCTTACGACAATTATCGGTTTAGTGCAACTCGTTAGTACAGAGATTAACACAAGGTATACACTTAACAAAGAGTATTTATTTTTTATTTATTTACACCTTATCCCGAATCGTTTTAACAGTTGTTTACTCTCATTTCGATTCTTCATTTATACATATTTATTTTATTTTATTACATTCAGTCATTATTAACATTATCATCATAATACCATCATAGGTTGGCTCCGGTATCATCGTACCAGAACCATACCTGTACAATTTGACGTGAGACTCGTTGTTCCGTACAAGAAACAAGAAAACGAGAGTGGTTTGCCGATCTCAGCTTCTCTCAACTGGCGATGATGATGATGATAATGAGGTGGAAAGAAATGAAACACAAAAGATGTTCAATATAAGCACACTACGGCGGCAGAATAGGGAATTCCTGCCGCAGCAGAATACTCCTGTTTGTATTCAAATTCATTACAATACATACAGTCATTTTGCAAGTACATACGTATGCCGCTTGAGACGTTCTTCTAAGACGTCTTTGTTTTCCTAAATCTGTCCCACGGGTTTTTCGGCTCCGCGCCGATGACTACACCTTGAATTTATTTTTTATTTATTTATTTATTTATTAATCTGTTATAAATACAATGATACAATACAATGCAGAGAAGAGGATTACATATTAATAATTATTTTTTACAATAACTAGCTTATAATAAAATAAAATGCAATATATTTATTACAACGATATAAAAATATTATGAATTTCGGGATACATGTTCATCTTTTAAGTATTTTTTGATAGCATTGATTATTTATTTGTTATCATTAATATTATAATAGTATTGTAGCTGAATTTTTCATTCAAAAGGTATCATACTTACAAAACGTTACACGTTACACGTGTCTTATCGTATTAATTAATACGGCGCCTGCTCGGCGAGAAATTCCTGTGCGATACACTCGTTATCACATTCAATTCAAAAGGCAGCCATAAAGAAGCTATATAAATCATACATCCCCAAAAGGGGAGGACAGACGTTACATTTACGTGTTGCAGTCGCAGAACTCGGACACTGTCCGGCAGAAATTCACCCTGTCCAGGTTGCAAGAGGTGCGAGGGAGAGCCAGTAAAATGCTCCGTTAGGACTCTCTAGCCACTGCTCTTCCCGGTATTGCCCATCTCAGCAACCCCCAGCGTGAGACCCACACCCTAATAAACACCCGGAAATGTCCGAGATTACTTTCATTTCTTAATAGGTCATCGTTCCGGGGGATCCGATGACCCGATGATCCGATAACAAATAGTAATTACAAGTGGAAGTCGCGTTGACTATGAGAGTTAATGAGAGAGTTTTCACGCCATAGATATTAGCAGCATAACCTAAGTTTATGTCTAGTGCACACCGCTGAGTATAAACATCCTAATTATATTATGGTTTTAATAAAATCTAATCTAGTGCATAAATTCTGATGTAAATTAATGAAAAATATTTATTTCCATAAAAAATGTTATCATATTAATTAGTTGAACATATTTTATAAACAATAAGGTTTCTATACGCTCTGGTAAGTGAAAAAGTTCAGTAATTTGTTTTACGTCGATGGTCTGGATTGAAATCCGCCATATAAGCGAGGTATGTCTGTAGTTCTACAAAAAATCAAGTGTACTTTTTTAACAGAAGTTAAATCCATGAAAAGGAATCTTGGTTGCAGAGCACCGTACCAAATCAAATGGCAACCTTCGGAATTGTCTAATGCGACAGCTCGAGCAGCTCTCCGAAGCGCTGGAAGCACACGAGCAGATCACCGCAAAAACGATCTTGACAAAATCCATACTGACGCTGTCTGTTCTTTGGAAGTACCCTCGGGGAGGGTGCAACTTGTTGTAACAATTTATTTGCATCCAATGCATTTAAAATGAAAAATTTTGCTGAAGAGAAGTTGTTGGAATAATTGGAGCGTACCAAATAAGTGAAATATAATCGAATTTTATTTTTTAGGTTTATATCTTTATATATTATACTGTATTATTTATATATTATTTTAATAACAAATTGTAATGCTTATTTTAAATTTTATTGAAAATAAAACCCGGTAAACATTGTTACAAGTTTAATTTCACGTCTCATTCGTTCTTCAACATACTTATATATTTAAGTCCACCCGGGAACATTCTATAAAATGTTTCGAAATTTTCTAATTCTATTTCAAACGCGCTATTATTTTTAACGTTCGGGGGGAGTCTCGGATAAATCAATTCTACGTTAAAAGATAAACAATTCGCGGATTTAGTCGCCGCTACGCGGCCACTGGTGAACACTGAGCGGTCAGGGTCTCAATAAATAAATAAATTATTTCAATGATAAAGCTTTCCCCAAAACAAATCATTTGTAAATAAAATGACGAAGTAATTAAAATTATTCTACCTTTGTAAGTTAGCTATCAAAACGAACAAAAATGACATGTAATAATTGCGGATAGATAATTTCTATGATAAGTAAGATTTCTCTCTTACCATGGACAGCATAGATAATAAAATATGACAGATATCAATATACTTGAATATGTGCACTTCATTTCAAATTGAATATATATATATATATATTTACGTACTGTTATTGAATATATAAAAGAAAAGAAAAATAAGTAATCTAATTAAGAGATGTTAAAAACACGTTTGTGCTGGCCGTTTAACCAAGCACTATACAGCCATAATGATACTACGCCCAATACATCCAAAAAGTCATAGAAACAGATGGGGAAGCGCAATATATAATAAGGATTCAAATTCAATTCACTCAACAGCACAAAAAAAATAGTTTTTACTTTTAATAAATAATTGGTTCAACTTTAACTATCACTCTTTTACACCCTGTACATTATTTGGTCGGTTCACCCTGTTCTAGATATAACATATATGCAACACTGCACTACGCGTTTATAGCCATTTTATACTGCGTCATATAAAGTGTACAGAACTTTATTGATTGTGACAATCCGTATCATAAAACATGACGCAGATTTTCACGAGTAATCAACACATTATTAGCACAACACCACTATACGTATATATTTAAAAAAACATTTAACAACTTAACCGAAAACATTAGGAAAATTAATGATAATAACTAAAAAAAATAAAAGCTATCAAAAAACACTTTATTGGTATTAATTTACTATATTTTATTTTATTATAAGCTAGCTATTTTAAATAATAATTATTAATATGTAATCCTCTTATCTGCACAAGTATATACTTTTTAGAAAGTGTAAAACAAAAAATAATAATGTCGTATTGTATCATTGTACTTATAACAGATTAATATTTTTGTTTTTTAAGAAACTCACCGTCATTTTTACTTTCTTCGGACGTTACACACCTTAAACTACTTGTTTACGCGCCCTGTTACTTCAATTGGCATCGCTGGGTTTCCTGGTTTAAAATAATGTACATGTGTGGGTGTGTGTGTGTGAGTATTGCCGCCCTTTTTCGGAAAGCTAAGAAGACGATAACCGACAGGCGTCATTCTTATTACATCACGTGCTTCGACCAGTCCAGCGGTCCAAATAAACCACCAGTACGCACCTCGGTCGGTCGAAATCTAAAGAAGACAATCCAGCTAAAAGAACAACAACATCGAATCAGAAAGACAGCAAAATTAAAGATGTTAGTGCGGTTCATATATCATATGTACGCTTATTGTTAATCGTAAATCTGGGATCCAGCAATCGAAATCATTTACATAAACACTATTTATTAACACAGTTGCCATTATTATTAAGGCAGTTGTCATAACAAGGCACCAATTTGTGTATACCTTCGTCATAGAACGACACCGCCTGCGATGAAAACCATGTATGTACTCCGTCTTTGAGTTCATCATTGTCATAAAAACGCTTGCCACCAAGGAACCGCTTCAGATGAAGAAAAATATGGAAACAACTTGGCGCCAAATCAGGACAAAATAGGACACACTTGGCGATGAATTTGCTGGTTTTATATTTCGTACATTCAAAAAACGAATCGCGGACCGTATCTCACGGTAGGCGGGCTGATCTACTGTCTTGAACATTTCAACCACTCACTACAAGATGGCCCCACTATGTGAATGTCTCTAACGTTGCATATGATAAGTCAACACATGTAGGAAACCATTGCGCATGCGCAACATCGCAACTGTAGCGCTACACCGAGTATATCCGACCACGGTACTTACTTACATGCTCATGAAACCCATGCGATTTTGTACTTGTACGATAATTTTAATATATTTTTCATCTTGTCGTGCCCTTGGAACAACAAAGTATCTTCTAACATTTACATCAAACTGATATGAGGAGCGGTAAAGTTAATTTGGTCCATCGCCCATGGGGTTACAAAAATGTTGATAAATTATTAAGAGTAATAGAATATAACAGTTAATTCTAATTTATTTAATATATAACTATGTTTTCTTGATAGCTCTTAACCTTCGGGTACCGGCAGATCTAAAATAGGATCGAGAGCCGGAGCGGGGTACAAAGTGACTCCATTCAAATTTACGTTTTAATAAAGTATAATGTTTTGAGCATGTTTCCATCATATTTTTAATTAATTTTTTTATGGAATGCAAACAAGATACTACTAAATTTGTAGATATTTTATAAGAAACCGTAGTATTTTGAAGTATCGTCACTCATAAGCGTCCGGCCGATGCAAGCTACGTAAGCAGAATGACGTAACTGGATGTGCGGGATCGTGAATATACCGCACACGTACAGCCGTGAGCCTTGAGAATTACCTTTTAAAATGGTCCCGATTGTCTATGGAAAAACATAATTTTCTCTACTTTTTACTGCCTCAAGCGCATGTTGAACGGAACGGGAACTACTAGGAAATTAGACATTATTTAAACAATGTTTTAACGGGACAATTATTGTCAAAATTCTTATATATATATATATGTGTGTGTGTGTGTATATTGTGAGTTGTGGGGCCCGGGGTTCCACACCTTCCACCGGCTAGTTTGGTGGCAAGCAAGAGATGTGGATGCCAAACCATTCAAAACAAACCTTTCAGAATTTCTCACTTTTCCAACGATTCCCCAAATCTGCATTCGTCCCTAGAAGCATAAGAAAAATAATTAGAAGTAACAAAATGATAAAGGTGATTTTTCACATTGTTATTATTAATATGTATAGATATATCAGATTCCTAACTGTCAAACAAAAACAAATTAACAAATAATATATTTCATATCAAAGAACATTAAAAATGATGTAACTTTGAAAACTACAATTATTTATTCTCAGCACTAAATAATAGCAATAAAAAATTAAATGTTAATTTTACGTGACTATTTGCCGTATTAACGAACTGGAATAGAACAAACTAATTGAAAAAGTCATTTATGTTAAATATCTAAAAGTTTTACAGGATTGTTAAAGTTCAAAGAATATTTCGATAAAATTCTTATATTAATTTTTATTTAAATAAGGATTCACAGCATAATGTTTTATATATATATTTTCGATTCATATTGCTAACTTGTGTCTTGTATATTGACTGTTGACACGTTTTTATACTTCGATAGGTAGGCCTGGTATAAATTTTGAAAATGTGCATTTTATTTGTGAGGATTTAAAAACAGCAAACAAAAGCGAAACTGCTTTTAAAAATAGATATACCCGAATCAATACATGGCTGAAAGGCCTTAATATGATTACCAAAAAAATATACTTCAATTATATTGTATTTATATTTTCGTAGAAAACAATCACTTTGTGGTTTGACATATTTTGCTAAATAATATAACAATCACTCTGTATGTAACCATGAAATATATTATACATCAACCGGTATCGCTTAACTCAAGCTTCATCAGGATGAATTTAAAACTGATCATAAATACAAAAAAAAGTAGACTTAAATCAATTTAATATTCATCAACACTGTATTTTCGCCTCCCTTAATGTTCCGTCTATCTGTATATGTATTCTGTCTCTCTTTCGCAAATAATTTTAATTTATATCTCCTTTGATGTTCTATTTAACTATATATGTATTATGTCTTCTCTTTCACGTGTAATTTTGTATTATATCTCCAACTTTTTGTATTTATGATCAGTTTTAAATACGTCCTGATGTAGCTTGAGATAAGCGAAACCTATTGACGTATAATAAATTTCGTGGTCTCATACAAAGTGATTGTTATTTTATTGAATATATTGTATTTATTTTCAATTCGCTAAATAATATCGACAGAATTTACAGGAAACAATGAAGCGAATCAACATGAGCATGAGAATGGAATGAGACAGACATTCAGGAATATGTAATGCGATGAAATTTTTCAATGAAATTCAAATGTATGATTAGATTTAGATTCGTAATTAAACTAAGCAAATGGGAGTGCAAGACAATTTATAGTAAAAATGAAAATATTAATATTGTTTATACATATATTCTTGTCAGTTCTGAGATTTCAGCAGCCACTTGATCCTAATATCGTCGCCCAGCTTCCGTTCCGCGTAAACTGGCCATATTTTATCTAAAAATAATGAGGTCAATTTAATAAATGTATAATGGCGCAAGTCTGAGCGCCGCCAGTCCCGAAATGTATACACACATCCGTATATTCATAAACACTTGTATAATTACACGACGCATGAAATATTCATCAAAATATACAAACTTGTTTGGAACTAATCAAAAGCGAACTGGCGCTGCGACACAAAGCAAACAGTTATATTTCGGGCCATATATTTCGGTTAATGTGAAACACGCCGAGCTTTCGAGAACTCCGAAGTCGCATTCAGCCTGTGCAAAGCTAACTAAGAATTCTACCAAATACGTACGATGTATTTAATGCTGTTATGTACTTACACACACATATATATATATATGGCTTCGAAGCATCATTGTGGCTAGGCAAACAGCGCCGTTGACAAAAAAAATCTCGATCTTTTTATTAACTTTAAAAAAAATTACTTACTAATCAATAAAATAAACACATATTTGGTTACATCATACTGCACTTAGCTTATTGCGTCATCTTCAATAATAGATCGACGATTCTGTATTTTTCCAATTAGACAGGCGCATATCTGATACTAGCGATCTACCACCTAAGATCTTTCACAAAGTAAATTTGTAAACAAAATGACAGGATACCAAAGAGCATGACCAAGTGGAAGCAACCTAGAAACAGATCAAGGAAGAGGAGAGCTGATTGTATGAATGAGAACTGGAGCAGGATGAGAACGGGAGAAAATGGCCAGGAATAGGAGTCAGTGAAGAACAGTCGTGGAGGGGGGCAAATTTTGTTCTAGAATGTAGTGCCGTGGAAAAAGAGAACTGAAATGGCTTGATCATGTGAATTTATAGGTGAAAAAGAGATAGAAAATATTGTATTAGATAATCCAAATATTAAAAACTTCACCAACCGAAGAGCATGCAAGAAAACATATATGAAAGTGAATGAGACAGAAGAGTATGGCTTTGTATCCTCTCAGTCTACTCATTTAGTGAAACGACGCGATGGTAAGTTAAATGAGTAAGAACGAATTTATTCATAATCTGGTATTACTCGTTATAATCCCCGTTAACCTTTACCATACCGTGATATAAAACAACCGAACGCAGCCATGCTGTCAACTCGCGTTACCGTAAATAACAGTTTTAAAAAAATGTTTTTATTAGCTTAAATGGCTTTAATGGCACGAATTTACTCTAAATATTTAGCATTCAATTTTGAAAAAATGATTAATTACATAATTTAGAGCATTCATTAAGTCGTATACAATGTGTCCTTTCATCTTATCCATCTTCTTTTAATTAGTGAAAAAGAGACAATTATATTTGTATGTTTGTTGTTCTTTTCACTGTGAAAATGGTGTGTGATCTCTGTCTTTCATATCACAAATTATATTTTTACCAACGTATTAATTTTACAACGGATTGAATGGAAAAAATAATTCCCGTTGTACGATTCCCTTTTCATAATTGGTTTTTCACTAGTCATCCCTAAGCGCTAATATTTTCATTAGGACTATCTAAAATATGAATTTTATGTTGCATGTATTTACTGAAATATTACAGGTTTAATTATGATGGTAGACCTGCGTTACTGCATGGTTCGGGAAGGGTTAAAAAAAGTCCCATCTTAAAGCAATGCACTTGGTCCATAATTTTTCTCCATTCCAAATCATTCTCCGTAAGACTATGTAGAGCACGCATCGTAATCCATTTCACCTCCGCTCACGACCTCCAATAATTATCATTCATGTCTTTCTTGATTTCGGGGAATGTAAAAAAGATTGCCGGATCAGCAAATATGGCGGATATTCCAGTTGACAGTGATTCGATTTTTGATAAAAGTCTTTCACAATAATGACTATATGTGCTAGACCATTGCCCTGATGCAATATTCAGCTTCCGTTCGCAAACAATTTAGTTTGGACGCCTCGCTCGCGCTCGTAACCGTTTCATCTCTCCCAAATAGAATGCTGCATTAACGGTTTATCCTTCGGAAGCAAATTTTCGATGCACTATTAATTCCCTTTCTATCGAAAAAAAACGATTTATACAGTAGTGTATTTCATTCATCTCCTTTCAATCAAAATCACAATCAATCCTATCAAAACTCAAGCAACATTCCCTCTCAGCTGTGTACGATTTGCCAACATTGTGCATACAAAAAAATACATCGCACACAATTTTTTATAACAAGATACTAACAAAATATAATGATTGATTGCGTTAAAATCTAAATTACAAAATATGATGGCTTTTGAACTATCACCAGATTACCTTTGCTTACTGTCTAATTACTTGGGTTCCAATTACTTGTAATATAAAACTCAGTATGTTCGGGCAAGTTTATTACAAGTACTACTAAAAATTATTCATTTCAGCGATAGACTAGTTATTCTGAAGAATCTGTGATGGAAGAGAGCCGTTATAATGTTCGTCCCCCACCACTCATCTACTCACTTTCCTGACACACACACACACACACATACATGTACAAAGTGACAGTTCTCACAGTACTACACACACGTTGAGTTATAGTTTCAAAAGATGCAATCCATCGCAGGTATAAATGATAACTAAGCTAAATAAGTTTGGTGCCGATCTATTCGGGTTATCATTATCAGCCATTCTGTTTCCACTGCTGAATGAAAGCCTCCTTAAATTTATTTATTTATTCAATTTAATGATATCGTCAGTCCAGCGAGACTTATGGCGACCTGTTGATTTTTTTATTCTTCTTAGGTACCACTGGATGCGTCCAACGATTGTCGCAAGGTAGTCCTTTTCTTTATTTCTCGAATACCACATACAGAAATAGCAATCACGTATTTGAGTCTACTTACTTACTTACTAACTTACCATCACGCCATTTCCCCGCGGGGATAGGCAGAGAGGATAGAGCCCCACACTCTTCTGTCCTGACGCACAATTCTCGCCTCATCCACATTCATACATCTTCTCGTACAAGCTCGCCGATTGTTGAGGCTTCTGACAGAACCATCCTCCATTATCTGGTTTACCTGGTCGTGCCAAGTCTTCAACGGACGTTCTCTATTTCTGGTGTCATCAACACTTGCGTCATATATCATTCTTACCATTCTCTCCTCATTCATCCGTTCCATATGACCAAACCACCTAAGTGATCATTTCTTAATCTTACTCAGCTTTACATTCTTTCCTTATTTCTTCATTCTTTACTCTGTCATAAATTGATTTGCTACATATACGCCTAAGTGATCTCATTTCCACTTTGAGTCTATTATATTGAAAAAAATATAATCCTTGGAAAGTAGACGAACTCTCAAGTTAATGTTTCATAAAAAAAAAAATCGGAATCGAAAAAACTGTCTGGGTGAACGCTGCGCCGACGCGCGACCAACGGCGGGTCTCTAAAAGAAGACTCAAAATAATGTCAGAAAGTCCATGTGAAAATTGCATTTTTACCCAACCAAACCATAAATAAAGCGCGGAACTTCCGTGACGCGATGCACGCGTCACGGAAAATAATGAGAATAGTAAAATGAAGAACAAGTGAAGAAGATGAAATTGTTAATATCACCAGAATTTTTTGTAACATAAAAAGGGCTTAATCTCATAGAGAAAAGCATAAAAACAAGTGTGACAAAAGAATGTTACATGTAAACTTAATCAAGCCGAAAATTTACTTATTCTTCTTTCTTCTTGCTTTATCACAGCCATTTGGGTTCAGCAGTTCGAAGTTCGGACACTTCTCTGTCTCTCCCGGTTGTAATAATCAGCGGTCGTAGACATGTCCTCTTTTAGTCTATGGTCCAAATCCAAATATACTACCCTACTTAAATAATTTATCTTCTAAAAATATGAATTCTAATTTTATAACGGTAAAAACAAAATCCTATTAAAATTAAATTAATTCCGAGTATTTTAAAGTACCTTAGTAAAATTATGAAAAGTTGATGATAAATTTTTAGGGCATCTTAGCAACCCTTTATTGATTTTTTTATCTTAATATGCTGAAGGTTAAATATTTTTTTATTGCTAACTGAAAATAAATTTTTATTACTAATGGAAAATTACATAATTTTTTATTACTTATTAAAAATTGGAATATTTTCTATTACTAATTATATGTTGGATCAATATTTCGTTTTTTCTAATAAAATGTTCTTCAAATATTTTTCTCTTCAAATAAAAGGTAAAAAAATCGTAACGTCATTCATTTAATTGTTTTTAATAATGCCAGTTTTTATAATATATGTTGTTTAGTATAATATATATTTTTTAAAGATACTGTTTTAACCCTTATGATTAAGTTAATATTATAAATAACCATTCCTTTTAAAACAAAAATAAATTTTTCAATCAATACAGGTTAATTAACAATACATTTTTTACTTGGAATATTTTGGTAAAATAAAAAACAAAATACCACTCCACAAACCATATTAATATTTTATAATAAAAGATATTCGACCGCTTTGAAATAATCATCCCTCCCCGCCAATGCAAACGGGAAAAGATCTCAGCGCTTTGTTCGGGGTAATATTATTTATTTATTTCTTGCACATTTATTTACAGACAATCGCTTGTAAGCGACAACAGAAGCGTAGAATAGTCTATTAAATATTTTGTTAGTGTTATTTATTTTATCTATCATATGCAACCTTTATTGATCAACTGTGTACAGCTGTGAGCATGCAACACCCAAACATTGAAATAAATTCATGAAAACTCAAAATTAATACATATTCAATATAAATTTTTCAGGATTTTTACTGAATGGTTTATTTGTCTTGTTTTCTTTTGCTTTTATATTTTTTAAATTTTATTTACAATCTATATATTCTTTAAACTTTTTCTAAATTAATTATAAATCGTTAGCCTCATCAAGGGCAAAATTTACCTTAGCCGAAATTAAAAATACTCCCATTTCGACTCCTACGTAATACAATATACATATACCATCCACATACCATCTAGATTGATCCGGCAATCCGCACTCTTCTACATTCCTAGATGTAAAACATCTTACACACAAAATTCTTTCATTCACCTGTCATGCAGTTACCATAATGAGAAATTTACAGAAATTGACTTTTTCAACAATTTTGGCCAATCATTCTACCTTGCTCTCCCTTTTCATAAATAGTATCACATGTTAAATATTTATTAAGATAGTTATATTAAGTTTACACTCTCAAAATCTCTTAATAAAATAAAATAAAATATTTAAAATATTACCATCACTTAAAAAAGGTTATTTATGAAATTATTAATCAATCCTTGCCGAGAAAATTAACCGTAAATGTAAAAAAAAAACATTTTTACAAATTTATACATATTTTCATCGATTTTTGTGGATTCACGGTCAAATGCCTGATTTATCTGATCATGCTAAGTCCTTGGAGAGCCTTAATTTACGATGTTCTAAAAATTCACGTCATAAATCTATCGGGCCATTATTTCTTTACTAATTCGTTCTTCGTGTCAAAAACACCTAAGCGATCTTTCTAAAATCTTATTCAGATTTTTGTAAAAAAAATATTTTACCTACCTTTTTTCCAATTTTATAAATAAATTTTTCTCAATAAAAGATAGTATTTATTATTTTTTTAATGATTCAATATTTTCATTTAGCAATCGCTAAAAATTATCTTGCTTTCGCTAAATGTTTGAACATTGTATTTAATATTTGCATTGTGCTAATTTTTACATTCGCTAAATTTGTAATTGCAATTTGCGTTTAATATCTACCTGCTAAATTTTTACTTGCTCCTTGCTTTTATCAATTAAAATATTTTTTATTGAGATTTTAAAATTTATTTATTGACAACATTTTTCAAATATTCTGTCTGTATGTCAAATTTGCATACCAAAAAATGTTTGCTCATCCGTTTACCATTTATTTTTAGATCTTGAAATTCTTCAATTTTTTAATTTATCCATGCAAACTTGATAAAAATTTTCTAACAGCTTTGAGTTAGAAAAAAAGAATCTCTGGCGCTGGATTCAGACGTGAGAAAGATCGATGGTTATAATTTTGAGAGAACCATTTTATAATTTGAATTTCAACGAAGTTGAATTTTTCAATATAACATAATATGTTTATTCAGCTAGTATCTAGTAAAATTTATCACAAATAAGTATATAACATAATAATATGGTTCCGGTATATGACATGCTCTACCATCTTGTTATTACTCTAATAGATTGTAGTGTCAAATTATCATATACGAGGTACGATCAAAAAGAAACGACTAATTTTCGAATTTCTCTGGCAATATTAACTAACGATTAAGTTTCCATTTTTTTCTTAAGTTGGTGACTATATGAGGGACGTACATGTCAAGTTTCGATCCTATTTAATGTATAGTTTCTGTTTGACAGCCGATTGACTAACACCACTTTTGTAACGTTCTGCAAATTTTTGTTTTTAATAATTACGGGTCAAAGAATTTGTATTAAATTTTGCGTTAAAAATAAAATTAAGTGAAACGAAATGGTGAAAATGTTACAGATGGCCTTCAGCAAAGAATCTATTACGGAAAAAAAAATGTATTAGTGATACAAACGTTGTATAGAGGGCCGTGAAGACGTGGAAGATGATGCTAGATCTAGACGACCAAACACATCAATCAACGATAAAAACCTTGTAAAAGTCAAGGAAATCGTTCATTTAAATCGACGAATTACTATTAGAGAGCTTGCAGAAGAAACTAATATCTCGTTCGGGTCATGCGAAATAATTTTAACCGATGCTTTGGGCATGAGATGTCCGCCAGCAAATGTTAATTTTTGTCCATAACTGTGACCACCGTATTCACCTGCTTTAACTCACTGTGACTTCTTTCTCTTTCTGAAGATCAAAAGAACATTGAAAGGACAACATTTTGACACCAAAGATGAGAAAAAATATAAATCTCAGGAGCAGCTGAACACCATCTCAAAAGCCAAATTCGTGGGGTGTTTTGAACAATGCGATAGG
The DNA here is from genome assembly GCA_031772225.1 of Eubasilissa splendida. Classification (NCBI taxonomy): domain Eukaryota; kingdom Metazoa; phylum Arthropoda; class Insecta; order Trichoptera; family Phryganeidae; genus Eubasilissa; species Eubasilissa splendida. The sequence continues at coordinate 23,761,714 of CM062857.1, read as the reverse complement.
AACTACTTTGTAGGACACAAAATCGAAGTTGATGAATAAATAAATATATATTTATTAAACCAAAATTGTCCTTTCTTATAAGTATGTAATGCTGATTTTTTTACTTTACATACTGTATTATTTAAACGTTATTTTAATATCAAATTGTAACACTAATATTGAATTTTATTTAGTAACACCTTTGTGACAAGCCTAATTTTACGTTTCATTCGTTTTTCTACGTTCTTATATATTAGAGTCCGTCCGCGAACCGCATATAAAATGTTCCGAAAATTTCTAACTCTAGTTTTTACATTATATTCTCCAATAAAATAAACTCTATGGCAAAAGAGAAACTAATACATATTAATTAATTAATTTAACAATTCATAAGAGTAAAAAGTGGAATTATATTATTATATGACAATTTCGCACGGTGCATACACAGGTGACTGATGTTTAGCTAAGACGTTAGAGAGTTCACTTAACTTTCAAAGTAATGTTGATCTATAAATAAGTATAAATTTGTTCTATACTGTCAACCTGATTTTTATTTTTGAATTTTTTTTTATTTATACATTCTGATTATCTAATTTAAATACAAAAATAAATTTATTAAAAAACAAATAGTTACCTCTGTTGCACTTTTCGTAAGAAGCTCGTATTATCTTATTGTTTCTTTATTCATCTCAATACTGACATATAATGACATCAATCAGTAGTGACTTTTTGAAATCAAACAATTTTGGAAGCTCCGAGTATCGATCCAGCAACTTCTCGTGTGCTAAGCGAGCGCTCTACTAACTTTACTACGACCCCCTTAGACTGTAGTGTCAAATTTTCATGTACGTATATATATATTTTATTAGTAACTATATAATACTATGTAAAAATCTGTTTGGACTATGCCCGTCTCACTAGAGAAATTCTGTGTCGAGACGGGCATAATATATTAGTGATTTTTGTATTAGAAATGAATGCCTCAATTTATATTTTGATATAATTTATTATCAAATTTGAAGACTAATCTTGAAATTTATTTGAAAAATTGGTACACCTGGTGAACTTGGTAACAAGCTTAATTTTTAAGGAGCTTTTCAATAAAGAGCTTATGATATTAACCTTCATAATTTTAAAGTCTCATTATTATACAATGCAATGTTTAATATGCGATTGGGAGATTTTTATTAATTTTATATTTATTAGGAGAACACATTCAGAACAAAGGATGTGTTCTTCTAATAATATATAAGTTGTATCAATGTGTCCAAAAAGTTTAATAAAAATGAATCGTTAGTTCTGGCATCTGCTATCGGTTTACTCAAGGGTATTTGAGATTCCGTAAAAATAAAGTAGATGGCTTTCAAATAATGGAATAATATATATAAATTTGAAAAAATGTAACGTATCTATTAGTTTCGGTTACAGACTAGTACCACAACATATAATAAGAAAATGATTTTTTATTCCCTTTTAGTTTATTTTAACTTTTTTTCTTCTTTGTCTTTCATTTGTCAAATCAATCAGGGTTGGCTCTTTTAGTTCATCCCATGTTGTACTCTCGTTCATCTTCTACTTCAATTCTCATAGTGTGACTGACCACCTTGGTTCTTTCTCTCGCGTACTCATTTTATCATCTGAGTATCTTCATTTCATATTACCTATATATTATTTTAAATGCATAACAATATGTAACTGGATTGCGTTAAAAAATTGCCACCGTTGTATTTCTATACTAAAATTTTCAAACGTATTTTTACAATTATGTAGGCAATTGTCTTTCAGAAATTTCAAAAAAAAATATTATTTGGAAAGTACAAGACTGTGGAAATTTTCTATTCCACATAAACTGGCACACCAGTTTACGATAACCAAACTTGTTGTTATAAATACTTGATAAACTTATGATTCTCATCTAACTGTCTGATAACATTCTATGAAAATCGACTAATTTATAAATACTAATTAAATGTATACTTAAAAAGATATACATATAAAATCAATTATATCTAAAAATATCGTTGTTGCGCTATAATGTCGCTGTAGCATAGTTGGATATTGTACCTTCCCCGGTTTGGAAAGACATCCAGTTTCGAATCCTCGTAGCGCAACAACAATATTTTTCGATAAATTGATTTTTTATGTGTATCTTTCTAATTAATACATTTAATTGGTATTTAATATTTTATTTATTTTACAGGTTTTTTTATTTTATATTATATTCAGAAAAAAAATATTTTCATCGTGTACTTATTGTTTTTTTACTACGTATAATTAATTATATTTTTTAATTTAACACGAAGTTTATTTATACATACGTTTATTTTCCCATCTCACTCGTATCAATGATTAGTATGTTCGTCTGTTACGTGGAAATCCAGTTGATCTTCATTGATTATTCATGTCATATGTGACATATAGTGACCTCAATCAGATAAGATTTGACTCGTGATGCACCGCCGCAAGTCCCGGCTCTGGGTCGCCATCACAACTGAATCCAGGGTCTCCCCAGCTATATGCAACATCTTCCACGTCTTCTTCGGCCCATGGTAATCTCATTTTCTAGGCTGTGACAGTCACACCCATAATGTGGCCAAAGAATAGGAAGACTCTTTTATTAACTGTTGTAGATAAGACTTGCTGTGGTTAGAATTGTTGCAAGTTGAGAAATACGGGATGCGTAACGTCCTTCTCAATTTTTAAGACATTTTGAAGGCATCTTCTTTAAGCTGGTCGCTGTTCTCCGGATCGGAAGAGACCCAGGTTTGAATCCCGCTAGCAACAATAATATATTTCGATAAAATTGATTTTATGTGTACATCTTTTTAATTAATATTTATAATTAAATATTTATTCGATAGATAGATTTTTTCTGTATATCTAACTAGTTGATTCTTTTAATATGTGTTCGGGTATTTTTTATGAAAACGCGATTCGCCATAAAGATAATACATTAAAATTACGAAATATTATTTATGTTATGAAAAGAAAACCAAGGAAAATATAAATAAATAATAGTTCACTCACATATATAAATATAAACAAAATATATATACTTCAGTAACGTTCATTATTGTATATGTAGCTATTCTGTAGGCGTTGCCATTCTCTGATCAGAGAACCAGCTTTCCATGAAAGCGCCGCTTGCACCAGCTACAACTCGTAAACGTCTCAGAAACGGAACTGTCTCAGAAACGGAACGAATCCATGTATACGGCTTTCGGTAAACATTGTAGATGCGCTGCAATAACGCGCCAACACGGATAGTATTCTGTTTGAGTTATTGTACTGAATTCAGAGACGGTTGTACGTCACTTGCTTGTATCATATTTCGACCAGAGCTCGAAGGTATACACGCTGGTGAAGGACGATTTAAACAGGATTCTTAGATTAAAATACACAGAACTACAATGAGGACGGACCTACCTCTCATCCAGAACTGATGTAATAATCTCAAGGCTCCTATTTCTATCCAACACTTTCGCCGCCTGGTTGGCATTATTTTAATGCTACTTTGGCGGCTGGTCGATAATGCCTCGCAAGGCGATACCGCACAACTGCCAAAACATAAAGTTGCCCTTATTGTCCCCGGCAGAATTACTTTATTAATAAAAAAAATACACATGAGTATAAAGCATTAATAATCATAATAGATAACAATCATAGAACCAAATAAATAGACATGAACTAACGTAAATTTCTTGTACCAAAATTTTAATTTTGGTGGCACGATCACTTTGGCACCACTCACGCAATAAAACAGCTCTGCGACTTTTTTTTTTAAATATGACTCGATTGGAACGAAAATTTAATCGCTGACAATATAATATGCGTTAATGTAAAAAATACGTCTTGTTTACACAAAGATTTTATTTTCGAAGAGTAAATACTTTTACTGTTGTATAAAGGTGTCATAATCTATAGGATTTATGTTTCGTTGGATATATGTTTGTAGAATGCCCCTCGCCCCACAAATAATGTTCCAAACCCCTCTCCTATATATACACTTCATATCATGTCTATTCATTTACTAGTCTGTACACAGAACTATGTTCTGAAAATACAACTTCACAACAAATATGTGATCTCTATAATATTAAATTAATTTTTCTTTTCTTCCCAGAAAATAATTTTCCATACAGTAATGTAACACGTTTTTTTTTTGCATCCACATTATATATTTTTTTATCAATCCTACACAACAGACATAGTCTTATGAAAAGTAGTGATCATTTTCATTGTGCTCAAGACATCAAGTATAATTTACTAAAAGACACAGCGCTTCCTAAACCTCTCCAGGATGTGTTACAGATCTTTGAAACTTTGAACATGATATGGCGATAAGCACGCTAGAGTACCTACTTACTTACGGAAAATAAAGCCTTTCGAAGAAACAAGGGACAGGAGTAGGGTTTAAAAAAATACTGACGATGAAAATACATTTTCAGTAAAATTATTTCAGTAATTTCATTAAAATGTTTCAAATTAATTCCGCGTGTCCCAGTGGCGTGCATTTATAACATTAAAATAAACTGATGATTTTTTTTAATATTCTTAGTACTATTATTGTATTGGCTCGAGGGTCGGCAGACTTTCTAGTGAGATGAGTCAAATATTAGTAAACAGAATCTCAAATTTTTTATTGAGCAGCAAAGAAAAAAAACAAGGTAAAATCAAGATTTTTATTTAAAACTTAAATCACAACACAGACGTGGGCTACTTAGAAGAATAGAATATATGAGAGTTATAAGCTTCAGCAGTTCAGTCCTTGAATTATAAAACAAGAAATTCTAAACAATTAAATACTAATGAAACACTTATTGAGCTTTGTAAAGTTTACTAGTTAAAACGGTGACCTTGCATCATTTTGGAAAGCTTTTCTATGTCTGTCAAGTAACTAGTTATTTAATTTTAAGCATTATTGTAAATTATAGTCAGATAATTTGATTCTTAACTTATTTTTTATTTGATTCATGGAAGAAAATGTCTATTCCCATAAATAGGTAGAGGCAATGATTATAAGAATTTCAAATTCTAGTTATTTTATTGTGTCATATATTGAAGGCAAACTATTCCACGTATCAAATATAATTATAGATGAATATATGAGTTTTAGGTAAATTAATCTTTCGTTTTATTTCTCAGTAATTATATTTATATTTTATTCATATTAGCTTTGTGAGGTTTATCGCCTCCACAGTCATCATTATCTGTGAGGGTGGACCCGTTGCTTACCCAGGACCATTTATAAGCAAAAGCTCCTATATGGTCTTACTCATTCGCCGCCCGGTTGGTATTTTTTAATGCTGATAAGCAGCTGTGCAACTTTGTCTCGCACATGTGACGAGACAGAGCCGAACAGCTGCCATCTCAAAAACTTTATAACGATTTACATTACAATTGATTACATTCATGAAATAAAATAAACAAATAAATGGAAATGTACGGTATTATCATCATTACTGCCGACGACCCCTGAACGCACCTCACATTTACCGGCGCGTAAAACTAGCGCTCCTAACAGCCACAAAAACACGCCCGGTACCGACGCCCTGCCGTTTTTAGATATTATCTCCAGGAACCTCTCCTCCGTGTAGTCATTTCATTGCTTTTGTATATCTCTAATTTATAATTGTTCTCAACTTGTATCAACCGTAAGTGGTTTCTCATCTTCAACCTGCTCTTGCATTTCACGATCATAATCAAACGAACATGTGAGTGAATGGGTGATTATTAGGGTACTCAGCACTCACACCACAACATATACTTTTGATTTATTTACCAAACCCACACATATATGTACATGCATCTAGATTATCCAACATATCTGCTTCACAATGTAGATGCACTCCATTTCATATTCCCTTATACGATAATTTTACTGAAATAATATTGTTGCTTGCAAGAAAGAAAAACCCGAATCAAAATACAAATTATTTATTCTTCCAGCAACACACAACAATCGGAAAAATAATCCAACTCAGGATCATAATTGAATGCTTAACCTTTTCATCACTGAGCGGCCAGAACTTCGGGGTCCGAAGCGGGGTATAGAAACACCCCATATCATATTCATACAAACGATAATAAAAAGTTCGTTACGAGCGACGCAGACCCAATCGCCTCGACGAACGTCTCTCGTCCGAATGCCGCGTGTCGCGATCTGTAGTATGGGGCTACCCAGTGAAACAAATAATAAGCACAATAACTAAAAGATAAAATACAAGGGATTGGTATCGACATGCGTAGGTGTATGTACCGCGCGAAGATCACTGGACTGAAAGAAATATTTTTAAATATTATACGCTTAGAAATTTGTAAAACAAAAAATGACAAAATTTTCGTCACTATTTCCGTGAATATTATAAAAAATAATAATAAAATCGTTTGCATAATTAGTGAGTTATCGAGTTGAAAGCGATCTTTGAGAAATGTGAATACCCCGCTTCGGGAAGGCAAGGTTAATCCTTTGCGTATTCTCTATATCTTCCTGCATTATTGTCGTCTTAGATTCATGCAGAATCTTCATTTTAGTAGAGCATTAATTCCTGGTAAATTTTCATCAGTTATTTGTTTATAGTATTTTTTGTTATCTCAGTTTCATATCATCTAGTGTTTGAAATTAAAGAATCAAAATACTTTATATGTACAGAGTAAAGATCTTTCTTGTTTTCGTATTTTTTCTTATGTAATGTTTTTTCAATCTTCTGAATATTTTAACTGGCTGTTATATAAAAGTCAGTTATTTCACGTTGAATTCATTCAAGAGAACTGATTACAAAATATTTACAATAGGCCATTATATTATGCACTATCTAAAGACACGTGTTTTTAAACATTCGGGAATTAGTTGCAAGTATGGCTTGCAGATGTTCTTTTTATGCGTCACACAATAAATGTTGTACAGATTCTCGTATAAAATTGTTACCCACATTCGTAACAGTAATCGTATTTCTATTAAACCTAGCAAAAAAAAATAGGGTTACGTATGATCTGTTATTATGTCGCCAGTCACGTACGCAAACAAATAAATATAAATGACAAAATAAATATGCAAGAGTACAGTATAATTAAATACGCTAAGAAACTGAAATGGCTGGTGATCGCTCGGAGGGCTTACAATCGTTGGATGAAGCAGCCATCTGGTGATACCTGAGGTGAACCAACAGGCCAGCAGGCCTCCCTAAAACACAATATTCGGAGACACGTGAGAAATCCTCTATCCAGATTTGAATAAAAAACGATTCATTATTATAATCTTGACGATGACATAATTGAATGTGTCATTTGTTCTCCATTTATAGTCAGTTCCTATGACTTCCAGTTCAAAAGTTATAATCATAACAACATCTTTATCACGTAATAATTTCATTTGTTAAGGAATTTTAACAGTATATAGTTTCATAATACACAAAAATATTTAAGCACATCGGTATTGAATTAAAGTCACAGTTTTCGTTATAAGCATTAACATAAGATTATAGTACGACCAACGTAAATTGGCGAACGGCGGAGAGCGTCACCACTGTGCTCATACTGAACCTTAAGAAGAGAGGAATAGCAGCGCGCGGACGGAGGGAATGTTAGTTCGAAAAGTCACCGTTCGCCAATTTACGTTGGTCGCACTATACTAGGTGAGAGCAATATCAAACAAAAGTGAATTAATTTTACATGTACAGGTTTATATGTAGTAAAATAAGATAAAAACTGAGGACAAAGTTGAAAGTGATGTTGACGTAGAGGGTGAACGAAAAGATGTGTATTGGCTAAAATCGATAATAAAATGGGACAGTCAATATGAGTGTATTATTGCAGTAATTTAAAAAATAGTATTTGATCTGCACATGCTTTTTAATATTCCAGAGCATTTGTGAACAACTTAGTGATAGTATATCTGCTTGACGTACGCGTTTTCTAACTGGTATAAGGATTACTATATATTTGTTGGCATTCGGTCATTGCTGCAGAGTTATATAGACTTTTTAACACCTCAATATATCGATAGTCGATACCGTAATCTCTATGGGGAGTTTAGTTGCTCAGGTTTCTATGAAGTCGAAAGCCTTCTCGTAGTTCACATAGACAGATATTAAGAGTATGGTGTTTTTCCGGATTTTTACAAAAGATATTTTTTTCGTACTTTTTAATCGATCGTTTTCTTTTCGTTTTTTAATCAGGGCGCTTAATTCTACAGGAAAATATATTTTTTGCAAACACTGGAGGAAACATTATATTCTCCATTTTAGCCACAAATTATACTCTCTAATCTATTTATTATAAACATATAATTAACTAAAAAAATCTTACATTTAAATAAACGGTATTTGAATTAAGATGTATTTTTTTATATAAATGTAATAATAATCTATTTTAATCACAGACCACCAAATAAATATACATAAACTTATGCAAATTCCATGTCCCAAAATTTTCATTTTGATGGCACGCTCGTGATCACTTTGGTGTCACACACGCAATCAAAGAGCTCCGCGACATTCTAAAAAAATATTACTAGAGTGAAACGAAAATTTAAACGCTGAAAATATAATATTCATTAATGTAAAAAATACGCCATGTTTACACAAAGATTTAATTAATGCAGTTGCATAAATGTGTCACAATCTATCGGATTTATGTTTCATTGGATAAATGTGTATTGAATGCCTCTCATCTCGCAAATAAACTCTTCTTCTATATAAATACTTCGTATCATGTCTATTAATTTACTAGTCTATGATTTCAGTTCGAAAAAAAGTAACAAAAAAAATATATTATTTCTCAATCTTTAAACATTAATAATATTTAAATATGTCCAAGAACACACAATTACTGGTTTATCACCTACAAAGGCCTACTGTTATTAAACAAATAATAAAATATATAAAAAATTTAAAATTGAATTTTCAAGGGTATTCTAATATAATGTGTAAAAAGCATTTTACAGATAAATAATAAGTCTCTCATTGTGACATCTATGCTGTTTCGTGAAAATGAATATCAAATTTAGTCCATAGATGGTGATAGTGTAGTTGTACTCGAAGTGTTTCCACATTATAACATATATATAACTTTCAAAAATGTGATAGATATGGAGATTGATTAATGGGTGAGAATAGTAAACGTTATATTTATGTAAAGTGATCACTTAAGCCAGCCGAAGACAGGTTGTAAGCCCATACTTCCATATTTTTGCATTAAATATAACAAAAATAGCTTCGTGTCTATGAGATATCTATTATTTGTTTAAACATTAAATCTGGTTAGTAAGCAGCATACTAATAAATGTATAATCCACGCATGTATGTAATATTTATTAAGTGAAATATTCTGCATGTATGAATAATAATTTGTATTTTTTAAATATTTTTACGTAGTTTACAAGCACGTCGTTAAAATATCCGCCACTGCCTTCAAGAAACTCAGAAAGGCAAAAGACAGAAAAAAATAAGCTGCATAAAAGTCATATTCAGCATGAAACTTAGTCTTGAATTCGTGATGTAGAAACTTGGAAAAATTGAGAAAGGAAAATACACGTATTAAGGGATTTTAATATTATTATAAAAAAACTGTGAATTATAATAACAATGTTTTAGGTTATAAATGCATAATAGTGTAATTATATATTGTGTGGGTAGAAAGTGACGTTCTACCCTCCTAACTGATTAGTCAGAGAAGAGCATAAGAATCGCAGGTTCTCAATCTCAGAAATGAATACCAACCTTATATCTGCTAAATTCTGCCTACGTCCTAAACTGGGAAAAAATATTATTGATATATTGGAGTGATAAATAAAATTGTTTTCAATATAAAAAGGAATCTATTGCAAGTTAAACAGATGTATCACTCTGATATAAATTAATAGATATTCAATCAAACTCATCAACACTAAAATATAAGATAAATAGATTCCCGTGATGAATACAACAATACGGAATTAAATTAGAACGATTGAAATCTATCGGGTCGAACGTAAATTCAATGAGCTTCAGTGCAGTCTGGTGACAACAAGATTTAAATTTAACAAAAAGATGGAGCAACCTTAAAATCTCTTCTCATCCATGTAGCATGCCATCGTACTCTACGGATTACATAACGGTAGAGGTCTACATCATTCTTGCGGGCCAGATGTCGTCACCCAAACCTGGTTTCTCTAGTCATTTAAATTAAAGCCTTCCAATGACGTTATGTCCTTATATTCCCAAGCCGACGAAATAAGAAGGGTAGAAAAAATGTCGGTAGAAAAAATATTGGCAAATTCGGTAGCAAGAAGGGAAATATCTTATTTCCTGAAAAGATTGCAAAAATGCAATTAATAATAATAATATTTATATTTTTTTGATTCATAATACAGTACAGTGTGTTATTATATTGTTATAATCAGATATCATTGCAGCAAAGTAAGACATATATTTCGGTACCCTGCCTGCTACACTTGTATTTTACTGTATTACATTAGGTCCAAAAAAATTACAATAAATAGTGCACTAGTGATTGAATAATAATTAAATACTAATTTAATGTATTATTTATAAATATATACATATAAATTCAATATTGTCAAAAAATATTGTTTTTGCGCTACCGGGATTCGTACATGGATCTCTATTTCCAATCCGGGGAAGTACCTACCAATTGTGTTATAACGCCAGTATTTTTCATGACAAATTTTCGAACCTATATGTTACACTTTTTCAATTAATACATATGTTGTTTCATTATTTTTGAAAGCCATCTACATTATTTTTACGGAATCAATTACGGAATTCAAAGGTATTTGTGTCAATCTGTCTTCCGCTATCAATTACGGAATTCAAAAGTATTTGTGATTCCGTAAAAATAATGTAGATGGCTTTCAAAAATAATGGAACAACAGATGTATTAATTTGAAAAAGTGTAACATATAGGTTCGAAAATTTGTCACGAAAAATACTGGCGTTATAACATAATTGGTAGTGTACCTCCCCGGATTGGAAATAGAGATCCAGGTTCGAATCTCGGTAGCGCAAAAACAATATTTTTCGACAAAATTGATTTTATATGTATATATTCAGGCCTATTCTCAAAATTGCAATATTGAAATGAAGGTGATTGTTACACCAACCCTCAAAAATAGACAGTATGTAAATTAACGTCCGTGTTATATTTGAATGAGAGAGAGGGAGAGAGAGTGAGGGAGATAAACGTACCATAATCTGTCAAAACATAAAAATGGTAACAGGTACAATGGTACAACTATACCGCCTTGATATCAAGGCGGTATAGTTGTAAAAATTGCCCATTTGGAATTTCCATCGGGTTGCACAAATCACGCAAACGACGTCTTTCCATTCTCGAGTTTCGACTAAAAATATAAGTTTTTGGTTAAAATAAGTACTAATACAGTATTCAAAGTTCACAGAAAAAGGTTTGTTCATAAATTACCTATTGATTTCCTCATCCGCAGCGTCGTAGTGAAGAATCACGGCCAATCCTGTTGCCATTTTTATGTTTTGACAGATTATGGTACGTTTATCTCCCTCACTCTCTCTCATTCAAATATAACACGGACGTTAATTTACATACTGTCTATTTTTGAGGGTTGGTGTAACAATCGCCTTCATTTCAATATTGCAATTTTGAGAATAGGCCTGATTTATAATTAATACAATAAATTAGTATTTAAAACATCACAGAGTTATGTTCTGAATAATTACAACTTCACAATAAGAATGTGTTCTCCGTAAGAATAATAATTAATGCATTTACCCTTCGGTTGGATCCTTTAATAATGGATCTCCGTGGCGAGCCGGCAGCCGCCGTGGTGCGTGCGTCTACCGCCGTACCTAATGACAGCTGTCATTCCCGCCGCCGCGCCGAGCGAAAATTATGAAATAATTACAACAGATTTTATACCGTAAAGATCGCGGGTATTGCCAACATTAGACTGTTACTTATTATTATAAATACGCTTGGCATTAAAATATATCGACTAGGTGATCTAAATCATGACTCCAATTTTATATTTTTCCAGAAAATTCTGATGCTGAAATCTTTAGTGATACGCTACCAACGGCAATCTGAGGAATATTTCAATTCGAATGCTACGTTTTTTTAATTTATCCAATTGTTTAGAATTGCTCTCGAGTCTGACATTCGGCGCTCGTTCGTCTCTATGGCAGGATTGTTACATTCGTTTCTATTAGTCCACAATCGTTGTTCATGAAGTCGCACCTCTGATTCCTCAGCAGTTTAGAAGCTTTACTGAGCGGTTTGTTGAGTTTAGTCCGCTTCGCGGGCTTGTGGTTCATTTTCATGTATTGATTCGGGTTTGATTAAAAATTGTGTATTCTACTCGAGCATTGCTGTCTCCAATATAATTTAAAAAACAAAAACAAAGAAATGTTTACAATCTGTACGGAATGTTCGGAATTTAATAACGGAATTTGACATTATTAAGCAAGCATTCCATTGTTACGCTGCATTGATTTGGCTCAGAAATATTGACTTATTTTAGCGAGTACGTAGTTGAAATATCAGAAAAATTATTTTTAATTTTTCTCGCAACTAATTTATTTCGTCGCTCAGTCAATGCGAGACTCATCACGTGCAAATAATCTGTCTCCATCGTGTGGTCTTTAAAACTCGCCAACAGTTTGTTTTGTCTCTCAGTGGATTTCAATACTCTTTTACAGGAATCTTTTTTCTTATTGAACAATTCTAAAAAATATGGAATATGTTTAAATGGATATTTTACTCTAAAAATCTCCATGGTACATGACAAAAATATGTTACGAGCTTTAAATAAGGTTGTTGATCTAGAAATTCCTGACAAAATATGATATAAGTTATTTCCCTCTGGATAGCGGGGCCATTTCTGCTATCGGGTAGGTCAAACGTTCTTCATACTCGATCCGCTGATATGAGGAACTCTTGCACAACGGCTTGATGTAGGCTCTTGCCTTCTCAAGTAAATTTCGCTACGTCAATCTGTCCTCCGCTATCTTTTTCGAGAACATGAGCATCCTGAGTAACGCCAACCAACCACTGCAGCTTGGCTCTTCCAACACTTCTTCGACTGTTTTACATAAAACACTTCCCTCGTTGCTTGTTGAGTCCATTCCACCCATCTCAGCGATGATATTTAGCGTCTTATTCCAAAACCTTCTAAAACGACTTTATGCGTTTTTGAGTTTTTGAATGAAAACGTACATTTTAAAAGCAAATGTACAAAAAGATACAATTCTGTAATGTATTTTTTGTCTGTTTATATCGTTATAGCAGCCATACTGGATTTTAGATCACGTGATCATCAAAATGCGTTGCGATTGGCTGATTTCATTTTAGAGGGAATAGCAATTTATACTGTCTGTTTTGAAGAGTATCCCTGATTTGAAACATCCAATATTAATTGATTTAAGTGCATTTTGCGAGAAACAATATGTTACAAAAAATTTACAAAACTGCATGTTTAACTCAAATTATCCAAAATTAATTTTAGGGGGTTATGAAATTAGACGCTGCATATCTTGATAACTTGGACAATGTTGGGTTCACCAAAGTCTGCGTCTAATTCTTACTGTAATATACACGCTATATTCCGGTTTCATTTTTGACACCAAATACCTTTCTTAGAATCTTACATTAAAAAACCAGTGGTGAATTTATTCTGTTCCTTGAAATTTTATAATATCTAGCGCTTTCAAATCCTGTCCATCTTCCTAAATACTATCCGATTCCTTATAATAATAGCATTCAATGGTCCAGGTCCTAGCTATCGCCGATTGCTTTTTTGTTAGTGCATTCTGTGTTGCTCTCCCTGGAATTGTACAAACGGTGTTCTCAAGTTATAACTCTGAAAAATACGTACAAAACATTTATATCTCACATTTGACAGTGCTACCATAGATAAGGAAATAAACTATATAGTGCGACGCGATATGACCATGAGACATGTATGAGATGACATAATGTTTTTCTTTTCTATGGGGAAACACAAAATTAAATAAGGATACCATCAAATTCAATATTTCTATTTCTAAAGGTGATTGTGAATAAAAATGTGGAATTCGGCTAATGATGAACTTTACATTGCCGATGAAGATCCTACGTCACTTGAACAGACGACCACATATAAAGATGGGTAAAGCACCACCCTATTTACGTGTTTCTCTGTATTATGGTACTCCATCTGTTGGGGACGCTTTTTAGGGGATTCACTAAAAAAGCCTCAATTCTTTGTCCCCGGGGCGCTGTCCATTTGTTGTCCTTGTTCGGGCCCTTTGTTCCCGTGTTTTGCACAAATTCATTTATCAACATATTCAAGCTCTAGCGAACATTGTTAAAAGCTCGCCGGCCCTTCGCAGAACAAACCAAACAAAATAAAGCGAACTGGCGTACACACGATTAAAAAAATTAAAAAGCAAATACTGCCTCGCTCTAAGGCTTTTCGAAATAATTTTCGTGAAATTTAATATTTATTTTACTCTACAAAACAATATTTTCGTTTTGAATATTGTTTTACTTTATTTATCGCTAGTTGGAGATATCCAACATTGATAGGGAAACCCGCACTGCGAGAAATAACACAAGTACATAAATATTCATTTATTTATTTATTAGGTAACTAATTTTAAATAAGTTTTATAGTTGCAAATTAGTTAGTGATTAATTATTTGTTATTAAGGAGAACACATTCTTATTATGCAGTTGTAACTATTCATAACATACAGATACAGATATATATAAAAAATCAATTTTATCGAAAAATATTATTGTTGCTATCGGGATTCTCCTTAATAATATATAAGCTGCATCAATGTGTCCAAAATTTTATGAAAATAAATTGTTAATTCTGGCGTCACCGATCGGATTACTCAAAGATATTTGGGATTCCGTAAATACAAAAAATAATGGAACAATAGATTGTATGAATTTGAAGTGTAACATATAGGTTGGAAAATTTGTCGTCAATGTACTGTATGCTGTAGCATAATCGGTTAATGCACGTTCCCCGGATTGGAATAGATAGAATCCCGATATCAGCAACAATTTTTTCCGATACAATTGATTTTATATGTATATCTTTCTAATTAATACATTTAAATTGTATTGATTACTTGTTATAAATTAGTTAATAAAAACTAATAACATCTATGAAATGAGATCTCTTACAACTCATTATATAGGGAATGATAGATGATAGCAGAGACGTAGGAAGAAAGAGATTATCTTGGCTGTGTAGACTCAGCAAGTAGCTCATCATCACCCATGTCGATCCCTCATGACTGAGGATCGTGATTTCCCTGAACATCTGCCCTCTTGATTATGCTCCACCACTTTTCTCAACATCCCGCCGATCTTAGGGCTGTCAGGAGAAAAGTGGTCTGTCCAACGTGTGGAGAATTTTCCTCTTCATCTTTCGACATGGCCCACCGCAACAAGTTTCTCCAAGCTATCCCCTTCCCTTCTCGCAAGATACCCAAAAATTGGAAGGATTCGTCTCACGCAAATGGTTGACAGTCTGTTCTTGATGCTTAGTTCCTGTAGAATGGTAACATTCGCGCGTCTCGCCATCCAAGGTATGCGCAATATGTGTCGCCAGAACCACATCTCAAAGGCTATCAGTCCTTTTTCTCTCCCTTGCCTTTAGGGTCCATGATTCTACACCATTTAAAAATATAGAATGCATCAGAGAAATACCGCTGTCTTTCCTTTTTTGTCGTGTCTAAACACATAACTTCTCGCCATAACTATGAGTCTACACAATCCTATAAAATAATAGTTTTTGGGATTGAAATTAAGATATTATGATTGTGTGAATAGTAGGTGCCCCAATAATTACCCTTCACTCACGTGTTCATGGCTGATGATCGCGGAGTGTATTGTAAATGTGTTTGTGGTCAGAGCAAATTCAGAAAAACGAAAACTACTTACGGTTATCCTTGGATTTATTTGTTGAACACAGATTATATGTTTAAAGACATAATTAAGCTGTACAATGAAGACTCAACACGCGAAGAGTAACAGCCGAGTTTTCTGTAGATGTTATCTAGAAGGCGGCTGTGAGAAGAGTGGAGTTCGCGATACGATCATCCAGATGGCTGCTGGTCGCATGTAATTGTTGCCTGGCGTCGAACCCAGGAGTGTATATGGCTTTTAGGAGCTCTATTTTACGCATAGGTATATGCGATGTGCGTTCAGTGGTCAGCAGTGGTGACAGTGGATGCGATAGTTTGTTAACAACTTTATACAGAGATTTACATGAAAATAGCAAAAATATCATTAAACACATCGTCATTATCAGCCGTTTTCGTATACTGCTGGATGAAGTGTTGAAGACACTTGGGACTGTGTCTCCCACTTTTCTATCCATTGTTATTCGCTGCCACTTGATGGTCTGCGTATCTCGGGTATCACTGGATAATTGCATTGATTTAAAGATCCTCCACCGTTTGAGCAATGTGGCCTGCCCATTGCCATTTTATTTTTTGGCGTATTCTATTATACATCTACTAAAATTATATTATCCACATAAATATTGGCTTTTCGTATGACGCTCAACATGTACCTTTCCATGCCATCTTGCATTTCTCAAAATTTTTGGACCTCTCTTTTGTCTATGTTTCGCAGCCACATATGAGCATTAGAAGTCTGTATTGATTAAATACTTTTTGGTTTAGAAACAGCGGAAGAAAGGGTTTAGACAGATACATATTCAAACATCTAAATGCACTCTTAATAGTTTTATAGTTATCAGACTTCTACTGGTTTGCTATGCTACTTATATAGCACACGATATATCAGTATACTGCTATATGATCACCAAACTTCCATAGTGGACATCCATTAGTGGACATCTATTAGTTTTCATACACATATGTATGCAATAAAATTTATTTTGTTTTTAACTATAGAGTGAATTTTATGTACCAGGCCGATATTATTTTTAAATAACTAAGAAACAAAACATATTTATGATTAATCAATTATATAGTTTATTACAATTATGTATGAAATATGACACGGTACATGTGATAACAGCACAAATGCGTGCTCTTTTAACCATATTTATCATGACGTTCTCGCACACTTCGCGTATTATTTCAGCAATTTCATTTGAAATATTATCTTATAGCATCGGAATTGTGGTTGACTTATTAGCGTAAACCTTTCTATTCAAGTACTTATACAGAAAATAGTCGAGAGCTGTCAAATAAGGTGAGTGTGTGAGGTGGTACCATCTTGTTAAAACTACATGTGTTGCAGGTCCAATCTGCCTAATATAGCCACCAAAAAGTTTTCCAATATGTGACGACAGCGATCGCCATTAATGCTTATAGCATTACCATTATTATTTAGATAAAATGTTTTAATGATTTTAACACGTTGTTGAGACAGTAGATGTTCCATAATAAATTGTAATCTACTCTTCTTTACGATTATCTAATTTTAATTGAAAATTATCTGCCAAACCAACATAGTGACTAAACAAAATCGGCCTGTTACATATGAATCATTCTGTACATGTTAAAAATGTTAAATTACTGTAATGATAAAAGATATAGGAAAATGAATAAAATGATCATTTATTTTTAGAATAAATGATTATTTGTGATATTTTATTTATTTTTATTTCTCGTACTATTTTACTTACACATTTTCTCGTATGATATGTACACTAATCCCTGTACCATTATCCCTTTACAAGCAAATGCCATTTGGGATATTAAGGATGCAAGCGATGTGTGTATACATATATATATATATTATTTTTTAATAACGTATTAACGTGTCGGCTTTTAAAAAACCTAAATCAAAATAAATTGCAAACGTCATACATTGGAAAAATTCCAATCCAATCAAATCTCAGCCAATGCAATAAAATCCAATTTAAACGGGGAAAAAAAATTAATAAATTGCAGTATTTGCGTGTTAGTATATTTCACAAACATTTTATCCATATTACTATAAAGTTATGAAATTGTATTGTGTATTACAAAAGTATGTATATTGGATGAAGTCGGATGGTCAACCGTACGTTATTTTATATCCTCCCCTGCAACAACACTGTATATCGTTTTTTGAATGCCACAGCGTTGTACATCTTCTTGGGCCGACAATGTTTATATCAAACAACCATATCAAATAAATAAAAATACTATTATACACAACTTCTGAGTGATCTTAATTGCAACAACGCTGTATATCGTCCAAGATGGCCGACGCTCTGTCTATCAACATTTGTAAAATCGCAAGAATGTGTTGAAAATTAATATTTTGATTTCTTAAGATTAATTATATGAAGAGAGCATGGTGTACAATGAGCTGTAATCACGTATAATGCGAATTCCTTGTTTCAATATTTTCAATTTGGTATCACCCACGTGATCATTTTGGTACCAATTACGCAATCAAATAGCTCCGCGACTTTATTTAAATATATGACTCGAATGAAACGAAAATTTTAACGCTGACAATATAATATGCATTAATGTAAAAAAATACGTCTTGTTTACACAAAGATTTAATTTTCCAAGAGTAAATACTTTTAATGTTGTAGTAATGTGTCATAAACTATCGGATTTATGTTTTCACAAATGATGTGTTTAAAATGCCCCTCGTTCCGCAACTAATGAATGGACTTGCCGTCTTATTCTGAGTACCGCACTAGCATCGCATATACTTAAAGTGAGCAGTCTATATATACATTGTTACGTTCACGACGTTTGGACTGTTCACATTAAGAATATGCGATACTAAAGCAATTCCTGGAATAAGAGTACTGAAGATGCCTTCTGGAAGCAATGGGCGCCCCGACCCTCTCGTAACATGGCGTAGAAGATGAGAATTCAATATTTGCTGTATCTTGCTCGCTTTTCTTCTACGCTATCCAGAAAAATGACACATCTCTTTTTCATTCTGGATATTCTGTGAATTTCATTTGAAATAAAACCATAAAAAATGTAATACTATATTTGAAATATGAATTAAATATATTAAATATAAAGATATACATATAAAATCAATTTTATCGAAAAATATTGTTGTTGCGCTACCGGGATTCAAACCTGGATCTCTTTTCTAACCGGGGAAGGTGCTTTATCCAACTAAGCTACAGCGACAATATTTTTTAGCGACAATTTTCGACCCTATATGTTACCTTTTTGATATTAATACATTTAATCGTTCCATCATTTGACAGAGCCATCTACCTTATTTTGACAGAATCTCAAGTACCTTTGAGTAAACTGATTGCAGACGCCAGAATCATCAATTAATTAAATATTAAATTTTGGACACATTGATACAACTTTATTATTACAAGTTGTAACTTCACAATAAGAATGTGTTCTCCTAAGTAATACTATATGTTTATTACTTTAAACCAAGTGTGTTGTAGCATGCTTGGTTTAATGTTGCAATATTACACCAACGAGAATGCTATTTACATATGTGAAAATAAAACTCTATTTTTTTAAACTCTACTTGTTTAATTTACTTGATACGTATTTCGCCTTTTAAGGACGCTATCAGTCTAACAACTGTAACGTTAAGTATCAAAGTGTGACATCACCATTTTTAGACAAAATTAATTATAAATGTAGTTTTGTAGAATATAAAACTTCCGTTAAGCCTGTGATATAATAACATTATATATTTTTATGAATTTAAAGCATTTTGAATTGTAAAAAATATGATGATTTCATAGACTTAACAGAAGTTTTATAATCTACAAAACTATATTCATAACTCATTTTGTCTAAAAATGGAGATGTCACACTTTGATACCTTAACGTCACAATTTAACTCACCATATATATTGGAGGACAGCTATACAATTTTTTCGCATGAGATGAAAAGGGACAACAATGGTTACTTAGAATAGTTAGAAGCATTCAAAAATGAATGAATGAAATTAAAAATCAATTAAACTTTAGAAGCAAATTCCGTTCTACAAGATTTAAAGACCAAATATGACCAAGCCACCTAAGTGATCCTTTCATATACTAAGATCATTCACACCGAAGCCTGTACTCAAGAAGACTTTTGTGACCAATGTTCATAAATTGAAGAAAAAGCCTCTATCAAGTACCTAGGAATCATAATAGATAACAAACTCAAATGGATAGAACATATTACTAATCTTACAAACAAAATAAGAAAAACTGCCTACATATTTTTAAGACTCAAAAACATCTTATCACTTACAAATTTGAAAATGATATACTACGCATTTGTACAGTCACATTTTCAATACGGTATTAATTATATGGGGGGGAGCATATAAAACTTCAATATCACAATTAGAAATTACTCAAAATATAATAATAAAAATTATTCTAAAAAAAAGACTATCCATGTATATTTTAAAGTACCAAAAATAATAGACATATTAAAAAAAAATTCAATGATCTAAATTTTCAAAATTAAATATTAGAAGCGAATTACGATCTACAAGAATTAGACCAAATTGATATTCCAAAACTAAAATATACCGCAACCCAAAATCACTATATTTATCAAGGCACCAAATTTTTTAACAACCTTACCATCACAATTAGAACAATTACAGACTACTATCAATTTTTATCTGAAGTAAAAAAAATATATATACACAGTTTAACTGAAACATTAATTATCTCGTACATACTCTTTCCCCATATATATATATTGCGGTGGTCGTGATCAGCGTACCCGAATAAATGAACTCGCATCCTGCTATTTATGGTGATCCACAGTCAATACTGCCATCGGTCAAACGTAAATTAGTGAATTTATTTAGACTTATTATAAACGCTCTTTGCCATTCTTTTAATATTATTCACATGACGTAGTTTAAATTATTATTAAATAGCAATTGCGAAAGAACTCTGTCGCCTGTCTCCACAGATAATATTTCTTACAGAGATTCGACTAGGGTTCAGCGTGAAACGATCTGCGAATCATCATCGTGTGTGTTTCGCTCGTGGATTAGAATAATGCATCTAAAACAAATATACCTTTACTGACTCTCAGAGATCAAAGTCTTTATGGTCCGTATCTACGATGATCTCTCAATGAGATTTTGATCTCAGAGTGTCGCTAAAGTACATCGTGTGTGCCTACTGTATGCGTCATTCTAGTCCGCACATACAACCTACTGACTGATGATTTATAAATCTTTTCACGCTAAACTCCGTGCCATCCTGTATGTCGTCTCAAGTCGAATCTCCGAGAGAAATCTCATCAATTATTGAGAGATCTTTGAAGGTACGGGCCATTACCATTCCCTGTTCAAAATTATGTTCCCTTCTATACACGTATTTTATTTTATTCAATTTGAGATTTTCACTAGTAGAATTTAATGTCGAGAAAAAGTTTCACGGTTAACTCGCGTCTGTTGGTCTCGTTATACCATCGTTATCGGTAAGATGTCGTGAAATGGCATTTTACTACTTTAAAATAATCATGAAACATGTCTTCTCAGGCCGGCAGTTCAACGCTAAGTCAGTTCTACTAATCTTTATTTTGCGTGATTAATCTTCCCCGATAAGACGGGATCTCTGAAGATGGGTAATATAATTTACCCAAAACGTTGGGACAACTATAATTTTTCTCAGAACAAACAGATGAAATAAACTTTTTCTCTGACGTTATTTATTTTACATCGATTTCCAAAAATTTCACAATCGCAACTCAAAAACGACCCGACGTTGGAAGTACGGAGCTTGTCTAATAAATAATATCATTACCTTCCAGCCAATGAAATGTCTTCTCTATCTATTAAACCTTTCATTTGGGTTATTATTGTACTGAGAGGAGACCTCGGTGTTACGGTATTGATTTTACAGATCTCTGTACGAATTATTACCACTTTGTCCCGCAGCTAGAGGGGTATCTATCACGCGGGCTGTTAATGTTACTTCTCTAGAGTTTCGGCAGGCATTCTCCCCAATAATAACATAATCTATCTACATAATTATTATTCTGATTACTTTATTCCCTGGGAAATACAATTTAACTCGAGATCCCGTCCACGAAATAATAATCAATAATATACCATCGTGAAAAGCTCTAGCGACAACCCGCAGTGTGTTCATAAATTCGAGTATATTTATAGGATTTTCTTACACTGAAAGCCAAATATTTTATACATATTACAACTTTCAAAGTTACTAAATTGTATAATATATTATACTAGCGGTTAGGTTCAGTTATAATTTAAATTAGAGATTTAGTGGGACGCTATACAAATATATAATTACGGTGGAAGCAGGGAAAATTTATGATGCGCAAGGGGCGAAGTGTGGTGGACAGGTTATAATTTTATCAAAATCCTAGAGTGCAACTGAACAAAATTATTTTGTCACATTCTGCCTTCATCCTTAACTCGGAAAAATATATAAGTAATACCAGGATGTGACAAATAAAAAGGTGTTATTCAATATAAAAATGGTAACTTATCATATAAGAAATATGGATAAAGGAAATAAAATAAAGATACAATCGGCATTAACAAATCCTAATTTCGTCGGGTTGGGCACCAGTTCGACGTTCTGCGATGCAGGCAAGTGACTACAAGAAGTTCCACTAGATGGCTACTACAGGAATCAATGTCTGCGAATGCTAAATCTGCAGTTAAATTGTTGGGCGTGCACATTGATTCAGATCTTTCAATGAATACACAAATAAGTAAAACTGTCAGTGCATACTACCATCAACTGAGACAGATTAAAAGTATTCGGAAACATCTTCCTCTTGAGGTAGCTCGTCTACTTATACATGCATTTGTGGTGTCACTTGTAAACTATTGTAATAGCCTCTATGTTGGCCTGCCAATGTTTCAGCTGGATAGATTGCAATCTATTCTAAATGCGGCTGCACGGATAATATATGGAGTTTCCAAATTCTCTCATATAACATACATTTACATCAGTTACATCGGCTCCGATTCACTGAAAGAGTTAAATTTAAATTATTCTGGTTGATGTACAAGGCGACACACAACATTACACATATGTATCTTCAAGAACTTTGTACCCAGACAATTTGAATGGTAGACGTCAAACTCTCAGGTCAGCATCTACTTCAGCTGCAGGAAGGGTTGTAGAACCGACCAACTGTTGCCAGAATTCTAAATTTAGTGAACGGTCATTTGCGGTGGCAGGCCCAAACGCGTGGAACTCTTTGCCCTCCGTTATAAGGAACAGTGCATCAGAGACTTTATTTAAGAAGAAACTAAAAACGCACCTTTTCAAAAATTAATTTCTATAAGTGAAAATAACGATTTTTAATTTTAAAAAACAAAGATAATTGTAGAACTATAAACAATTTATGTGTAAAGCGCCCTTAAGATGAAAGTTTTTATGAAAATGGTGCTGTACAAATTATCCATTATTATTATTATGGCATCACTCCGGTCCATGCCCGTCCGAGTAATCCATCTCCTTGGCATATTATCGTAGGTAATCCTCAGCATCCAAGCCGACGCAATTGAATTCATACGAGGAATTGTAGAAACTTACATAGCCCAAGGTAGTAATGACACCAAGGCTAAAATAACTAAAGGCAAACGTCTCGTTTCATGTAAATATTATTCACCATGCAATTAGATCAACAAATTATAGTAAATTATGCACTAGAGATTGAATAACATAAAAATATTTACCCTTTGGTTATGCTGGATCGCTTATAGTTACATACGCTGGTTGTGGTAATTGAACCTCGCAAATCTGACAGCTCTGCTCGATGATTTGAAAAAGAACCATAGATGGTGACCATTTTTATAACCATGAGAACGAATTACGTTACCGACGTAAGTACAATAATTTGTGATTACGAGGTGTTTGGCGTTAAAACAAATGACGGAGCAATTTCGAACGTGATTCTAATTTGTAATGTCACAACATTTATATCGGAAAGAGAAGGTGAAGTGGCCAGGGAAAGAAATGATAGTGCCTATTTTTTGTGTAGGATCCTAAAAAGTAATTATGAAAAATTTGGATTTAGTTAAAGGATATAGAGAATAGACAGATAAATAGATATTCAATTTTATATATATATAAACAGATGGAAAACTACTTTTTAGATAAGTATCAGTCACTAATAAATAAACTAAAAAATGTAATAGTTCTAAATTTTGTGTAACCAATTCACTAAACTTCAACTAAACCAATTTCATTAAACTTCACGATTAGAAAATATAAACAAATATATAATAAATAATACCCACACAAATTCGATTTTATATATTTAGATATTTTAATTGTAAAATATTAAATCAAAATAATTTTCCAGCTATCTTCAATTACCTATCTCTACACTGGCAAGAATTTTTATACCCATGGAAACATTGTAACATGTCAAAAATATTTATTTTTATGTCAAGTTTAGCTGTCGAATATCTGAAAAAGTTATAATATTATAGATTTTTTTTCTTCGTATACAAACTATCATTAGGTCATTGAGAACCCTAATATATGAGATATATTGTAGATATATGCATTTAAGATAATTGAGGATATAACACTTTACAAAATACTCCTTTATATAGGTAAGAAAATTAAAAATACTATAAAAAATGAGAATAAAAGAGAAGTAAAATAGAAATACCTTACAGGAGTACACAAGCGCGTGAGTTCCAAGGTCAACGAAATCATTTCCTTTAATATGCCTATGCCGACAGTACTCCGTTTATGGCAGGTGCGTATTACACGTTTAAATGGCTAACACCCATGAATTATGTAATTTTCTTTTATAATTATAGCCTGTGTTATGAATTATACATCCATGTTAGTGTTAGATTAATATTAAAACATAAATAAATAAGTTTTTATAACGAGATATTCGAAAACAAATACAATTAAATAGAAATATATATATAAAATCAATTTTATCGAAAAACATTGTTGTTGCGCCACTGAGATTCGAACCTGGATCTCTTTCCAAACTGGGAAAGGTGTATTATCCAACTATGCTACAGTGACGATATTTTTAGCTACAAATTTAATTATCAATATAATTATAATTACAACTTCACAATAAGAATGTGTTCTAATAATAAAGTTGTATCAATGTGTCCAAAATATAATATAAATGAATTGATCATTCTGGCGTCTGCTATCAGATAACTCAAAGGTATTTGAGATTCCGTAAAAATAGGGTAGACGGCTCTTTCAAATAATGGAACGATTAAATGTATTAATATCAAAAAGGTAACATATAGGTTCAAAAATTTGTCGCTAAAAATATTGTCGCTTTAGCATTGTTGAATAATACACCTTCCCCGGTTTGGAAAGAGATCCAGTTTCGAATCCCGGTGGCGCAATAACAATATTTTTTTATAAAATTGATTTTATGTGTATATCTTTATAATTAATATATTTAATTCGTATTTAAAATATCACAGACCGCCTGTTCTGAATAATTTCAATTTCACAGTAAGAATGTGTTCTCTTAAAAATACAACTATGTACAAATACTCTATCGGGTTTGCCTTATACAAATCAACTAAATAACAATATCATTTCTGTGTACAATTTGACCTTCATTTACATGATGGTTCATAGATGGCGATATTTATTCCAAGTAGACGAGGAAATGTTCATATATTTCGGATGAGTTAGTATGTGTGTTTGATGGAAATAGAAAGGTTGAGAAAGATATCAAAAGAACGTTGGTGAAGGGTGTTTTGAAGGTAGTAATTGCTTATAGAAACTTGTTATCCAAAGTAAGATTAGCGGTACATAATAGTGATTTGATACCAATACTGATGTATTGAAATGAATCCTAAAGCTATCATAAAATAAATTAAAGTATACTGAATTCAGTTTACTTTTCAATTGCTAAAACACGTAGCAATTACATTTGTGATTTAGTAGAGAAATAAAATATTATTTAATGAACAATGTAATAAAAATCTAAAATAGAAAGAATCAAATTTGTTAAGTTGTTATTAAGATAAGAAAATTAATATACATATTTTTAAGAATTAGATATAGTATATTAATACTACACATTAATTCAATTCACAATACAATATGCCATCATTAGTTGGGGATCAGCATATAACACTAGCCTGATTTAAGTTAAATTTATACAAAAATTTAACATATAAATAAATACATAAAAAAACTAAAAGATTATTCGACAAAATAACTTTTTTAAGAACTCGTTTACCCACATTTAAAAGAAATCATATTATTTTAATATTAAAAAAAATAAAAATATTCATTTATTACTGAAAATCGTACTAGATTTAAATTTGTATTTTCATTCGCTAAAATTAATACATCATTTTTACAACACCACTATACGCACCAAGGAAAAAAATTCTTTAATAGCTTACCTGAAAACATTAGGAATATTATTGGTACTAAAGAACTGTCAAATGGTATTAAAGAACACTTCGAAGTGAGCTCAAAAAGAAACATGTACCCCTAAAACTTATTTATATCGCTAATGCTATCATTTTTATTATATAACATTATTGTAAACTTTATATTTTATTTATATACAGTCCACTTATCTACACAAGCATAAGCTTTCAAGAGAAGCGTCAGACGAAGAAGAAAAGGATTGCAAAAATGATTTGGTCATGTAAAATAAATGAATGATTAAATAAATGGTATTGTCGAATGCTGATAGTATGGATAAACATGGATACCTGACTGGGTAAATCAGGTACTAAAAAATGATTATATCAGAAGTATCAATGATCGACGAACACGCATGTGAAGAGGCATAATGTACATCAAAACAAAAGTTTATTTTAATAATTATTAAAATACTTTGTTTAAGCCACTATTTATTAATTATTCTACATGTTTCGATACCTATCGTATCATCTTCAGGAAACAATGTATACTGAAATTAAAAAATACAAGCATAGATAAAAACAAAAATATAAAATGTTAAATAAGCCTGGTCCCCGGATGTGGATGTCGCCCTCGTCGTCTGTCATCTGGAAGCGATGATGACGGCGATGGATTTAAGTCGAAACTCTTTAGAGGCCGACGCCCACCAAAGCTTGCAGAGCTAATGGTGATGATGTAGAAATAATAAATCTGAAAATATTTCGTTACCATATTATAAAGGTTTATCTTTAGGGTTGTATTAATACAATAACCACAACCCTTCAGTTGGTGTATTGAGTGGTAGAGTACACTCACAGCAGCTCTCAACACTCGAGTGAATTTGCCTCCAAGGTCGTTTTCTCTTGAAAGTAAGGATGTGATCCTGAAGAAAGTTAATCTTGCGGCGGTCATACCAAGAGACCTTCCTGACTGTGGAATTACACGGATGTCATAATAAATAAGCTATAACAACCATACGGATTATAGCAGTGCTTCTGAAACTTTTATTTGATCACATGTTTCTATAATAGTACTTTCCATAAAATTGTAGAATTTTCACATATTCCTTCAATATTTTTGACACGCAATTAAGCAATTATTGTGTACTAGGTCTGTTATATACTGTATTTACAAAATACTTTAATTAAATTTACTATAAGTATTTCTAATACTATTTAATTCTTAAGTTTTATTTTTTCTAACATTTAGAATATTCTAGTTAGCAGTAAGACGCTCACTTAGTAATCAAGTGGTCGGAGGTTTGAGGATCGTTCTGGGAGACCACCAAGATGGAACTACTTTTCAAACGTTTGGTCACATAATCATAGAAATGATCTTCCCTTACTCCGTATGGGTTTCATATTTCATAGTGTTTGTATAATAAATCTGTTGCAGATTTTTTATAAAATTATGTTTATATAAATACCTTCGATAGCTGGTTCCCAGGTTTCTGATTAACAATAAGCACACATATGATATATGAAGAGCACTAACCTTTTTATTTTTGCTGTATTTCTGGTCCGATGTTGTTGTTCTTTTAGCCGGGTTATCTTCTTTAGATCTCGACCGACCGAAGCGCGCACCGGTGGTTTATTTGGACCGCTGAACTGGTCGAAGCACGGTATGTTATTGAATGACGCCTGTCGGTTACCGTATTCTTGGCTTTCCGAAAAAAGGGTGGCAATACTCACACACACTCGTGTACATTATTATAAACCAAAAACCCAGTGGTGCCAATCGAAGTAACAAAGCGCGTAAACACATGGTAACATGCAAATGTCCACAGTATCAAAGGATATGCTAATTATATGCTTTTGTAATTATATCTTTAATACCAAATAACGGAAAAATAAATTTTTCATTTATATCTCATGGTATTATTTAGATATTTCTCTCATTGTTTTACTGAGTTATTACGTCGCTTATTTTTAACCATCCTCCGCATTGATCAAAACTGTTTCCATTCAATATAAAATATTAAATCCAACAGTGCCTACATTAATTAATTGATCGGTTTTGCATTCTCTGTACAGCGAGATAGACTCTAACTAATTGACAATATTAATATTATGGATTATTATGTCAATATTATATAACTCATGACAATAGTGACAGGCCTCAATATGAGAACGGAAAAATTTTAACTTTTTAATATTTTCGTAAATACTGTTATTTCGAATCCGTAAAATACACTTTTGGCGCGTCGTTCGGTTCAGCCGCGACCATTGTTATTGACACATTTTCGCGTCCAAATTCCTGTCCGTATATTTTCTCATGCTCATCTTGTCAGTGAAAATTGTGACCTTGACGTCAGCAGGCATCAACTTAACCAATATTTGTTCGATCTTGACATCGCGATAGAATTCGTGGTGTAGATTTTTCAGCTCCAGTGCACCAGCACTGTATTTTATGATATTGTGTTTTGATCACGTATTGATTGTTGTTTGTGTGCCGTGGGTGAACTTGTGACATCGCCGTATTCAATTGGGATCGGAGATCAGCTCATCCGCATGCCATTGTGTGACCTCTGCGGCGATTGCAGGGATTACAGAGGCATCATATATAAGGTAAGGCGAGCAGTCCTTCCGATTCCCGGTTCCCCGAAATTCACCCCTATCCCCTCACCGATCGCATCATGTTCAAAGGTTTCCCTACTTCCTCCCATACCTTGCGGTGATTCCGATTTACGACCAAAATTGCCGTATTCTATTCCGCGGGACGTGCGTCTTGGAGATCGCGCAATTCGTTCATTTAGATCCTATCGATCCGGAAATTCAGTTCAAATTCAACTGTTCTATAGTGGACTGACAGGTAATTTTTTTCATGGTAACCGTACGCTGGTGATACTTGTCTCGAGACTCGTCTCAAGACTGTACATTTGTACATATAGTACAAAGACACAACATTATATGTTGTCATGCTACACAAAAAGACTGAAGAAATTATAAATGTACAACGATAGGCTGAAAAATTCGCGACTTTCAAAAAATACACTCGTGTATTGTTTGAAACATTTTTATTTTTTAAAACCATCTCCTTAAAGCTGATTGCACTTTTTTAAACCATACTTAAATGCCAATATTCCAATTTTAATGAAATATTCATAAAAATCTTTAATATACTTCTTCAACCGCTATGACGGCGTTGTTTGAGTAAATTTTTCTTCTACCTAGATATATTTTGAGATTACAAGAGAGGTAATAATTTGACTGAAAATTTGTTTAATCCCGTGTTTATCTCTAGTACAAAATCAACTTTCTAAGCATGTTAATTATTGGTTCAGTGATGATTATTATTTTTGTGATGTGATATTGAGCGCCTTTTTTAAAAATCATAATCATAATCATTTATTTATCATAATCATAATGATATGAAGATTGCATATATTTCTGAAAAGGTATCAATATTGACTGACTGAGCCAATACATACAATCGACCATATGGAGGTAAGTTATATACATAATACTCGTATATCAACAGAATGGTCAGCCTCTACAATTCAAAGAATTTATGTTCAGATGATTAGGTATTCAGCTTGGCTTAACAGTAAGGGAAGTAATCAGGCATTGGTGTGAATTAGTAAAATAATTTATTTACAGGTGTATTCAATAAATACACGATTCTAAATACAAATGAAATTACGTAGGGGTGTAGAAGTGACGTGCCGAACGGAAGGCCACAATGAACGTCACAATATAATACATCCAATCTATCATAAATAATCATATTGCTGGATCGTATATGGATCGGATTATATATGGATCGATATGGATGGATTATATATGGATCGATATGGATGGATTATATATGGATCGATATGGATGGATTATATATGGATCGGCATGTACGATCTGACTCGTGAAACCCTTGCAAATTGATTAGGATTCAGGTGTGTGAGACCGGAATACTAAGAGGATGTGAATAAAATGTGGAAAACGGAATGTAAGTTATTTGTGGGAATTAAAATATATTGAAAATCCAGATCCTCGAGGAATCGAAAGATGAGGCTCGACTCATCTTGCAAACAACAAAAAATAAATAATCAACATCGAAGACCACCGACATAGAGCAATATTGGTAAATACCAAGCTATCTTGCTCTTAACCATGACGTGGGCAACACACGGCATATACATATCCACACAAATAGTCATGATCTAATCCAATGATGATTACCAGTTAACTGAGTAAAGTACTCCACACTCGATAATATATATACCGAGGCAAAATTATCTACACACACATTCGCCAGAACACACCTTCAAGGTTGTCATACTACATTATTAGAGTCGGTACGACTGCGGTCATGTGCACGAAATTTGATCCTGATTGCGTAATTTTCTTTCCTGCTATTACAGTGTAAAAATTTCCGCTCCGCTAGCAGTTTGCACCAAAGAAAAACAACGAGCAGTGATCCAATTTCTCTAGTCGGAGGGTATGAAAGGGGATGAAATTTATCGTAGACCTCCACCACGGGCGACAAAATTCAGCAAGCTCGAGAGATGGTTCTAGCGAATAGGCGCGCTACCATCGACGAGTTAGCGTCTTCTTTGAACATTGACGACAAGCATGATAAGCTTGAAATAAATTGTAGAACAAAAAATGTAGATAATTTTTGATTTGCCTTTGTACATCTTACCTCAAAAAGGTCAAATAAATGATCCAAGATAAGGTCCATGATAGTTTCATACTCCAAATAATACGTGTCCGACGTCGTCACCGATGCGATCGAATAGCACTTCCAAAATCAAGTGATCTTTCCAAGATGATACCCCCCGATGCCCAGGGAGATGATTACAGACAATAAGTAACAGAGCGAATGATATCTCTGTTATCGTGGTCAAATTCACACTATAATTTTTGTACGTCGAAACTGTGTTCATATATAAAAATGTCGAACACTATACAGAGCTTCTTTTGATAGTAGGAGCGGCGATTCAAATTCTCCGTTCCCAGCTGACCGACATCTACATCCGTGGTCCAGGCTTCCGCAGTGAGAAGCCGTGCTTAGTCTGACCCGATCGAGTGTTCTTCCGTTGAGAGTGAGACCAACGATATTTTCTATACTCTTCCTTTCCAATCCCTGACTCTACAAACATCTCTACAAACAACTCTACACAAACCACGCATTTTATTCCACCATCGATGCCCCCACAATTTAATTTCTTACTTACTTACTTACCATCACGCCGTTTCTCCGCGAGGGTAGGCAGAGAGGATAGAGCATCACACTCTTCTGTCCTGACACACAATTCTCGCCTCATCCATATTCATACATCTTCTCGTACAAGCTCGCCGATTGTTGAGGCTTCTAATAGAACCATCCTCCATTATCTGGTTTACCTGGTCGTGCCAAGTCTTCCGCGGACGTCCTCTATTTCTGGTGCCATCAACACTTGTGTCATATATCTTTCTTACCATTCTCTCCTCATTCATCCGTTCCATATGACCAAACCACCTAAGTGATTCTTTCTTAATCTTACTCACTATACTAACATCAGCTGTACATTCTTTCCTTATTTCTTCATTCTTTACTCTGTCATAAATACATTTGCCACAAATACGCCTAAGTGATCTCATTTCCACTGCGTTCAGTCTACTTTCGTTCCTTTTCTGCCAGCTCCAGGCCTCACTTCCATACATCAGTGTCGGTACCAGGACCCCATTGTGCACCGCTAGTCTTGCCTCGGTCGACAAATTCCTATTAGATATAATTCCATTCAAAGCGCCGTTCACTTTATTTCCTGCAGTCACCCTCCTTTCGATATCATTCTCAGCCTTTCCGTTTCTATCAAACATACTTTCCAAATATACAAACTTATCTACTTGTTCCAAACATTCATTACCTACAAGAATTTAGCACGGTGTCTTGCTTTCCTCCTTCTCGAATACCATCACTTTCGACTTGTTAACATTCATCATGAGGTCGCTTTCCTTGCATACATCGTACATTCTACTCACCAGAATCTGTAGCTCTTGTTCATTATTCGCCATTAGTACTGCACCATCGGCGTATTATGAATAATTTATTAGTTACAAAACACAAAACCAAATTCAAACGTGTTTAATAGAAATAAGTAATTCGACGAATATTAATTATCATATAATAATTAGAATTACATATTTATATATTTAAACAGTTCGGTGTGATCTTATATATCTATAGTAAAGCCTTGATTTTCTACGCCTACATAACATTAATTAAAAATAAATTCAAATACTCGTATATTTAAAAGATCGCTGTCGTCCTTCAATATCTGGACCCACTATTTGAGAAGCTCCGCATTGTTGTACGGCAATCATAGCGAGATGAAAAAAAGGCTTCTCAGTTTATTGTCGTCTATGTTTGGTTTATAGTCCAATTCCAGGGGTACTTTGCCATTAAACCCCGACCCTCGTGAGAAATGCCTGTTTACTCGAGGGCAGTGAAAGTGGAAAAAGAAAATCACTCTGTGCTATAACATTTCACGTTTCATTTCATTAATGGACGTTTCAAATGTTTGTTTGCAATAAACGCGCCGACAGTTAGACTCATATTTATTATTATTAAATTAATGTATCGTATAATTTACACATTTTACACATTAAATAAATCCACAGTATTTTCTAGATTTTTTACATATCTGTACATAAATAAAATACAAGAAGTTCATGGTAATTCTAAACCATAGATTCCAATTCCTAGACAACATTTTGTAGATTCATTGAACAAATTTAATATTTTAAGTTTAAAAAATAGATAAATAACACTCGATACTGTAAACTTGTATGAAATCCGTCAAAACAAGTTTAATTGTCTACTCTTATGTTATTAATAAATTTCCATGTCCCATCTCAAGTATTTTGTTCGTAACCTCTCTTCACCTATAAGTCGAATCGATTCTGTATTACGCTCTACAATAGTAAGAATTTGTCGAACTTACAATTATTTGTTCACAGACATGTGAACAAATAAATGTTGATATATTTTTTGTTTCATCACCTTTATTCAAAAACCTAATTAAGAATACTTATTTTTGTTTTTATGTTCGTAAATTTTTTTATGTATTATGTACTAACTATATTTATATTTCGTGTCGTTTTCTTGTATATTATAAGTTATTTACCAACACCATATATATATCCGTATTTCTAATAAATAAATATATAAATAACAAAATAAACATGTAAGTGAAAGTTGAAGACTAAAAACGGGAAATTCAATTCTAAGGTTTAACCTTTTCCTTACGGTGCTAAAATAAAAACTCGCGTCCCGGAGCTGTAAACTCAGTGTACATGTAGAGTTTTGCAACTTTCAAGTCGGATAAATATTTAAATTTTACATTTATTACTTATATTAATCATTAAAATAATAGTTAACATATATATAAGAAAATATTTAAATCAATTATTGTGTAAAAGTGCTAAACATGAATCATCACGGACGACAGCATAAGACACATCTAACTCGTCCAGCGCACGCTCCAACACTAAGTTACGGTCGGCATCCGGCACCCCGCGCCTCATATAGTGTAATTATTTTATCCAATACATAAATATATTACAGAGGAATACCTACAATATGAACTCTGTATTTTGTATATTCACAGAAATATTATTATAATTAGAAGCAATGTTAACTCAGTTTACATTATCGGAGAAAAAAGGTTAAGGCATTACTCTAACTATCGACGTCATTCAAGCAATAACTCCAGAGGTCCCCTTGTATAATTAACCCTTTCTACCTTTGTGCATTTACTTCAATAAATTCAGTGCATCACTGAGTTTTTTCATTAACGTGCCGCCTGTTATACACTTATATCCTCATATATTTCGACAAAATACACTTCGTGATTCAAAAGGACACGAGGTGTATTTGGGTGAAGATTGGGGCATCCAATACTATTACATCATATTAACAATAATCAAAAGAGTTGTGCCAAAAAAATAAAGAGGTATCTGTGAGCACACACAAATATAAATACAAACACATTCTTATCTAATTATTTGATTTCTCGAATGTATTACATTTCAAAAAATCTTACGGCTATTCAAATTCATCATCGTCCCCAGCTGATATCGATACCAGCGACATCTGTATCCAGGTTTCTGACTCCAGCGGAGAATCAGTCACCCAGGCTAGCCCGATCGCTCGCCGATGACAGTAGGTATAAACATCCATCATTCCATAATGGTGACCCCGACGTTTAATTAAATCCATCTGTTCAGTATTCGTAAACACCCTTTTATTATCATTGACACATTTCACCGTCCAAATTCCCATCCATATACTTCCTAATGCTCGTCTTTTCAGTGTGAATTGTGACTTTGATGTCAGCAGACGTCAACATGACCGATATTTGTTCGATCTCAACATCGCTATAACATTCGCGGTGTGGACTTGCCAGCTCTAGTGTACCAGCACTGTATTTTGTGATATTGTATATTGATCACGTATTGTTTGTTTGTGCTATGGGTGAAATTGTGATATCGCTGTCTTCGGTCATATATAAAATAAGGCGAGCAGTCCTTGCGAATCCCGGTTCCCGAGATCACCGGTCCTTCGACTGGAACCCCTATTCCCTTACCGATATCATCCTATACCAAGGTTTCTCTACTTCCCTTCCATACCTTGCGGTGATTCCGATTTACGACCGGAATCATCGTAGTCCATTCCGCGGGACGCGCGACCCGGAGTTTGCGCAATTCGAATTTGTTCATTTGAATCCTATCGGTACAGGATTTACGTTTCGAATTCACCATCCAATACATAAAAAATTGTAATACCCAGTTAAGTTACATAGTGCTATGTGATTGTTAAAACGTACGGCTTACGTTACTAAATGTGTGACCGACCGATAATGTGATTTTTAACATAGACTGTTACGCGTAACACCTGTGTTTATTTTTTTAACAAATTCCAGAAAACGTACCCCCAAAATGTGTTTGTTTTTCTTCCCTGTTGTATATTTAAAATATGCATAACCGCCGGAATAAACAATACAAAAATGGCCATTGTATGTTTGTTTTGTTTCAATTTGGAATTATTTCATTTGGCTCTCATAAGCAGATTCTCGAAAATAAACACCCATGTATGATAAACTGGAATTATTTAGCTTTGCGACGTTCACGAACATGGTCGAGCGACAATGGAGCAGATGGGAATTTTCAAAATGAGATGTGCGTCGTATGCCGCGTGTACCATGAACTGCAAGACAAACAAATGTTGCCATTCTTCAGGAGTTCCGTACTAACGCTCGGAAAGGATCAAAAGCCAGATGACTAATAGAGATAGATCGAGAGCGTTCGGAGCTACTCTTGACTCATCTTATGAGGTGACTGGTCGACAAGTTTTTAAATACTAATTAATTAATATTGTTGTTGTACTGCCGGGATTTGAACCCGGTTCATTATCCAAACTGGGAAAGGTGCATTATAGACAGTACTTAAATTTTCGAACCTATATTCAAATTTCAAATTAATACATCTATCGTTCCATTATTTGAAAGCTATCTACTTTTTAAATTGAATTTTTAATTTTTTACTTTAATATTTATTTTATATGTATATCTTTCTAGCTAATACATTTAATTAGTATTTAAAATATCACAGACCTACGTTCTGAATAATTATAACTTCACAATAAGAATGTGTTATTCCTAATGATAAGTGTTTACAATATGTATCTATCAACATTCTTATCTTTCGAGTTTTAGTACTTAATGTATTTGTGAATTTACTATTAGTCCACAATATTTTATGGGACACCTGAATAAATTACCAGCCGTATATGTTGAAGGAATGTATGTAAGTTTTGCACTTTTACGGAAAATATTATTTGAAATTTTTACAAAATTGTTCAATTATGAATCTGTATCTTTGATTCAGGCCCTAAATAATCTAACAAATATACTCTAGGTGCTCGAAACTCGATGACCTTTAATTTTTTTATTCAATATGTAATTTGGAATCAATAAAATATTTCAATTAATCGAGATAATCGCAGCATAATTACGATTTTTTTTAAATGATTATATTTCTGACATAGTTGAGATTAGGCACATATCGCTTACACATTTTCTACTCGTAATTTAGTAATGTATCCACCCATAAAGTATTATGGACTAGATCTGTTACACCCTGTATATCATATTCAATACTATGTTTCATAACTGTTGGATTAACTATACTATTCTAATTTTATTAACCATACATATATACATACAAATATTGAATGTATTGAAGTATTATTTAAATAAATAAATAAAGGCTCTTCACATCATACAGGAAAATAATTTTTTTGATCATGTTGAAAAAATAAAATGGAAATGAACTGAAACATTTGGGGTTGAAATGGACTGAAGCACAAGGGCGAAGGGCGATGAATCAATTTTCAACAGGTGAATACACCAAGACATGGCCGA
The DNA here is from genome assembly GCA_031772225.1 of Eubasilissa splendida. NCBI lineage: Eukaryota > Metazoa > Arthropoda > Insecta > Trichoptera > Phryganeidae > Eubasilissa > Eubasilissa splendida. The sequence continues at coordinate 23,725,021 of CM062857.1, read as the reverse complement.
AGCCCCACTACACGTTGCACTAAATAGGATCCAGGATCGCAATAAAAGAAAGAAGTAGTAGTAGATTAACCTTTACCATACCATGCTAAAAATATCCTACGCAGTCATGCTGTCAACTCGTGTTACTGCATTCGAGTTTTTTAAGCACTTTAAAAAGGAAAAAAAATATTTTACAAGCTTAAATGACTTAACAATAGTTAATGTCATAGTTACTATAAATAAAATAAGAAATGATAAGTATAATAATTTAATACGTTCATTTTATTCTCAAACGTTATTCTTATAACGCATTCGTCAAAAGACCCATCTAATATGATCTTCATCATTTTCTCTCTATTTAAATTAATGTGTGATCTTTTTCACGTGGTACAAGTGGTATTTTTGACGCAATGCATCAATTTTATATAGCATTGAATTCAAAAATTATTATTTTTATTATGATTTGCTTTATATAATTGGTTTTCCACTAGTCATTTCTAAGAGCAAATTATTTTTTTTGCACACGGTAAAATGTAAGTTTTACACTGTACATATTTATAGAAATACGATTTAATTGGCTCGGTAGATCTATGATACTACGTGGCTAGGGAAGGGTTAAATAACCGCAATAGTTGATATGCTCAAGAAATTTAGTTAAATAAATATAATAAATAATAAAATAACATATCACTTTCCCAATAACTGGCGGTCATCGTAACCGGTGGCGTGGCGTATTCAGGCAAGCACCGCACTTGAGCGTGGATAATATAAATCACATTTTTTTTAAGAAGACAGCTGGAAGCTAGGGCTCCCTTGTCGGTCCCACTCATCAGAGCTAACAAAACAACGCGACTTTAAGGGAATATATTGTTCAGTATAGAAAATTAATAGGATTATTATAAATTTCGCAAAAGTTTAAAATTTTTTTTATTAATATAAAGCGTATAAATATAATTCTATATAAAAACCTAGTAAGATTACATAATTATGCATGATTGATGACTTAATAAAAATAATAAAATTTAAAAAAAAACAAATATCATATTACATAAGACCAAGGAAAAGAAACAAAAAAAAACTTTCAATTTATTTTCCATTTACGTGTGTTGACGCAAGTCGAGTACCCACTCCCTGTCCTTTTTGTCTATCCAATATTACCTTAATCTATACCTGTCCCACTCTGGCCAACTAATTACTTTCGATTTCGCTAACGGGGTGACAGATTGCGCTCTGTCATCGAACGGTCACGATCTTGTGCCTTTTTTTGCCGTCCGACAGCCGCGCCGTGCGTAACGTTCGAACTATGAAGAAGCTGTATTTTTTACAGTGCTGGAAGTGCAGTTATCTCTCTATTCTCCATAACAAACGTGCTAGTCAACTGGAGGTGAAAGAAACGACGTCCAACCCAGGATCGATATCAAGGTAGGCCAGATCCATCTGCCAATATTATAATATTCCTCTCATGGATCCAATACGGGTTGCATTCGCTAATCAATGTTATACTCGATACAGTCCACAGGATCTTATCCCACCAACGTGTTTTTTTAACTCATACATTTGTCTTATTCTGGATCTTATGTAATGACATATATATTACTAATATAAATCTATGTTATTTACAACTGAGATTCACATACCTCACGCATAATTGTATCGCAACTTTTGAAGCGTTTACAATGGTACGTGTTACCATGCCATAAGATGTGGTGCATGTTACATGTTGCCCATACAATAGGCGGAGAGACGCACGAATGTCTCTATTCTGCAGGAACTGAACTTCAAGGACAGACTCTCAACCTGCAGCCTGAGATGAATCCTTCAATTTGTTGGGCATCTTGCGAGAAGGACTAAATTATGTTTATGTAAATGTTTTCGATAGCTGGTTCCCAGGTTTCCGATTAACAATAAATACACATATGATATATGAACCGCACTAACCTCTTTAATTTTGCTGTCTTTCTGGTCCGATGTTGTTCTTTTAGCTGGGTTGTCTTCTTTAGATTTCGACCGACCGAAGCGCGCACTGGTGGTTTATTTGGACCGCTGGACTGGTCGAAGCATGGGATATAATAAGAATAACGCCTGACAATTACTGTCTTCTTAACGTCCGAAAAAAGGCAGTAACACTCACACACACACACACATGTACATTATTATAAACTAGGAAATCCAGTAGTGCCAATCGAAGTAATAAGGCACATAAACATACCCCCCTTCGAGAAGATTGTTGTGGTAGGTCACGTCGAAGGACGAAGATGTAGAGGAACATCTTCCACCTGTTGGACCGACTAAGTAAAAAATGTAACAAGTACTTTTCTGTTAATAACCTTAAGGTCTACATAATAACGATAAAAGTAGAAGAGCATCGTTAAGAGAACGGAAATACATTGATATCACGATCCTCAATCATGAGGGAAGGTAGACCTACTCTAAAAATATGCGATCTAACCTAAAAAAGACACCAGTTACATATACATAAGCAATGCCATAACATATCTAAATGATCTGAAGCATCTATGTTAAAGTCTTTAGCAAAAAATAATAAAAATCACACCAGTATTTTAAAAATAACGGCATGCATTTAAAGCCGTATAAATAATTCATTTAATTCATTCCACTTGAAATATGAACGTCACGGACATCTCGAAAATTGTCAGTTGATAGATTTAACTGAGGAAATATCAAATTCACAAAATGACAAATTCCATTAGATTTGCTACATGTTTAGACAAAGGGTTGCGCATATTAATATACTATATTTGTATCATTAAATGGAATGTAAGGAAACATTTCAGCGCTCGATCAGCATTAACAAAATTGATCCGCCCCAAAATTAAATCATGTTTAATTACTTTTTACACTGAACCTTAAATGATTTGCATATTACGCTTAAATAAATACAGTTAAACTCGCTAAATATGAAAATAATTGTCGATTCGGTTAATGTAAATACACATTAAATCCTTCAAATAACGCAAAAATAATATTATTATTTAAATTTGATTAACTTCTGAATTCACAGTATATGCTCGCATTTTACTCTACGTTGTGTATTCGAAAAATTCTTGGAAAATTAAATAAATTAAAAACACATCTAATCAACTATATTTTTAACATGTTTAATCATCTAAATAAATACATTTTTCCGCACAGTATCTTCAAATTTTTAATCTTATCTTTAAAAATGTTATGGTTCGTGTATACGTTGACATCTCAATGAGTCTTTGGTCTCTGTACTATCCGATGCCACCCAACCGTCTTCCTCTCGATTCTGATATATAGGAAATAAGATTTAGAATTATGAATTAATATTCGCGTGGGTGTATTAGTTAACGTTTGTCGATATAAATGTATGTTAATTCGAATCAGAGGGATTTGAAATCAAAGGGTGAGAGTTGTGATACTGTGTTCATTTGGATATCGCGGAGTGTATTGTTAATATGCGAGTGATGGACGACAAGTTACGAGAACAGAAACTACGAATTGATTGCACACAATTTATTAAATTCAAAGTATAAAAATGTATGAAAATTTTACCGTACAGCGCGAATTATTAAAAATATTCTTAGGATTTCACGACCGTTCAGAATCTTCTATGTATAGTTTTCTGTAGTGTATATCTGACCTTTCTGGCCAACGTTTCGGATCCAATTGCACCTCTGCACATCAGCCCTGACCATGTACCCGATATACGCAGCAGATTAGCCCAGAAAACTATACACAGAAACGCGAATTGTTATCAGAGGCGGCTGGAGCTGCTGTTTGGAAGATGTCTGTAGAAGAGTTAAGCTAGTGAATCGGCCTTCCCAAGCGCTGCTGGGCGCATTAATATTGTTGCATGCCATCCATAATAATACTACGCTTTTCTGTCTACATCTATGACTGGCAAGGTCTGGCTGGATACCGGCTTTAGCAGTGCCATTATGGCTGTACAGTGAAAAACGAACGTATTTTTAATATCTCTAGGTTAATATTTTAGTGAAATCGTATATTGACATCTCTCATCTTTTCTTTTGTCTATGGTAAGGGAGAAATCCTACTATAGAAATTGTCTATCCACGATTCTTATATGTTATTTTTGTTCATTTTGACAGCTAACTTACAAAGATGGAATAATTTTAATTACATTGACATTTTTTTACGTGTGATTTGTTTTGGAGAAAGGTCTATCATTTAAATATAGATTATATTGAGACCTTGACAGCGCAACGATCACTGATAGGCGCTTAGCGGCCACTATTGGCCGATAACTGATAAGACCCTGACCGCGCAGCGGTCATAAATGGCCGCGTAGCGCCCACAATAGCAGGGCCTAGCTTATCTGCTAATCGGTACTTAATATATTTAAGGTTGATAGGAGTTGCGTTTTACGCACCGGTACTTGCTGGGTATGTTTAGCTTTGCCAGGCGGTAACGATGAGAATGGAAGCGATAGCCCTCAGATACAGGTCCCCTTAACTTACGTTGAACTTTAAGCGTAATACGGTACTCAAGTACTCTTGCAATATGTCCCGCCCATCATGCAAGCTCTTTACTTGCACCTTCCTCGTGATATATGTGGCGACAGTATAACCCAACATATAGTGTAGTACAAAGTTTAATAAGTATGTTTCATTGTTTAACATATTTTTTAATGTATCTACAGTACAGTGAATTATTATTTTATAATTCTTACGAATTTTCCATTCAGTGTTCATTTGTGACGATTTAAAATTAAGTATATTATGATTATATTTATAAGAAGATTTTAATTCAAAGTTAAAATCAATTGATGCTGTTGTAAAACATTACCTGAGATAATTAAATTAAATTACACTATTAATTATCTGTACCTAACATCGCGCGAGTATTGTTTGCGCGCCGACGAACCTCCGCTAATATGATGAAACACAGAGCCAAATACCACGTTGCCTAAAAACCGCCGAGCTTAAATTATAATGACGTATCATAATAAATTCAACAAATACCAACGGAGCTTCGAAATACAAACAGGCCGCAAACATATTAGCCATTATTTTAATGACATTTCATTAATAACGTGTTATTTTTAATTGACCACATAAATCGCGACCAACACATTGGATCACATTTGATGCAATACTCATTTTAAATGGGGTTAAATGATTTCTGGATATATTATGCATATATTGAAAATTTTAATGAAATACCCCAAATGTTTGCATGCTTAAGAGTAGACATTATTAATACTGATTATTGAATAAATGATGATACAGTTTTGGACACATGAAAATAATAAACAAATTTTCATATTTCGAAGTAAAATATTAAAAATTATACACATTTTGGTGTAAATATGAGGAAGAAAGGGAGGCACTTACTTTTCGTCTGCCGGGTGCTGGTTCATTTTTTGATTCATCTCCACCACAAATACGAGCGTCGTGGAGTGTATACTAATACTCTCAAAAAGGATTATTATGTATAATCTGGATTAAGGTAAGATTAATTAATAAGCATTAGCGGAGTGAAGCGACGGTAGTTATCCGTACAAAAGTTCCAAGAGCACTGAACTTGCTGCAGTTGGAAGACTTTAATCACTGCGACATTTTCTTTCTTCCTTGTGCTTAAGGATAGATAAGGAAAGAAAGAGAAGGAGATACGTATGTTTAAATTTGGTAAACCACGAATTGAATGTATGTATGATGCAACAAGTCAAATAGAATTTAATTAATTTTTAACAGCGCTAACATATTTTCAGAACTTGGTTCTGTAGTATTTTAATAGAAATTAAATTAATCGACTAGAAAGGTATACAAAAAAATCTATTTATAGAAAAAAAATTAGATCATTTTAGATTAGATCGTGTTCTCAGATTTCACCATAGCAACCGAATGCATTATTACAAATTTGTAATTCTGTAATATTTCAAATTGATACATCTATTATTTTTTAAAGCAATCCACTTTATATTATGGAGAATCCCAAATGCCTATGAGTAAAACCCGATAGGACACGCCAAAATTAAATTAGTTAATCTATTTTTGAAATTTGGAAATACTAATACAACTTAAATATCAAGGAGAACACATTTTTTACTGTGAAGTTACATTTTCAAAACATATTTTAATAAAATGTAATATCAAATGGATTGCTTTTAAAAATGGAATAATTGATGTATCGGTTATTACGAATGTAAGTTCTAAATTTATCGGTAATGTATTCGGTTACTATAGTGAAATCGGATAACGCGCTTCAACGGATAGGAAAAGGTCCAGGTTCGAAACCCGGTAGCAATTTAATTTCTAATATAGGGTGTTCAGAGGAAAATTTCAAGATTAAATTATAATTGTTCGTTGCTCGTGAATTTGCCAGTCGCAATGAAGTTCGCAGTTGAATCAACGCTTTGCTCTCGCGTGTTTACAAATTTAAGAGTCCGATTGGAAGAGTGTGAGAGAAATGGACGGCATTTAGACGATATTATTTACAAAACGTAAAATCTGCATCGTTAAACTCCATTTTAAAAACGGGAAAATAACACTGTAGTTTTTTATTTTATTTAATATTAAACTTGAAAATTTTCCGCTGGACACCCTTTACATTCTCAACATTCGAACGTCTATGAATCGCGTAAACACACAGATACCAGGAACAGTGGATTCTATTATTCGTTCCGTATTCACAAAATTTGAAAGTATTCAACATTTGTGCATGCGCATTCAGTTCCGTCTGTCAAGGTTTTCGAATACTGTATACGCATTCGTTAACAGCATCCAACGTACAAAAAATGCTAATTGGTATAATGCATAGAATAGCGTACATATTACGAAGCGAGCGGATTGTTTTGAGAAATCTGTTTGCGTGACGCTCTTTTGACAGTTTGACTTGAAACACTTGAATCTGAATTATTGTAACATTTAATATTTTCAATTATTTATTCGATTCATTGTTTAAATTTTAAAAATTGGATTCGTTATTGATTTTGCGGAGCATAAATGATTTATAAAACTAATTTGACCGACTATTTTTGTCAATAGTTACATCTTGTTCGTGGACTAGTCTATAGATTTGTATATTTGATAGTAGGTATATACTTATTATTCAGCATCCTTTCTACAAAGAATAACATAGTAGTTTTTTTATTTATTTAATATTAAACTTGAAAATTTTCCACTGGACACCCTTTATATATAAAAGAATACCAAAGATTTCACTATGGGTTTAGGTTATCTTTAGGATGGACCGATGTCTCTACACTTTCGTTAGACTGATCATCGCTGATTATGTCATTCAGATTTCGCTTTCAAATTTCTGTTTCACATCTTCCAAGTTTTGAAATAAGAGCACCTGGTACCTAGGTGTATATACTCGTCAACCATGTGGTCGTGGTCTAGTGGTTAAAACATCCACCCTACACTAATAATCGGGAATTCGAGCCTCGTTTTATTGTCCTATTTTCATAGCACAAACTCAGTTTTGAAATAGTATGAATATTGAAATGACTTTTTTATAAAAAAAAAAAAAAAGCTTTTCTTACCTCTTAAATCATTGTATCGTATAAGTGTTTTGGATCGATCGGTAGTGAGAACATTGTTTTTATTTTTACTATCTTATCCTGGTTTACTGCTATCTATTTCTACTCTACAGAGTATCTCAGCCATTTCATCCTCGTCTTTGGCCATTAGCTTATCATCTACGAATCTTACATTGGAGATATTTCAACCTCCTACGACAGAACCTCCTTCCTACCTATCAACCTGTAGTTCCGCCATTATATATACTCTATATATGTGAAAAATATAAGAAGATAATAATACACAAATTATCAACGGGTCGTTAATCATCTTGATACATAATCCTAGTACGACAGTAAGATAAAATGTATTATATAAATATTTTAAGACAATTTGCGAATTAACACATCATAGAACACGCTTTTCAAAATTGAGAAATTAGACCTTTGTGTTAATAGCTGTGCTTCATCTGTATCAATTTCATTTGTTCTCTTGTATATTTTGCAATAGGTTGGTAACAGTGACTCAAGTAATATGGATATAGCAGTGGCGTGCAATAGGTATAGATTTAGGTTATGCTTTCACCAATGATATACAATCATATATAATATATGTACTACAATACAATATATGTTGTATACAGGATTACGAACTTACATTTAACCAACGTCTTTAGATAAAATTAATCCGTCGTTCATACGACCTTACCATTTATTTATTTGTAATTTTAGAGTACTATTAATATTGTTTTAAAAGTTTCAGTTTTAACGTAAAATAATAAGACCCATATAAAAATCAATATAAAAAATGTATGTGGACGTTTTTAAAAACATTTTTTATGACTGAACATGATTCTTTTATTGTTTGAAAATCCTACATGTAATAACTAAACGAAATTATTATTTTTTTAAAGGTTTTCCCAAATCAAAAATAAATTCATGCACCAAATGCACCTTGAACACGAAAAACTACCACGAAATCAACATGTTAAAAACAGTAAGATAGTAAAATTTGCGAATTAATAAAAGAGGAAGTAAACACTTCAATGATTTGCACGCAGTTGTAAACCTCTCTAATGTAATTTTGGTAAAAAAAAAACAGCATTAGTAAAACGACCTTATATAAAACGGATCAACCTAAAGGAATTTTCAATTCATTAAATAACCAATTGTATGACTTGAGTAATTCACTAACTTAAAAGTAGAGGATAGTAATGTAAATAGCTACAATGCGTCAATTGTAGCAACTAGCGCTACGGCTACAGAGGTGGATTATCGTGATAATTTTTACAGCCATTAAAGTTTCTACTGGTACACAGATGGCGCTATTTGTAATAAATCTGTAAATATACGTTCATCGTCTATATTATAGATTATTTAATTTATATTTGTTTCCCAGAATTATTAGTAATACACAGCTTTTTTGCTTGTATGCACTGCACACCCCTGGGATATAGGTATATACACTATTAAACATGGTAAATAAATCTTTACCGTTTTCGAGGTGTTAAAACATTAAAATATTATTAGTGTTGAAACATTATTATTATAAAAAAGTATGGAAATACTCAGAATTCCAATGAATAATGTTGTCCCTTTTCATCTTATGCAAATAAAATTGTATAGCTGTCCCCTATTATATATTAGTTATAAATACAAGTTGTTAAGTCAAATTGTTAGATTGATAATGCCCTTATAATGCGAAACATGTTTTAAGTAAATTAAACGAGTAGAATAAAAAAACAAGAATTCTATTTTCATATGTGATGGTAAATAAAAAAAAATTAAATAGTTAAGTAGAGTAAATAGGACAATTATAATAACATTATATTATATTATATTATATATACATAAATTAAAAAAGGAGACTAAATCAAAAGTTACAATAACTCATTCAATAAGAATGTGAATATATGGTATTGAACCATAGACCACCAAATATATAGACATGAACTAACGCAAATTCATTGTCCCAATATTTTCATTGTGGTATCACTCACGTAATTACCTTGGTACCACTTATGTTATCAAATAGCTCCATAACTTTGTTCAAAAATATTACTCGATTGGAACGAAAATTTAAACGCTGTTAATATAATATGCATTAATGTTAAAAATACTCTTGTATACAGAAATATTTAATTTTCGAAGAGTACTGTTGCTTAAATGTGTCACAAATAATGCGTGTAGAATGTCTCTCGTCCCACAACTAATATTTTAAACCCCTCTATATGAGACTCTACTTTATTTAATTGTCTATCTATTTACCGGTCTGTGTATTGAACATATATTTACATCATATTTAATTAAAAATAAAAAATAAACGTAGTAAAATTAACTAATGTCCTCGACGGAAAGTTGCATGGAACTTGTTGCAGGGGTTGGTGCAGCGAGGCAGCAGGAGGGGCACTTCGGCGGTCATGAATAAAACAGGTCGTCAGAGCCCGCGGGGCGCGCAGTCGGCGCTCGGCGGCCGTCCCATAAAAACTCCATTGAATTTCAATATTCATGTAGCGACATTAAATTCTGCACGGCTCTTCTGGAGGAAATTCGCGTAAGCTTGCAAATGAATTGCGAACTAATGTGGAGAACATTGTTTAATGGGCGATGCCAATGTTTCGCGAATGTCCCGTAAAGGAATTTCAGCTTGTATTATCTAGAATAGAATTGAAATTTTAAAATTTCTTTTCATCAGCTGTTACGGTGAACTTTTGCTTGACGATTCAGCTTTAATATTTAAACATTTAGCCACGTTTATTATCTATCTAATTTGTGAATATTGTGCTACAGGCGGATGTTGTTTTTTAATTACTGGGATATTAAATATATTTTTTCAATTTTGTTTTTATATGTCGATTATTTGGTTTAATATAATTATGATATCGGCCAAGTGTGCACCTCTGGCAGCGGCATGCATGCTCCTTTAACCATATTCTTTAACCACTCTTGCACACTTTCGAAAATTGCTCTGTAGACTTTTTTTTCAAATACCCCCAACAGAAAATAGTCGGGAGCCGTCAAATCAGGTGATCGAGGATACCAGTCGATTTTAACACTTTTTGAATTTTTAAATTTTAAGCATAGCTCGGGTTGTGTGACACCATTCTGTTGCAGACCCAATCGACCTAATTGAGCCACCAAGAAGTTTTCCAATATGTGACGACAGCGATCACCATTAATGGTTACGGCATTGCCATTATTATTTAGATAAAATATTCGACAATAAAAAAAAAATAGTTGAGTTGTTCACCCCCAAATAAGAAAGATCATGAATTATGGGGGTGACTTTCAACATTTATTTAACACAAGATCAATATAAACTAGATATAAGGATGTATGTACAACAAATAAAAACAATTAAAAAATATACATACATCTATAATAATACAATATATAAAAATGTTGGGAAATTTATCAGAATCAGATTAGAAATGGGGAAAGATGTCAAATACATAGTTTAATACTTTTGAAGAACTTTAATCCATTTTATAACTTCTTTTTTATGAACATTTATATTTGCTGCTAATTTAATTAATATTGGGAGTTGGTTATACAGTTTAGGAGCAACGTATGATTCCATATCTCTATCTTATTCCTAATTTGGACATTTTAAAAATAACATGTTCATTAGTTTTACTCCTAATCTTATAGTTATAATTTCAACACGTTGTTGAGACATTAGATGCTATATAATAAATTGTAATCAATTATTATTTACGACTACCAAATACGAATTAACAAATATTTGTTAAACCAAAATAGCAGCTAAACAACATCGATCTAGAACATAATATTCACCTTGTGTCTGCCTATTCTCAATATAACCCAACTTCACATGACCAATCTTAACCTAGATAATTGAAAAGTCACTGTTTAGAACATAAACATAATTGGATTTCACGAATATGTAGACTGTATAATGACATTAACATAGTAAATGAGTTGAACATATTTTTCAATTCACTACTAAGCTACAAAAAAACTTTTGCACGACACTTTTTCTTGAAACCGTGCTTGTATCATATATATTGGTGCTAAATATTTATTTATAATTATATTTAAATTTCACAATGTAATTATTTTATACTTTGGTGTATTTTTTTCAAATATATGCTAAAACATCTCATTATACGCATTGTATTTAATTGTCAATGGGTTAAAACCCACTGATTGGGACATATATTTATGTGTCTTTAAATATATTAATTATTGAACAAAAATAATGCACTGTGCCTTCCCCCCCTTCCCTTCTTCTGCCGGCCTTACCGCCGATCAGTCGATTGGTGACCTTGAACCAGTACGGTTATACGTGTATGGAACAGTTTACAATACTATACTAATTCGAGACTCCGCGTCTATACTGTGTCGGAGCCTTTGACGAAATAGTGAGTATACAGTCCACATCATTGAAGATATCAGCAGAATCCGGATTGTAGTGAGTGCCAATTTTCTTCCTATCCTGAGATTCTTCCGGCATTTACATACGCAACACCCACTATAGTATCTCAAGGCTGCGACAGCTATTTTTTAATTACAATATAAACCATTTTTTTACATGTGATGTCATAGAACTGTTAATGCTCTGTAAATTATAAAATTAAATAAAAATCCCCCCTATCCTGTTCTTCCCTCCTTCATTCAACAATATAAATGTGCATTATATTGAACACCATCTAAATTTTATTGAATTGCACTCTGGGTTCCTGAGGAAAATATAGTCACCCTACCTCACACCTTTTTTTTTACCTCCGCTCAATATTTCATAGAGTTAGGAACTGCGCAAAATAATATACTTATCTCCAAATTTCTATTTTTAAATATTACACATCCGAATCCAAGCAACGCTGGATACTGTTACTAACAATTTATATAATGCCACATAAATATACTTATCTATGTGACGCGTAAGAAACATTAAAAAGAGAAATTAATAAAATTATTTGATTAAATTTGTAAGAGTCAATTTTCTATAAAAGTTCGATTTAAACGATTTAGTTTTAAATGACATTTTTCAAATAGAAAACAAACAAATCCATTTTTGTCATTGTCAGAATTCCGAAGCGAGTCTCTGAGATGCTGCGGTCCGCCACCCCACGCTACGGTGCGCGCACCCAGTCAGCGCTCTGTCTGTCTGTCGGTGCTAGTTTGAATTTTGAATTGACAGATACCGCTCTGTGTCTAGCTCACCATAAATTCAATTGGTTATTAATTATGATTTTGCTCGTTTTGAGAGATACGTTCATTGCTATCATCTTTAACGTCTTGTTGTTTATTAATATTATGATATAATTCTTCAAGGAAGGTGCGAACTTTACAATTGTAATTAAGTACAACTGAGACGTTTGGTTAGCATGTAAGAAATACTAGGATCATTTTAATTTCGAAATTATTTTGGGTTTTGGCATCAGTAAAGATAAAAATTAAACACAAAGTAAAGGAGCATTAAAAAAGCATTCAAAAATGTTATATTATTAACGGAATTTTAATATCAAGAAGTATCAGAAGTCGAGTTAAAAACTTAATGCAATATCGTTTTTAACATCAGTCGCAATATTTTTCTCATCCTCTTAAAATGTATTGTTACAGAATCCCTGTTTCCGCAGTTTGCGGAGCCCATCCCCAATGTCACGTTTGCTGTAGGGACTGACGTTCTGCTGAAATGTGTCGTGAACAACCTCAGTGGGTACAAGGTAAGGTCTTCAAATAGTTGATGAGCTCTATCCCTCCCTCATTGCTGAGGGTTGTAATCTGCCTGAAGATGAAGATACAATGTCCTTCCCTGTCCACCCAACACATCTAGATCTGTTTCAAGATCTGTTTCCTAGGGTTCTTACGGACACAATAACCTTCCTCGTCGTGAAATTTGTCTAAAAAGTCCACGCTGGCTTAGAGATTAAAATTGCTTGCTAAATATTTGTTGTCCCAGAAGAACACGATTTCACTCAATTGTCTGCCACTGAAGATGGAAAACGAATTTTACGAGAGAAATTCATTCATCATCTTCATCATATGTTTCTTTATAGTTGAGAGTCGCGAATCAATTTTAAACATCATCAGCTTATTTTTCCACGGCTGGATATAGACCTCGTAAGAACCACCAATTCTCTTTTATTTTATAGGAGCATTTAGCGCATTCAGTTGGATGCATCTTTTTTTCTTGGATATAATATTAATTTATTCCTTCCGAACATGTTTAGGTAGCTTGGGTGTACATGGACAGAAGGATTATCTTGGGCATCCACCACAAAATCATCTCACAGAACCCTCGACTCAGTCTATCTTCCACTGATGAACAATCCTGGTACCTGCACATCAAGAGCGCGCAAGAAAGCGATCGAGGCTGGTACATGTGTCACGTCAATACTACTCCTAGCATCTCGCAAAAGGGATATCTCCAGGTTATAGGTAAGCTAATATACAAGAATGTTATTATATTAGATTATTCCATAAATAATGCGTTTTTTCTTTTTTAATCTAAAATATACTCTCCTTCATTTTTCACGATGCTTTTTTACCTTTCTGGTAGACTTGCAAGGTCTCTCTTCCAAAATTCACATGTCCGTGACGAAAAATACTCCTCCCAGTACTGTTTTTTACCAAATGATTTTGAAAACTAAGAAATAAATGATAATCAGATTTGGCAATGTCAGGTGAATATGGTGGGTGGGGAGTACACATTCGCTCTCTACACGCGATTAGACTAAAATTTTGTAAGGAACCTATTGACCCAATTTGCTGACTTTTCCGATGGCACGCAGATGTCGATGAATGGTTAAATGACCAAGTCCAAGATTCTGTGCTAGTTCCTCAACAGTTACGACGGGATTTTGTTCCACCATCTCGTTTTCTAGGCTGTAGTTTCCGGCTCGGAATTTCTGGAATACCGTTGACACTGACTTATGCTTATTGTCCGATCTCCATATACTGCATTAATATTCCTCGCACTTTTCTTAGCATTGTTACCTTTATTGAACTCGTAAAGCAAAATATGCCAAATATGCTTCTTCGTCTTTTCCATTATAGCTTTGAAAAAATAACAGTTAAAATCGAACTGCACTCTTCACTAAGAATAAGTTACTGTCTGATTTTATTGCGGGTAGTAATAAAACCTAATGCAGGTAGTTTATCCCGTCCCCTCCGACTTTTAGTTCAAGTAATTAAAAAATGCATTATTTATAGTATGACGTAATATGTTTAAGAGCGGTAAAACAAATTGTGGTAATAATAGTATATATTTAAATCACATACAAGTCCAGCTTCGTATCTAACGCTTTAATTTAACTAGAAAAATTTCAAAGAAAACTATGCTTTTGAATTCATTATTAGTATTTATTTTTGAATTGTAATACATAACCCTCGGATACTACGCTAGGCAGCCGGGACAGTGCGGTCCTGGAGTTCTTTTCCTCAATTTTATCTATGCAAGAATCGCTTTTAAACAAAAAGTTAGTTTAAAAGATTTGTTTTATTTAAGAATATTATTTTTTAAATATTTAAAACCTTTTTAATTCAGTCTTCACACGATTGAATGAGTAATTTAGATTAGAAAACTCTTAAAACGATCAGCACGATAAACCACAATAAAAACTTAGAAATCTCCTCATAAAATAACTTGGAACGTTAAAAGGAACAAAAAAAAATTACATACTGAAAATAAATAATAAAAATATATTATAAAAAATAAGCGTAAATATTATATAAAAATAGGTATGTAATAATTTATTTTATATAAACAAAATAAAGTTGAAAATAATATAAATCCAACTCGTCGATTTAGCAAGAAACTCTAAATTCTTACGTTACACGTATATTACAGCGGGATCCGGTAGACCCCAGAACGGGACCTCCTAGTCTCACCTTGAACGGCGTGTAATCTTGTCAATAGCTAGAGTAACACTGACTGAACAGCTAAACAACGTCCCGAGTGGCGAGGCCACGGTACTACGTTTTTATCTTGCCTGGAGTCCAACAGACCCCATCATAGTATCCGAGGGTTAAATATGCCTAATTTATGGAATGGAATATTAAATCTGTCCACAATTTAGAACATTCAAAATTATTGTGTCAAATTCGTTTGTACAATAGTCATTTTAAAAATTCCACATTGCTTATTAGGAATCTGTTTCTTAATTATGTGGTAAATATTTTGCTGTGTTTAAAAGACAACGATGTTAAATATTTAAGACATAACCTGCGACCACTTACAAAAACAAACACAAATCGTGAATAAGTACAATAATATTTCCCATTGCAATAACTTAAGCGTGAAGCTATATTTTATATGAATTTTTTCCGAAAAATCGGTGAGGACAGTTTTATAATTAATTAAGTAAAAAATATTTAGAATGACATAAATAGTCTTACTAATTTACCTCATTAATTTTTAACATTTCTTTAATTTGTTTAATGTGTTTGTAATTTTGGCTTCAAGTTCTTACTTACTTACCGTCACACTCCTCTGTCTTGACACACATCTCTCGTGTCATCCACATTCATACATCTTCTCATACAAGCTCGCCGATTGTTGAGGCTTCTAACAGAGCCATCCTCGGACGTCCTCTATTTCCGGTGTCATCAACACTTGATTATATTGGTTAGTTTGAGTGCGATTTTAATTTTGAAAAATTCCACTGATAGCATTAAAAAAAAGCATTTCATATTTCTATCACTTCTTCTGTTGCCACCACACTGGATTTTTTTATTATATTGGTTAGTTTAAGTGCGATTTTAATTTTGAAACATTCTACCAATAGGTGAATATGTGACGCATTAAAAAAATGTACTTTTTTCACTATGCTCTCCTCATTCATCCGTTCCATATGACCAAACCACCTAAGTGATCCTTTATCAATCTCACTCACTACACTAACATCAGCTTTACATTATTTCCTTATTTCTTAATTCTTTATTCTGTTTTAAATAGATTTGCCACATATACGCCTAAGTGACCTTAATTCCACTGCATTCAATCGACTTCCGTGCCTCTTCTGCTAGCTCCAGGCTTCACATACATCAGTGTCGGTACCAGGACCCCATTGTGCACCGCTAGTCTTGCCTCGGTTGACAAATTCCCGTTAGATATAATTCTATTCAAAGCGCCGTTCACTTTATTCCCTGCAGTCACCCTCCTTTCGACATCATTCTCAGCCTCTCCGTTTCTATCAAACATACTTCCCAAATACACAAACTCATCTACTTATTCCAAACATTCATTACCTACAAATATTAAGTACGGTGTCTTGCTCTCCTTCTTCTCGAATACCATCACTTTCGACTTGTTAACATTCATCATATGGTCGCTTTCCTTGCATACATCGTACATTCTACTCTGTAATTCTTGTTCATTATTCGCCATTAGTTCTGCATCATCGGCGTACAATAAACAGCATACAATAAAATCGCCCATTTTGCTCCTACATTCATACATTCCAGTTCTTTCATACAATTATCCATATGAGTTATATATATATCAAGTTCTTATCAAGTCCTATCAAGAAATTATATACCATATACACAAGATTTTTCAATAGAAGGAACTTTTCTGGGACAATAAAAACTAATTTAATTATGATGGTCTTTCTAATAATGCTTTCATTGTCTTTAATTTGACAAATATTATTCTGTTTATTAGTTTTACATTAGTGTAAAGGTCACCATCTATTGTAGAACTCGGTGACCTTCCATGGAGTTAGCTTGAATCACTGTATCGTCTGCATAATGAAGGTAATTTAGTTACTTCATAAATATGAATCAAATATATTAATTATAAAGATATACATATAAAATCAATTTTATCGAAAAATATTGTTGTTGCGCTACCGGGATTCGAACCTGGATCTCTTCCCTAACCGGGGGAGGTGCTTGTGATGATCCACATATAACAAAATGATAAAAAAATACGAATTCTACGAAATTTCTAGAGCGGGTCGGTTAGGGGCGAGAGTAGCGGGGCGGGGGATGAGAACAGTATGAGCGGGGGTGGCGAACGCTTCTCCAGACAGTCGGTTTCGGGAGGGTTAGGGGGTTGTACGTGTGAGAGTCACTTTTGAACCGGAAAAAGGGACGTATACATAAACGTTGTTAGGGGTACGAAATCGGATTTTCCTTTTAGAGATTTACGTCGCGAGTGTTTTAAGGGTGGTCGCGTGGGTTTCCGGGTTCGCGGGGTCGTGTTCGAATTCAAATCGCGAGTGTAGTGACTCCAGGTTCCGGAGGGCTGACCAGGATCGGCGCAGACGCTGAGGACAAGATCCGCCAAAATACTAAGTTTATCTTTTTGCATGCTTGTATACATAATTAAAACCGCTAACAAATACTGTAGTGTGATTCGGATCATCATGTAATTACCCATTCATAAAAGGGAGCTGGCGTAATCGCTAGACTACTTGATATTTCACTTCATTTACACGCTGCCGGCACTGTGAAACCCACAGCTTCTCTACGAAGGCATTGTAGGGTATATTATATAAATTACATTTGATCCGAAGCAACTGCCAGTAGGTAGAAACGATAGAATATATCCGAGCACCTTTGAGGGTTTATTTACTTTGAAAACACACTATTGCATGCGTATGGAAATCATACTGACCTTATTATTGACATTGTGCTAACAACTCACTGAACGTTTTACTTTACTACACATCTCACAAGTAAGACTCTATATTTATCCCTACATTATGTATATAATTATATTTTCGGATATCTAGCTGAAACCAGATGTTTCACTCTACCACCTTTCAACGCCTATGTGATTTGTAATTTTCCTAAGATGATTTGATTGGAAGGAAAGGTGCTTTTGGAGGCTGAACAGAGTCATTCGGAGGCATGAAGTGTGGACGGGCTAGCTATGGTTACATTGGTTTGGTAGGAATAGCCAAAATGAAAGAGTTATTGAACATCATCGGTCTGCGTAGGGTGCACAAGGCTACAGGCTAACCTTACGTATGTTTACCGTTCATGATCTTTTTCCGATATATAACCTGGCATAAACAGTTTAGTCCGCACTGAGTTGCATCGAGGTGGTTCCTGTGTGGTCGCCGTGGTACTCGTACTTCAGTTGTATGAGGAGGATGATAGTAGGATCTCTAGAGGTTAATACCCAGAGACAGTGTTCCTGAAACGAACTACAATTACACAAACACACACACACTCGCACCAGTATGTAGTGATAACAATCCTAACTATTTGTTCCTGGCTCTATTCGAGATGCATTGTTCGAGACACCGAGGATCATCCTGCAGATTAACTAAAACTATCCATCGCACACCGTTGTCACATGGCGTATGTTTTCAGACGCACCTAAAGGATGGTAATTTTCCTGAGAATCGTACTGTCATGTCACAATCATCACAATTAATTACCTTCAGTGGTGGACGCGGCCACGGATTGGCCATTTTCCTACCGATACTGAACAGCAGCATATTGGAGATACAAGGACCTCGGCCATGCATCTTGAATGAGTCATAACAAATGATATTGTTCACTGAGACATCGGCCGAATCTAAATTTTGGATCATCATCATCATCATTACCTTTTGAACGCGTTGGGTGAGAGGGCTCGGGGTTAAGCACCCGTCGTCTACCGCGAATAGGCACCAGGCGTACGGGTATCTTAATCTGGGGATAGGGGAGCCGAGCGAGCGCAACAGACTGGTGTCTAGAGAACTTATCATAATCACGGAACATATTTGCCAAGCGAGGCATTTAGCATGTTGCATGTTGTTTCACATGTCCACATAATTTATGAACAGCTAGGCGACGCCGCGAGGCGGCCACAGTCACGAGGATAAATCTACGACAAGGTTGGTGTCCTATATATAATTCCTTCCACACTCTTATATTTCAGAATTAGGAATAATGAATTGAAGACTAGTAGAATTAATGCCATAACGAGGGCGTTCGGGTATCGTACTGCATGATCAGAGGGTTCCGTTATTTAATCGCGTACTATAAGATAATCGGTATATTTATTTTAACAATTGCTCTATAGGTATTTGAACGGCTATGATATTTGGATATTTGTAAACTTTGGATATTTGATAATTGAAAACGCGGGTTAAAAGAATTAGGATTATTACGGACATGACATGGGGTATTCGTAACCATTAGATGATCATTTGGCCAAATTAATATTAAGGTTTCGTAGGAGACGTCTACGTTAAACGTCGATCTTAGAAGAGGAGTAGAGATTTCAGGATCCTTTACACTGGTGTCAGAGACTTAATTCATCACATGCTTTATCCAACTAAGCTACAGCGGCACTATTTTTATCGACAATTTTTCGACTTTATATGTTACCTTTTTGATATCAATACATTTAATCGTTCCATCATTTGACAGAGCCATCTACCTTATTTTTACAGAATCTCAAATACCTTTGAGTGAATCTGATAGTAGACGCTAGAATTATTAATTCATTTTTATTACATTTTGGACACATTGATACAACTTTATTATTTTTTAGGAGAACACTTGTGAAGTTGTAATTATTCAGAACATAGTTCTGAAAAATTAAAAAAAAAAAAAAAAAAAATAGTTACTTCATATTTATTACAACGAGCTTCATAGAGGATATCTTAAAATATTATATAAATATCTGACTAATTTAATCTCTGAAAAATACAGTATATCGTAAAATTTATAATTATTAAGTTTAATACCATGTTTATTAATCCCACCCTCGAAACTGAACAATGTGTCGCAACAGGACCAAGCGAACTCAACCGGAGGTATTGCCGACTTGACGTTACCGGCTGTTAGCGCCCCTTAGTACATTAGCACGCCTATTTATTTCACGCTTCGTATCTACCTCTCGCTGTTCCGAGAACCTTCTTCACGACAACATTACCTGAACCTCCTACAGCATCTGCAAAGCGTTGTGTGGACTGTTTGAAGTGATCACAGTTCGTACAGTGTGTATACGACGAATGTCGAAATTGTTTTTTTTATAGGGGTGGTATGTAAACATGAGTAAGAATACTCTGGCTACAACCCTTAAAAGGATATTTATTTATTTATTTAACGTAAACATGTTATTGTTATTCATTCAAGTGGCAAATAATTTAAATACAAATTAAATTATTAGGACAACGCATTATTATTGTGAAGTTGTAATTGTTCAAAACATATGTACATATAAAATCAATTTGATCGAAATTGTCGCTGTAGCATAGTAGAATAATGCACCTTCCTCGGTTTGGAAAGAGATCCAAGTTCGAATCCCGGTGACGCAACAACAATATTTTTCGATAAAATTGATTTTGAATGTATATCTTTCTAATTAATACAATTAATTGGTATTTAACAAATTAAATTAATCAACTAGAATGATATACAGAAAAAAAAATATTTATAAATTGTAGAAATAAAATTAAAATATTAAGTATTAAAATAGCACAGAACTGTGTTCTGAAAATGCAACTTCATAACAAAAATGTGTTCTCTTTAATAATATATAATTCAAATATGAATTAAATATATTAATTATAAAGATATACATATAAAATCAATTTTATCGAAAAATATTGTTGTTGCGCCACCGGGATTCGAACCTGGATCTCTTTCCTAACCGGGGAAGGTGCTTTATCCAACTAAGCTACAGCGACATTATTTTTAGCGACAATTTTCGACCCAATATGTTACCTTTTTGATATTAATACATTTAATCGTTCCATCATTTGACAGAGCCATCTACCTTATTTTTACAGAATCTCAAATACCTTAATAATAATTATAATTACTACTTCACAATAAGAATGTGTTCTCCTAAATATATAATTCAATAACTTTATTTTATTTTTAAGTTTATTATAACTTTATATATGGTTTTAATTAGTTTTTATTGCCCTGATGAAGGAAAATGTATTTATAGAAACCGGTTACTGAAAATAATAATCTCACAGTGGTTAAAATTAAAGATAATTAATTATTTATCATATTTTTTTTTTAATGTATATATAAAAATTGCCTGGAAAATCTCTATAAAATAATCGTGAGAGACACTGTCTCATCATAGGTTAAAGTAAAATATTCCAGCTGTAGATATACGGCACGAGAGACACGGAACAATTTCGTCTACGAATACGAAAGAGAGAAATAGTAGCCGTTGCTAAACTTTGCGTTGTCGAGATTGAGTTCATTATGCATCAAAATGATAAATTAATACGTAAAGTAATATTTTACGACGCAATAGAGACGATAAAAGAAAAAATATAGATAAATACTATTGAACGTTTTGAAAAACAACACTGTTATAGCAGAATGCTCTACATGAGGATATGAAGCTTGGTTTCTGACTTTAGCGACAGTTTAACTTTAGAAAACAGGTTTTAGCTTCTTGAAAATGAAGTCTCACGCAAAATATATGGCCCAGTATATGATTACCTAACTGGAGATCGAAGGAAGTTAATGAGTTTGTAATTTCGGAAACGGTATGCTGCACCATACATCCTGAGGAAGTTCAGAGCAAGGAACATGCAGAGAGAGCAGATGACTCCCGTCACACGCACAAAGTCCTCATACATAAGCCAATAGGATCGGGAAAGACCAAGAGTAGGATGTCAAGGGATGGGACGCTCTGTTTTAAATATACGTAACCTGTAAGATTTTGTATTATTAATATGACATCAAATCAAGTTTGACGTTTATGGGTACTGAATAAAATACGTAGTCACCGTGGTAACGAGCATGATGTATTTAGTGACTGTTTCATTTCAAAAAAATAACAAATGTCATTAGTATTGTTGGAAGCGGGCCTTTATATTAGACATTCTTAGAACATGGCTGGTGGTTGAATTCAGTTAGTTATCAATGATATTTTGGTTATTTGGACGTGCTCAGCTTGTTTGTAATGATTCAAAGTTGTACAATTTACGACCACTCTTATTTACATACAAGACAGATAATCCCAAATTATTATCAAAAGTTTTCCAATAAATTATTCATAAATTCTGAGAAATTGTTTTCATTTAAGTGTCGTGTATTTTTTGATTCTCGGATTTGTCGACCTCTCTCATTTGGATTTTCGAGGAGTTTTGGGTCTGAAGTTTAGTTTTAGATACTTGTTTATTTGGCTGTCATATGGAGGAGATGAAAAAAGTTTGAATTAATAAGTATTAATATATAAGTCATTTATAGTTGAATTATGGTGTACTTTTGGTTCAACAAAATAACACAATTATTATTAAAAAAATTATAAATATCTCATAGAGACGAAACTATTAATATTATATTAAATAAAAAACATATGGAAGTATGGGTAATTACAATGATTACGACCTGTCTTCGGCTGGCTTAAGAGATCACTTTACACAATGTAACGTTTACCATTCCACCCAATCATCATCCATATCTATCAAATTTTTCGAAGTTGTAAAATAATAATAATAATAGATAATTTGTATAGCGCATTTTCGTAAAAACTTTCACCTCAAGGGCGCTTTACACATAAACTATAGTTCTACAATTATATTTGTTTTTTAAAATTAAAAATCATTATTTTCACTTATGAAAATGATTTTTTGAAAAGGTGCGTTTTTTGTTTCTTCTTAAATAAAGTCTCTGATGCACTGTTTCATATAACGGAGGACAAAGAGTTCCACGTTTTTGGGCCTGCCACCGCAAATGCCCGTTCACTAAATTTAGACTTCTGGCAACGGTTGTAACCATGTAGAAACACTTCAAGTATTTAACTACAACTTCGTAAGCCCTGTAATTACCCATACTTTCATATTTTCCCATTTAATATAATATAGATAGCTTCATAATTATGATATATCTATAATTTGTTTAATGGCAATGCCTTTGGAGGTAAAAATCCAGTAGTTGTGTGTTCTTGGATATGAGAGTGGACCCGCCGCTTACCCAGGACCGTTTATATGCTAAAGCTCCTATATGGTCCTTCTCATTCGCCGCCTAGCGTGCAATTCCGTCTGTCACTTAAGTGACAAAACAAAGCCGCACAGCCGCCATCACAAACACCCTTATTGTCCCCGACTTTTTTATTTATTCAGAAAAGTTAATAAAATACATGTAAGGAAAACAACAATATGTAGATAGAATCATTGACCACAAAAACATAGAATATGTTCTTGGACATATTCAAATATTGTTAATATAATTATTATAATTGATTAAAACGTACAAAGGTACGTAGGTTCCAAGGTCGATAAGTCTAAAGCCGATCATACACCCAACGGTATACCTGTTCAGTTCGCCTTTACAGGCAAACCTGAGCGTGTGTATTACTCCAGGCCGCAGGTCTCAGTTCACTGTCGCGGTCTCAGTCTCCGTCCACGCGAAGGGAAAGGTAAAAAATAGTGTCTCACAGGCGCAGCGTATTTGTGAAAGATTGTATTGAATTGTATAAATCTGAGCCATCCCTTCTTTAATGATTACACTAATTTTGAGGCTTGTGATGTTACATTTTAAAATACGCGGGAGACCGAGCGCTGCATTACCGACCGGAGTAGACGCGGTCGAGGAAAGAGAAAGCGAGAGTAGAAGGGGCACTTTTTGACAGGTGGCTGGAGAGGTCGGCCGCGCGGAGACAAAACAATAGCGGCGGACGCAGATTTCCGTAGAAAATTTGCGAGAGGTTGGTCCCCGAATTTATCCACGCGGAGCTTCGGGATTGCCCCGATGAGGTCTAGGCGGGAGTTTGAACCCGCAGCAAGGTGGGACAAGAGCAACACCCGGTTACAAATCTGCGGGTATGGGGCAATTTCATGGAAATGCAGGAGGGAGAGTTTTACACTGGACGTGGGACGAATGCCACCAAGTCCGTTGCCACTACTCGAGCGAAGGCAATTGTTTCGAACAAATGATGGTGATTCGAGCGGGATGTGTCCCTAGAACAATTTCATGCGACTTTATAAAGGGAAGGGATAGAAGGGGGGACCCACCCTTTTCCGGAACCGTTGTAGAAGTTTCAACTAATTGTATCGATTCCACACACAGTACTGCAGAAACGCGAAATGTACAATTAATAAACACAAAAGAAAGGAGATAAAAAATAAAAGATAATGCAAGAGATTGCGAAAACGAACAGAAATTTAAATTTAAACCTTCCTGCGCCTTTTTAAGTGTTTTCTATATTTACTTTAAAATACAGGTATACAACAACATTACAAACAAGCAGATAATCAAGTGTTGTGTACGGAAGTTAAGAAACTAGTGGGTACAAGACAGCCATTAAAGGGCAACTATCATGTACACTCTTTCATGAAGGGACTTGGACGAAACACAATAATGCATGAGTCACCCCACCCCACACCACACACGGTACAGGTACAAGCCAACGGAGTTACGCACGGTTTTGTTTGTTTTAAGAATTTGACTTATGAAAGGTGAAGTGTCCGCGTTCTCGCTGACACGATCTTGTCATCATATACCTAATATACCCCATCTCGTAGTCGACGTTTTGATGATATCCCCATACAGCTTGAGATTCCTCGCATTACTGATCAGGTCCGCGTTTTCAGGCGGCCGACCAATTGAACCCAGTTAAGCCTCCAATAATGCGATCACGAGCATCCCTCATTATCCCGCAATGCCACAAGATGTGTTCCGGAGTTTGATTCACTCGCTCACATACACACCACGAGGCATCCGCGAGTCTAAAATCAAACAGTTTACTTCGGAGTTGGCCGTGCCCCGTAATCATACGCCACTCAGATTGATTCAGATCTGGAGATCCCCATACACCCTTTGATTTAACAGTGATGCGGAAAAGAAAAGAGTCCATCTACCCTGCGGCGCTCGATCGCATCTTTAATACCCTCATTCTCGTTGAAGGGAGTGTCCGAAGGTCTGTAATGAGTGCCTAAATACATGCGACTTGTATAACTTTGATGTGTAAATATAGTTTATTTAATGTGTGAATGAGGGGTGTTATTATTTGAGACTATTTCCATCCATCCGAGACAGGAATACTGACACCACACACACCTTACCCACAGACTGAGTCTAGCCGGTGGCATGATGTGCTGGCGTTTAATCCACCGGTGCCATAACAGGCTCTACATTTAATTTATTTATCAAATTGTCGTGACTGCGTTGGCTTCTTTTTAACAACTATTGTTTATACTTTTAAAATTACCAATATTAATTTTGTTGTTAAAATTCATATTTTTATTTATTATCTTTGTTTTATTAACCACTAAATTGAGTTTAAATACATCTACCGGTTTCGAAAAATACCATTTTCTTCTTCGGGATGTTATAACTAACTAAATATAAACAGTGTTGGTCACAAATTAAATAATTTGGAATCGTTGGAGATAAATAAAGCGTGTAAAACTAATCAAAAAATTATAAACAACCAACTAAATTTAACTACGAGTCTAAAAATTATTCGAGTAAATTTGTATTAAGTAATGATTTGAGTTAGGAACTAAAAAATAGATTCTGGCATAGAAACAATAATATATGTTTTAGTTAGTTATGACATCCTGAAGAAGAAAATGGTATTTTTCGAAACCGGTAGATGTATTTAAACTCAATTTAGTGGTTAATAAAACAAAGATATAACTATTGTTTACACTACTTTTGTCGCGGTTTTCTTTCTTTCTTTCTTTCGTAGAAGACCTACCAGCGCTGCCTTATCGCCGTAGTCGCCGGTTGACTGAGAGATTGTCACAGGTTTGCCGTTACATGTCTTGCTAAAGTTGAGCTTCGGTTAACTTGTCATGTTGACCTGAACAGGTATACCTGTCAAGTATACCGTTACGTTGTAAGCTGCTATTTTCACGTCTTGCACGATATTTCGGCAATATTCCGACTTGCCGGGGTTCGGTTCAGATTTATAAGTTCTTATTATATTTTTTACTACAGTCGATTTCGCTTTATTGGGACACATCGGGACCAGAAAGTTTGCAACCGAAGCGAGCTTAAAATTAAATGATGAATATTTATCTTTAAATACGTAGGGCTCCCTACATTGCCTTCCTGCATAAAATAATGCTGTAACCAGGCTATATTTTTTTTCCCCTGATTACTTACAGGCATAGTTGGATATTAATCATCAACATCTTCTTCATATAATTTTTGATGTTTCTATTTAATGCTTCAATAATTGCATCCTCATTCTTTACTTTCATCGTAATATGGTAAATTGTTATAATAATAGCGTTATAATAATGTGTTTATTCCAGCGTGATCAGGTTTTATTTAACCCGATTCGCCATAGAGATAATACATATTATTACTTTTGAAATTAGCAAAATTAACTTTGTGGCTAAAATTCATATTGTTATTTGTTAACTTTGTTTTATTAACCATTTAATTGAGTTTAAATACATCTACCGGTTTCAAAAAGAACCATTTTCTTCTTCACGATGTCAATACTAACTAAAAACATATATTATTGTTTCTTTACCATAATGGGACTCGTAGTTAAATTTAGTTGGTTGTTTATAATTGTTTGATTAGTTTAACATGCTTTATTTATCTCTAATGATTCCAAATTATTTATTTTGCGACCAATACCAAAGCAAAGTTAACAAATAAAAAAATATATATATAAATATTATGTTATACATTAAAGTTATAAAATAAATATAACGCTATGAAAAAGAAAAAGAAAACCAAGGAAAATGTTAATAAATAAAAAGTTCACACATATATACACTCAAAATATAAATATTACATATATAACTACTTCAGTCACGGCCATTGTTTTATATGTAGCTATTCTGTAGGCGTTACCATTCTCTGGTCAGGGAACCAGCTTAATTACCTCATTGCCCTAAATGTATGTATTGTAATCTTAAATTTACTGTCCCAATTATGCGGAATATCGTCCCAATTAAGCGATATAAATTACTATTAGTTTCTTGGTTTTGTTTCCATTCCTTGAAATTTGGCCCAAATAAGCGACTGCCCCAATTAACTGTATTAAATTCTATATATGGGTAGTACGACACGTGTGGCTGAGGACATGTAGCGCGATTTTTTTTATATGTATATATATTTCATTATTCCTTTAATGAATCATTTACTTAACCTAACCAAATCATTTATGGCGGCTGTTTTCACTGCATCTATTTTTACAGAACCTTCAGGTGTAATTGACGAAAAGTCACCGAGAGGACTAGCTGTACACGAGTCGGGTAACGTGACCCTGGTGTGTGGAGCTCCGAAATACTCTTTACCTCACATCAAGTGGAAGCGAGAGGATGATAAATCATTCAGCCATAACGGAAATAATGGTAAGAAACCGTAATAATTCATACTTGTACTGTTGAGTACGACCGGATAAGTGTTTGCGAAATGTGAAGTAAAATATGTTTTGGTAGGAATGAAATTTAATGTTAATAAATTAATTATGTGTCAGTTATAATAATATATTATTATTTTTATGAAGACGCGATTCGCCATAAAGATAATACGTTTAAGTTACAAAATAATATTTATGTTATGAAAAGAAAAGCAAAAAAAAATCACACATACTCACGCATTTCAATCACGGCTATTATTGTATCTGTAGTCGTTGCTATTCTCTGGTCGAGGAGCCAGCTTTCCACGAGAGCGCCGCTTGCACCAGAGAGTTGGTATTGAGCTCCAGCCGCAGTAGCCTTACGCCAACAACTCGATGTCTCAGAAATGGAACGAATCCATGTGTACGGCCTTTGACAAATATTGTAGATGCGCTACAATAACGCGCCAACCCGAACAGTATTCTGTATGAGTCGTTGTACTGAATTCGAAGACGGTTGTATGTCACTTACTTGTATACATGGTGGTAAAGAATGATTTAAACAGGATCCTCTTTACCTCTTTACTGCATCGATAGAAACCCCGAGATAGCATATTAGCACGAACGCTTAACTGTCTCCTCTGTCGTTCTATGTCATTATCGTCTTGTCCATCTTCATTGAATGTATAACCAAGGTATTGGACCTTATTTTGAATGCTCAGTTTCGTCCCGTCCAGCAACACGGGAAGGATATTTGAACCCCATTATGACCGATTTGCTGGCATTGCATAAAATATTGTGTTCATACGTTTAGCATATCTGTAAAAGTTTTCTTATCATTTTTATAGATGGCGCCAGTATAACCATATCATCAGCATAACTAATATGGTTCACATTCGTACCGCTCATGTGGCAGCCAATTTTTACATCGGATAGTTGGTCGCTCAATTCATCGTTATATAGTAGCAAATTTAATTTAAAATTTAAGAAAAATCTTATAAATACATTGTAGTAATCGAGACATACTCCTGAACACAGTTGCCGGAGCAGTGAGCAACTACCACTAGAAGAGGTCAGCCTTTATTTCACGTTCTGAGCAAATAGTCTAGCATTAGTATCTGACACAGAGCTCGAAATAGCACTTAACCTTTACCAAACCATGCTAAAAATACCCTACGCAACCATGCTGTCAACTCGTGTTACTGCATGAAATTTGAGTTTCTTTAACACTTTAAATGGGAATAAAATGCTTTTACAAGCTTAAATAACTTTAAAATAGTTAATGTCATAGTTACTATACATATAATAAGAAATAATAATTAAATACGTTCATTTTATTCTCAAATGTTATTCTTGTAGCGTATTCGTCAAAAGACCCATCTAACATGATTTTCATCTTTATCTATAATCATTTAAATTAATGTGTGATCTTTTTCACGTAGTACAAGTGGTATTTTTAACGCGGATAGCATGCAATGTATCAATTTTATATAGCATTGAATTAAAAAATGATTATTTTTATTATGATTCGTTTTACATAATTGGTTTTCCACTAGTCATTTCTGAGTGCAGATGATTTTTTCAGGACTAGGTAAAATATAAGTTTTACATTTTGTATATTTATAGAAATACGACATAATTGGCTCAGTAGACCTATGTTACTGCATGGCTAGGGAAGGGTTAAATTCTATACGCATCTTTATAAATTATAATATAATTAATTCAGTGTCATCACGTCACCGATACCGTACCTCATTCTCATCAGCAAACCACGATGAATACCACGATATATTTGAACACTTTTTCCTAACTGATACACTGCGCATTCCTCACACATGCAACGAACGAAACCCCCGGTAATACGTCATTACAATTTCGCCCGCCGCGCGCCGTCCGACCAGCGGGCTCTTATGAAGCAGCACGGAGCGCCCGTTCCGCATCATTTTATTGGAATTTAAGCATTAGCTTTTGACTATAACTATAACATATCGATTTTAAAAAATAAATTTAACGAGTTAGTTCTCCGTCTTTGATCCTATGTGTTGTCTTAACCTGCCATTACTAAACTACTTTGAACATGTGATACAAATATTGAAACACAAGAAGCTATCGGTGTAAGTATATTTTGAGATATTTGAATACAATATACAAACAAGAATAATGTTCACAGCGTGTATAGTGTTTTCATTTGAATAATGGTAAGGTACAGCACGAGCAGACTTCGTATCTAGTTACCCCTCTAGGGTTATTCTGTGGACGTCTCCCTTATAGGAATTACAATCCCAGCCCGGCCAAATTTACAGTATTTATTAACTACACTACGGGATTAACACGTATTTAAAAATGTATTCCAAATTTCGGGATTAATATTTTATCTTAATTTCGGGATACCAAAATTAGATTACCACTAAATGATGAAACACTCGGTGCTTCGCTATTGCTTCGGGCGTATTATTCATTGTGCTACCGGGATTTGAATCTGGATCTCTTTCCAAGAGATCTAGGTTCGAATCCCGATTGAATTGTTTCATATTCAAATTGTTACTTATCAATCTTGATGGCATTTTTTTTTTCCAAAGATTCCTTACTTATTTACTTAAAGTATAAAGATGATTAAAATCAATCAGTCGACAAAAAAGTAACATATGCTTTAATATTTGAGGAGTTGATAAATAATGGAAATATAAATACTGATCCTCACCACAGCTATTCAACCAGATCGTCGGGTCGAACCACGAGAGTACCGATCGCGATCAATGCGTACGGCGAGAGAACGAGAGAATGTGTTGTGCCAAGAATAATTAACAAAATAAATAAAGACTTATTAAACATTTTAAAAAATGATGCGACCCCAGTGACAACCTTAAAATAAAAAGTAAAAGAACATATTCTTATCAATTTTTTTATTTCCTTGTTATATTATGTTATATTCAGGTGTCAATCCATAAAATACTGTGGACTAGGTCTGTTACACCCTGTAAAAATTGTACATTTTTTCGAAATATTGATTTTTTCTTTATATCTTTTCAAGTTCTAATTTCTTTCAACTTACTTTTAAAATTAGCAATATTAACTTTGAATCAAATATCTAAACACCTACCATGAATCATTAGACTAATATTTTATACAAATAATAGTATAGGAAATTTACTCATAAATTCTAAAGACAAAGATGATAAATTGTACAATTCTGGTGTCTATAAACTTAGTTGCAAGGATTTTGCTGCATTTTATATTGTTAAAACGGGTAAAATTTTTAATATAAGAGTAAGGGAGCATTTGAGATGTTTGAACAATAGTGGGTTTTCAGAATTTGCTAATCATTTGATAGAAAATGGTCATGGTTTTAATAAGAAATTGTGATTGTTAATTTTGCATATAAACGGTGTTCGTCATATGGTAGATGTATTTAAATTCAATTTAGTGGTTAATAAAACAAAGATAATAAATAATATTCTTTTAACTTAACTATTACATGATTTATAAGCGTGTCCTACTACTCTAAATGAAAATTACGGTATATTATATTAACAGATCAATTTTGTGTACCATAATGCATTCATTTAGTTTATTAACATCTTTTTATCTAAAAAAATTTTCCCCTTATATTTTCATTTATAAATAAAAATGTTGTTCATATTTTGTAATTACTATGTTAATGGTAATCCTTGCCATAAAACTGTCATACAGTTTGACAAAAAATGAAATTATAACGTATATATATATATTGTGACGCGGTCGCCTATACGTGACTGGTAATCGTCAGGATAGGACGCCATGCTTTCACACCACCGACTTGCTCAGAGGTTCACATGATGGGCGTGAGTCTTTGGTCACAGAATTTATCATGATGTCTTGCCTGTTACTTCAGCCATCGTACTCAGGGAAAATAAAAGATTATTACAAATTTTTATCACTAATTTAATACAAAAAAAATTATGAAAATAAAATATAAAAATGAATAGAAATCATAAAATATTACTGCATAAATTGCTATTTAAATAACAGTGGTCTTGGTACTTTTGCCACATAAAATAGTTTACTATTAATTTTTACCAAAGCTAAGTGAACAAAATTTTTATCTGACAGTTCGTCAGGTCAAGTATAAAACAGAATAACATGATAAATATATCGGTTAATACTAGCTGATAAACCGTGAGTTTCAAATTAAATAGAGAAACAAATATGCTACAAAAAAGACAACTAAGTTTGAAATTCTTTGTACACAAAAAAAAAGAGTTTTTACAACCAGTGTGTTTGCGATAATTATTGTCCAGTCCTGCAGAAATTCACTGTTCCCGTCCATTCGGTCAGTCCAAGGTACACGTTGAAAAACTTGTCCGCTCACGTCGCCTTCGGTTGGAGAAATTCACTATGTCGAGTAGTCCATGTCAGATTAACACGTTGCCCTCATCCCATGTACGGGAGAAATCCTTCCCCTTGCATCCAGTGCGTTGTGGCATGACTCCTTGATTGTCATGTCCACGACATGAGTTGTGACAAAAAGGCAATACCGCTTCCATTTCGTAAGATTTTAGAGTGAAAGTAACAGGGCAATGTAAATCACTGGTGAAGAATACTCTAACGTAGTTAGCATTTTGAGAGCAGTAAAAGGAAGATAAAGAATATTAAATATCAAAATTTACGTAGAGAAATAAACTATTTGGATAAATACTTCATGGAGAAAGTTGAAATAAAAATATGTATATAAATATCTAATTTAAATTGTAATTGTTTTCTCTGATTTTATTTAAATATATATCTTTCTGTCTTTTCATTTCGGGAGTATCAAAATTGAACCCCAAAATCACAGAATTAGATTCACTACTTCTGATACTTCATAGATTTGTTAAAAATTCATATATATATATATATATATTATAATTATTAAGGAGAACACATTCTTATTGTGAAGTTGTAATTATTCAGAACATAGGTCTGTGATGTTTTTAAATACTAATTTAATGTATTTTTCGACAAAATTGATTTTATATGTATATATTTATAATTAATACATTATATTAGTATTTTTAATATATTTTATATTTAAAGATTTCCGTACTCGCCCATGGTTCATTCCTTTTATCCATATTTATACATAGAATATCCAAACCGACAGCTTCAGACGCCATTCATGTTTACTTCATGGCTCTCTGAGGAGACTTAAACCACGTTGTTCTACCGTCAGATCCAACTGTAAGCTATTTATTCTTCCAGTTTGCATTTTCCAATTTCCAGTTCTTCTTTGAACTGAACATGGGATGCATTAGTTGTTATCTTTGTATCCAGAAAGTGTTTCGAAATTTAAAACGACTTGGAATTTAGCTTTTTTGATTGCACTGTTTGCACGGTATCCAGTAGAAATTGCCTGCATTGAAATAAGAATTCCTTTCCAACACTGGTCACAAGAAATAACGTTTTTTTTATTTTTTAATTGTCATTGTCTAATACTAACGGAATCAACAAATTTAAAAAGAGTTTGAACAGCCTCAATTTTGAAACAAAATAGTGGATCAGGCCAGCTAACTACCTTGGCCGAGATATTTACAAGGTGTATTTTTCATAAAACTTTAATTAAAATGTGATAATAATTACGGATTTTATAGTCTCTACATTTTTGAATCGATTTTTATTTAAGGATTTAACGAATTTTGTATATATGGATAAACTTTATAAAAGAGGATTTTTTCGGGGTCTTCTTGATCGCGATCCAAGGAAAATGTATTATATGTGATGGGTGGCATCACAAACCTTGCGATCGTTATTCATGATACGTACGATAAAGATACGTATGTATTAAAAGCATAATTCTCATCCGCGAACAAAACGCATGCAATGATGAATCAAGTTCGCTTCGAATTTTTTAAATTGATTTTATATGTATATATTTTTCGCAAGTGACTCCAATCATCGAGAGAAATCTCATGTGTGAACTCGGGCCATTAAAATATGAATCGAATATATCTGTAAGTGTATGAATGTAAAAATTGTGTGAAATTAAAATATTCATTACTTAGTTCAAATTACTTACAAAATAAAAAACACTTACAAAGACAAATATTTTAAATTATATTTAAAGTAATAACACTGTTTACATTTTAAAAATGTCATCAATATTCAAATACATTATATTACGTCCCCTCTCCTGCACTTGTTTAACACGTCCATACATATTAGTAGTACTTTAGTCTTAAGTTTAGTATTTGTAACATTACTGAAGATGATGTTTCAACATTGAAAATGGTATAATAAATAACAAATTAGTGAAAAAAAACAATGTTCTTATTATTAGGAGAATGCATTCTAATTGTGAAGTTGTAATTATTCAGAACGTAGGTATGTGATATTTTAAATACTAATTAAATGTATTAATTAGAAATACATGCATATAAAATCAATTCTATCGAAAAATATTGTTGTTGCGCCACCGGAATTCGAACCTGGATCTCTTTCCAAACCGGGGAAGATACATTATCTAACTATGCTACAACGACATCATTTTTGATGACAAATTTTCGAACCTATATGATGCAATTTTTCAAATAAATACATCTATCGTTCCATTATTTGAAACCCATTTACTTTGTTTTTACGGAATCTCAAATATCTTTGAGTGAGTAAGTGTTCTATTAAAAATATAATTTAAAGTGATCTTTTAGAAATTTTCGTAAGAAAATTTAGAATAATTACAAACATTTTATACATGCATCCTGCCGCCAGTACTGGGGATATTTTGTATTACACAAATTAAAAGTCATTCACTGTTTACTACTATGGAGAGTATACAGAATTTTAGCTTGTAACAATGGATGATAATAAAGAATAGGAAATGATGTACTATTAAGCACGGCAATGCTTTAAAAAAATAAACAATGCTTATATTTTGCAGTGAATATGGTGAACGGACGAACACTCTCCATCACAAATGTGTCTCATCTCAATGCGGGGACCTATCTGTGCTTAGATTTTAATGGAGTTCCTCCCACCATTGTCAAGAGGGTCTCGCTTACGGTGCAATGTGAGTAATTGTGACTTTTCATTAAAAAAAAACCCACCAGATGTGATGACACTTTAATCACTGGTGCAGGCGGATAAACTAGGCGCCAACAATTATTTCAAAAATGATGTAGAATATTTTTTGCAAATGTGTCCATGATGGTATGATACTACCTAGAAGACCGAATTGTATTTCAAGCTTCTAGGTAGTATCATACCATTATGAAACACTGCATTGTTGGACGCCCGTTACATTCAACTTTTTTTTTTTCGTATTGAGATTGTCACCGTATATTCCTTCGATAGCTAGTCTTGTTTTTCTATTGATAATATTTTTCTTAAGCATGTCACTACAAATTATATAGAAAAAACCCTGCCTTATCTACTATTGTCTCCTGTTTTTTTTTCTTTGGTTTCCTCCAACTCAATTTGATCCGATAAATAGCGAAAAATCTCTGCAAGTGCTGCCGTAAAAAATATGTTTTACCGAAGACACCACAAATGATTCTGATGTCGGAAGAAGTTTGTAGTCTTACCCACATAAAAATAGAGCACATACTCTAGTTTTTAAAAAAACAGAACTAAAAACCAAATCATGTAAGTATGATGCCTAAACAGCGGGGACGTGCACTGCATACAAGCAAAAAACTGTGCATTACTAAAGATTCTATCATTATCATAAAAATTCTAGCTCTTAATACCCGGAGACTTTTGTCTAGCCGTGGGTTATTTAGAAAAATTACGACAGACATTTGTGTACAACGTCATAGCAATGTTAGTATCCAATTTTTTTGTTCAATCCGCATGACGATCATACTGAACTAAGTATTTTCTTACTGAACCTACTTATATTCATGGTCTAAAGGCATCTTAACATCTAGAAATTTTATGCTTTTTTCAAACAATTTGTATTTAATTCTGTTTGAAAAGGATTAATCTTAACCCAAAACTGCGTGCAGTAACACTTTCTACATATTTGATTTTCTAATAGACAAAACGTTTTGTTTTCATGGTGTATTCCAACGTCATTTCGTATGGTATTATGTAGACGTGTTTGTCATTCATCAGTCAAGCAAGCAAGTTTCCATTCTTTGGGAAGATTATTACCAATATGAAATGAAATTTCTTTCCGTTATGAGTTTCCGCTAATATGTAAAGCCAGTTATTTAAATACTTTTTTTTAACAAACATTAATGAAACATTTTAAATATCCCATGTCCGAAGGAGAAATCGTAAATATTTAAAGCGAAATCGAAAGCAGAACACGAGACGGAGCAACAAAATGACCTTTTTTGAAGTAATGAATTCACAATTATTTTCTAAATTTGACTTGATCAAATTATTTTCAGTATTAAAATATTTTTTCTTACTTTTTTTGATACCTAATATATCTATTATAACAGCATTATTAACATCATAACCTAAGTTTGTGCCTACTGCACGCCACTGCTAAACAGTGATATATAGTTCGTAGCTTCGTACTTCGCAGATCCTAAGTATAATATAATACAATGTACTCTTTACGTATTCACGTGTTAATTAGTGTTCATTATTCTCTTTTGTGCTTATTTAGAGCCCATTCAAGGTTCAGTCCCGTAAGCGACTGCCTAATCATTACGTCACTGGCTTTAATACACTCATGTATTTTTAATATATTTTCATTTCCAACGTAAATGCAACAAAAACCATTCCTCTATCCCTCTACCTGATTATGTAATTAGTGTCTAGTTCAGGCACAAACAAATAACAGCAATAATATTTTACCTGACAAAATCAAGTCGTAAAGCAGTTTTAGTGATTTTACTTAGCGCTGAATTGCCGGCCTGAAAAGGCGTATTTCACGATCATTTTAGAGCGATACCTCACCGATAAGACATTCTTTGAAGATTGGTAATGAAATTTATCCGAAACATTGGGACAACAATGGTCCTTCACCAAACTAACAGAAGCGGGATAACAAATAAATTTCATTTCTATCATTACACTCAACTTGGGAAAATATATATATTATGTGATTGGTACAATTTTCAGCCTCCCAATTGAAATCCATCCGCAACCAGCTGGAAGATGCCAATCTTGAACAGAAACCACCAATTAAAGAAATTGAATTGAGGAGTGTGACTTCCACAGCTGGCACTAGTGACTGGACTACAAAGAGTCCAGGTACGATTCTTTCAGGTGACTTTACAACATTAAAATCATTTCACAAAAAACGTATGCAAATACTGACTTGCATTCAGGGGCGTGCAGTGCATACAAGCAAAAAAGCTGTGCATTACTAAAAATTCTGGGAAACAAATATAAATTAAATAATTAGATTAACATAAACGGAAACATTATTTTACAATTAGCGCCATCTGTATACCAGTAGAGACATTAATTACTTAGTTCTAAACCACGACAACTCACTGCTATACCCATGGCACTCTTGTGTATTCGTCGCATCGAGCTATTCACATTACTCTGTTCTGTCTTAAGCTAGTGAATTACTCAAGTCATATTATTGGCTATTTACAATATATATCTTGTAAATATATTTACTGCAATAGAGCAAAATTAGACGGATGAAAAATGTAATATTAAATATTTTAGTGAGTATGTAAGATGGACAAGGATTGAGTAAGAGAGTGTTTACTTGAAAAGTTAGTAAAGTGGGTGGGATAAATATAAATGATACTTAAATTTTTCGAAAATCTTTTTTTTTTAACTGACCGTTTTCTACTCTTTTATTAGAAATGTCAGACTTGACGACATCTGACGTTGCTACCCCTATCTTTGCAGACTCACAACTACTGAATAATAAAGGTAAGTAAACATATTGTAACTATAATTTTATCACTAATATATTTGTATAACTTGATATAAAAAATATTATATTAATTTTTTTTTTTGTAAGGGAAACACATTCTTATTGTGAAGTTGCAATTTAATAGAACATATTTATACACAAAAATAAAAATATATAAGTTGTATTAATGTTTCCAAAATTTAGTAAAAATGAATTGTCAATCAATTCGTCTATCTATCGGATTACCCAAAAGTATTTGAGATTTGATAAATATAAAGTATATGCTTTCAAATAATAGAACGACAGATGAACATATAAGTTAATGCAACATATAAGTTAGAAAATTTGTCGTCAACTTACTATGTTGGTGTAGCGTAACCGGTTAATCCATATCCCCGGAGAGGTTCGAATCCCGGTAGCAACAACAATATTTATCGATAAAATTGATTTTATATGTATATCTTTATAATTAATATATTTAATTCATATTTAAAAATATCACAGACCTATGTTCTGAATAATTACAACTTCACAATAAGAATGTGTTCTCCTAAAAAATAATAATGTTGTATCAATGTGTCCAAAATTTAATAAAAATGAATTGATAATTCTGGCGTCTGCTATCAGTTTACTCAAAGGTATTTAAGATTCTGTAAAAATAAGGTAGATGGCTCTGTCAAATGATGGAACGATTAAATATATTAATATCAAAAAGGTAACATATAGGGTCGAAAATTGTCGCTAAAAATAATGTCGCTGTAGCTTAGTTGGATAAAGCACCTCCCCCGGTTAGGGAAGAGATCCAGGTTCGAATCCCGGTGGCGCAACAACAATATTTTTCGATAAAATTGATTTTTTATGTATATCTTTATAATTAATATATTTAATTCATATTTAAAAACAACAATATTGTTTTGATAAATTTATTTTATATGTTTTTCTTTCTTATTAATAAATTCATTTAATTTATATTAAATATGTATTATAAAGTTGATAAAATTATCATTTCAATTACTCTAGTAAAGATAAATTATGTGTCTACAGAGTCAACAGTTCTTGTATATGTTCAACTATCCTTAATTTAAAGATTAAATTGCTATCACATTGCCAGAATACAGTCACCTGCCTAGTCCAGTCAGCAATCAATCAAACATTATAAAAACTTTGTAATTCGATTTAATAATAATGAAATAAAAACCTTAAATTATGTATAGATTCAACTGCCTTTGAGTAAAATATGAAAGAAAATCATCAGAAAGTTTGCTAAAACTTGTTTAAATTTGAAAACCCTTTTTACTATTATTTGTGGCAAAAATGTCAACAAAATCTAATTACAATTTGAAATTATTATTTTATAAACTGGCTACGCTTTGTGGTCAATAATCATTATAATCATTTTATATTTAACAAATTAAAATTAAATTTGATCCAATGGATAATTAATCATGTTTAATATAATATTATATATGATTAATTATGAAATCGAGATATCAAAGTAATTCTGTAATGAAAATATTTTTCAATTTTATTTATAACCAGTCTATTTTTTAGTGCGTTTGGCAAGAAGCAGCAATTTTGTGAGTCAATCACCATCTTCAGCTATTGATGAGTATACCAATGGTAAATATAACAAATCAAATATAGATAGAGACAAAAATATTTTTTATTATAATTAATGGAAAATATATGGGGTAATTGCAGAGCTTACGACCTGTAATTATCAAATTTAGTCCATAGATAGCGATGTTGTAGTGGTATTTGAAGCGAGTCCAGATACTAACATATATACAACTTTTAATAGTTCTATAAATATGGAGATTGAGGAGTGAGAATTGGTGAACGTTATATATAAAGTGTTCACTTAAGCCATCTGAATGTATGATGTATGCCGAATAGTATATGGACTCGCTTATTACCCGATACTTCCATATATTTTCCATTAAATATAATAAAAAAATAGCTTTGTCTCTATGAGATATCTGATATGTGTTTAATAACAGTGCCTTTGTAGGTAAAAATCCAGTAATTGTGTGTTCTTGGACATATTCAAATATTGCTAGTAAATAAAACAGTTTTAATTTGAAAAATTTATAATGTTATATTAAATATATTCAGATATTTTGAATACATATGAATAATATTTTTAAATGTTCTATAGACCCTGCTTTTTTTAATATTGTCGTTGTATTTACATTTTTTACTATTACAGAATCCTTGTTTCCACAATTTGCCGAGCCTATACCTAATGTGACGGTTTCTGTGGGAAGAGATGCTCTACTAGCATGTGTAGTGGATAACCTTAAAGGGTTCAAGGTATATTTTCCATCTACTCCCTTCTGATAAAAATAAAACTAATCACACTAACTAATACACTGTGCGTGCAAGCTTCGCCCAAAATGATTGCACGAGGGATAGGTAACGAGATGTAGGATGCTCAAAGAGCAACCAGACACCAGAAAAAACATGACCTACCTACCAGTGCTGACACTCCTCTGTCTGACTTTTACTTTTACTGTGGCCACATGTCTTTTGACTTTGTGGTTACGCATTAAATCTCTTGAACACATACTTCGTTGACAGCGCGAAGTTAGAACACAACCCGCACCACACAATAGCAAGGTGAATAGTTTACTCTGTTACGTTCAAATGATATTTCTTAACAGTTTGACGAGCTTATAGCAGGACATCAATTAATTTAACTCACAACAGACTAATACGCTCCATAGCAAAACGTTAACTTTCAATTCTTCAACCTAACAAGCTCAAAATCGCAGGACATTAACTGACTTTTTCATAGACAACACACACACCACAGAAAGTAAGTGATACTCTGAGGAATGGGAGGGGGGTCAAGTACGTACTAGAGACAGGGTCCATGATAGTATGGCGACCACAATCCATAGATCTATCTAAAGATCGATCTATTGATCTGTCATAAATGTATATTGTATAATTTCTCAAGGTTGCATGGGTCCGTGTGGACACGCAGACGATCCTTAGCATCCACCACAACATCATCTCTCAGAACCCCCGCATCAGCCTGTCCTACAACGATCACCGCTCTTGGTATCTTCACATCAAAAGCGTGCAGGAGAGCGACCGAGGCTGGTACATGTGTCAGGTCAATACTGACCCGATGCGCTCGCGACAGGGCTATCTCCAAGTTGTTGGTAAGAACTTTTGAGAAACAACAACAATTTTTAATCTGTATAACAATTATATCTACTTTTATCTAACATCAAAAATTTTATGTAAATTGACGTACGTCTCCCAGAAGCTGTCCTTTCGTGGGTTTTCTATTAACGAATTTTCACCTTGTCTTGATTTCTTGATCATGTTTCTTCAATGAAAATGGCAATATGTATCAATATGACTTACAATGTATTGAATTTTCGCAATTAATTACAGTGACGAAGCATATTTATAGTTAATTTTTTGGATAAGTCAAAATTGAGCATTATTTTGGTTTTAACCTTTACCATACCATAGTATAAAATACTCGTACGCAGCCATGCTGTCAACTCTTGTTACCGTAAAAAATTAGAGTTCTCTTAGCCTTTGAAATGTGAAATATGCTTTTGAA
Source organism: Eubasilissa splendida (assembly GCA_031772225.1). Taxonomy (NCBI): domain Eukaryota; kingdom Metazoa; phylum Arthropoda; class Insecta; order Trichoptera; family Phryganeidae; genus Eubasilissa; species Eubasilissa splendida. Next base: position 23,684,013 of record CM062857.1, on the reverse strand, counting down.
AAAATGAAGGTTGCATTATATAATACAACCTTCATTTTTATATTTATTTAATTAGTGAGAAAGAGATTATTATATTCGTATGTGTGTTATTGTTTTCACTGTGAAATTAATATGTGATTTCTTTCTGTCTTTATACAAATGGTATCTTTGTCAATGTATTAATTTTGCAACGGATTGAATCGAAGATAATTATTTTTATAGGATTCGCCTTATATACTTGATTTTTCACTAGTCATTTTTAAGCGTAAATATTTTCCTTCAATTTAACTAAAATATGAATTGCATGTTGCGTGTATTTACCGAAATATTACAGGATTACTTAGAAGACCGGTGTTACTGCATGGTTTGGGAAGGGTTAAAAACATGAATATTACAAAACCAGTAAAAGATTACACACTGTCATTTCACACTTCAACGCAAATTGACATTTTTTGATCTTTCTATCAGATTTGCCTACAAAGTAACGTTAGCCACAAAGCTGAACTTTCAGTTTCAGTTAATTTTTCAGTTCCCCCTGTGATAATCGACGAGAAAACGTCTACAGACTTGGTGGTGCGTGAGTCCAGTAACGTAACTCTAGTGTGTAAAGCTTCAGGATACCCTGAACCGTACGTCATGTGGAGACGGGAGGATGGAGAAGACTTCAGTTATAACGGAGAGAATGGTAAATGAACATTATTTTCATATTTCTACAATCAACATCAACCTCTGTCTGATTCTAAAATATATCAGTTTTGATATGATCATATTATCATCTATGAATGACGGCTTTTTATAAAAATGTTTATTTTCTTACAGTTAATGTTGTAGATGGGGAAATACTTTCAATCACAAAAGTGTCTCGCCTTCATATGGGAGCTTACTTGTGCATAGCTTCTAATGGAGTTCCTCCGTCGATCAGTAAGAGAGTCATGCTGATGGTTCAATGTAAGTCGTTTGTTATAGAGTTATAGTATTATCTTAGAAAAAAACCATAAAACATTTTTTATAATTATTTAACAGTCTGTAAGCATCACATATTTTAATAGAAATACAAGAGGTGTAGCAAATCTGAATCTAACGAGGATTATAAATAAATAAAATAAAATAGCTGGGTTTTTACAAAAGACCACGCTTTCTCATAATTTAGAAGAAATTATTAATAAATGGCTTATAGAAAATAACCTGTCTTACCTATAAGAATGATACGTGTCGTATAAATAGTTACTGATTAATTGTTATGCTTTTTAGTTTATTAAATGTAACAAATGGATATAAATGTACCTGCAGACAAACGTCTATGAAGACGTTTTGTAAGTCTAGTATTAATTAAAAAATATTATTTATATATATATATATATATATCTTTAAATGAAATATCTTATGTATTTGCCTTCCGTTATGGAATTAATCTATTTTATAAATGGAAAAAAATTGTTTCATCGCCAACTGTATTAAAGAGATACACATTATAAATCGTGGATCTTCCTAGAATTTACACACATACAAATACTTTCAGGCGCTTCTGAGAGTTAATGAAAATATATTTACAAATTAAAAATAATCGCAGCTGACACGATTCCAACCCACTCGCACGCTTCCAGAAAGAAACTGATACATTAACCAATACTTTAACCTGTCCTCTCCGATGATATAAACTGAGTTGACATTGCTTCTAATTATGTGAATATCTCTGTAAATATACTAAACATATATTTCATATTTTAGGTATTCCTTCGTAATATATTTATGTATTTGGATAAAAAATTATAATATATAAATATTTACCATACGCAACAACAAAAAATGTTTTTTTCAAAGAACCTGACGGGAATTTGTCAATACGTGTGTGTACATGCGGAGAAGTGCGGACGGCTCAGTGCGCGGAGCGCGAGGTACCTGATGCCGATCGTCACTTTAGTCGCAGAGCGTGCGCTGGCCGAGTTAGACGTGTCTTATGCGTCTTTATGCTGTCGTTCGTTATGATCAATGTTATTTCTCATTTTTATCACGCTTACATCATTGACATGTGCATATCAACTATTATTTTAATGATTAATATAAGTAATAAATGTAAAATATTCATACTTATCCGACCTAAAAATCGCAAAAGTTTACATGTACAGTGAGTTTACAGTACCGGAATATGCGTTTTTATTTTAGCACTGTAAGGGAAAGGTTAACTAGTACGAAAAACTGATGCCATTTATCATAAAGTTTAAAAAATATACGTACATTTAAATAATTTAATGAAATAAATAACGAAAATGTTAAAAATTAGAAATCTTCAAATACCTAGCTTTTAAGTATATTGCAAAATTCAATAATACAGAGATATTTGCAGTTCCACCGATGCTGTCCATTCCCAATCAGCTGGAGGCTGCGTATGCTGGACAAGATGTAGCTCTAGAGTGTCACACAGAAGCCTACCCAGCATCCATTAACTACTGGACGACAGAAAGAGGAGACATGATTCTCTCAGGTGAGAATAAAATATCTGAACAGAACAATAATACAGCAGAACAATAATTCATGTGAATCCATTTCGGAACATGATATATTTTAACTGTCTTTTTTTGGTCAAATCCAACCATCTGATGACGGAAAATGGACCTAAAAAATATTTAAAAATCTGTATTATTGAGTATCATTGAGAGCCTTCACCTAATGTACAACTTGGCATATCTGTCTTGGGCGAACATACTACTCTACTTGGAGACAGAGATGGAGCGTCTCCAGACCTCTCATCACAAATCGTTTCATATCCTTTGGCGATCCTTTGTTACAAGGATGACGTCTGCTATGGTTTATTGATTGTACGTCCTCACGTGGCTGAGGATCCCTATTCTCAACCTCACAAGTTGTGCACATGTATGTTCTGGGCAGGGTGGTTAAGAGAGACGGATATTCCCCCTTTTTTTCCTCTTTCTTCTTTTTTCAGTAATTAAGTCAGCTCTCTTCCATTTGCATGTTACTCGGCCAAATATGTTTTTTGACGCCATTGTCTTCAATCATGGGCTGCGGTTTTCCAGTGCTCAAGGACAATGCCACATCTATTTATATTCACCCTTAGGATGTCTTTGAATCTTTTCCTTGGCCCACTCTGTCTGCTTTTGCCATAAGATGGCTGCGTAAACGTAACTTGTTTGAGAAAGCCGTGTCTTGTTCTTCAGCGGTCCTTCGTTAAGTGACGGATCTTCTCATTATTCTTCCCTCTTTCTCGTTTTTTCGGTAATTCCGTCAACATTCTTCCCCTGCACAATTTACTTATTGACGTCAATGTTCTCGGTCATCCGTATCATTCATACGTACACAATGACATAGTTGGTGCTTCAGAATCGTTGTTTCGACACTTATGTTTGTTCTTCTATGACACTCAAGTTTGTTCTGCGCTCTTCCTACTTTCTTCCTAAAACAGTTTTCGTGGTATTTCTCGAAGACTTTAGGTTGCGACTATATAACGCTTCATATTTTTGGTCTGTTAAAAGGTCGCTGTCCTGTTCATCTTATTTGTTGCAATTTTACCACGCCAACTAAATACGGATATGCTAGAAAAATTAGGATACGGAAGGAAAAAAGGGACTCACCATCCGTTCCGGATTCAATCAGCACCTCCAAAGAGGACTGTATGGTTGTTAATCACACCACCTTTCGTTCAAAGGTCACGATACAAAGTATAGACGCGAAGTCTCAGAGATTTGTATATATACCAGTGTTCGAACCATTCCGTTATAGGGCCGCCGATCGACTGATAAGTGATGTGAGTTATCTGGGTGGTTATGCCGTGATTTTATTTTATGGGTTTGTTGATGTCGTATGTCAGCTACTAACCGATGTAAATATGAGGAAGAAAGGAAGGCACTTTTCGTCTGCCGGATCCTGGTTCATTTATAGATTCCTATTCACCACTAGTACATGCGTTGCGGCGTGTATACTAACACTAGCGAAAGGGATTATTATGTATAAGCGGGATTAACATAAGATTAATTATAAGTAAAGCGGAGTGAAGCGACGGTATTAATCCGTACAAAAGTTTCAAGTGCACTGAACTTCCTGTAGTTGGAAAACTTCAATTACTGCAACATCTTCTTTCTTAAATTTTATTGTATTTTATATATTTTTCGTATTCTGTATTTTGTTCCTGCAATGACGAGTCTTGTGGCTTGCTACATGACACTGGATGACGTCTGATTGTAGAAATGGAACCAACAGGTGATAAGTACGAGGCGGTATCTATGGACAGCGGCTACACGCGCTACATGATGCTGAAGATCCGAAGGGTTGGCACGAGGGACTTCGGCTCCTACAAATGCGTGGCCAAGAATTCCCTGGGCGAGACTGATGGCGTCATTAGGCTGGATGGTAAGATTTTCTAATAATTGAGAAGAGACGAGGAACAAAGGCCGACACTATTCAAAACAAAACTTTGTTCTACACACACTTTCGGTTATTTTCATTACTAGTTTCGAAAGGTTCAGCCCCTCTCATCAGCAGGTGATAACTAAGCCCCGACACCTGAACCGATAACAATACGCGATCTGTATCTCATGCTCACCGCCTTTAATAGATGCGTAATCGAGGGTGTTCCAATTGATCTTGACCGCAGCAAGTTAGTAGTATTACCCACATAATTAAGAATGTACATACTCATGTATTTTTGAAAAATAAGGCTACCAACCGAGCTTTGCACAATGCCTAAACCATGTTAACAATGAGATTGTTATTAATTATTGTTAACAATTATTGAGATCTCATTTTTTTATATGTATTTATTAACGGCCTTACGGGTTTTTACAATGTTTATTTGGTATAAAAAAAAACAAAAATATACATATATAGCTTTAAAAAAAAATTTAAAGTAAGCAAAACAAACAATAAATTTTAGGTTTGACACGAAATGGCTGAGTATTGAAATCAATTGTATCTTTGACTTAGAACAGCATCAAAAACATCACTATTATATTTAAACTTTCAATATCTGAATATATCTACAAGACCAAATCGTTCCCAAGCCTGTGAAGTCTTAGTGTGGGTGCATTCCTATAAAAATTAGTATATGATGAATTTGCATGGAACAGCGCCGACGACCCAAGTTCTTTTACACGATATGTTAGTTAAATTAACACATACTCTGCGGTGGTGGGTTAGATTTGACCCGAGTGTTTGTAAAAATATGAATTACGCTACAAATATTCGTTTAATGCTATTTTCCTTCTAGCTATTTTTTTATTAAATATTTCCAAATAATTGTAGATACAAATATATTGGACGAGATTCAAATAAGTTACTGATAAAAATGTGAAAAAACGCTCAAAAATCAGTCGCTTTTACGGGATTGAAACTCAGCGCTTACACCGAAATATATATTGTCAACATTTTGAGCGGGTAGACAAAGGATACCAGGTATGCGTCCGTGTATTTGTTTTAACTTATTTTCATCTGGCGACCCCTAGATAATACCAGTAATATAACTATTTAAGGGGCGTTGCGCCTACCTGTAAGTTTTATGACACTACCTGATCGGGTTCCGACGATAAGATTATATGCTCAGTTAGGCTATGTAGGACGTCTGTTGATGCGTGATAGTATGTACATTATTCATAATATTCTTTAATTTTTTAGCAGAAACATTACGGCACATCATGCCATTTTATTGAATCATATTTAAAATGAAATATCTATAAAAAATCTCCCACAAAATGGTTGAAAAACTGAAAACTTGAGATGGGTATAAAATAACCCATCACCGCGGTAAACACAGTTTGAAATGAATAAATAATCAATAATTTTAATTCGTACACGTTATAGAATGGAGACCAAATAGCTGAGTTGAATTCTAAATTGCTACAAACCACAGAAATGTATAAAACTTTAAGCGTTTTAAGTGAATTAATATCTTTTACCGTTTTCAATACAAATCAAGACATTTTTATTCGTGATATCATTAATGTGTGAAACGAATGATAGTTTTTCATCACATAATATGCCAAGATCTTTAATTTAAGACACTTTTTTAAGAGTAACGCTGTTTATGCTGTCATGAAAATCAATGGTTTTTTTGGTTCTGCAAACAAATGAGGAAGTACTAAGATGCATGAATAAGTCGAGAGAAACAAATATTAAACGAACATCGGATACAATGAGGAATTTATTATTTTACAACTCATTATACTGGGAAAACCACCACTGATATGCCTATTACTCATTTCATCTCGTCAAGCATCGCGTGCATGCGTATACAAACAGACAGTCATCCTAAAATATAACATATAGCATAAAAATAATATCGCTTGCTTATTATGCCTCTCGGCTCATTTATATAATTTGTTTATTTTAACCACATTATCTTGGTCGACAGAATATCGAAAGTGGATATTTTTATTGTTATTATGTTCAACAACCTCCAAAATTACTCCTAACGACTAGGGTTAATGTGTTAACCTAAATATCGATTAGTTTGCAATTATTATAATCGCTATTAAGGTGACAGCTATTAGTAAAATTACAGGGTGTATTCTATTGTACCGACAATATTAAACGTAAAGGCTTAGTATGGGTACCAATTTCATTAAAGCATTTACGACTAGAATTCGCAGATAAACCTTATTGAATCAGTTAAAATAAAATTCAATCAATTAACACTTTAATTATAAGGGAGACAACATAAGTGTCAGACGTCTGGAGCGTAGTTCTATCTTTGTTCAGTTAATCAAATGATATACTAAAAACTAATCACATTATAACGTGCTTCTTCAATCTAGCGATAGGATTCTCGTTTGACTACATGGTTGACTGGTAATCTTCTAGGACGATGATCGAATCGGTAACCACGTGATGGTAAAACCCTCGCCTGGAAACAATATATCTAGTTCCAGGATCTAATAAAATAATAATTTTACGGCATTTTCTAATCACGTTTATAATTTAAACTGATCTATTTTTCACATATTAACTACTGTATTTTCTTGTTTTTTCAATTTTAACTGATTTATAATGATTTTTAGAGTCATGTGCGAAGGTAATTTATTTATGTATCATTTCATTATATTTTTATCGATGTCTTGTGATGCTATTGTCTGAAAAATATGGTTTCGAGAAAAATGCAAAGGCATAAATAATACTTATTTGATGCACGCGACCGAACACCTGCCGTACCATCTTTGATCCTTTATATCTCGATCAATTTTTTTAATAACTTCAAGCGAGTATGCTTACATTGAAGTAAAAACATTTAATTTTCGAAAAATGTAATAAAAAAAATTCATTGACAACTTTGTGATATTTATTAAATTGTTATACTTACCAAGTTATTATTTTCTGTTATTAGAAATTCCAGCCCCATCAACTACGACAAGTGCAGCCCCAATGTTTCCAGATAATGTTATTCCGATGAGGAAGAAAGGTAAGATTATTACGAACAATTGTTTAAAAAAAAAGTGTTATTTGAACATGCTGTATATAAAAAATACAGAACTATAAATTTTTTTAGAATTATTGTCCAATACAAGTCAAGTTAATTGTACTATTCCAAATTACAACACGATTGAAAATTTGAGTATATGCAATAACTATCTTCTTCGGCGGTTCCTCATTACGAGGATGGTCTGCAATGGTTATCGAGTGCGAGTCCGAGTGTGGCTGAGGAGCTCTATTCTCGAACCGCACACCCTTCCACATGTTGTGCACATCCATCCGCCAAGCAGATGGGGTTTTGAGTAACGTATTTTCCTCCTTTACTTTTCTCTCTCTCTTTTTCGGTAATTCAGTCAGTCTTCATCTGTTCGTAAGTTTACAATAATTATAATGCATATATACAATGTATTTATCCAATATTCAACCATAGGATGTGCCTTAAATAATTGTAAATTAATTTTAAATTTAATCGTCAGCTAGTAAAATTAGCACGACAAATTTATAAAGCATTTTTGCGGACGCGGAACATCCTTTGATCGTTAAAGAAATTGTATAAAGAAACTGAAGTCAGTTAATTATTCTGTAGAATATCTGTAAGGTTTTTTTTATTTTTATTAATATTAAAAATATAATACAATTTCAATAATCAGTGAATGTATATATATATTTTAACATTTGTTTCTTCTCTATGAGAGTAAGTATTTCATGAAATATTAAGTATTTTACAATTTTTCAATGGTGATATGTGTGTATATTACCGTTGTTGGATATGCAATATCCTGAATGCGCAAGAAAATACATACATAAATTACATACGGCAGGAATCTGCAGTTGTTTAGGGAATTTATTCGAGTGTGGGTCTACAGACGGGAGATTCTCCGGAGGACTACCGAGTAGTTTCATCATTATATCTTATTATTTTTGTTATTTTTATTTTATTTTTTATTTTTACAAAGTTAAATGAACGACTGAATTTTCAGAAAAACATAGAAAGAAGAAACAGAAGTTTCCACTCAACAAGGTGGTGGATGACTACGACAATCATGACTGGAAAGAAACAGGTATCCATTTTAAATATTAAATATAGTATTAAGGGCAAGTCCACGGCGAGAAACGTAACAAGATCAAAACGCATTAATCTTTTATTCATATCGTTTACGTGAATGCCTTCGATAGCTGGTTCCCAAGTTTCCGATTGGCATTAAGGACACACGTAATACACGACCACTGCACACTGACCTTTTTATTGTACTTGTTGATTTTCCGGTCCGTTGTTGTAAGTGGCTCTCTTTGTATCTATGACTCGAACCCAAAACTTTTTATATGGGTAGATAGACAGTATTACCGATAGTGTTAATTTCATCTGCATACATTTTTGTAAGTGAGATATCTATTTTTTTTCGTTGGAAAGTTCCGAGCAATTAAAACAAATTATTTTTGATATATTTATTTCAGAATACGATTTCTCCTTCGCTTCAGCTCGTCCCCCGCCCTCTGCCCTCAGTGAGGTTCCACCGCTGCGTGTGACGTCACTACTGCTGACATTTTGCATCTTCTACAATCTTCATACTCTAGCGTCTAGTCACTTTCATACGTTCCACAGAATAGTAGCTACCCTGAGGTCCGGCAGATGAGTGCTGCAATCCACCCTTAGACTGTCGAGTTTATGTTGATGTATATATTAAGTAGACATCTACTGATTTATTATTTTGTAAATACGTTTATGTACAAATTAATTATTATGTGAATAGACAAATAAAATCTTTTCAAGAAAAACTTAATGCCAAAAACATATTAGTACCTTTTTCATCTTTCATAGCTCTGTTGTAAATTTTAAATAATCAAAACATTATTTTATTTGTTCAGAAAAAAATATATTTGAGTCGAATAGTCTTTTTTTATTTTTATAATTATTATCTTAAAGTTTTTTTACTAATATTTAACGTTTTATAATGACGTCATAATACCTGGTACGTATTCGTTTGGGATACTTGGAATTGGTAGAAAAGATTGTTAGATGTAGTAAAAGTTTAATGGATGAAGAAGATCTCTGAACAAAATGGAAAAGTAACAAAATGCAAAAATATACAAGGCAAATGTTTATTTTTCAGCAGTCGAAGGCGACTACGAAATTATAGTATTTTAAACATTTATGGAGGGTAGTCGGTCTCTCATGACTGAGGATCGTGATCAGTGTTCACTTTTAGAATCGTAGCGCACACAAAAAAATATAGCTCCCACACAATTTTTAAAAAGACTTGCGACCATGTTGTTGATTTAACTTGTATAAGATAACAAACATTTTGACTTTCTGAGGTACATAGCCAAGAAAATCAATTTTCTACCTACGCCCCTGCTGCCTTCTATTTTTCCCTGCATGATAAGTTGTCAAAGATTACATTTTTCATATGTGTTATTAGTTCTCTTAACTTATGTATGTGTCTTAATACACCTCCATCGGTCACGTTATCAGTAGTCTCATACTGATAAGGTAATGATTCATATTGTCTCATAACAGCAGTTCTTAAAATTGCACAAAACATTTTTTATTTGCACATCGTGATACAAAATTTGAAGGGGCATTGATCGCGATCTCCGTGAACTTGAAAATATCTGACGAACACGTGTATAAAGATGAATGTGGACAGAAATGAAAAGTATCTTGATAAGAATGAATAGAGTTCTTTACTTTGGTAGCTAACAGTACGAAATAATGGCCTGTGTTCACAGATGAAATTTCTCTCTGCGATTTGTCTAGAAAACGGGTAAAAGTCGGCGGGAAGCAATCATTGAATTAGATTGCATATTTTTCACCCCCGGATAACAATAACGCATCAAATCAAAGCCTCATTAAAAAATCACCGTGGATACAGGCCATACATAGTACCTTCTACAGAAATTGTTACATAATACTATTTGCCTTGCTTTACAAATGCAATGACATGTGTTTTACAGCTATAAAAAAATGATATTAATTTTTGTTATGTTGTGATATTGTATAATAATGTGAATAATTTATATTCGCGTGTATCAGATCAAATGAAAAAAGATTGAATATGTATATTAAAAACTATGTTTAAAATAAATTTCATAATTAATGTCAAGGATCAAAATTACTGAAAGACGAGCATTTCTGTGGTACCTACCACTATAGAAAAACAGCGTGACACTATAATAAATAATTCTTCAAAAATTGTCATTTAATATAATATGCTTTTTGCATTACAACGAAATGTGTTTTTCAGCGCGGAATGTTTTATAAAAAAATTATTAATAATTTTTGTTATGATACTACATAATATATGTGAATAATTTATATCTACGTGTATCAGATCAAAGCAAAAAAGGATTGCAAAAGTATATTTAAAACTATGTTTAAATTATATTTCACGTGTCAAAATATGTACTTACGAATAAATTAATGAACTCAACAATGTTTGAAATTGAATTTTAATTTAATTAATAACCTACCCCACCTGACTGCGAAGAAATATGAATTTGTATTCATCTGTGTGTGTATTGAGTACACCGACGTGTAGTACATAATATTTTATTATTATTATCTCAGGGGTATAAATCCCACGGCCCGCTAATCCCTATACAAATAGCGAGCCATCCCATAAATAAAATAAACCAAATTTGGGATTCAGTTAATCCGGGATTCGCGGCTGCGGTCAAGATAAATCTCCCCCTCTACAGCTTCCTTCCAGTTTCCTCCCCGCTTCCTCCGCGCTTCCTCCACCGCTTCCTATTACCCTCTGTCGAGATCCTACCGTGCCAACCCTAAACACACCCTCCTCCTTGCGACTACCCTTAAAAGCCTCCAGGTGGGACTTACAATTAATTATCTTTGTAAACCGAGACATTAATTCGAACTTGCACTTACCACTGCAGGAAGGTGAATATTTTATTTTACACTTCGTAACGAGATATTTTTCATTTTTTTCATATTCCCAGACCGCAAATTTAATCTGAACTAATTTAATTTTATAATTAATTGTTATTTTTACATAATAAATATATAATATACATATTACCTACCATCAAATATTTCTTTCTCGTACACAAAATATTCTTCGGATTCAACGCAACATTTCGAAAATTTTAAAGTACTTTCATTGATCGCGACCAAGAGGCCTCGAAGTAATCTCCCGTTAAAATGTTTATCTACGTGTATATTGACATATAACTTTAAGGACATGATATATCTAGAATTTTTTATAGATTTCGATTAAACTTTTCTGAAAAATTGCCCTGATAAATCCATGACTAAGATGGTTAACCAGCCTGATCTTATTTCAAAGTGGCGACTGTTAAAATACGAAAAAGAAAATCGTAACCCGATATTACTATTGAATCTCGAGAAAGGGAACAAAAATGACTTACACATATCGACGAAATCGTGTAAATTGATAAACGATCTACTAATATTTTACCGTTAATCACAATAAACTTATTGTTATCATCTATATAATATATTATCATTAAACTTTAAATTATAAGTCGTTATTTGGAATTTAAAACGTAAAAATTTGTGAAAGTGCAAAATATCCAGGTCTTCAAATATTTTAGACAGTACAAATTACAGCATCTACACGACTTTCGGTGAGTAGAATTTTAGATAAGAGCATGAAACTTGCAGTCGAGCAAGGCTAATAATTAAAGATAATAAATACAACCATCCCTTTAAATACATGTCTCTAATTATAATAGATTTAAACAACTATGCTGTTTCAGGGAAATTAATATCAAATTTCAGACCATATATAGAGGTTGATTGGGGGTAGAATGGTAAACGTTACATTGTGTAAAGTGATCACTTAAGCCAGCCGATGACAGGTCGTAAGCCCTGTAACTGCACATACTTTTATATATTCCCATATGATGTGATATAAATGGCTTCGTTTCTATGAGATATCTATAATTTGTTTAATAACAATGCTCTTGGAGGAAAAAATCCAGTAATTGTGTGTTCTTGGACATACTTAGATATTGTTAAACAACTATAAATTAAAATGTTACATAGTTTTATGATGGCTTGTTGCAAATTTCATAGCCATAAAACTGGACGTTTTGCAAAGAAGCGATACAGACAAACTCTCCAAGGAAACGAAAACTTAAAGTAATAACCCCTTCTCTGTACAAGCACATACTTTTTAGAGAAGTTGTAGAACTAAAAAAAAAACTTATTATTGTATTGTTTCATTGTAATTATAACAGATTAATAAATAAAAATATATTATTTATTAAATTAAATCAAATCAAATTATTTCGCTTTTTATTATCTTATCAATACAACTAAGCATACGAAGATAGGCCTTAATAAAACACACTTTACCGACTTTACTAACCCATAATCGTTTTTAAGCAAGAGCTCCAATATCCTACTCATTCACCGCCAGGTTAGCAATTTTTTTTTTGCTAAACAGGCGACCATGTAACGCAGCTTAGCACGTAAGCATCCAAGCAACGACCCACCGCCGCCAACTAAAACATTCCTCATTGCACCCATGATTCTATATAAAAATCTTTATTGTGTAAAATATACAACGCATGGAGTAATAATAATAATATAACAAAGATACAATAATATCACACAAAAACCGGAGAACGGGGAGGTAATTAGGGGAAGACACAAAAACACGGGCACCACAAAAAAACGACGTGGAGTTGATTCTTTACCCGAGCACCAGTGCCGGCAGATGTTATCCAGGAAACAGCACACTTAGGTGCAAGAATATTATATGGTAAAAAATATACAAATATACACTAGGTGGTCCGACTGGCAGACCAATCAAATCCGCCGCAGCAGGATTTCCCACCTAGAGAAACACACCCTCACAAAAGCCCTGAACAGTTCCATATTCCTTCCAGGCCTGAGTAGGTCGGAGTTCCTTACAGAACTACAATCTGCTCCGTCTATACCCTCAGGCATATCCTCTCTTGCATCAGTCAACAGAACGCAGCGCTAAAGGATGTGCTCCAGTGTCTGCTTCGCACAATATACCATACTGGTGGACTGAATGGACGATGTCCCCATTCTTCAGAAACTTAGCACTAAAGAAAGGTTCCCAGGAGACCATTTTGCTAACAGAAATGGGAAAATTGTTGATCGACATCAATGTATTAGGTCATCCCATAAATAATGCGGTTTATTCAATTACATGAACTAAAAGTCGGAAAGGAACGGGATAAACTACCTGCAGCGAGTTTAATTACTATCTGCTTTTATAGCAGGTAGTAACTTATTCTTAGTGCAAGTTTTAAAAAGTGCACTTCAATTTAACGATAATCCTTTCAAAGATATAATGGACGTGATAAAGGAGCATATTCGGCATATTTTACTTTATAAGTTCAATAAAGGCAACAACGCAATATACATGGGGATCTTCCAATAAGAAACTGCTTGCTAAACCACGTCATAGAGTTCGACGAGGACGTCCTGCAAACCCTGGTGGAACAAAATCTCGTCGTAACTATTGAGAAACTAGCAGAAAATCTTGGATCCTGCGTGCCATCGGGAAAGTTAGCAAATTGAGACAATGGATAGCCTCGCTACATACACATCACACTAAATATTTCCGAAATTGACCGAGAGAGAAAGAGTAACAATACTGTTAAAAAAGATTCAGGAACCAACACAAGCAATACACAGGGTGAATATTATGTTCCAGACCGATTTTGTTTGGATGCCATTTTGGTTTGGCAGACATTTGTCAATTTATATTTGGTAGTCATAGAGAGTAGTTAATTACAATTTATTATGAAGCATCTAACGCCTCAACAACGTGTTTAAATTATTAAAACATTTTATCTAAGTAATAATGGAAATTCCGTTACTGTTAATGGTGTTCACTATCGTTGCATATTGGAAAACTTTTTGGTGGCCGAATTGGGTCAATTTTTAAATATTATCTACTATTCAGAATTTTTTTTAATCATGTATTTCTAAATTTATATTTATATTTTTACTTTAACATATATGCCATCTGGCCACACCCGCTTACTTAATATACTCCGCGATCATTAACTAAATACTTAGGAATAATAATTGATGTTTATCTCAAATGGAGTCATCAAACACAACTCTATTACAAATAAAATTTAAAAAACTATTTACTATTTTAGAAATTCCTTAACATAAAACTTTTAAAAATGGCATACTGCGCAGTCTATCAGTCAATCATAGAGCATGGTACAATTGCTTGGGGAGGAGCAACTATGTCAGCAATTAATCCAATAATAGCAGCGCAGAAAATAATTTTAAAATTTATCCTCAAAACCTCGATAACAACAAGCACTGATGAAATTTTTAATAAATTCTATGTCTTTGATATAAGACAAATATATGCTCATACTATACTATAACACTAATATATAAACACAAACAGATATGTTTTAAATCAACCCAAAATATAATTACTACACGAACAAATTAACGTAACTTACAAGCCCCAAGAGCACATACAACAAATGGCCAAAGGATCCACAAATATTTTGTATCTATACTATTTAATAGGATGCTGAAAGATTTAACTCAATTGAATTGTCTCAATAATATGAAACTGAAAATAAAAACTTGGATTCGTAATATAGGTAGAGCTAGTATTGGTGCATTCACCCAAATAAATTGATCAAACCCATAATTTATATTTTCGTAGAAAGCAATCACTTTGTGATTTGACATATTAGATTAAATAATATACAATCACTTTGTATGAAACCACTAAATTTATTATACGTCAACCGGTTTCGCTTATCTCAAACTTCATCAGTACGTATTTAAAACTGATCATAAATACAAAAAGAGTGCACTTATATATAAGGAAAGCGGGAGATATAATATAAAATTACAGGTATGTTTCCTTTAAAATCAATTTAATATCCATCAACACTGTATTTTCCCCTCCCTTAATATTCCGTCTATCTGTGTATGTATTATATCTCTCTCTTTCATATGTAATTTTATGTTATATCTCTCTCTCTATGTATATATAAGTGCACTCTTTTTGTATTTATGATCAGTTTTAAATACGTCCTGATGAAGCTTGTTGTATTTTATTTGTATGATATGAGTGATTATATTTTATTTAATCAAATGTAATTTTATACATAAATCTTATGTATAATATATAAGATGTATTTAAAAGACGTAAATGTTAATTTCGGTCTGATACTTGTCAATTAGTTTATTATACAATTGCTTGTCAACTATGCCCGTTTCAACACGGAATTTTCTTCAGAGAGACGGACACAGTCCAAACATATTACATATATTTATTTTTTTATTTGTATAGTTTCTAATTAATAAATAAGCAAATTCATCATTCGCTCAATCTGGCAAATCCTTGTAATACACATCGACTCACATCGATACAACGTATACTCAATGTACATTCACGATCTCGTAACAACATTATTCATTTAAATCGCAAAGAAGCATGCAGGGATGGTATGATACATATGTCTGAAACATGCTTTTTAAATTATTATGATGACGTTATGAAATTAATAACACTGACAATGAGAATTAATGCTTGATGGAAGCTGCGGCCCGGCCGGGAGGTGGGACAGAGCACAAAGGGGCTCACGCTTGCCGGGAGATGAGAGCCTCGGACGATGAATGGCCGCACACATTCCCTACACGATTCCGAATGTAACAGTTTTCCGGCACGAAATATCTTTTGTTACTGAACACCCTGTGCGTGATCCGATAAAAAAAAAATCTCTCGTATTACATTCTCCGCGGTACAAAATCACATTAGAAGATTTCTCACTTGCTTTTGGCCGGAAAAATAATCTATTCTTCATTCTTACCGTTGCGAGTGTATAGTGGCGCAAGTCATTAAATACGTTGAATCTTTTAAATAAAATCCTAATGGCAAATTTATACATCTCATTGAAGATAAGTGTCAAATTAATTTTTATGTGTACATGAAACATTTTTGTGCTGAGGGGCTTTTTCAAAATACTAAACAAAGAAATCTACAGTTAGACATTTGAAAAAATTGTGAAGGTGATTTAAATTTTATGTAGATAGGTAATTATAATTGTTTAATTCCAGTTTCGAGAGCAACAACAACATTTTATCAAAGATTCTACATGTTCTTAGCTCCAAAAGTATACAACACACTCAGTACCAACTGGAAATCGTTTAATTCCAATAAGATTACACAAATATGGACCCAATATATGATCCAATCAGGAAGAGATGAATCAGAAGCATGGCTATCCAACATTCTAACATAATTTATACAATACCTACACTAATAATTCAATAGTCTTACAACACTCCCACTACATATTTTTGATGTTTATTTTCCTATACATATTTTTTTATTTCTCTTTTTATTCCTGTCGATGGTTTAAATAACAGCACGAAAAAAAACTGGCTACTTTAACACAGACTTCAGTCTAGCAAAGTAGCCAGGATAACGCTGTATATATATACAGACTTCGCCTCTGATATCAGAGGTGAAGTCTGCTCCATCCCACAAAGTATTAATTAATTGTGTCTTATGTTTATTACGTTATAATATATTCACCTCTGTTAGAACAAAAATATGTTTATCATCTAATAAATAAATAAAAAAATATATAAATTGTGATCGATTTTTTAAATTAATACGTCAAGTTATTTCACCTGACATTTATTTCGAATTTAAATATGAAAATGTGTTACGGTGTTTTATATGGATACGAACCAGTTCAGAAAAAGCTACGCTCAGATTGAGAAATACAGCGAAAGTTGCGAGCTCGATAAAGTAACAACATTAAATAGATAAATATTAACAGGATGGTTAATCAAGGGCAAGAAAATTATTGAAAAATGTTTAGAATACTTAATCGACACAATAAATCAAATACGATTTTTTTGTTCTATATTTAATTTTTACAAATAATTGGACGATCGTTTCGGCTGTCTAGGCTATTATTAGCTAATAAAACAAAGTACAGTGTGATGAGCTTATATATATACATTTAATTACAATGTTGGGTATCACATATTAGATATGTACAGCATTCCGTTGATGCTAAAATTGTCAATGAAATTGATAAAAATCGTGTTTGATTTATTATGTTGATTAACAATGAATACCGTCTGTATTAAAAAAATAAGAAAGTGCATTTTCTAATCCCGAGACTGACCTGGGTTCCAGGATCATTAAAATCAAAGTTCGTAATCCTGGAACTACAGCATCCATTCCATCTTCTAATATCCTTCCCATATTTTCCAATCCTTCATCAAAATTGTTTTTTTCAGTCAAATAAAATTTAAGTACCTACCATTAACGATATATTCACATCGGAAATAGTCCTTGCGTATCGTGTCGTAAGTATTCGCGTAATATATAACAACAGAAGGTTTGATACCAAAATTGACAACAATGTATTGTTATTCACTATTTATATACTGTTTTTAATTTGGACAGCAATCATTATTCCAAGTTACAAAACACAATGATCTAAAAGTAATATCAGATGGGTTTTGATTAATGGAAGCCGTATTTTAAAATGTGTAAGCCTCCCAAGTCTGGGTCTACTGCGGTGAAAAGGGCAAAGTCATTGTATACATATACATATATACCTATGAATTCGAGTTTGTACATAAAAATGTTCAATTCATATTTATATTTCAGTCCAAAGATAATATATTAAAATTAGAGTAAGACAAGCTTGTCGAACCATTTCTCTCGTAACAGAATATATTTTTTTATTTTCCTTTCAAATATTTTCACCCCTCTAGAAGTATTGGCGAGCCAAATTAACCTAAGGGTGAATGTTGAGAAAATCAAATATCTGAAGATGTTAAGAAAGTCAGGATCGCCAAGAAATATTTAAACAAGCGGGTTTTTATTTGATAATCCTCCTTCAGTCAAATATTTGGGAAGCAACAAATATGAATAAGAAATTCTTTCTTTGGAACTCGCCGAGAGGATTGAGAGGCAGAAATATATACTTCGCGCCACAGAACCTTTTCAGAATCCTTGATTTATTTATTATTATACTTTTTTTTAGTGCTTGTTTACTTATTGAACTTTAGCAATTATTATTTGATTTGATACAATTCGAAGTAGTTTAACGTGAACTTCACGAATTTTTTAATTTTTCAATGGAATTTTCAGCCTGGATGTTGTCACGTTTGAATACATGTGTTCCTGTGTATGCACCATATATACAATAAGAAACAAAAATTTAAAGATGTGTGTGCACCTATCATGTTGGCCAATGAGATGCTCGCGGTGCAGAGGAAGTCTATGGATATACAAGATGGCGACAACTGTCACTTCTGTTAAGGAGCGAGTCACGACAGCTGAAGTCTGAAAAAAGAGTGCTGCCAAAATGAAAAGAAAAAGGAAGAAAAAGAAGGCATGGCTCATGGGGCTAGTTCGAGATGCTGGGCATCCTTGGCCCTATTTATGTGAAGATTAGCGGCGAGTTTTGCTCGTGAATCCTGACAAGAATTGGTTGATTTCAAAAATGAAAGAAAAAATATCCTGTCGGTTTATAAAAAAATAATTCACTTAAGTTTAGAATCACTTAAATTTATTTGGCGTAAACTGTTATGCAGTTAGGCAAATAATAAAAATTATAATATATATATATATATATGTAATAAAGTTGATATAAAAAATAAAAATAAAACTTTATGGCTAACTTTTAAGATTCTTAGTTTTCATAAATGATCGAAATTATTTTTAAAATATTTCATTTCAAAGTTTTGTGAAAAACCATAATATAATAATAATAATATCATACCATAATCAAAAAAAAATCCAATAAATACACACCATCGCCGAATTGTAAAATTAAACTATCTAATGTAGCCTGACCAACCGACCTAACCAATTTAATTCATATTGTATACAAATTAAAATCTGAGAATTTTGTATGTATTTACAACGTTTCTAACTTGTCTATGATTTGAATGAATCCACAGATAATGCATTTAATATGTCAAAATATATGGAAAAAATTCATAATAACTTTATAAAGACCAGATATTTTTTTTTTAATTTTTAAGGAGAACACATTCTTATTGTAATGTTGTAATTATTCAGAACAGACAGTCTGTGATGGGTCTGGGAAAGTACACTGAGATTGTAATTGAATTTAAGGATTGGAAATAGAGATCCAGGTTCGAATCCCAGTAGCGCAAAAATAATATTTTTCGACAAAATTGATTTTATATGTATATATTTATAATTAATACATTAAATTAGTATTTAATTTTTTTTTTCATTTCAGGAAACTCAGTTATACCATATTCTCGATATTAGCCAAACATTATATGCATAGACGCTATGATACATATGTCTGAGACGTGTAACACATTTTTTTCCAAAATAATAATGATTTAAATTTTTCCAATGATGACGTTACATTAGACAAGCCTGTGATTATAGTAGATATCCGAATGTTAATTTGGACCCCTGGAAGGCTGATTTCGGTTCAAAGGGGTAATACAGCTTTTGAATCTAATCTTCTCAATTATTGCTATTAAGGGTCCGGAAACTGAACATACAAATAGTTTCATAACAAATTATCTTCGCGAACATTGGGGTTGGCTTAGAGCAGGGGCGGCTGACGCTCGCGAAATATGGCGTTACACGTTTTCTCATCACTAATGAGAGATGGCCCACCACTTACCCGGCACCGCTCTATGAGTGAATGCTCCCATATCGGTCCTTCTCATTCGACGCCAAGTTGATATTTTTTTAAATACAACATGACAATCGTGCCGCGCCACAATGTTATATAGGTACAGCAATAACGAAGCAGCGATACGCACCTATTAGACAAAACAAACCCCTCACTGTCCTCCGGCAAGAAATCACTATACTTATAATAATAGTTATTATTATTATTATTATAAAGAGATTTCACTCATGACCAGCTTGTAGAAGCATTTACTATTAATCATTTGTCGAAGTGCACAGTTTACCTCGGTAAAATAATTATACAGGGTGAATATTATGTTCCAGGTCAATTTTGTTTTTGAATTCCTAAGAAATAAAATACCGTTTTTTAATTAAATTTTCTTTTATCAATTACTTAAATTATTACAATTATTTATGTAATATGATATTGGTCAGGTGGCCGCTTCTGGCAGCGATACAAATGCGTTCTCTTCTAATCATATTGTCATTACATTCTCGCACACTTCGCGTGTTATCTCAGCAATTTCATTTCGGATATTGGCCTGTAGCATAGTAATTGTAGTTGACTTATTAGCCGTAGACTTTTTTTTTAAAGTAACTCTACAGAAAGTAATCGGAAGCCGTCAAATAAATTGATCGAGGAGACCAGTCGATATCACCACTTTTTGACATTATGCGGTCGGGAAAAATTTCTCAAAAATTTTCAAGCGTAGCTCGGGCTATTGAGGTGGCACCGTCCTATTGAAACCATATGTGTTGCAAGCCAAATCGATTCTACAACAAGTTACGATAGCGATCACGATTAATGGTTACAGCATTACCATTATTATTTAAATTTAAAAAAATGAACGACTTCAACATGTTGTCGAGGCGTTATATGCTCCGTTATAAATTCCAATCAACTATTATTTACGAATACAAAATATAAACTGATAAATATTTGCCAAACTAAAATGGTAGCCAAACAAAATCGGCCTGGAACATAATATTCACCATGTACATGTGGGGGAAATGGTGGTGATAGAATGAAATGTGCGGTTGGTGTGAGGGAAGAAGAGTACTTAAAATAGCGGAGCGTGAAATATGAAGAATGAGCGAGCGAGTCGGAGGTGCTCGAACACCGGGCGAGACTCCTAGGGACGGAGCGGAACATCTATCGTCGGCGAGCGATCAGACTAGACTGGCGCGACTTTTCTCCGATGAAGCCTGGAATCTGGATACAGATATCGCTCGTATCTTTAGTCAGCTGGGAACAGCTATGACAGCAGATTTGAATCGCCATCCCCATACATATGATGAATTTCCCATCAAAATATCTAAATGTCTTCAAATGTCCGTGCATGCTTTCAAATTATTATTAAGTTGAAGCCTAATTATCCCCCGTTTTTTAAAAATTATATTATAATATTATATTGTAACATAACCAAAAACGAAAATAAACTCAAAATAAATTATTACAATTATACA
The DNA here is from genome assembly GCA_031772225.1 of Eubasilissa splendida. Classification (NCBI taxonomy): domain Eukaryota; kingdom Metazoa; phylum Arthropoda; class Insecta; order Trichoptera; family Phryganeidae; genus Eubasilissa; species Eubasilissa splendida. Next base: position 23,662,492 of record CM062857.1, on the reverse strand, counting down.
ATAAATTGCATAAATTTTGAACTAATCGATATTGAAGTTTACAGCTAGTGTCTAGTGGTACAATTGTCATAAAATTGAACAAACCACTCTGTGTGCCCTTTCGTTATTCGTTCTTTTGTCGACAAGATCGTTGAGATCGCGAAATGACTCGTCAGCTTCCCAATCTGTCTCCAAGTGGTACAGTATAATGAGGCGTATATGTGTATAATTTTTTATGCGCATTTTAATTTCTTAACCCTATTAAATAATTATATTATAACAAATGTCAAATTCAAAAAACTGCTGATAATTATGCATCGACGCAATAGATTTTTCTGTATAAATCGAAAACAGGGCGACATCAGATATAACTTAAAATGAATTAATATTTTAAAATAGTTTTGGTATTTTATTTTACAGCGCTTTATTAAAGGAACCGCCACTGGCCGAGAATACCATGAGTAGACACCCTGCTGATTATTTCAAATAGGATAAGCAGCTGTTTATCCAGCATCCCTTTAGCTGCCAGCTCTATTGCATTTGATTAAGAAATTTACGATAACATCATTTTTGCTAAGTTGTCCATATATTTCATAATCCTTATTTGTTGTTCACTAGTAGAATACATTATAATTTATTCCGTATAATCTACATAAACCGAGTGTACAAGATCAGTATCTGAAGCTTGTGTTAAATTATTTTAAAGGCAATTTTGCATATTTTCACATGATGTTGCTTTCGTACAAAATAGATAAATTGATTAATTATATTTTTTTGATAAATATTTTAACCCTTTTGAGCCATGGTTTGGACTCTTGGAGTCTATTGTCGATGATGTGAAATGTCAATGCTGTGTTGTACGAACCTGGCTTGTAATACCGTGTCAGTCTACGTGCAATACCGTGTCGAAAACTGGTTGTTTCAGTCTATGTGCAATACCGTATCGAAACCTGGGTGTGTCAGTCTACGTGCAATACCGTATCAATGACATGATAATGCGTTATGTATATTATATTCCATCTATTACAGATTCAATCTGTGTGTGAAAAAAACCTTCGACTTGATTTTACAGGGGCCGTAAAATCCTTACATATTACAAACTCGTAAATGTTTGCTAAATTATTTACTTTAAAATATGTACTTTAAATTATTTACTTCAAATTATGTATATATAGTATTGTGCGAATAATGGCGTGTTATATATCATAATGATAATTAATTTAATATCAAACATGTATCAACATAATATCAGTATATAATACAAATTAAATTAATTAATTATAAAGGTATATAGAAAAAATACATATAACAAAACAAGTTTTATTAGATAAATAGTTTTTTTGCATCTTCTGAACAAAAACAAGTTTTCATAAATAAAACCCGAGTTGTTAATAATTAATACAGTGTGTCCCAAAAGTCTTTTTCATCAAAAGTATTCAGTAACAATCCTCCCTCTCTGGACCAATTAAAAGAATATATTCGAGAAGAAACGGCAGCGTTCACGGAGAATACGTGCCGAGCAGTTTTCAGAAATTTTGCCTCCCGTTTAGAAGAGTGCCAGCGAAATAACGAATCACATTTAGAAATCTTAATTTTTATGAAATAAATTCCCAGGGACTGCATTTAAATTCAAAATAAACATTTTTTATTAAGCCTATCGATTATTTTATTACAGAATTTTTATGATAAAAGAGAATTTTGGGACATCCTGTACAATTACCAAATCATACGACATACGTTGTCTCTCTGAATAATAACTAATGAACATTACTAAATGCATAGAAGCGCGTGCTGAGTAATGCATTTTTCATTAGCGTTTGAGCACATTGCTAAAAAAAATCAGTAGTATTCCACACGCGCGCCGGACTTGCATTCGCATAATTGTAAACCAACATCATTATTTGCATTGTTCCTCTGCACTGGTTAAAATTTATGATTTATGCTCGCTGAACTCATTTCACTGCGGTTTGTACTCTCGAAATCGACAATGGAATATTTGAGGTGTCCTTAACCCTTCCCAAACCATGCAGTAACACAGGTCTACCATCATAATTAAACCTATAATATTTCGGCAAATACGTGCAACAAAAAAATCATATTTTAGATAATCCTAAAGAAAATATTAGCGCTTAGGAATGACTAGTAAAAAACCAATTATGAAAAGGGAATCGTACAAAAACAATTATTTTTTCCATTCAATCCGTTGGTAAAAAATACCATTAGTGATATGAAAGACAGAGATCACACACTATTTTCACAGTGAAAAGAACAACAAACGTACAAATGTAATTGTCTCTTTTTCACTAATTAAATGAAGAAAGATAAGAAGGAAGGACACATAGTGCAGAACTTAACAAATGCTCTTAATTATGTTATTAATCATTTTTTCAAAATTGAATGCTCAATATGTACAGTAAATTCATGCTATTAAAGCCATTTAAGCTAATAAAAACATTTTTTCTAACAGTTATTTACGGTAACACAAATTGACAGCATGGCTGCGTTCGGGTGTTTTATATCATAGTTTGGTAAAGGTTAACGGGATCAGAGAACTTCGACCGTACAAAAAAATAATATCTTTTTTACGTTTTTCCCGAAAAAAGGGTGTGTTTTTAAATTTGCGTGCACGGAATACGTCTCACATTAATATTCTTACTATTTTCAAACTAAACGCTGACTATTGTATCACTAGGTGAATATCTTCACTACAGGACAAACGAGCACGTTGTTATTAAATTAATTATTAATTTGTGAATAAATAAACATACATATTTTAATGAATTTAATCTCTGGTGGTACAAAATCCCATTGTATCTGTTGAAGAACTAGCACAGAAGTTTGGATTTGGTCATTCAATTATTCATCGACACCTGCGTGCTAACGGAAAAGTCTGCAAATTGGGTCAATAGATTCCTCACAAACTTTCCGAATCTAATCGCGTGCAGAGAGTGAATGTGTGCTCTTCTTTGATGTCACGTCTCGGGGATGAATCTTTTTTAGAAACGATACCCCACCCACCATATTCGCCGGATATTGCCCCGTCTGATTATCATTTATTCCGCGGTTTTCAAAATCATTTGGACTGAAAAAAATATGAATTTTGCAGAAGGTCAGAAGAGTACTGGAGAAGAGAACGAGCCGCGTTTTATCGTTTTAAAATTACCGTTTTTACACAACATCATTTTTACAACACATTACTTTCTTCGGACGCTACACACCTTGAACTACCTCAACATAGTCGCTACCATTATTACGGTACTTGTCATAACGGGGCACCAATTTTTGTATACCTTCATCATAAAACGATGCCGCCTGAGATGAAAACCATGTCTGTACTCCGTCTTCGAATCCATTATCGTCATCAAAACGCTTGCCACCAAGGAAAGATAAAGGAAAAAATGAAAATCACTTGGTTTCATGTTTGTACATTCAAGAAACGTATCTCACAGTCGGCGGACTGATCTATTGTCTTGAACATTTCAACCATTCTCTAACGTTAGATGTGGTGAGTCAACAGATGAAGGAAACTAATTCGCATACGCAACATCGCAACTGCAGCACTACACCAGGTTTATACGGCAACGGTGCTTACTTCAAAAATACGCCTCTTATATTTTTGATTAAAAAGTAACTTTGTTTAAATGTAGTTTTTAAAAAACCGCATTATTTATGGGATATCTGAATAATAATGAACCCATGGAGAAATAAAAACAACGTATTTAATGAAATTTTATTTTAAATGATTAATTATGAATAATTGTTACAATCTACGATATCGTGTTTTATAGAGGTAAGCTAATCCTCGAGGAAAATTTAATAATGATTTCAGAGAGAAATACAATATCCGTAGTAACGTGCTTCACCAGACTCGGTCCATGGCGATGAAACATAAGCCATCGGGATACCGCATAGAGCACGTTGTCTTAAACGGAGAGATTTATTACTCTAAATTAGATGAGATATTGCAAAACTAAACGTGATATTTGTAATACCGAGATGCTACTAATGCCCACTGTTAATTACTGCTCCAGAATAGCTAATCTTCTTCCATCACCGAGATGTTTTTATGTGAAGTACCGGAGATTGTGCAGAACAGACCAACGATGGAACAGATTTAATAATATTTTCTAGCATAAAATAATACATTTGAAATATAGGTAGTTACTTAACTAGACATGGTACATTCTAAAGCATTATCTGTAGGTTTATGTGCTGAATATTGTTAAGGTACAATCAGAAGCTGTACAAAAGATGTTCGTCTATAATAAAGTTATATAAGTATGTAAGTAGTTAGGTTAGCACAAATAACAAATTAGTTTCATTTTCCTTTCTACCCACATTCAGAAACCAATTTGTTATTTTTAGTTTAAAATTGTTCATCACTTTATACTCTTAAAGGTCTAGTGGTAATTTATTAAATACACGCGGTGCATAAAACAAGAAAGTTTGTTGACCAAATTTGGTGTCTATTTTTGGCACTAAAAAGTATCCTAAGGTTTCTTTCTTAGTTTTCTTTGAATCGGTCGTGAATGTGAAGTTAAGTTTTTTTAAATTAGAGTATTGGGATTGATCTGGTAAACAGTTGTCTTATATCTAAAAATTGAAAGTATTTAAAAAGTTCTTCAGAGTTATATCTGAATGGCCTCTGGTTTATCACTTTGATGACTCTTCCTGAGCCTTAATTAGAGAATCCATTAAAGTAAGAGCTGCATTGCCACCATGCACGTATTCCGTAACTGATGAGACTCTGACAAAGTGTATATTATACCATTTTTAATAATGTAATATTCATGAAGTTGCGTAAAATTTTTAAAATATAATTTAATTTTCTCACTTCAGAGCTTACTCGATCGATATGAGGAGCCCATCGTAAATTTTTATCAATTGTTAATCCGAGATAAATTATCTCACTCGTTATTTCAATGATGTCACAGTTACATATTTGATATGAATCCGAAATGTATGTATGTATGTATTTTAATAGTATTTAGGATGAAATAGTTTTCATGTTTTTCAACGAAAAAACGCTGAAAAAATACGCTGAAATCACACATCTTTCACGGTTATAAACATCAAATGTAATATTTATATAATAAAAATTATACTACTAAAATGATAAAAAATTCTCTAAAACAGTTTAAGTACTTCTGGACGATGTCTATTCGATTCAGCAGGATGGGGCTACGTACCACACAAGCTGGTAAATAATGGAGTTGTTTTCTTGGGTGTATATTTGTCATCTTGGAGACATTGATTGGTCGTTTAAATGCCAATGAACTTATTTCTTTAACGTTATGTGATGTGAAAGAGAAGATTTATACAAGTACTCTAAAAATAATTCAAATACTTAAGTTAAATATTTGAGATGCTATTGGAAAAATAGAGCGCCTCAATTATGCAAACATAATTCAAATAACGGTTGAGTTTGTATTCCAAATCCAACTATTCTTATTACCTTCAATACTAGCCTCTTGTATTTTTTTACCATTATCTCTTCACTCACACGTTCTACACACTCAAACCATATCAATTTAAATTTAACTCTTTATTAGACTACATTATTACAATTTTTTGTGTCTCAACTTAATGGTGATGGACAAATTACTATATTTCACATTTTTAATTTTTTTTTATTTTATAATATTGATTATACGAAAACATGCTGAAATTATATACGGTAGATACGTTCCACAGAAAAACGCATAAAAAAAGACTAGACACACGTATAAAAATAAAGGATACGTTCCACAATTTTATTTATTATTTCCACAAGTTAAAATACACCGAAAAATGCATAAGAAAAGTTTATTAAATTTTAGAAAAATATAATAACGTATTTCTTCCAAATTAATGTATAAAAATTTTATAAAAAAAGGTTTATATTTTTTTCTTAAGTATTATCATCGCTATATGACAATGTTCAGCATAATTTCATAATTTGCGAACTGGTTCTCAATCACCAGAAGAGATCAGTGAAAAGGTCAGCGCATCAGATCTATGTCCTGAAAATAATGATTCTTCACAAATAAAATTAGCCTCTACTTTGCGTTTTGATTTTTCCTTTTTGACAATATAATCAGTGATTAAACTTTGCTAATTTTAATGTACAATTCCTGATATCCAGAAATGCAATTCTGAAGCTCGCTTTGAAACTTGAATGCTCGTTCAGAATTATCATCTCTTTCCACGAAATAGTTTGCCAATTTGCTGCAAATTTGAAGACCTTCTCAAATTACGCTTGTAGTGAGGGTGACTAGAGTTTCATTTTCTTTCAATTCATTTTCGTTTTCTTTTTCTTCGACGGTATCAAGGGTTATCAATGATATCATTATCAAATATGAATTAAATGTATTAATTAGAAAAATATACATATAAAATTAAGTTTATCGAAAAATATTGTTGTTGCGCCACCGGGATTCGAACCTGGATCTCTTTCCTAACCGTGGAAGGTGCATTATTCAACTATTCTACAGCGATAATATTTTTAGCGACAAATTTTCGAACCAACAACAATATTTTTTGATAAAATTGATTTCATATGTATATCTTTCTTATTAATAAATTTAATTCATATTTAAAATATCACAGACCGTCTGTTCTGAATAATTACAACTTCACAATAAGAATGTGTTCTTCTAATGATATCATTGTCATTCATGACATTATCTTCTGCATTATGCTCACTGACAATTTCTGAAAACAATGGAGGGGAGAAACGCATTCAGACAAGCCCAATTTCACATGGTTTCGGCTGAATTGTACTGGCGCAAACTGTGTTTGCATATACAGACAAAATTCTCCGAATTTTTGACCCATTCAACATGTCAAATTGATCTAAAATAGTTATTTAAAAAGTAATGCTTCTTGAAATATAAACCGCACAATTTCAAAACCGCATAAAATTAGTACGCATAAAAAGAGATCCGAGTGTAATTTTTTCTTCTTTGGGTATTGCGCTTCTGATGAGATTTTCTATTATTTAAAAAATTATAATGCCTGAATAATAATAATAAATAATTATTCCTTATTTTTATATACAATAATTGATTATTTTTTATTATCAACCAAATTGAATATCTACTACAAGATGTTAATCATATCCATCTTCTGGAATGCTGCGAAAATTCACACTCAGTAATCCTGAAATGTTTTCACATGAAACACTGTTCGATTCTCTTCAACACTTCATCGGTAGATGGCACTGCAATCGTCGCAATGCTTAATTTTCCATGTAATAATTTATTTTATTTTTCACCAACAGATGGCAGTCACGTGTCTTTGGTGAAATTATAATTTCAAACGTTCTCCTGTTATAAATGAAAAAAATGACCCTTGTCATATTGATCCTAGAGATCACGATTTTTTTAATCCTTTAAAAATATAATAAATTAACTTAATATCTAAGCTTGTTTATTTAGGTCACGATACCAGACATTTTCTATATTTACATTCCTAAAGAAAGAATTAATGAAATACCTATTTATTCGTTTTAACGTATTTATTAAATAATATATTTTTCAACATATCACTTTTCTTTAATACTCGTTCATATCTGAGCATAAAAAAGTATTTCATTAGTAAAAAGTTATAATTAAATTTAATACTTGCCGTAGCAGGATTCGAACCTAAGCTTTACCATTGCCCAACCAGAAATCTAAAAATAATAACATTACTAAATCTTTGTATTTTATACATTTTATTTATTGATAATATATAATGAAGAGAGAGACTGCATCGATCGAAACAATAGTAGTAATAAAATAATTCAATGTATGTGCAGTACAATGTTTAGTTTATTGAAAGAAAGAAAAAAAACAAATGATATTGTAGAACGTAGTGTTATTGTCACCAGTTTTAGTTTTGTTCCTACCCCTTAGTCTACTCCCAATCAGTACGCATTGTTCCTTTAGCTCGATTGGCTGTTTTTGAATTCATAAAATTCGACCATTTAGAGAGGAAGTGTTTTCATGTGATTATTTGTTGGGCCACTAGTTCATATACCGCTGTGTTATGAACGATGGAAGTCATCAGTTTCATACATTGGGTGAACGTCATCATCCAGATGAGTAGAGCTGTCCTTTTGGTTCCATGAGTCCATTCTGGTCCGCTATCGAAGGATTCTCTTACCCTCATCCTATTTTCCATTCACCCATCTCTTCCGATTCCGTTACCCACCACTGTGATCGGCGACTCGCGTAGGTCACACTTATGTCTATTTATTGAGTCAGGTAGTTAATTCACATTATGTACTTGACAAATGGAATTGAAAAAATAAGAATTTCGCATACTTTTGTTTGCATGTATCAATTTGAAAGTGCAACACGAAAATTTGTCGTCATCTTACTATGTTGGTGTAGCACAATCAGTTAAGGCATTTCCCCGGATAGGAAGAGATCCAAGTTCGAATGCCGGTAGCGAAAAAATATTTTTTCGACTAATTGATTTTATATGTATATCTTTCTAATTAATACATTTAATTTGTATCAAATTTTATATATGCATTTTAAACATCACGAAAAGTTAACTAAACATCGTGTGAAGGAACTACTTCTGAACGAACAGTAATTAACTAAAGATTAACCATCTTGTTTAATCACTATTCTTATTTTTTAAATGACCTCGATAACTCTTTACGGCATAAAAATTAAGTAATAAATTGATAAGCAGCGGAAAATGTCTAAAAATAATTTTAATACACCTGAGTTTTATTTTCATGCATTAAAATGCGCTTACGATTCGTTGGATCAAATTATATTTACTTTGATTAATTAATAAAATGTATTTATTGTAATTGAATTTGAAGTTAAAAATTGTCCATCATTATCGGGACAACCTGATATCAATAAAACTAATTTATTCATTTACATTAAGTCATGTACAAATAATTGTATTTCATGTTTTATAAATAATGCAACAGAGCAGTCAAAACAAATTATTAAAACAAGTAACATTACGAACTGTTACTGAAGTTTAGAATATTTTCATCCTATCAACGATTTGCATTTAATATCACATTTTTTTACGCTTAAATGAGGAAAGCCAAAAAAAAAAATCTGAAATCTTAAGGAGGTCCTTTTTTTAATGTGATTAATTGCAACTTTTAGATAATGCTTATTTTTCAATTTGTAAGACGTTGCTTTACATATATTTTTATAACTTTAAAATTTTAAAACAAAACTAAGAGTAGTGTACGGTAATGAAGAGGGCTATCGTTTCCATTTATTTTGTCATCCAGAGATTGCATACTTGAAACGCAACTCCCATCAGCCATAAAGACGTACGGTACCGACTACTGGCGGCGTGTGACAATGCAAACGCAGCTAGCAGCACTCGTATGAATCGATTTAGACCACTTTTCTCATCGACGTCGCCCAAGTTACAGCTACTGAAGCCGCCAGCAATAACTTTGTACCTTCCTTCTTTGTGTAGTCAACTATCACTTTTGTACAATTTATCTTTAATAAATTCAGTGCATCAAGTATCTAGTTTATGTTCTTGTCATCTGCCGACTGTCATAAATTCATATCTACATGTATTTCGACACAAATACGAGCCACAATACAAATCACTATGCATAATTGGGTGAATATTGAGGCATCAAATATTTACATATTTATATTTACATTACATATTTATATTTACATTACATATTTATATTTACATTACATATACACACCTTCTAATCTGGAGTCGTCCACCCGAACCACACATACTCAAAACTCGTTCACACTTATAACCTCCCAAATTATTATTAAATAAATAACAATTGGATATAAGACAACTGTTATCTATTTAATAATAATGTTAACCAGTGCCAAAATTTAACACCAAACTCGCTCGACCAATTTTTTTATTTTGTGCTTCGAGAATATTTAACAAGTTGCCAATAGACCTTAAAAGGTTTATAGTGATTAACTACTTCATACCAAAAATAACAAAGTGGTTGCTTGATGTGAGTAGAAAGCAAAATGAATATAATTTGTTATTTGTTCTAATCTAACTACCTACACATTTTTTCTCCCACTATTGTATGTTACTGACAGTAATACTTTTATAACTTTTTTTTCAATATCTTTTTATAACTTCTGATTATACTTTTTTCACATTACTTAACATTATACTTACTTACCTCTTAACATTTACAACTTTTGCAAACTATACAGGTAATTGCCTTAGAACAGACTACGTCTAGTAAAGCAATTACCTTTATTTTTTCATATGTACTATTTATGCTACAAATAAAAAATATATTGTTTAAACAAAGGGTTAAAAAAACAGGATATAGAATGGGTGGAAGAAATTTAAAACAGTAAGGTTCCAAGAACTAACCAGACACCAGGAAGAACACTACTTACCTGGATTTCTTTTAGCTGTGGCCACAGATCTTCTGAACTTCAGGTACAAATTTCGATGATTGCACGAAGCATTGTACCACAATATCAATTGTAACAAATTTCGGCACGCACAGAGTTAAAGCGAACTCACAGTTGTAATAGTAATGGTACTTCAAGTCAGTCTAACGAGTTAACACTCTTCAAATCATATAAAATACAGAAATTCATACTCTGAGGTGTAAGGGGGGAGGGGGGGATAAATAGGTTGTGACATTACAAATTAGAGTCACATTCAAAATTACCCCGTCACTTGTTTTATTACCAAGTACCTCAAAATCACAAATAATTGCTCTTACGTTGGTATCGCAATCCGTTTTCAAGGTTATAAAAATGGTCACCGTCTATGGTTATTTTTCAAATTCACCAGCGTTACTGAGATGTAACCGTGTGCAATCCGATATAACCAAAGGGTAAATATTTTATGTTATTAAATCACTAGTGCATAGTTTATTATAAGCATGGTGAATAATCTTTACAAGAAACGAGATGTTTGCCTTTGGTTTCTTCGCCTTCGTTATTCTCACCGTAGGATACATTTATTGATGTGATGTGATCTTCTACAATTACGCTTACGAATCCAATTACGTCGGCCTGGATTCTGAGGATCATCTACGATGATAGTCCAAGGACATGAGTTGCTCGGATGGGCATGGACCGGAGTGATGCCATCTAATAGAACATTTTGTTGTCACCTGCCTGCATTGCGTCGAACTCGCGCCCAACCCGACGAAATGAGGATTTATTAATGTGGATTGTATCTTTATTTATTTATTTCCTTTATTCACGTTTCCTTTATGATTAGATGCCATTTTTATATCACCTCCGGGTATTACTTATAAATGTTTCCCAGTTTAGTATGAATGTGACAAAATAAGGTGGATATGTGTTTCTGAGGTGAAGAACCCGCGGATCTTGGGTTCACCACTGACTATTCGGTGAGTGTGTGGAACGCCGGTTTTTACTCCCACAATGTATAAATTTAATAATGGATCAATTTGGAAAATATTAAATTCAAAGGATATAAACTAAAAACTTTGTGATTGATTTTGTGAAAATCTCGTACAGAATTTTAGACTATTTAGAGTCAGGTATCTGCCCATCAAATGTTGCGGACTAGGTCTGTTACACTCTGTATAAATAAAAAGGAATATTAAATTTGAATTTAAATATATCCTTCACTAATTGCGATTGAAAACTATGACACGTTTTCGTCGAGATCATTCCAAGGAAAATTAATTTTCATTCAGTGGAATACTCGGAAAAATTTTTCGACAAAAAATATTTCACGGATTTAATATTTTTTGCCGGAGCACGCGTAGCAGGTAACGGCAGATAGGAAGATGGCCTTAAAGAGATTACAGTATTAATGTACAGACATAACATAAAATATTCTGTATTATATTCAGGAAGAGGATTATTAATTCTAATGCCTTTTTAATTCGTTCGTTTTGCCGAGTTCCCTTAGTCAAAAACTCATTTCGGATAGATCTTAATCCCGAATTGTTTCAGCTGGATTCATTGATGGATGTAGAACCGAACCTGCGTGCGTAATAATATCAATTCTGGGATAAGGCAGAGAAGATAAAGTGGCATACTCTTCTATCCCGACTAGGGATTCTGTGTTGAGTCAACCCAGGAATTTCATGTTTTTTTTAGTCCCGGAACTTTAAAAAAAATAATCCGAGACTTGACACTAAATTTATCTTGATATTATTCATTTTAAACAAGATGAGTTAATTCTACTGTCCATTGACATACAGCAGGTAGTGACCCAGCGACGAGCGTTGCGTGTATAAGTATATTTTTAAAAAAAAAGGATAACTTCTTCATTTTTTACTCTATCCATCCAGTTTATTTGAGCAATTTTCTGTAGATCCACATCTCTAATGCTTCAACTACGCTAATATATTGGAGTACTTGAAATGTTGGAAGAAAGATTGCTAGAAATTGGAGCCCTGGAAGAGAGAGGATATCATAACTGAAGAATCTGAGCCAATGATTTGGCCAGACTCCTGTAGAACTTTTACAGCCTGCAGTAAATAAGCTAATGATACCCAACGTCTTTTTATGTTCCAACATTTGATAAGGGTGTTATTATTCCGGTTAGCCAATGGAATGCACCCGGAGAGATTATTATATCTTGACCTTCGTGACGAAGCGCCACGCGCTAGTTCAAGTATCTAGGGTCGTGCAGTGTATATAAGCAAAATAGCTGTGTATTACTAAAAATTCTGATAAACAAATATAAATTAAATAATTTAATTAAATACTAATTCAATGTATTAATTGTAAATATATACATATAAAATCAATTTTGTCAAAAAATATTGTTTTTGCGCTACCGGGATTCGAACCTGTCTCTCTATTTCCAATCCGGGGAAGTACACTACCAATTGTGTTATAACGTCAGTATTTTTCATGACAAATTTTCGAACCTATATGTTACACTTTTTCAAATTAATACATCTGTTGTTCCATTATTTTTGAAAGCCATCTACATTATTTTACGGAATCACAAATACCTTTGAGTAAACCGACTGCAGACGCCATTTATTTAAAACATCACATACCTATGTTCTGAATAATTACAACTTCACAATAAGAATGTGTTCTCCTTAATAATAATTTAATTAACATAAATGGAAACATTATTTTACAATTAACGCCATCTGTATACCAGTAGAGACTTTAATTGATTAGACTAAAAACTACCACGATAACTCACCGCTGTATCCAAAGCGCTCTTGTGTATTCGCTACATCGAACTGTTCATATTACTCTGTTCTGTCTTGAAGCTAGTGAATTACTCAAGTCATGTAATTGGCTATTTACTGAATTAAAAATTTCTTTTGGAGGATCCGTTTTGTATGGAGTCGTTATCTATGCTGTTTTTTAACAGAATAATATTAGAAAAGCTTACAACTGCATACAAATCAACTATCTTTAACTGTTTTTAATGGGTTGATTTCGTGATTGTTTTTTAAATTTGGTGCATGAATTGGTTTTTGATTCGGGAAAAACAAAAAGCAATTGGTAAAACTATTTCCTACGTTATCCTTTAATAAAAATAATTATTTCCTTTAGTTATTACGTGAAGGATTTTCAAACAATAAATTCTCATGTTCAGTCATAAAAGTGTTCTTAAAAACATCCATACATATATAGGTAAGAAGCTATTATTTTACGTTAAAACTTAAACTTGAAAAAATACTATTAATAGTACTTTAAATTACAAATAAATACATGGTAGAGTCGTATAAACGAACGATTCATTTTGTCTAAAGACGTTAGTTAAACGAAAGTACAAATATTATATATGATTGAATAATATCATTGGTAGCAGCATAGCCTAAATCTATACCTACTGCACGCCACTGCGAGTATCATAGTTCATTTATGTAATTGTATATAAGCCGTATCAGATATTTCAACCCTGTCAATCTAAGCCTAGTTGTATCACACCTCACACGTGTCTATTTTTCTATTATTTCTCAATAAATACTTCAACAAATTACAAATGTTTCCTTGTGGAATCGGAAACATTGAGAAGAAGACAAAACCATCCTACCATCCGCCCTCCAACTGTCATGAAAACAATTTGTTTCACTCTTGGGTGTAACAGTCTATTCAATAGATATGACATAAGAAGAATAATTATTCTTGTTACAGGAGATCTGGCGTTGAAGGCATCTTTTATTTTTTTGTTTTTTAACAGGTTCAAGACCTTTGAACTTTTCAATGCAGAAATGGAGTTAATGTGTATCAATTTCGATACTATTGTATCTTTGTCAGGACTTACAAATTCATAAAATAAAATATGCAATTGACGGGTGGTATAACACTTATGAATTCATTAATTATCCAATTTAAGGTCTAAGTATCATTTACTGTTGTAAAATTAAAATTTCGTTATTTTTTTCAAAAGTGTGTTAAATTCGTCGTACTGGTCTTTAATTCTTATATCGAACCACGCGTTTATTTACCAAAAAGTAATGTTTTTAAATATAACAAAGATCTATTAATAAATTATTTTCATCTGTGCGCAGTGCAGAAAAATGGTGTGTCAAGAGAACAAAAAAGAAAGAGAATACTTAAAGATAAGTTTTGAACCCAGATGTATCCAACATCCAAACTCCAAACTTATCTTCGATAAACACATCACTGAAATTCTTCAAATCTTTTAGCATGTTGGGATTTGTCTTTCGACATTTTTTTACATACTTCTTATGTCAAATTAATGTATTTCTTTATAAGAATAAAAAATATATCACCTGTGCCTGAATGTATTGAACTTGTCAAATTTGAAGGTCTTATTTTGTTACAAATTAAAACCCAACTATCTTAAGATAAATATATATAAATCCTTAACATACCTACTTATAAAAGCATTACAAGTTACGGTACAAAAATATTATTTTAAAGCAAATTTAATTATTCATTTTTAAAGATACACCGATAAAACTAACTAACTTACCATCACGCCGTTTCTCCGCAGGGGTAGTCAGAGAAGATAGGGGGCTATACTCTTCTGTCTTGACATACAGTTCTCGCCTCATCCACATTCATTCATCTTCTATTGTAAGCTCACCGATTATTGAGGCTTCTAACAGGACCATCTTTCAATATCTGGTTTACCTGGTCGTGCCAAGTCTTCCGCGGACGTCCTCTATTTATGGTGCCATCAACACTTGCATCACATATCTTATTTACCATCTCTCTCCTTATTCGTCCGTTCCATACAACCAAACTACTAAAGTGATCCTTTCTTAATCTTACTCACTATACTAAGATCAGCTTTACATTATTTCCATATTTCTTCATTCATAAATGGAACTGTCACACATTCGCCTAAGCGATCTCATTTCCACTGCACTCAGTCTACTTTCGTTCGTCTTCTGCCAGTACCATGTAATGTCAGTACCAGAACTCCAATGGGATCCAGATACAATCTAAATATATAATTTCCACCAGGACTTAAACGTGGCTCTTTTTAATGCTGGAAAAACGCGTTACCGATTACGGCACAGTAATTTTATAAAATCGTGTCAAATTTATATTAGTACATATACCAATATGTCAATTTATTATTTCCTATTAAAAGCTGTCATATTTTTATTTGCAATGAATCTTAAAAATCTTCGAATGATACTTGTTACTAGATTTGTTGTTCGTTGATTGATTTATTGTTGTAGTAGACGTTGCAGGACTTTTTTTATAAATATAATACTGGTAATTAATGTTATCTCAAATAATTTTACGTTTTATTATCCGTACATAATTGTAAGACACTTTCCAACTGTCATGATAAGCGAAAAACCTATCTAAATAAATATCTCTCAAAATCTATATAGACTATTTATATATTTTTACTTTTTCCTTGTGTTTCGTTTGCATCTATATTTATAATTAGTTATTAGGAGAACACATTCTTATTGTAAAGTTGTAATTATTCAGAACAGACGGTCTTTGATATTTTAAATATGAATTAAATATATTAATTAGAAAGATATACATATAAAATCAACAACAACAACAATAATATTTTTTGATAAAATTGATTTTATATGTATATCTTTCTAATTAATATATTTAATTCATATTTAAAATATCACAGACCTATGTTCTGAATAATTACAACTTCACAATAAGAATGTGTTCTCCTAATAATAGAGTTGTAGCAAAGTGTACAAAATTTAATAAAAATGAATTGATAATTCTGGCGTCTGCTATCAGATTACTCAAAGGTATTTGAGATTCTGTAAAAATAAGGTAAATGGCTCTTTCAAATAATGGAACGATTAAATGTATTAATATCAAAAAGGTAACATAACATATAGGTTCGAAAATTTGTCGCTAAAAATATTGTCGCTATAGCATTGTTAGATAAAGCACCTTTCCCGGTAAGGAAAGAGATCCAGGATCGAATTCCGGTGGCGCAACAACAATATTTTTCTTTAAAATTGATTTTATATGTATATCTTTCTAATTTATATATTTAATTCATATTTATAATTAGTTCACTGGATTTACTTGAATTAGAGTAATTCAACTAAATTTATGATGATTTTTCTTCGTTTTACAGTTAGTTGAATTAACTTTTTCTTCGTTTTACGTTTTCATCATAATTTTAGACAAAGAAAAAGTGCTGTCTGCTATAATTTAGTAACTATAGCAGACAGCACTTACACTCACACAACTAGTATAGCAGGCATGGCACTAAATAAAATGCTAAAATATAATACAAACAGCACGTCAAGATACTATAAATTAATTAATAAATTATAATTATTAATAATCTAGTATAATTACATACTATGTTGTTATTCTGAACGAATTTAAGTTAACATTTAGATCACGTTTACGGACTAAACTACCTTCAAAATGATAATCTGTGTAAGTTATCTCGTAGAGCCTATTTGCTGAATTTTTGTATTGTATTGTATAAACTGTTCCGTACAGAATTTTCTAGAATTAATGGTGGTGTATTTTTAGGTGAAAATTTTCATTTTAATTACCATCTAAAAATGTTTGTAGATACGAACTTTTACGTGACACAAGTCACAATTTCAAATCAAATTAAATGTATCTACTATAAAGATATACAGAAAAAAAACAATTTATCAATAAAATAATTTAGTTGCTAATGGAATTCGAACCTGGATCTTTTCCTATCCGGGGAAATGCGTTACCAGTTACACCACGCCAACCGCGTAAGTTGACGACATATTTTCGAACTTGTATGCTGCAGCACTTTTAAATTGATACATATGTTATGTCATCACCTTTATATTTCAATAAATCTCAAATACACTTGAGTAATATACGCTAAGAGACGCCAGAAATTAAATAAATTCATTTTTATCCAATTTGGATAAACTTTGATTCAACTTTTATTTATTTTTAATTTATATTAAAATGCGACAGGACTATTTCTGAAAAAACTGCAACTTCACAACAATAATGTGTTCTCCTTCCGCCCCAATTCTGCAACAAATCTAACCACAGCAAGTCCAATCCACAGACGTGAACAAAAGATTTTTTCAATTCTTCGACCACTATTTATGTAAATGCCTTCGATAGCTGGTTCCCATGTTTTCGATTAACAATAAGCACGGGTTGTCTTTTTTAGATTTCGACAGACCGAAGCGCGCACTGGTGGTTTATTTGAACCGCTGAACTGGTCGAAGCACGGGATGTAATAAGAATAACGCCTGTCGGTAGCGGTACCGTAGCTTCCCAAAAAAAAGGTGGCAATACTCACACACATACACATGCATGTACATTACTATTAACCAGGAAACCCAGCGGTACCAATTGTAGTAACAAGGTGCGTAAATAACTACACCATGCATCAAAGTGATACCTAGAAAAGGAGATTATCCTATGCACAACTTTGGGCCGAACCTAGAGCAGTGGATAGATGCGATGCATCTAGCTAAAGAAATCCTGAAGACATCTGTAGAGTAACCCAAGCAGTAGTGTAGTGCTAAAAAAATCTACTGGAACGCTACTCCCCTAAATGGGGTGCGTTCCGGTTCTTTTGCTAGTGATGGGATTAGATCCCGTGGACTGTATCGATTACAATAATGTTTAGTTGACGCAATACGAATTGGATTCAAGAGAGGAATATTGGCAAATAGATCTAGCCTACATTGATCTCGATTCTAGATTGGACGTCAAGTTTTCACTTCCAGTTGACTCGCACCTTTTTAGTGAAGAACTGAGATATCACTGCGCTCGTCACGCCTCTTCGTGGTCCTAGCGTTACGCACGGCGCTACTTTTAGACGTTAAAAAAACACAAATCTTGACAGTTCGGTGTCAGAAGGCAACCTGTCCCCCCGCCGGCGAAATCCCTAAGTAATTAGTTGGCTACAGCGGGACAGGTATATATTAAAGTTTATATTGAAAGGACAAAATGCACAGGGAGTAGGTGCCCGACTTGGGTCAACAGCTACTAAATAAAAATAATGTTTGTTTTCTTTTCTCGGATGTAGTTAGATATTAATATAAGATATAATATAATTAATACACTAGTATATCTCTCATAAAAATCAGTCCACAAACAATAACAAAAAATCCTTACTTCTTCGTAGAATAAAATTATTTAACACAAAAACGCACAAAACTGAAAAAACTATATAGTGATAAAAAATATACTCCCCAAACTCGACTGAATATTAAAGTTTTCAATTTTAGCTCAATCAGGTTCGACACAATAGAATGTGAAAGTATATTTCAAATGAAATATACGTGTTGTTATTTATTGTCATATAAAATATATTCAGGTTCAGCTTTCTTGGAAAAATGTCGTATAAAGAACCGGTACGGCGACACTACTATTCCTGGAATACTTGCAAACACTCGAGCAAGTTTTGTTGCTAACGATGTTTTTGTTCTAACAAATCGTACCGGAACGGGTTCCGGTCGTGGAAAAAAGTACCGAAACGAGGTTCCGGCGCGTTCCGGCCCCACCACACCACTGAACCCAAGACCGGAACCTGTGGAGGTGTATTACGAGCCGAGTCTCATCTGATTGAGGCCACTATATGTCAATACTGAAATGGAGAACGAAAGAAGAAGAATAATATCTTGAGTAAGTCACGATTTTGTATGATCTCTAATCCAATCGTGGCCCTACAGTCTGGGGTTAGCTTGGCTACCTCAAGAAGATTTCTTCACTTCTATATTCTTAGCCACATTTTGCCAATCATGTTCGATTATTATTAATCATTTTCTCTATGAATACATTGAGTATTTTAAAAATATACAAGTATCTACTAATTAAATTTTACGTCGCTCAACAATGTTCCTCGTTCAAAATTATTTTGACAAATTCGAAGTCTATTTAATTAATTAAATAAATATCATATATCATGGAGACGAAGCTATTTCATTATATTTAATGGAAGATATATAGAAATATGGGGTAATTACAGGGCTTACGACCTGTCTTCCGCTGGCTTATATTATATTACTTTATATTATTACTCGCCAATTCTCATCCCTCAATCTCCATATTTATCAAATATTTGAAAGTTGTACATTATTATTACGTGGACTCGCTTCGAGTACCACTGCACCATCGCCATCTATGGACCAAATTTGATAATTCGTTTTTCCTTGAAATAGCGTATATAATGTCAACTCAATGAGAATCTGATTTCTTTTGAAAATTATTTAAAGCAATATTCTTTATCTGTAAAATGTTTTTAATACATAATACTAGAATACGCCTGAAATATTAATATTTTTCATTTTTTATATATTTTTCTTATTTTGACCAGCATGTTATTTTAGCAATATTTGAATATTGAATTATCCAACGTTACCGTCTCTTAATATGTTTGGTTCGTAATAACATATATTTTTCTTTTTAAAAACAACAGATCTTTCTTGGCTTATATTGTTCCGATACATAGATGATACAAGAGAATTATGTATATATTATTGGGTAAAATCCCTTCAATAATGAGTGGAAAAAAAAAGTTTTTTCGATTTTACGCAGAATTGTGTATAGGTTACCTACGTCCTAGAATCGAATTAAATTAATATTGAATACAAGTGAGTAGGTCCCTACCAGACCTAGGCTGTTTACTCAAAGGTCGAACGATTAATTCATTTTTTAAAAATTAACATCCAATGTGCAATATTATTTTAATATAATTTTTAATACTCACGTTCAAAAATGTGACGTACAAACGGCTAGAATTTAATTACGCATACGTGGAAGGATCTTATTGATTTTTTATGTAATACTTGCAAGTATAACGGGTCAATATTTAAGTATAAAAATATTATTGAAATAATTACGACATCATAATTTTACATCTATAATAAAGATAAAAAATAGAAGAATGTGTTAGCGAGGCTCAATTTGAATTTAAAATTTACTTTGAACTCGAGAAGTTTTATTTTCAGTACTAGTCTTTGTTCAAAATGCTTAGATCAGAGAAGTAATGTGTTTAATAAAATATGAGAGGGAATTCAACAACATTAAACATAATAAGAAATCTTATGGAGAATTGAACTTGAAGGGAAAGACATCAGGCTTATACAAAATCTATGCTCGAACCAAACAATTCAAATTAAAGTCGAATTTTAAAAGGCATTAAACAAGGATGCAATATTTCAATAATGCAATCTCCCGACAGCCAATTTTTCGACAGTCAACTTTCCGATGAGCCAATCTCCTGACAAGCCAACTATCCGACAGCTAACATCCCAATAATATAACTTCACGATCGGCAACTTCCCAACACCCAATTTCCCGAATGCCAACTTCCCGGTAGCCAACTTCTTCAGACCAATCTCCCGACAAGCTAACTTCCAGAAAGCCAAGTTCCCACAAGACTAACATCCGATGGATCAATTTCCTCAAATAATTTAATATACTCGTATGTAGATATGAACTTGCATATTTTTATAAAAATGTGTAAAAATTTTTCACTTTCTTCTTCTTCTTCATTCTGCACTATTATTTATTTATTATTACACAAAGAAAAAAATTATATAATAACAGCATGTTTTTACAAAATCAAAATTAATGTTAAAAATAAAAAATGTGAAGTAAGCAATTTATCCGACACAAAAAAATGTAATAATATATAATATAAAGAGTTAAATTTACAGCAAAAATGTCGACTACCTCCGCATATTCATTCCCCAAAGAATGCAGTGTGAGGACTGCTGAGTTAGCTAATGCATGTATTCTGACTTTACCACTGTAATAGAACACTAATTTATGTATTAATTATAAATAAATATATACATATAAAATCAATTATGTCGAAAAATATATAATCTCTATTTCCAATCCGGGGAAGTACACTACCAATTGTGTTATCGCGCCAGTATTTTTCATGACAAATTTTTGAACTTAATGTTACACTTTTTCAAATTAATACATGTGTCGTATTTATAATTAAAACATTAATTTAGTATTTAAAACATCACAGACCTATGTTCTGAATAATTACAACTTCACAATAAGAATGTGTTCTCTTTAGTTATAGAACAATTAATGAAGTACAAAACCTCATATTTCCCTGGATATCTCATCACATGTCTGATCGAATTTGTATAATTTTAAAAACTTATTTTTATTTATACATCCTAACCACAAACTATTCATATCTCGATCATTTCCAGATTATTTTGAGCATTCAGTAGATCCACATCTCAAATGCTTCACGTCGCCTTATCATTTCTTCGGTAAGTGCACATGCTTTCATTCCATAAAAAAATATATAAACACACAGCGTCTGATCATTCGCATTCGTAACCTAATGTTGAGATCATGACTGTGGTTGATAAATTTAAATTGAAGATTCAATTTAAATTTTTAAATTTCAAATCGGCTGCATTTGAATTCGTCTGCTACATTAAAAAAATTGGGTTAAGCGAATGTTCTAAGTAATCAATAGACAAAAGGTTGCGAGTGTTAATTTGGCAATCGACGGCACTGATGTCAAAAAATAGAAAAGATTAAGGCTGTGGTGACCCTGCGCGCGCCCCACAGACATGACCGTATAGGGACTCACCTAACCACGTGATAAGTCCGAAACCAAACTAACCAATCAGCAGACACCACACATCATGACGGACACTGCCCTAGAAGCTAGCGACGACTTCTCCGCAGGCCGTCCATTCATCGGCATCGTTTCAACCGCATACGCGCATTTAACAATAAACCTCAACCTTTGTAAGTGCTCTTTCATTTTAATACCTTGCTCTGGATAAAACATAAATCACACACGCACACCATATACAATGCGACATGCACTAACACGCGTGAACACTAGAAGAGGTTAGGTGCTTCAGGCTCACATCCACAAAACCTTCTGATACAATAACAGTCAATCAATATTCTACAACCTCAACCCCTACAAGGCTAAAGGAGGACTGGGAATCAGATTTCAAAATTAAAATAAGAGTTAAAATGGCGTGAAGCACTTTTTTTTAAATATATGATAATCTTGATAGCGTAACGTCATCCCCCACCGGCTTACATTAGCGACCCAGAGTAGACATTATCGAAAATTCCCATTTTAATGTTGGCAGCAATTTACATTCAAATTAAAACGTAAATGCCAATCATAATTTCAATTCAAATGAATTTTGATAATATTCGCGCAAGGCGTCGGCGTCGGCGCCGGCGTCGTATCAGAAAGTGCGACGCGCGAAGTTTTCCCTTCGGAACAAAGAAAGCCACCTTTAATTATGCATATCGGATAGGTAAGTACTACAGCGCCTCTGGCGGTAAAGATAACAACTAGAAAACTTGGAGTGAATTCTTATCTGGTCGGTTATTTGATGTCTGAAACGGGCACTAGGTGGAAGCCGAGGTGGTTTGTTCATACGTGAACTCATTTTCCAGAATAATTAAAAATAATTACTGTTCCATGGGTTCGGGCGACTTGAATGCAGTGCCGTTTAAAAAGGCCGATTTATCTAAGATATCATCATCATCAGCAGCAGTCATTTTCTATTCACTGCTGAATGAAGGTCTCTGTTCATTGCTATTTGCTGCCATATATATATTTTTAATATAGATGCGAACACGAAATACGTGTCACATTAATATTCTCACTATATTAAAACTAAATGTAAACGCTTGTTCTATTAAAATAGGACTAATTGATGGCTTCCTGGAACGAATCTCGAACCACCGACTGCTAGATCACTAGGTGAGTATTGTAACCACGTCATTAAATTAGATTATTTCGTTATCCAATTTGTTTTAATATATTTAAAGTTTGTTTTAATGTAGGTACCTTAAGTACATAAGTCAAATTTAATTAGTTCTTCTATTACATTTTTGAATATTTTTCGAAGTTGTTTTCAAGTTTTGGAATTTTCTTTTATATGTTATATATGTTAACTTGGTTTGTTTTTAGGGAATTATATTATATATGAAGACGTAGTGTCAAAAAAAAAATAAAGAATAGTTAGTAATTCATTTAAAAATATTTTTCCATACAGAGGTATTTTTTGATCGGGCGTATTCTGTCCGAAGGCAAATCTAACCAGAAATTA
This sequence comes from Eubasilissa splendida, assembly GCA_031772225.1. Lineage (NCBI taxonomy): Eukaryota > Metazoa > Arthropoda > Insecta > Trichoptera > Phryganeidae > Eubasilissa > Eubasilissa splendida. Next base: position 23,639,082 of record CM062857.1, on the reverse strand, counting down.
GACATAATAACTAATAACAATGTTAATTAGTTATGAATAACAAGTGTTTTGTTATCCAGACCTACTGCTGTAATTATGTTGTGATTCCAGACCTTACAGAGGGCAATTTAAATTAGAATCCGGTATTTACGACCCCGCATTTTCTTATCATTACATTTCTGACCCTTAAAGTGTCAAATGACTACAATTCGTTTGGGCGGTGTGCGAAAATATATTTTCCTCATTTTTTCAGAGACCCCAAGTGACAAACTATGTGTTTATACTATTCATAATGATAGCTGTTCCGAATTCGTAAAACACACTTTTGGCGCGTCTTTCGAATAATCTGCCGCAACCGTTGTCAATGACACAATTCCGCATCCAAATTGCCATCCATATATTTCCTAATGCTCGTCTTGTCAGTGTGAAATGTGACCTTGATATCAGCAGACGTCAACTAGACCGATATTTGTTCGATCTCGACATCGCGATAGCATTCGCGGTGTGGACTTTAGCACCTGTGCATCAGCACTGTATTTTGTGATATTTTGTTTTGATCACGTATTGTTTGTTATTTATGTGCCGTGGGTGAACTGATGACATTGCCGCATTTAAGTGGGATCGGAGATCGGCTCATCCGTGTGCCATTGTGTGATCTCGACGGTGACTGGGGGATAACGGGGGCGTCATATACAAGGTAAGGCGAGCAGTCCTTCCGAATCGCAGTTCCCGAGATCACTGGCTCTTCGACTGGAACCCCTATCTCCTCACCGACCTCACCCTATACCAAGGTTTCCCTATTTCCCTCACACACTTTGTAGTGATTACGATTTACGACCGAAATTCTCATATTCCATTCCGAGGGACGCGACCCGGAGATCGAGCAATTCGTTCATTTAGATCCTATTGATCCGGATTAACGTTTCGAATACAATAGCATTTGTAACAAAAATGACAATCACAATATTGCATGGTTGACATTGTAGTCTTTACTGGATAAGGGATATTTAAAATGTTAAGTCTAATGTTAATAGGTTATAGCATCTATTCTCTCTATACAGTCTATGGCATTAGGAGTTCATACAGTTTGAGTATCTAGATGAGAACTGCTAAAGGGATCTAGGACCTATTTTCATTTTTTTTTCATCTATGTCTAATTTTTAAAATGTTTGTTAACAATCAATTAATAAAGGATCGGGGCCAATGGGGTTTTTGTGATGGCGGCTGTGCGGCTCCGGCTTGTCACTATGTGCGAGACGAAATCGCGCAACTGTCCATAAGCATTAAAAAAATGCCAGCCTGGGAGCATCTCTGTCCTTAAGCAGTCTCTGGTGCATTATATATTTCTATATAGTGTGGAGTCATGGACTCTGAAGGCACGTTAAAAAAGAAATACCGTAGACAGCGAAATGCACAAATGTTTCCATTCTGCAAGAGTTAAATTTATTTAACCTTATTTTTAACACTCAATTTCGTCTCTTCAAGCCATACCCATATTTGAACGCCATTGAATATTATGAATATTATGTTCACTGACATATGTTTCGCATATCTATAAAAGTTTTCTTATCCCTTTTATAGATGGCGCTAATATAACCATATCATCAGCATAACTAATGTGGTTCACATCTGTCCCGCCCATGTGGCAGCCAATTTTTGCATCAGATAGTCGCTCGCTCAATTCGTCCATGTACATATTGAAGAGAATTGGCGACATACACCAGCCCTGCCTCACTCCAGTGCGCAGATAAAATGACTCGAAGTCGGCGCCTTCCCACCACACCGAGTTCTCTTGCTGCCTGTGCCACCTGTCAAGTATATCTACAACTGGTTGGGAAACGTTTCGCTCACGCAGTTTCGTCCATAGTTTGTCGTATCTGATACGGTCAAAGGCTTTGCTCAAATCTACGAACACTGCACTAACTTTTTTATTGTAATTGCTATCTTTCTGGTCCGATGTTGTTGTTCTTTTGGCTGGGTAGATTTCGACCAACCGAAGTGCGCACTCCTGACGATCAGTTTATTTGAACCTCTGTGCTGGTTGAAGCACGGGATGTAATTGATCCGCCTGTCGATTACCATCTTCTTCATTTCCCGAAAAAAGGCGGCAATACTTACACACACACACACACACACACACACACACACACACACACACACACACACATATTTTATAGAAAAAAACTATTGCTGAAAAGAAGCACACTATTTATAATTAATTTTAGAATAATAGAAATGGTATAATTAAGTATATTCTACATACATGGCTACTTTTCAATAGCATTCAAATATAACAACACGATAATTTCATTAAAAGACTCGGTTCATGATTTTGCTTATGAAACAAATAAACCGATACTTAAAATTTTATTCGCAGTCAAATCTGTATATTACGTGTCTACATTTTATGTTTTATTACCGTATGTAATTTGACTTCAATGTACCACTGCTTAATAGAAAAAAAAACCATTCAGAATGGTCATAAATAAATTATTATGTATTTTACTTCTTTATTAAATTATTATTCGCAGTTATTTCCTTCTACTGAAAATGTTAACCTCCATGGAGTCCCTTGTCAATACTTATGAAAGCATTCCTGCATTTTTTTCGGTATCCTATATTTCTCAGCTTTGTTATAGCAGAAAATTCCATCTGTCTTCACTCGGTATCTCTATATATGATATAAAACTGGATGTCTCTTCTCTATAAAAGCCTATCCTTTGACCGATCTAAACCTTGTTCTGCATAGATAATCTCAAAAAAAAAAACAAATACGAATACGCAAAACATTACTTAGATACTATTTAGAATTCCGCGCAAAATATATGCATTCTTTGCCTACCCCCTGGCATCCCCATCAACACTCACATGTTATACTATTATATATTGCAAATTTCAAATTTTGCATTAATACTTTTTAGGGCCTGCGCAAAACAAACGCACTTCTTTCCCCCATCCTATTTTAAATCATAATTATATTTAAATCCAGGGTAACACCAAATACGGACAACTTGTATAATATAATTTTGATACTATTCAATGACTTCACGGCCTATTGAGAGAACAAATCGACGCCAAATGTGCCTTCAGATTGGCGCCAGACGTCTCCATCCTGGACCATCACACTCCACTCGTAGACAGCAAAATGTAGTAATCAACAACGTACCCTGCACATACTTGAGTATAAAACGGGGCTCTTATCGTCCTTAAAAACACACACGGTACCGACTCCAACAGGTGCCAATACAACGCGCCCGCAGCCGTCCTCTAACAACAAGTTCACTAACAACACTTCTCATTATAGACAGACCTATACTTATATATGTAATAGCGTTCCAAGCATCAAATATTTTTTATAGAGGTTTGTTTTTCGAATTAGCAACACTTTTTCCAACGACAGCCAATTTGACAGCTGACAGCTGACTTGTGCTCACTTTGGTTTGCCATTTCACTATGAATAGACTTATCCCAGAACAACGCTTGTAAATTGTGCAAATTTATTTAGATAATCGTGCGCTACGCTGATTCGACATAATATTCCATTCGAATAAGTAAGTAATTCGAATAACCGTTGTTTCTTCAAAAATGATGCCAGTCAGAACGTTACAGTTAATGGAGAGCGATACAGATCCATGATTACTGACTTTTTCGTTCCCCAATTGAATGGCATTAATGCGGAAGAGCTGTGGTTCCATCAAGACGGCGCAACATGCCGCACGGCGCGCGCCGTAATCAATTTTTAAGGGAAACATTGGATGAGCGCATAATTTCGCGTAATGGACCTGTGAATTGGTCTCGAAGATCGTGTGATTTAACACCATTAGATTATTTTCTGTGGGGATATGTGAAGTCTACGTCGTTGAACCAGAGACGATAGACGACTTGGAAGCCAACATTCATCGCGTTATTGCTGATATACGCCATATTGCGCTTTGTTCGAGTTAACAGCGCGCCCCACGATTAATTTGTTGAAGGAAACATTCGATGAGAGCACAACTTCGAGTAACACCTTTGTATTATTTTCTGTAGGGATATGTTAAGTCGCCAGTCTACGCCGATAAACCAGAGACAATAGACGACTTGGAAGCCAACATTTGTAGCGGCCGTTATACGGCCCCAGCTGCTCCTAAAAGTGGTCGAAAATTGTATTTCCTAATTGCGCTTTATTCGAGCCAGCCGCGGCATATCATATTTAAACACTAATGGAATAAAATTATATATCCAATAAAGCCAATAACATGGCCATTACCATGATTTTTGTGTTTTATTATTTATTAACAATATTGTTTGATAAAGTCGACATATTGTTGTTTGCTGATGACCTTAAGGTATCCAGAACGATTGAGACGATAAATGACTGTCTCATTCTTCAACCTAACCTTAAAACATTACATGAATGGTGTACACACAACAAACTTTTTTTAAATATTGATAAATGCCAATCTATAACGTTTTGCAGAATCAAAAAACCCATTGTTTTTCATGACATCATAAGCAGCCTTAAATACTAATTTAATGTATTAATTATTAATATATACATATAAAATTAATTTTGTCGAAAATTATTGTTTTTGCGCTACCAGGATTCGAACCTGGATCTCTATTTCCAATCCGAGGAAGTACACTACCAATTGTGTTATAGCGCCAGTATTTTTCATGACAAATCTTCGAACCTATATGTTACAATTTTTTTTCTAATTAATATATCTGTCGTTCCATTATTTGAAAGCCATCTACATTGTTTTTACGGAATCACAAATACCTTTAAGTAAACCGACTGCAGACGCCAGAATTATCAATTCGTTTTTATTAAATTTTGAACACATTGATACAACTTATATTATTAAGGAGAACACATTCTTATTGTGAAGTAATTATTCAGAACAGTCGGTCTGTGATGTTTTAAATACTATACATATAAAATCAATTTTGTAGAAAAATATTGTATTTTTATTTATTATCTTTGTTTTATTAACCACTTAATTGAGTTCAAATACATCTACCCGTTTTGAAAAATACCTACTCGAATAATTTCTTACAAATTATTCGATTAAATTTGTATTAAGTAACGATTTGAGTTAGCTACTAAAAATTTTTTTTTTAAAATAGATTCTGGTAAAGAAACAATAATATATGTTTTAAGTTAGTTATGACATCCTGAAAAATAAAATGGTATTTTTCGAAACCGGTAGATGTATTTTAACTCAATTAAGTGGTTAGTAAAACAAAGATAATAAATAAAAATATGAATTCTAACAACAAATATTGTTTTTGCGCTACCGGGATTCGAACCTGGATCTTTATTTCCAATCCGAGGAAGTACACTACCAATTGTGTCACATCGCCAGTATTTTTCATGACAAATTTTAAATTGATTTTATATGTATATATTTATAATTAATATATTAAATTAGTATTTAAAACATCATAGACCGTCCGTTCTGAATAATTACAACTTCACAATAAGAATGTGTTCTTCGTACCCTTAAAAAAGTATCTCAAAACAAAGATCTTGGCATATTATTTGATGATAGTTCGTTCCACACATTAATTAAATCACAAATAAAGCTATGAAACGTCTTGGTTTTGTATTAAGAATGGTAAAAGATATCAATTCACTTAAATCGTTTAAAGTTTTACACACGGCTGTGCTTCGTAGCAATTTAGAATTTAACTCAACTATTTAGTCTCCATTCTATAAAGTGTACGAATTAAAATTAGAAAGGGTTCAGCATAAATTTTTAAGGTTTATCAGCAATTGAATTATGATTTTCTAATGAGCACTCTTAATTTAACTAACTTGTCGTGTAGAAGAACTTTAAGTGATTTATTATTTTTATTTAAAATAGTTAATGACATACTGGACGCCCCTAATTTGACTGAACTAATTGTATACCACGTTCCTGCTTGGATTATCTCAGGTCGTCGGTGCTGTTCTATGTAAATTCATCATATACTAATTTTTATAGGAATGCACCCACACAAAGTCTTCACAGGCTTGGGAACGATTATGGTCTTGTAGATATATTTCGATACGATGTTTTTGATGCTGTTTTGAGTAAAAGATATAACTGATTTAGATACTCAGTCATTCTGTGTCAAACCTAAATTTCTATTGTCTTTTCCGACTTAAATCTTTATTTTTATAGTTTATTTTGCTTATTTTTAAATTTATATTTTTCTCTTCTATTTTTATATATGTATTACATGCTACTTGTGTAGCTGCTCGTGTGTTTTTTTAATTTTTTTATACCAAACCCATTTTGTAAAAGCCCATAAATTAATAAATATATAAATATTTCAAAGTTCTGATCCATCAACATATCTTTTTTTAACCGCATCACCACACTTCATCAAAGTGTTGACCCCTTCTTTCTTTTATAACGCCTCAAAACTTTATTTTAGAACATAACTCAAATCTTTATAGTTCATTTAAATCTCTCTTCATATTGTCGCTTCATCTCAATCCGAGTCTGCCAAGAGGTCGCTGTCTATTTGGGATCCCTAGATGAATACCGCTAAGAGCACGTTTTAAATTCGTGCATTCTCAATCAACATAGCTTTTACAAACAGATACGCTTCCAGACCTTGAAATTATCTAGGACTTTAATTATCTTGAATCTATATTTATCAACATCGGTAGCTGCGAGCCAGAAATCAAACTTTACAGAGATTTGACGAAAATCTATAAGACAAAATACAGAAAAGCCGCGATGTATGCAGAACAACCAAGGACAGCCTTTTGCAGTCTCTGGTGCATTCAAAATATACATGGTGACATTACAAAACTAATGTCACGTTCGAAGTTGCTCCGTCATTATTGTTAATGTCAACTACCTCTGTAATCACGAACAACGCCTTCATGTTGCTAATGCGAGTGGGTTTCAAGGTTATAAAAACGGTCGGAGTCTATGGTTGAGATTAATTTAATTTTTCGCTCGGAGCTATTAGATACGCGGCTTGCTGCTGTGGCCAGCAAAGCTATTTATCAAGAATGTAACCGTAAGGATCCATCATGTAACCGAAGGATAAATACTTTGATTATAATTCAATCACTGGTGCACAATTTACTGTAATTTATTTTGACCTAATCGCATGGTGAACGATTTTTTCAGGGAACAAAATTGTTTCCCTTCGGTCTACATTCATTTTCATTACATTATTATTAAACAATTCTTTCTACCAATCCTATTGCGTCGGCTTAGGGTGCCGAGATAACTAATTACGACGATGGGTCACAGAAATGCTTCATTACGATGGGATATATACGAAAGAGCATGGATTTGGAGGTTATGCCATATTTCATAACATTTTAAATCTCGTTGTCACCAGGTCACCAGCCTGCCTTGAACAACGTTGAACTCATGCTCAACCTGGCGAAATTAGGATTATAGCATTATTTCATTTTAATTGTAATTTGTTCTAATTTAACCTGTCTTTTTTTTTATTAGATTCCATTAGTTAACGTAAAACATATTTTTATTTATCTCTCCCAGGTATTATTAATAAATTTTCCCAGTTTAGGATGAAGGCAGAATGTGACAAACATGGTGGGTATGCGTTTCATAGGTGAAGAACCCGCCGTTCTTGTATTCTCCACTGACTAGCCGGTGAAGAAGATGGAACGCCGTTCTTTACCCTCATAATATATGGAGTGGAATCATAGACTATGAACACAAGGAAGAGAAGACGAATTAATACCTTTGAGATGTGGTATTGGAGACACATGAGTGCACATATTGTGAAGAATATTTCCATTTTGGAGGAGCTGATCATCAAGGAAAGACTCTCAACCATTTTCCAAAGATGAATTCTTCACTTTGTTGATCTGAAGTTAGTTGTGGTGAGAAGGATAGAGAGAGAGAGAGGGGAAGATCCCTCATCCGTTAGACCGACCCAGTGGATAAGGCAACGGACAACAAAAAGCAGAAGAGCATAGTCATAGGAGAAGCGGGACTTTATGAAGATCACGAGGAACCAACATGGAAATCATCCTACCTCTATATTATAAAATATATGTATGTATTTATCTTAAATAAATACAAATAATTAGACAAAATCAATTAATAATTAATTTTCAGTTTCACACTTTCTTCAATACGATTAATATATAATAATTTAAGTTAGTAACTTAAATTAAGTATACACAGAATCCTATACAAAACAAAATCATAAATAAATCGTATCACTCTAAGTACTTTTATTTATTTTAATATTCATAAAATAATTTCAAATTCCCTTACATTAAGCCCAGAATTATAATCATACCTAAACAAAAGAGATTGTTACCCGACAATTCTCATAAATGTATTCTCTATTCATGGGTTCCCACTTTAATCAAATCGCTAAAACTTTTTACTTGAAAGCCTCCCTTAATCATTTGAGGAGGCTTCTGAGCTTCCTATTATAATAATAATTGGGCTCAATAACACAAAGGGACTTCACGCCAAATCTTAAGGCTTCATAACTCCGTTCCCGGTAGATACCTCTTAAATTAATGCCCAGAGAAGACGGACCAAATTCTGACTTGCAATGTTTTTCAATCGCTACGGAAACTTGCGGGTTATAGATGAAGTTAGTTATCTCTCTCATTTTTTTATTCTCCCAGTCACTGTTTCATCCCTTGCTATTGTCCTTTACACATTTTAGAAAGGACAAGGACTTTAGCAATGAGACGATCAAGTTTCGTACGGATATCGTTGGTAGATTTCGAATGAACTTTTTATTTGTCGGATAATAATATTGGGTCATCCATAAATAATGCGGTTTTTTCAATTACATGAACTAAAAGTCTGAGGGGGGTGGGATAAATTATTCTTAGTACAGGTTTTGAAGAGTGCGGTTCGTTTTTTTAACAGTTATTTTTTCAAACCTATAATGGAAGTGACAATGATCCCCCTGCAGCAACACTTTTGTATCAATTTTTACAAATGTTGATAGACGGAACGCCAACCATCTTGAATAATATAGTGCTTGTGCAGGAGAGCTCACATAGACATTGGATTAATAGTATTTTTATATATTTGATATGGTTGTTTAGTATATCCCATTCGATGCCCAAGAAGATATACATACAACCTTGTGGCACTCATACCTCAGATCTGCCCAAAACCGATATACTGTGTGCATGCCTTTTATAATATATAGTGATCAAATATTTATGGAGAGAGAGAGAGAGAGATCAAGAATCCAGGCTGCTGAAATGATATATCATAAGGAAGTACAAGAGTAACACTATAAGGAAGATCTTCGACACGAAGCAGCTTCTTTTACATTTAAAAAGATCTTAATTGAGGTGGGTTGGATTTTCGTCTTGCGAATGCCTAGCCAAATCTTTTTGACTTCTATTTACCATTGTGTTCAACTCTAAAACTATACCATACACCTACCACTGATGGAAAACCTTCACTAATAGAAAAACTATTCTAATATGGACCCAATTATATTGCTTCAAATGTGAAGAAATCATTTGGAAGCAACGTTATCTATCTAACTAACTTACCATCACGCCGTTTCACCGCGGAGGTAGAGAGAGAGGATAGGGCGCCACACTCTTCTGTCCTTACACAATTCTCACCTCATCCACATTCATACACCTTCTCATGCAAACTCGCCGATTATTGAAGCTTCTAACAAGACCGTCTTTTATCTTAGTATCTGATTTATCTGATCGTGCCAAATCTTCCGCGGATTTTATATATGTAACACACATGACAATATTTATATATTTTGAATATCATCTTACCTCTAGACGGGTAAAACCGAATAACTTTCAGAAGTAATTCCGAGGAGGATACCTACTCCATTCCATGTAAAAAAAAACAATTATAATCTAAAATGCAATTTATTTTTAATAGATATTTGATTATATTATTGCTGCTGTAATTCACCTCTCATGTAAAATACTATAAAAAATTATCAATAAACTTATATCTTAATTCATTATTTTATAGATTATTTATCTTAGTAATAACCACTTAATGAGTATTTTTTAAACATCAAAACATTCTGGAGTTTATAAACTTAGCTGTAGTCGATAGTTCTAAATAAAATCCTCATAGTCGAAAACAACCTATGCTCGGTTTGTATACAAACAGGTAGCAAGCGGAAGGATCGGCAAAATGTTGCGTCGGCACTCGGCAGTGATAAAAAAAAATCAATAATGATTTATTGTACCGAGAGATTATATTGTCTTTGTAGTAAAAGCTTTCGTCGTTATTTGTAAAACAAATACAAAGAAAAAAAATTCTTAAGTTTTTACTCTCAATTCTTGTCGGCATGTAATTACAAATAAGATGCACGTTTAATTTAAAAGAATTCTCTTCAGGTTGATTTTATTTATTTAAAGTATCAATTTGCATTTTGACTTTAGCCAAATAACTAAATTTTTACGAAAACAAAAAAAAAGAGTTTATTAGCAAAATAAATAATCTTAAAGATTTGGGTGCTCGTTTCAGCCTAACTATGGATGAATGGACGAATATATGAAATAGAAGGCATTTTAATATCGTCGTTCATAGTGAAAATAATCAAAGTCTCTAGTCCCGGGAATTGAAAAACCCGAGACTTCAGAATCCCTAGTGGCAGCTAAAATATTTTAGATTTCGATGAAATTGATTTTATCATTCTAATTGATGCATTTAAATTTTATTAAAATATTTAAAAAAAGTGTATTTTAAAAATGCAACTTTGTAACAAAAATATGTAATGTATAAAATTGTAACATGTCATAGGGAAATTGATTTGCAAAATATTTAATATTAAGTTGTATGAATGGAACCCCTGTAAACATTAGACATTCTGTAGATATTTGGGTAATAAGGTCATAGGAATATGTGTATATGTGAGCTCACGCTCTCATTGGTCGGCGTAAGAACAGGGTCCGTAATGGCCCAGCGCACTAGGCCGCTCGAAGAGTCAGTGCAGCCGAGCGAAATAAATAAAAGTTGTCGTATGTTTGATTTCTTCTCTACCGGACCCGGCTACGATCTTTGACCATGGATTCTGGACTTCTGCTGACAACTATTACAATTAGCAAGTTGGACATGATTTCATCTTAGAAGCGGAGATCGACGAATCACTCTACTTATTGTTGTACTTTAGTAGCGCTTATACACTTGGAAGTGCACTTCTACATATTTAGTTTATTTTTTTTAAATGTACAAAATGAACGCAAAAAGGCGTGTTTTTTAAGTAAGTATCGTTGCCGGACATTGACTGTTGATGTTGTCATCTGTTGACTCACCACATGCAACGTTAGAAACATTCACATAGTGTACTGAGTGGTTGAAATGTTCTGAAGCGGAGATGGTTTTCTTCCCAGGCGGCGTCATTTTATGATAAAGGTATACAAAAATTGATGCCCCATTATGACAAGTGCCTTAATAATGGCGGCGACTATGTTGAGAAGTAAGTAAAGTATTGTAAAAATGAAGTTGCATTTCTTTAAAAAAATCCGGTACTTAAAAATCGCGCTTTGCGATACATAAGAGCGATCAAACCACAGATTATCAAACATATAAACATGAACTAACGCAAATTCCTTTTTTCAATATTTGCATTTTAGTGTCACCCACGTGATCATTTTGGTATAACTTGCGCAATCAATTAGTTCCGAGACTTCTTTTGAAATATATGACTCGACTGGAACGAAAATTTAAGCACTGATAATATAATATCTATTAATGTAAAAAATACGTCTTGTTTACACAAAGATTTAATTTTTGATGAGTAAATAAACACATTTACTGTTATATAAATGTGTCATAAACTATCGGATTTATATTTCCACAAATTATGTTTGTAAAATGCTCCTATCATCTATTAATTTTACTGGTCTGTGAATCAAATGATTAAATAAAGAATCTTTTTATATTTATTATCTTGAAAATATTATAGTGTTTTGAATATGTTAATATTCTTTTCTTTTTCTTTCATTTTCTATATATCATAGATTCCTCTTATGTGATTCCTCTGATTACTCAACATCACAATTACGGTCCAACTGAAGTGTTCTTTCTCCATGAAAGTCAAAATAAATTTGATTTCAAAATGGTTTCATGCTCTTCGCAGAGTTCGTAGATTGTCTAATAACTGCTCAACTTCTCCCTATACAAATTGAAAGTGCGCCCAGTTATCGACTCTGACTGTCACCCCCGAGCTAAAGCCTTTAAGTACGTGAAAAACCTGCTTGACTCAACACAAAAGAGGGCGATTCCTTATGTTGATAGCCCCTCTGTTAAGGGTTTTCGGGCGAATCGTTTTTTGCACCAATCACAGCAATATTTTAAGACGAGAGTACCGAATGCAGTTTATAAAAACTGAAGATTTGAAGAATTCACTTGAGGCCAGAAGGCTTTTTCCCAAAGCATTTAAGAAAAATAATAACATGAAAATATACAATATTTTTAATGATTAATAACCTTGCAGTGATTTATTTTATTTTAAAGAAAACACATTATTACTGTGAAGATGAGATTTTTTTAAAACATGGTTTTGTTGTAATAAATGTATCAATTAGAATGTTATACATACAGATAAAATCAATTTATGAAAAATATATTTTTAACTTTTCTTATCCAGGATAATAATTATTTTTATTTATTAATCTGTTATAATTACAATGATAGAATACAATGCAGAGAAGAGGATTACATATTAATAATTATAGTTTACAATAACTAGAATATAATAAATTAAAATTTAATATATTTATGACAACGATATAAAAATATTATGAATTTCAGGATACATGTTCATCTTTAAAGAATTTTTTGATAGTATTGATTATTTCTTTGTTATCATTAATATAATATAATAGTATTGTAGCTGAACTTTTCTTTCAAAATGTATCATATTTACACACATTTAAATACATTGCCCAAATTGATAAACTAATATATTTTATAAAACCAAAACTCATAGATGTATCAATTTGAAATAGCTGCAACATAAGTTTGAAAATTGATCAACAATTTACAAAGCTGACCTGGATTGAAAAGTTCCTGATTCGAATCCCGGTGGCAGCATATACGTATTTCAAATTGATACATTTAATTTGTATTAATTTATATTAAATGATTTATTATTATTATTTAATCGCGTAATGAACAGTTCTTCTTTTCAAGAACACATCCATCAACTAAAGGGCAATGACCGTCATTCTTTTCTATCTTCTGTCCTACACATCCAGCTGCTTCCTTCAATATATTTTTTTGTCATCAGCCTAACGAGCTGGGAGATTTACTTTCGACTGGCTCAAGTGCAGGGTGTCTATTGTATATTATGGAATGAACGACAGTAAACAAAATAACATAAAGAAAAAAATTATATGTCAGCATGTTTTTTCATCATCAAAATTAAAAATAAATATAAAATGTGAAGTAAAGCAATTTATCCGTTAACATTGAGTTGAGGCACAAAAAAATGTAGTCTTATGAAGAGTTAAATTTAAAGCAAAAATGTCGACTACCTCTGAATATTCATGCCCCAAAAAATGTATTCTGGGGACTGCGGAGTTAGCTAATGCATGAGTTCTGACATTACCACTGTAATAGAACAATGAGTTGTATCTCGATGACTTCAATGGTGCGCGAAAGTCAAGCAAACCAACAGTCTGAGGGCAGTCTATCATACCATTGATGATCCTGTATAGAAATATAGGGTCGTTATATAATAAATAAATAAATAAATAAATAAAAAGCTAGAAGCTGAAATATATTATAGATCACTCAGCTTGACGGACGGATAACATAATAAAGTACGCAGGAAGCATCTGGATGCGGAGTACATAGACAGAACATAAAGAAGAGAATACATTTATCACATCATATACGTATCGTTCGACAGAAACAGACATAATGTGGGTAAACTCACCGACAGTCAGTGTACGTCATGCTATTTGAATCAAAGACCTGCGAACCTACAGAAGGTCAAGGGACATGGACCCATGGACATGTCGAGCATGTAAATGCTTTTCCCGCAAGCCGGGGGATGATTAGTGGGGTGAACAAATACTGGACAGGGGTGTATTTTCGTCAATCACAAATATATTTCGGTGATCAATTAAATAATTTCGTGATCATATTTACTTCGCTTATAATTCTGTATCTCGCTTCAAATACAGAGGCGTCGAAAAAAATATAATTTTGTGTAGAAATTTGAATTTAAATAAACTAAGTACAGGCCAGTAAATGAATACACATGAAATAAATTGTACAAATAGGTGAGGGGACGAGGGGTATTCTACACAAATTATGTGTGTAAATAAAAATTCGATAGATTATGATATATTTACGCAACAGTAAAATTATTTACTTCACGAAAATTAAATCTTATGTGTAAATAAAATGTATTTTTTACATGAGTGCATATTGTATTGTCAGCGTTTAAAATTTCGTTCCAATCGAGTCATATTTTTTTTATATATGTCTATATATTTGGTGGTCTGTGGATATAACAATGCTCGAAAGAAATACTAAATTCCTCGTTCTCAACATTAAGTAAAAATTTCACATTCTCGGCACCGATTCAGAATCTGTAAACTCAAAATTAGACCTCCATTCTAAAGACAGAAAGGCATGCGTCAATATTATCTCCTGGTTTTATGGGAGAATAGTAATGGTAAACAGTTGTTTGAACTATTATTGTGATATAATTGTGTTCGATTATAACGATTGATTTAACTGTTAGAGGTTTTGTTTCTAGTGCAACCAGCTCGAAGAATTACGAATAATAAATTAACTGTTATTAAACAAATAATAGATATCTCATAGAGACGAAGCTATCGAAGTAATCCAGAAATTGTGTATTCTTGGACATATTCAAATAATGCTAGTTTACTGTTATTTTTGGATATGTATATTTACAAATCTATTATTATATTAAAGGCGAACCCACAAGCGCCACCAATGACGCGCGTATCGCCAGCCTCGACAAGCTCTGCTCTTCATTGCACCGCTGCAGCTTGCAAGGATTACCGCCACTCCTCCATGCAGACCTTCGCCTCGTACATATTTCATTCGCATTCTTAACCTTTACAATACCATGATATAAAATACCCGAACGCAGACATGTTGTCAACTCGTGTTACCGTAAATAACAGCTTAAATGGCACAAATTTACTCAAAATATTGAGAATTCAATTTTGAAATAATTATTGATAATGTAATTTAGAGCATTCATTAAGTCTTATACAATGTGTTCTTCCTTCTTATCTCTCTTCATTTAATTAGTGAGAAAGAAACAATTATATTTGTATATTTATTGTTCTTTTCACTGTCAAAATAGTGTGTGATCTCTGTCTTTCAAATCACAAATTGTATATTTACCAACGTATTAATTTTTCAACGGATTGAATGGAAAAAATAATTATTTTTGTACGATTCCCTTTTCATAATTGGTTTTTCACGTAGTCATTCCTGAGCGCTAATATTTTCTTTAGGATTATCTAAAATATGAATTTTGCGTTGCATGTATTTACCGAAATATTACAGGTTTCATTATTATGATAGACCTGTGTTACTGCATGGTTTGGGAAGGGTTAATGTAACCTCTATTGAATAAACCACGTGATTTTCTACGCATTCATTATTGTGTCTGATTATCGCGTTCATCTCTGTTAGAAAAGCTGAACATGTAAACGTTGAAGGAATTGTAATTGAATTGGAGGTAATTCATCATTATATGATACCATACATTATCACACCTCACATTAACAACTAACTGTATGATACGTTACGTATCATACATTATTCCTCCAAAATGTATTAAATCTTATAGTAATATGTAAAAAAGCGGGGTCTCAAATCTTCACCGACAGCCTCATCGAAGACATGAGAAACGTGGGTCCTCAATATCAGATTACTTACTCACCTTTAAACAACAAAATTTCTCTCCTTCACTCGTAGAAAAATAAATAATCATTTAAATATATTCCACCAACATTGAAAGTAGTTAGATGTAAACAAAATCATATATTATGAAATTAAAAGTGAACATTTAAATTAAAATCAAATGACATACCAATAAAGACTTAACATTAAGATAAATCATCATCAAATAATTTAAATCAGATAATTAAAATTCAAAATGTAAATCTATGCCAATAACATTGCACTAGTACTAACCGATTCTGATGATTGTATTTGCGAATAATTTATGCTAGTCGTCTCTGATTTATCGGCGTAAACTAGCGATTTCACATATCCCCACAGAAAATAATTCAAAGGTGTTAAATCACACGATCTTGGAGGCCAATTCATAGGTCCATTACGCTAAATTATGCGCTCATCGAAGGTTTTCTTCAATAAATTGATTGTGGTGCGCGCCGTGTGGCATATTGCGCCGTCTTGTTAAAACCACAGCTCTTCCACATTAATGCCATTAAATTAGGGAATGAAAAAGTCGAATCGAAGCACCAACAACTTATTCGGTGCGCACTGAACGACGTCTCTGTTGGTGCATATTATTAATTAGAGTACATAGTACAAAAACGACCCATGGCTATTCGAATTACGATGGATGTAGCGCACGGTAAGTTACGCAAACTGAACCACAATTTTCGAAATAAATTTGCACAATTTGCAAGCGCTGTTCTGGCGTAGATCTATTCATGGTGAAACGACAAACTAAACTCAGCACAAATCAGCTGTCAAATTGGCTGTCGCTGTAAAAAGTGTTGTCAATTCGATAATCAAACCTCTAAAAAAAGCACCCTTTACAAGGAAAGATAATAATAATCTAGATTAGGTAAACGAAATCACTTCTTACAATTTTACGGATGCTCAAATTGTCTTCCCATATTATCATTTATTATACATATTACAATTCTGTATGAGATAATAATACTTTACTGAGCTTACTCATTCCGGGACTGGCACTGAGGGCTTAGAATTTGTGGTTCTATCCTACACCAAACGATCCGCACCCAAATTATTTGTTGTGATGATACGCCATCGTGATAAGAATGACAATGTGAGAAAAATTACGGCATCGTAAAAATAAAAATGACATCGGCAGAAAAATCTCCATCATAACAGAAGCCATCGGTGTAAAGATACCATTCTCAGAAAACACCATCGTCAAAAAATAAAGCCAAACATGGCCGTTTCCCTTTATGCAAAGCTGGATGATCATGGATTTTTACATTATTAAATTACTTAGAAGAGTATAGCGCGCACGGCTGTCGCCGGCCGCCCGTCTTCTTTACTCAGTCCGAAAACGTCAAAAATTCGCCATCTTACAGTATGCCGCGCTGCTATTGGTCAATGCGTAATAGCTGTATTATCATATTGCAGAAGAAATATGGCACGCATTCAAAATAAATTCGTTACCCTGCTTTCATTACGTCACAATACGGCTTAGCCGTAATTTTTTTTAATAGCAATATATAATTTTGTTTTAATTTTAAAATAATAAAAAATCATAAATATGATCAAAAGACGTAAGACCGAATAAAACGGACTTTGTATTCTGAGTAACGAATGAACAGTATGGCGGTGAATGTTGGTTGAATTTATTTAATTTACAAAAATTACATTATCTCCCCGTTTTAATGTCAGAAGTAAAAGTTTTTTTCAACTTTATGTTGATGTTGACATCACTAGTCACCAGACCTGTCGGCACCCATGTCTAGAAAGGGTTGAAATTTAAATGAATTAATTGTGAATATTTTAATGAGGGTGTAAATAATAATTTTAAAATTTACTGTAACATTTAAATATATAAATTGGGTAACAATTCCCAGAACTACTTCCCAATGGGATCCTATACGTCAGCCAGAGAAATTGGAGACACAAAGCAGAATAGCCCAAAAAATACTACGCAGAAAAAAGATTGTTGTATACAATGTTTAACTAGTATATTCAAAATGACATATAGAATGTTAGGGATTGTATGAAGGTAAATATGGAGGGAAGAAACAGGATAACACAATACTTGAAAACTAACAAGAATCGTTTGTGTTCCCGCCTCTCTCTACACGCTCATAAATTGAAGGATCCCTTGACAGATGCTGGAGTCACTTTTAAGACGCTCGTAGTTTTTGTAGAAGGTACCGTCGGCCACTTTGCAAAGTATCTCGCGATGTAGGTAGATAACCGGCGCGTATTCAAAACGGTACAGAATGTAATGTTTACTGTACGGCGACCAAATTAACACTGATTCTCGCATTAATGTACAAATAGGTAGAACTAAATATGTGTCGGAAGGTTGGAAGGTATCTATATGTATTAGGAACACAATTTCACTAACACAACCTCTTCCTCTCAGTCGATGTACTCATGACTGAACATCGTGCAACAACAAAATTTACAAAAAAAAAAGTACAATGAGTTATGAAACGAAAAGAAAATAAATTAAAATAAACCCAACTTATCAAACATCTAATATCTACCAGCAGGATTGGATGTTTCAATATAGAACAACTTTCCAGACTGCTTCGTATAGAATCAATCTAAATAATAATAAAAGAAATAGTAATAGTAATGGTAATAGTAATAATAATAGTAATAATAATAATAATAATAATAGTAATGATAATAATAATAATAATAATAATAATAGTAGTAATAGTAATGGTTATAGTAATAATAATAATAATAGTAATAGTAATGGTAATAGTAATAATAATAATAATACGTTTATTCCAGCGTGATCGGATTTTTTTTTATAAAGACCCGATTCGCCATTATGATAATACATATTATATCTACATCTATATTCTACATATTATTAAAGTCGTAAGCTATATTCAGTGTTGTATATATGTCGCGTTGTAACAATATCCGTCACACATAAGTTCTTCGCGCAAAATTTGAAATAATTTAAGCACAGACATTTGATACATATAGATAGATTCATGCTGTGAGTTTGTTTAAATAGTATTCACGAGAATTACAAATGTGTCCAGAATGACGCAATATATTTATTTTTAAATACGGTATTATTATTTCGAAAATGTGGTAAAAAATAAAATGTTTGAGATGATTTTACTTCTGAAATATGTTTTTTACTAAATATAAAACAGAATAACGTTTATACATTTTGAAAAACTGATTGAATAAAAAAGCCCATTTTCAAAATGAGTTTTCATCTACTGTTCCGTACAGGAAACAAGAACTGAGATCTCCCTTCTCTCCTTCAATTTTTGTTTTAAAATAAGTACTTTTTCTATTTTTCAATTCGTTTGAGTATTTATTTCTATAATTTTTATATTTATCCCAATCTTCTGAATTTTTAGTAATTTTTGCAATTTTATACATTGCATACTTTTTAAAATAATGTTGTACCACTTATTATTTGGTCTATTTATACTTTATTTTTCGAGTACAGTGTTATCAACATCATTTTTTATATTACCTATGAGAGTATCTACTTTTAAGTTTAATTCTAAGTCCATTATGTCATTCTAATTGCATCTTAGTTGCATTTTTAATTCATCTACATCATACTTTCCATAATTTCTATAACGTTTTGTTGTTTTTAAATGATGATTTTTTTGTTTCCCAAAAAGACATGGATCATCTTATGATCTTTTATTTTTGGGGAATCTAGCAGATTAACACATATTTGTTATCACACTGTTATACTCAAACATATTTGTTATCACAAGATCTATTAATGTACTAGATATTGACTGTCGGAAACAGGTGATAGGCATAGTAGCCAATTATGTTCATAGTACTTGCTGACGCTCTATCTTCTCAATATATAGTATCATTCTATATATTTATCTTATATGATATCATGTACACATTCACATTGATTAGCATTATTTTTTGTTATAAATTCTGTAGATATACAGTGAGGATTTTTTAAATAAACACAATTATATCGAAATATATTTTCTCAGTTTGAATATCTTTTTCTTCCACGGCACTACATCTCAGGGTGGGATTTGACCTCCGCAATTGCTCTCCACAGACTCCTATCCCTGGTCATTCTTGTCCAGTTCCCAGGTCCTCCCATCCTTCTCCAGTCCTCTTTCGCACAGTCAGTTCATCTCTTCATGGCATACCTCTAAGTCGATTCCACTGTGGTATCCACTTTTGGTTTCCTGTCATCTCGTAGCTTAAAGATTTTCATTGAAATTAATGTATAAAATCATTACATATCTGAATCAAAACCTTAATTTATAATGATTTAACATTGTTACAGCTATAGCATATTTTTAATAATAAATAATATTGGATAATTTTTATATCACCGTTTTCGTAAAAAATTTCACCTCAAGGGCACTTTACACTTTTGTATATGAGTTTCTGGCCTTTAAATTGATCAATGGAAATTCAAATAACAACTTACTTAGCCTTTTCCAAATTTATAATGTATAAAATCAAATAAATTTCACATTAATAATACAATTTTAATACACATATTTCTGAAAGATTGTCCCCGCCACTGAGGACCCGAAATGAACAGCTAAATCAACATTAACGTATTTAAAAAATATTTGAGTTCTGAAATGTATGAGAGCGGGGAAACAAATTGAGTTTTACTTTGGGGTGAATTGAAGGGAATAAAATATCGGAATGAATACATTAAAATTTACCGAGGTCCCCGGGTAACATAAAAGCACATTAATAATATCATACAACGCCGAACTTTTCTCGCTCCCGGACATGTAATGCATAACAAAGAACCGTTCAAATGTTTAATTTTTTCTTTAAAAAGTTCGGGGCGTAAATAAGAAGATCCTTAATTCACTTTCTTATTTTCGCCCTATCTGGATCTCTCACTCCACTCTTCCTCTCTCGCTCCACTCTTTCTCTCTCTTTATTTACGCCCCCTTCTCTCTCCTACCCTTATAATTCACGGCGCAATCATTTACAGTCCTTTTTAATATTTTTCTTTTTCACTTCCCAATATATTATATGTAAATTAACACCAAGATACGTAATTTTATAAAATTAAATATTTTAACCAATTATTTTGTCAATAAAAAAATATTATATTAAAACTGTTACAAATATAATGTTTTACACTTGTATCCGTAAGCTTATGAGGCTGTATTCGTTAACTAAATTATGACTGAAGACTTAATACATAGAAACAAAATTAGATAAATCATTTAATAAGATAATAACCATGACAGTACTGCACATATGCAAAAAGGGAAGAAAATTAGACATTCTAGAAAGTAAAAAGATTAATATTAACAATAAAAGCATACCCTCTCTTGTCCATGTTAGCCCCGCCCACAATCACTTTAACTTTTAATAAAAACTATCATGGCACCATAGTTCGCAGTAGACCTTGGCTGCCTTAAGAAGATCCCTCAATTCCTCTCTGGTCTGGATCATGCTTCGTCAATCATCGACTCCAAAAACATCCAAGGTCTTCCGGAACTAACGGAGTAACGGTTTCCCAATACTCCGTCTCTTCCCTGGTCTATCTAATATCAGGTGCACGGACAGTAAGAATTCCTTTTAGATCAATCATACACAAAGAAAAACAAAAAAAATATATATATATCGAAAAAATACAATCATTCATAAGAATCCAACCCTAGTACAAAATGTATAATATATTGCCGATGAGAGCTATAATCGGTTAGGCCACTATGACATAAAACATATATACAACATCTCTGTCGCCATCTATGGTCTGAATTTTGATATTCATTTCCCTGAAACAGTATAGATGTTACTAATGAGAATCTAATTTTTACTTGAAATATGATAGCTATATTCTTATCTGTATATATGACAAATGCTAACATTGTACTAGAATACGCCTGAAAAGTCAGTTTTCAATTTAATATATTTTTTATTTAGACCAATATATTATTAACAATATTTTAGTATGTCCAAGAACACAATTACTGAATTTTTAGCTCTAGACGTTGTTATTAAACATATATAATCATAGAGACGCAGCTATTTACTTACTTACTTACCATCACGCCGTTTCCCCGTAGACAGAGAGAATAAAGCGCCACACTCTTTTGTCCTGATACACAATTGTCGCCTCATCCACATTCATACATATTTTCATACAAGCTCGCCGATTGTTGAGGCTTCTAACAGAACCATCCTCCATTATCTGGTTTACCTGGTCGTGCCAAGTCTTCCGCGGACGTCCTCTATTTCTGGTCCCATCAACACTTGCGTCATATATCTTTCTTACCATTCTCTCCTTATTCATCCGTTCCATATGACCAAACTACCTAAGTAATCGAACTGTCCGTAATTTAAGATAATTAGAAATTAAGTATATTTAAAAAGGAAAAAAAGTTTTTATTTATTTAAAATATGGGTTTTTGAAAATGTCAATTAGAAGAAATCTATAAATATTCATTTGTTAATTTATTATGTTATTACTACACAGTCCATGCTTGATATGCCATGTTGTAATATTATATAGATGTCCTTTTCTACATATAATCTATGATAATAAAATATCATTATGTAATTAGAAGCATTAAAAAATTAATGGATATCCTCAGAACTTCAATGAATAATGTTGTCCCTTTTCATCTAAAGCAAATAAAATTGTACAGCTGTCCCCCACTAAAATACATGTTGTTGAGTTAAATTGTTAGATTGATAATACCCTTACAAGACGAAACGCGTCTCAAGTAAATTAAACTAGTAGAATCAAAAAACTTGTGTTTTTTTGTTGTTCTACACACTTAACTCAAAAACAGAAAATAATATTTTTTTTCTACACACATTTACTATATTTATTTTGTAAGATATTTACTTCATAACTTTAAATTATCTCCCTATTATGTTTTATAATTAATTATTATTGAACTCCATTATTAATGAATATTATATTTTGTTGCATACAGAACAAAACCTGTATTTCCTGTGTATATTTTTCGGATGCTGGTCTCGTCAATCTTCATGTGACATTATAGAAAATTAAATTCAAGAGGACAGTTAATGTGAAGATGATGGTTTATTGGAGAGTACTACCGTTTTAAATATGCAGTGTGACTTTTTCTATGCAAAATCTAATCCACGCGTCGTTTTGAGAAATCCATATGCGTGATTAAAATATTACGTTTATTTACGGCACATTTATTTAAGTATTCAGTCCATGCATTTTCGAAAAATTTACTGGGTAATGATTGAGGTCTAACGTATTCACAGCATCAGTACTCATCTGAACACACCTTACATTTACCGGTTCGTAAATTCATCTCTCCTAATAGCCGACAAACACTCTCGGTACCAACGTCAAGTACTGCCTTGCTGCCATCTTTCAGATATCATATCAAGGATACGCTCCTCCGTGTAGTCGTTTAATTGATTTTGTATATCTCTAATTTGTAACTGTGCTCAACTTGTGTCAACCATAAGTAGTTTCTCATCTTCAACCTGCATACACCGTGATCATAATCAAATGAACATGTTGGTGAATGGGTGGTTATTTTGGCACTCACACCATGACATAAGCTTCTGATTCATCTTCCAAACCCACACACGTAGACACGTTCATGTACACTAGCAGAAAACCAATCGACTGTTGTCAATTGTTTTAATAAAATGACACATGCTATACACATATGTACACCTAGAGCTGGTGTCCCGACAATTGCGCGCAAGACAACTGCTCGCCGACAATAGCACGCAATGCAAAGATAAATGAAGACATGTATTTCATTTTAAAATGTATTTTAAATGTAAAATAAATTCATTGCCTACATGAAAATAATTTGAAAAAAAAAAATTAAATGATATTCAAAAAAATAAGTTATTTTTATAAGGTTAGGTTAGGTTAGGTCCATGAAATTTAAGCTATCTATTGAGCATGTTTTAATTTTTTCTGACAATTTTTTTAATTATATAATTCATGATTTTTCATATTATAAGTATGTTTTAATTTCCATTGGATATTAAATACAATACATAGAAATAAATTTCCTCATTCATAATAATTCTGAGGTTCAAAACTCGCTTACAAAATTTTTAATTTTGAAGTTTCGTTCTGCGCATTAATTTCGGAGCCCCCTAGAGCTACTTAAAATAAAATATTAAACATCAGTGGCATCTATTTCACAAAGCGTTAAATGACAGACATCAGTGACACCTATTGCGCAACATAGAAATATTGTAAATGAATAATAATATTATTAGGAGAACTCCAAACCGGCGAAGGTGCATTATCCAAAGAGATCCAGGTTCGAATCCCGGTGGAGCAACGACAATATTTTTCGTTAAAATTGATTTTATATGTATATCTTTCTAATTAATATGAATTATATTTAATTCATATTTAAAATATCACAGGTCTATGTTCTGAATAATTACAAAGTTGTATCAATGTGTCCAAAATTTAATATAAATGAATTAATAATTCTGGCGTCTGATCAGATTACTCAAAAGTATTTGAGATTCCGTAAAAATAAGATAGATGGCTCTTTCAAATAATGGAACGATTAAATGTATTAATATCAAAAAAGGTGACATATAAGTTCGAAAATTTGTCGCTAAAAATATCGTCGCTGTAGCATAGTTGGATAATACACCTTCTCCGATTTGGAAAGAGATCCAGGTGCGATTCCCGGTGGCGCAACAACAATATTTTTCGATAAATTGATTTTATATGTATATCTTTCTAATTAATATATTTAATAATAATATTCATTATTATTTTTGCTAATCTGTACTGGAGCCATATCGATGAGCTGCGATGGTTACGAATAATATGAATATAAAAGGAATATTATGATATATTATCCAATATATCTGCTCCACAGTTTTGACTCACACATTAATTAATAATTTTTTAATCCATTATATCATATTTAAACACAACCAAACTATCCAAACTATGTCAGTATTGTTTCTAAATTACTAGTCATTTATAATCTTTCGTGATTCTTCTGCAATACATTGTCGAGCAACGTTTCCAATGAGAGAGTCAAGATAGCGTTATCTTATTTGAGAGTCAAACCATCCACAGTTCCATGACGCTCGGGCAGTCCGTCACTGGGTGGGTCCTGTCAGGGGTCACCCCCGTTTCTCAATCGATCTATTTTACAAAGTTCCCCGCCCTTTCGAATCGTCCATTTATTTTTCTTCCATTATTATTTCAATGGGGATTATTATTATCCATCGCCTAACTTAATTTCCTCTGTCGAGCGGTGTTGATGTGAATCTTTAAGTTACAATCTGTCCTCGCCACACATTTGTCAAACTGGCGTCAGTTTCGGCTGTCATCAGCTCCCACCTTCAGCCGGCCGCGCTCGTACTTTGTCGAATTGGTTTTTTTAACAATTTTTGAAAAGATTTCGCCGTCATTAATCATCCAATGGGAGACCGAACTTCACAATCAGCCGTGGAGTTTTCCGCAGATTACCGGGATTTTCTGCGTAGAATTTTTTTTTTTTTTTTTCAATTATTGCGAATGCATTAGCCAACCGGGGGTGGAATATAGATGTATATCGCTCCGCCACAGGTACAGTGCACATACCAAATGTATGACCCTCCCGTGCAGCCGGGACTATCGTAAAATAAATTCGTGTGTTTACAACGTTCCGATGAACTAAAAGATTACTTGATAAAAAAAATTGAAAACATTTTATAATTCATCTGAGTGAACATGTTATTTGTATGTTTTATTACTAGTGGTTTCCGTAAAATCTATATTTCAATACAACAATCCCTTATTATACTGCTTTAACAAGGGCTGAGAAAGATATCGAAAGGAGGGTGGTGCAGTGAATGAAGTGAAAATTATATCTAGCAGGAACTTATAAATCGAGGCAAGACTAGCGGTACCGACACTGATGTTATGGAAGTGAGGCCAGTAGCTTGCAGAAGAGGAACGAAAGTAGACTGAATGCAATGAAAATGAGATCGTTTAGTCGGCGTGATGGTAAGTTAGTTGTATGTAGATGGCTTTCAAATAATAGAATGATAGATATATCATTTAAGAGAACACATTCTTATTGTGAAGTTGTAATTATCCAGAACATAGGTCTGTGATATTTTAAATATGAATTAAATATATTAATTATAAAGATATACATATAAAATCAATTTTATCGAAAAATATTGTTGTTGCGTCACCGTGATTCAAACCTGGATCTCTTTCCTAACCGGGGAAGGTGCTTTATCCAACTAAGCTACAGCGACAATATTTTTAGCGAAAATTTTCGACCCTATATGTTACCTTTTTGATATTAATACATTTAATCGTTCCATCATAGGTAACACATAGGGTCGAAAATTGTCGCTAAAAATATTGTCGCTGTAGCTTAGTTGGATAAAGCACCTTCCCCGGTTAGGAAAGAGATCCAGGTTCGAATCACGGTGGCGCAACAACAATATTTTTCGATAAAATTAATTTTATATGTATATCTTTATAATTAATATATTTAATTCATATTTTTAATAGATATATTAATTGGAAAAGTGTAACATTAGGTTCGAAAATTTGTCGTCAATACACTGTGTTGATGTAGCATAATCGGTTAATGCAATTTTCCCGGATAGGAAGTGATCCCGGTAGCGACAACAATATTTTTCGATAAAAATGATTTTTTGTGTATATCTTTCTAATCAATACATTTAATTTGTATTTAAAAAATATCACAGACCTATGTTCTGAATAATTACAACTTCACTATAAGAACTATTCTTCTTAATAATAAATTATAAGATTCCAATGTATGTGTCACGTGACGGTATTAAACTCAAGTCAAATTGTTTCCAAAATTGAATATTTTAACGAACTTCAAAAATTTAACAAAATAATTGTTTGATAAAGTTTTACTTGGTAATTAGTTTCATTAATAAATAAAATATTTAAGAATTATAATTAATATATGTAAATAAAACGTTTTTCTTTTTAATATTAAAATTTTTTCTTAATTACATTGTAACGGTAGTTCAAAATAATATACATTTATATCAGGGGTGGGTGTGAATGGGGTGGAGTAGCCAAGGATGGAAAGAGGATGCTTGTGTTTTGCGCGGGGTCTTAAAAAATAACAAAGCAAAATTTATAACGGATGGCATTCAATGAAATATAATACTAACAATATTAAATCCCGGCTATCTACAGGGTGAATATTATGTTCCAGGTCGATGTTGTTTTTAAATAACTAAGAAATAAAAAACAATTTTATTTTTTAATATTTATTTACCGATTACTTGATTAATTACAATTATGCATAAAATACGATATCAGCCAATTGGCTGAGAGCGCTACACTTTTCTGTCCTGACACACAGTTCTCGCCTCATACACATTCATACATCTTCTCATACAAGCTCGCCGATTGTTGAGGCTTCTAACAGAACCATCCTCCATTAACTGGTTTACCTGGTCATGCCAAGTCTTCCGCGGACGTCCTCTATTTCTGTTGCCATCAACACTTGCGTCATATATCTTTCTTACCATTCTCTCCTCATTCATCCGTTCAATATGACCAAACCACCTTAGTAATCCTTTCTTAATCATACTCACTATACTAGCATCAGCTTTACATTCTTTCCTAATTTCTTCATTATTTACTCTGTCATAAATAGATTTGCCACATATACGCCTAAGTGATCTCATTTCCACTGCATTCAGTCTAGTTTCGTTCCTTTTCTGCCAGCTCCATGCTTCACTTCCATACATCAGTGTCGGTATCAGGATTCTATTGTGCACCGCTAGTCTTGCTTCAGTTGAATACTTCCCAAATACACAAACTCATCTACTTGTTCCAAACATTCATTACCTACAAGTATTTGAAAGGTGTCTTGCTTTCCTCCTTCTCGAATACCATCACTTTTGACTTGTTAACATTCATCATTAGGTCGCTTTCCTTGCATAAATTGTACATTCTACTCACCAGATTCTGTAGTTCTTGTTCATTATTCGCCATTAGTACTGCATCATCGGCGGACAATAAACAGCATACAATCAAATCGCCCATTTTTGCTCCTATATTCATACATTCCAGTTATTTCACACATTTATCCATATACAAATTGAACTGCCATGGAGATATTAAACAACCCTGCTTGACACCCTTT
The DNA here is from genome assembly GCA_031772225.1 of Eubasilissa splendida. Classification (NCBI taxonomy): domain Eukaryota; kingdom Metazoa; phylum Arthropoda; class Insecta; order Trichoptera; family Phryganeidae; genus Eubasilissa; species Eubasilissa splendida. The sequence goes on along the minus strand of CM062857.1, from coordinate 23,611,124 downwards.
GTAATGTCAAACCATGGTGTGAGTGCTCCATTGATTCTTACACAAGCATAACTTCCTTCGAATAGGGATGCGATTGCGTGTATAAGTTTGCTATTCACCCCGTAATCAGAGAGTACATTCCATAACCTTTCTCTTATAGCTCTATCTTCTTTTGTGCCTTCTGTAAATCTACGAAGGCACAAAAAAGTTTTTGGTTTTTCGCCAAATATATATCATCTCATATGTCCGAAGTATCATCGAATATGCCTCCCAAGCCTGGAATCCAAGATATACCACCACATACATCAATAGAATTGAATAAATACAGAACAGCTTCCTGAAATATCTTAACTTTCGTAGTTATCGAACCTTAACCAGCACTGATGAATCATCTATCATTTTCAAAGTTCCATCACTACAAACTCGAAGAGACACGGCCGGTGTCATTTTCCTAAACAAAATAGCCAACTCTAAAGTAGACTGTCCTAATTTACTCAGACGCATATTCATTCGAGTGCCACCCAGGCCAACCAGAACTAATATTACATTTAATCTTCCACATTGCAACACCAATGCCAAACAAAACTCATTTTTCTACCGAGCACCCCTTTATTTCAATTCAATTCTCCAGTTACCTCAGTTAAATCTAAATTCAATACATAAACTTTAATGGCCTTTATTTATCATTTTATTTTTATTTTTATCACACAGATTTTATTCTCTATCCCCTTTTTCTTTCTCCTTGCCCTCTCGTTCTCCTCGAATATTTTCTTTTTTATAACTTTTTTCTCTCTGGTTATATTTTTATTCTGAACTTTTTCTCTCACATTTTTCTGCATTATGCTCATTTTAAAATTTTAAATTGTACTCACTGTATAAAGTGTATTGTATCTTCTGAGAAAAAATGTAACTCATTTAATTTTTGTTTACCTTTTATTATGACTGTTTAGCTTTTATTTACTGATAAACTGTATGTTTTCCGAATTAAATAAAAATAAATATATTAGATTTTTTTTGGGCTACAATACAATTTATATAATAATATAATTCTTTTATACTAAATTTCGCTTTGAAACATCCGTGAATGAAAGTTTGTTTTTTTGATTCTGAAAAGTTCATAGGCCAAAACACTGGCGCCTTTCGGCACCAAGGTATACAATTTCATAAAACGCGTCACGTCTCTTGTTCGTAAAATTGATGTGATTTATTTAATTTATTATTATTAAGACCTTCGACGAAGGGATGAATGGGTTGCCATATTTCATTAAACCGGATATTTTTTAATACAGCCCCTGTCGAGGGAGCGGCAACCCTCAACATTAATCGTTAAATTAAACCTGCATAAAGTACAAAGGTGTATCTAGCGGAACGTCAAAAGGCGAACCCTATATTTGCCAATTACGAAAGGGTTGTGTGGTTGTATTAATAAACAACCCTATATATTTACCTTCCATGCGGACTCCGTATTGAATTCATTTTAATATATTTACGTAAAGTATCAAAAAAAGAGTAATATGTTTCAATAAACTTGTTTTGTCTCATGAAAGGGATTTACAGATAGAAAACAGTCATAAATGTAATTTTTATTTCAAAATTGAAATCGCTCGTATTCTCGTATACGAAATATGAAAATGATCGTAAATTTTAAATTAACCATAGCTCTAAATAATATTCGCAATGTCATACAGCTATTTATTACGCTTTAACACACATACTCAGCATAAAAGAGGTGTAATATGGAAAACCATTATCTTTTATAAGAATACACATTAAATGTTGAAATAGGGGAGGAATAAGGCTATTTATTCTGTTGCCTTAAATAGAAAGATATTATACCTTTACAGTCTGCAGTATTCGAGACTGTCTTGTAAGGGATTTAACTCTAAGTGGTGTTGTAAATACCACTACATCTAAAAAGATAGTTGTATTTGCAAAAATATTGTTAAACGATTATTATTTATACATCATATTTATTCGCACTAAAACTAAATTTACATATAAAATTTATTTTATATAATAATGAATATCCCATACAAGTAAATTTATTGTTTTTCTAGGGTTTTAAATTAAAGAACGACATATAATTGTAATTTCATGGTTCATGGTTATTTTAATGTTTGAGTTATAGTGTCACTATAATATTTTTGAAAAATCAAACAAATTGAATGAAAATTATAGCTTACAGAATTAAAAAGGAAAACTTTGATGGTAAATAAAATACAATGGATAATGGCAACATAATGAATAATTTGTATAGCGCCATTTTCGTAAAAACTTTCACCTCAAGAGCGCTTTGCTCATAAACTGTTTACAGTTCTACAATTATCTTTGCTTTTATCCACCGCAAATGCCCGTTCACTAAATTTAGACTTCTGGCAACAGTTGATCGGTTCTACAACCCTTCCTGCGGCTGCGGTAGAGGCTGACCTGAGAGTTTGACGTCTACCATTCAAATTATCTGGGATACAAAGTTCTTGAAGATACGGAGGCGCCATGTTGTGTGTCGTCTTGTACATCAACCAGAACAATTTAAATTCAACTCTTTCAGAGAATCGGAGCTAATACAGCTGATGTAAAATAGATGTTATATGATCACAGCCAAAATATCAAAAATACTATATCAATAAATATGCCTATTATAGCTACATCGTAATGTCGAACATTTTGAAGATTTTAAAATGATTTTTAAAAAAACGTAGGTAGGCAAAAACAATACTTTTATCTGGATGTGAAATAATGTCGCGTTTATTTCGGACTTTCTACTTCTTCCATTTTTATGCTCGATGTATACAGGTTTACACCATAAAGTCGATATTATTATATATTATATTATCTTTTTCTTCAATATATGTTTTAGTTAGTTATGACATCCTGAAGAAGAAAATGGTATTTTTCGAAACCGGTAGATGTATTTAAACTCATTTTAGTGGTTAATAAAACAAAGATAATAAATAAAAATATGAATCTTAATCACAAAGATAACATTGGTGATTTTAAAAGTATAAAATAATTACTTATTTGTTCACGCCACTATTTCAATTCCTTTCATTCCTCACTGTACTTAAAATGAATATTGAAATACCCGAATAAAGATTGCGCACACGATCTCCGTCCGACCCCAGATAATCGCGCGCGGGGTAGGGATACGGGTGGAAGGACTAATGAAAGGAATTAGTGACAGGAACAGCAATAGGGAACAGAAGAACTCAAGGACCAACCAGACATCAGGAAAAATACGACCCACCTGAAGTGCTCCTTTAGATATCTGGATTTCTTATTTCATCGGCCATAGGTCTTCTGGCTTCAGTAACACGTAATTCACACGAAGCACTCTCGAACGCACACTTCGTTGATAGCGCGAAGCGGTACGACACGCACTATATATTATAGCAAGATGAACAGTTCAACTGTCAATCCCATACAGCAAGATTATAATAATTCACAAAGTCTGATGATCTCGATTCAACTAATCATTCCCACACGGCAGGAAGATACCTTTTCACGCATTCCAATAGAAAACGTTAACTCAACAGTCCAAAAATACAGACAATACACACCAACACAGAAAAAGATCGTGCCCTGGCTATAGGAAAGGGGGTAATGGGACCGGAACGATCTATATGTCGCATTCACATGCGCGCAAGACGGCGATCGGCGATCCATAGATCACAATGATCCAAAATATACAGATATAGCATATTCATTTGATCAAAACCATACCTCCATAATCTTATGATATTTTCAATCACACAATACAAAAACAAAAATTTTAGTTAGTATCGTTATCCAGAGTGAATATTTCTGGATTTTTCTTTTCTCCAGAACCGAAAATTCGACTTACTTACGAATCTATTTATTTTTGTGTAGCAACTATTAAAGATTTTTTCTAAAATTGTGTGACTAAAAAACATTAACTGACTTACTCATTAAAAGGTTCATCCCCTTACAAAGGTCACCAATCGTGAGACAGCAATCATTGAACAATTATTATTTTTCAACAGATCCAGTCAGGTTAGTTGCATCGCGTCTCCGTCGAATCATCCCCCGTATGACTTACATTATTAATATTAATAATTTATTTGGTATCTCTTTAATAATTAAAAGTAAAAATTTATAAACACATGTACATATATTGTGTTGGTGTACAAGGTGCCGAATCTAACAATGAAATGTACAAGTATATATCAAAAAAATGTGAACCTTTTTCAAATATTTTGATATGCAATAAATTTTAGACAGAGCGATTTTTCCGAACCAATCCCGGGAGATGAATATGCTTTGTTATTGGAGCGGAAATTGAAAATAGCCGAATAAAAATCAAAAAATCAAATAATCAAATCAAATAATATATATTGTTTATGACTTTTTTTATGTTCTTTGTAATTGAAGTTTATTATGTTACACCACAATTACAAAAATTAATACAAGATGTAAATTATTTTGTAAGATTTTTTGATGGGTTAACGAGCTTGCTGCACCCCCCCTCCTCCCCTCCCCCCCTCCCGAAAAACGTTGGTACTAAAAATACTAGAAAGTATTATAGTTATTTAATTTTTAATATTTTTTACAAACTTTACATTGTGGTTTTTATTCAAATAAATTATATTTAAAAAATTTAAACATTTTATATGTTGAATTTAATACATTTTCATCGGGATGTCAAATAAATCAAATCATATATTTGTCAAATTGTTTAAATGTTTTTAAATATTAAATATAATATTTATCTAAAAAATATATCTAGTACTTAACTTAAATTTTTACTAGATGTTGAAATTATCTTAAAATACAATATTTAGGATAGTTGTGGTTAAATATAATTAATCATTTGTAATATTTTGGTTATATTCACACTTTTTACTAATTATTATTAATTCTAAATTATTAATTTTAATACCAACATTGTTTATATGCAAAACGTATAATCCAAAAATTTTATAAATTAATGGAAAATTCTGAAAAATTATTACAAAATACTTCAGTCACGGCCATTATTGTATATGTAGCTATTTTGCAGTCGTTGCCATTCTCTGGTCAGGGAACCAGCTTTCCATGAGAGCGCCGCTTGCACTCTCAGAAGCGGAACGAATCCATGTATACGGCCTTCGGCAAACATTGTAGATGCGCTGCAATAACGCGCCAATCCGAACGGTATTCTATATGAATTGTTGTACTGACAACTTAAATACTCTTTGACTATTACGTTAAAATTTCGATCAGTTTATTCAATATAATATATAAATAAGTCAATATTTATGTTAGGTATACTAGATTTTTTGTAAAATAGAATTTTTAAAACATTACAATAATTTAATATACCGTTTTAGTTAGTTTATTTGACATCTTACTGAAAGAAATCGATTGGTGTATTAAATTCAACTCATAATAAAGTGGTTAAAAATAACGTTTTAAATAACTTCTATTATAATGAATAAAAACCAGAATGTAAAGTTTGCAACAAATATTAAAAATTAAATAAGTATAATACTTTTTCCAGTTCCTCCAACATTAACAACAATTAACGTTTGTAATTAGATATTCCTATTGTATTGTTGTGACTCTCTGTTGACATAGTCGGTCGACATCTTCAATGGTGGAATTTATCTGAATACGTACAAACTTCTCGTTTGATCGATGATCCTTCGCTGTAGGCTTTCCCTCCGGACCAGCCCTCGTGTGCGCATGTGTGTGTGCTTTAAGAACAAAGCCAAGAACCTACCCTTCCTTAGCAAGAGGCTTTTGACCTCCCTATTGGATCCCGAGCAAACAGGATCTGTATAATGTGATCTCGAGGTACCTTTCGAGTATATTCAAGAAATTCAATCGAATCCTCGAATTGACAATCAGCCTGATCGCACTCCGAACATTGTCAATAAGACACACTTGTTATTGTAAAACCCCTCTGTATTTAGAGAGAATACAAATATTACACTCACATACTAGATTCGAAAAATATCTATTTTATGGTAATGTTAAATACTATACTTTTAAAATTAGCAATATTATCTTTGTGGTTAAAATTCATCTACACCTACCACGAAACATTAGACCGGCATTTTATACAAATAATAGTATAAAAAATTTACTCATAGATTCTAAAGACAAAGATGATAAATTTAACAATTCTGGTGTCTATAAACTCAGTAGCAAGGATTGTGCTCCATTCTATATTGGTAAAAGGGGTAAAAATTTTAATATAAGAGTATGGGAGCATTTGAGATGTTTGAAAAATAGTGGTTTTTCAGAATTTTCTAATCATTTGATAAAAAATGGTCATGGTTTTGATAAAAAATTGGGATTGTCAATTTTGCATATAAACGGTGTTGGTCACAAATTAAATAATTTAGAATCGTTGGAGATAAATAAAGCGTGTAAAACTAATCAAAAAATTATAAACAACCAACTAAATTTAACTACGTGTCCCATTCTAAAATTTTTTCCTAAAAATTATTCGAGTAAATTTGTATTAAGTAATTATTTGAGTTAGGAAAAAAAAAAAAATTTTTTTTTTTAAATATAGATTTTTTTTAAATAGATTCTGTCAAAAAAACAATATATGTTTTAGTTAGTTATGACATTCTGAAGAAGAAAATTGTATTTTTCGAAACCGGTAGATGTATTTAAACTCACTTTAGTGGTTAATAAAACAAAGATAATAAATAAAAATAATGTTAAATACTATTTAAGCTGTTAATAAATATCGTTTCAATAGTTAATGCATATTATTTATTTATTTCTTAGACACATATAACATATATTATATAGCTAAGAACACAGTTTGTTACATGAAGATTTTTTTAAATGCATTGCCCAACTAGGCAAGCCTGTTTTAGGGCAAATTGACAAACAAATCATATTTCACAAACCAAATTAAATCATTGAATACTAGGCAAAACACAATTTAAATACAAACTAAAAGTATATACAAGGCAAAGGAAACGTGAAAATATATAAAATCAAAGAATCAAAATATGAATGTGCAATATAATATGTATAAATAAAATTAAAGCACTTACAAGGTAAAGCTAAATGAAAATATATAATATTACTAATTATAATGCAGTATAAGATTACACATAGTGCAGTTATAAGAATCATTTCATAATATAATGACGCAATGGAACTAATTTTTAACTAAATCGAAAGCAAACCGTAAAAGGCAGGGCCTACTTTTTAATCTGGACGTAATTATAATATTTTTGTTTCTTAATAATCAGGGATTACGCTGCAAGCTTGTCTTAGGATGGATATAAGGCTACAGTTTTAAATTATGAAGTGATTTTCATAAAGAAGGTGAAGAGGATCCTGTTTAAATCGTTCTTCACCAGCATGTATACCTGCGAGCTCTGGTCGAAATACAAGGAAGTGACGTACAACTGTCTCCGAATTCAGTACAACAACTCATACAGAATACTGTTCGGATTGGCGTGTTATTGCAGCGCATCTACAATGTTTGCCGAAAGCCGTATATATGGATTCATTCCGCTTCTGAGACATCGTGTTGCTGGCGTAAAGCTGCGGCTGGAGCTCAGCTCAGACAAACTCTCTAGTGCAAGCGGCGCTCTCATGGAAAGCTGATTCCCTGACCAGAGAATGGCAACGACTGCAGAATAGCTACAGATACAATAATGGCCGTGATTGAAACGTATTATATATTGTTTATATTTATATATATGTGTGAACTTTTTTTTTGTTTCTTTTTTTGCTTTTCTTTTCATAATAAATAATATTTCGTAACTTAAATGTATTATAAAATAATATATGTATTATCTTTATGGTAAATCGTCTTGAAATTTTTCGTCAAAAGTACTGATAATGCACCTTCCCCGGTTTGGAAAGAGATCCAGGTTCGAATCTCGGTAGCACAACAAATATATTTTTCGATAAAATTGATTTTATATGTATATATTTCTAATTAATACATTTAATTAGTATTTAATATTAAGTTTATTACAACAAATATTACAGTAATTATAACTTATACACTTCAGAGATAGACTAGTTATTCTGGAGAAGCTAAGATGAAAGAAGCCTGTTCCTCCAGAGACGGCCTCTTATAATGCTTGTCCCCCACCAATCATCTACTCACTCTCATGACACACACACATGTATATAAAGTGACAGTTCTCACATCCCTCCCCACTTAATTCAATCACCCTCTCATACGTCACACCCCAAAGTCTCTCTGACGGTGATGACTGTGACGATTGTGATACCTGGAGCAGGAGTCCTTCCTCATCTCTAGGTTACACCAGACTGCAGCTGGAAATAGAAAAACACTCCGTTAGCCACAGTGACCGCTACCGGTCCAACCCGGCTGAGGTTCCATAACCTCAGCCTGGCACCGAACCGTCAATACTACCGGCTGCGCTACTGTGATGACTCTCCAAGTATCACCAGATTATTTAGGGGTCCTATCCTCTGCTTACTGACTAATTACTTTGGGTCCCGTTCTTTGGAATATAAACTTAGTATGTTCTTGTAACAATATTAAGTTTATTGTAGCAAGTATTACAGTAATTATAACTTATACACTTCAGAGATATTCTGGAGAACCTGAGATACAAGAGGCCCGTTCCTCCTGAAATGGCCTCTTATAATGCTTGTCCCCCACCACTCATCTACTCACTCTTATGACACACACACACACACACGTGTAAACAAAGTGACAGTTCTCACAATAAAAAAATATAACAGGTTTTGACATTCATTTCGCGTTATACCGAGTTTTTCAATTGCTATCTAACAAAGACATACATTTTTAAATTAAAAAATTAATCCCGATTCCAATTATATATAAGTATGACTCAATATTTTTAAAAAAATGTTATAGCTGATTTTGAAATTCAACGACACAAATTAAGTTGTTTTTTTTTCTATTTAAAAATTATACTTAGAACTAAAAGGACTCATATCCACCTAATTCGTATGTCAAAGGAAATCGACAATGTATCAGATATATATTTATTAGCCTACAAATAAAAAAACATTAAACATTACAATCTAGGCTTTAATACATACGCGCCGAATATATTTTACTGTTACAGGGGTACATATTGCTGTGAACAAACCTGATATTTGTAGTTATTAATTAAATCTTCTAACGTAAAACCCAAGTTTGGTAATCTTACTGGATATGAATACTAACTAAGCAGGACCAATCAGAATCGAATAAAATAATAGAAAGATAATAAATCTGTAGAAATTATAGGACAAAGAAACGAAATCTAGGAAATTTAGAGACTAGGCTTACCTTAATCTACTTTCTTCGATCGAAGGACCAAAATGTGATATTTCACAAAATTTGATATGTTAGTTTTTCAATTTGATAGTACGCAATTTTTCCAGTGTGCTATTTAAGACAAAGGTTTGTTATTCTCATCCATATAGTTTAAATTTATTTGACGTAAATTTTCTCGTCTGCTAGGGATATAAGTCTGCTAATATTGTGGTGAGTACATTGAAGAGATTATGAGAGTATGGAAAAAAGTGCTTTTTATGCAGTTTTAGGAAATGCAAAATTCGGGCAGATGGTATTCAATATACGTAATATAAGTTACCTTTATATTGTAGAGAAGAGGTGAAATGGTCAGAGGCGGGTGTCTATATTTTGCAATATTTGAAATGCAGCACACAGGAAATGTTGTACATGAGGCTTTACGTATTTGCTAGTTTGTAGATAGATGGTCGACTCGGTTATCAGTTATGGAGTGAGTAGCTTTTAAAAAATATACTGATAAAATTAAACAGTTATATTAAAGATTTTTGAAACTTATAGTAGATAACAGAACGAAGTGTCTGTATAAAGATGATTATTACAAATTATTTACAATATACACATATAAATACTGACCCTCACCATAGCTATTCTAGCAAATCCTCGGGACGAGCCATGAGAGTACCGATCGCGAACAATGTATACGGTGAGAGAACGAGAAAATGTGTTGTGCCAAGAGTTTTTAATAAAAATCAGTGAAAAATTCTCAAACATTATGAAAAATAAAGAGACATCAGTGAACGCACTAAAAATATAAAGTCAAACACATTAATATCTAATTATTTTATTTTATTGTATAATTTAAAAAAAAAATTTACTGATAAAATTTCTTGATAATCCACGTTTGTAACAGTTATATCAAGACAGATTAGTCAATTTATTTTTAACACACTCACTGCTCAGATAATGATTGATATTTTTGGCATCCTGTTGAATGTCTTTTGGTCTCCTGTTCATAATTATCTTCCTGAGTAGATAGTAAAACAAATTAAGTATCAATAACTTCAGACGGTTGCATTGTGTCGGACAAAATATATGTCGCAAATAATTACTTATAAGACACTTAAAAAAGTAATTAATAATTGTCAGGTTGGCCTTTAACATTATAAATATATTTATACACTAAGTAGTCTAAGTTTAATTGCGGAGAGTCACAAAAAACTTGAAGAAAATATAACAATTAGCCAGTAAGAAAAATGAACAACTATTCATGCAATGACGCAAAGTAGTTTTAAATTGGACGGGTGAAGTGGAAAGGGCTGAGGGTTGAGGGTTGAGGGCTGAGACCTTGGCCGCAGCCTGACGCGCAGGACGTCAAGCGGCATTATGGAATAACAGATGATGGCGATGTAAATAACAAGGGATTAAATGGGAGGAACGCAAGTCTTATTAAAAAATACAGCCTCATTTCACTTTCTCCATTCACGCGCCAAGTGACTGGTGAAAGTCTAAAAGGTGTGAAAATTTTCAAGGACGGCTGGTGATAATTTAGTTTTTAAATAAATTACGTAACATCGTAGCAACGCGTCCAGTCAATGTAATAATTTTTTGTGGAAATAATTCAGTATCGAATAAATCCATGATTAAGATGTTTAAAACTTATAATCGATAACAGAACGAAGTGTTCGTATAAAGATGATTATAGTAAATTATTTACAATATGCAAAATCTTACCAGTTGACAAAAAAGTAACATATAATATAAATACTAATTAGAAAGATATACATATGAAATCAATTTTATCGAAAAATAATGCTGTTGCGCCACCGGGATTCGAACCTGGATCTCCTTCCAAACCGAGGAAGGTGCATTATCCAATTATGCCACAGCGACATTATTTTTACCTACATGTTACACTTTTTTAAATTGATACACCTATCGTTAAATTATTTTAAAGTCATCTACTTTGAATCCCGGTGGCGCAACAACAATATTTTTCGATAAAATTAATTTTAAATGTGTATCTTTCTAATTAATATATTATATTTGTATTTAAAATATCACAGATCTACGTTCTGAATAATTACAATTTCACAATAAGAATGTGTTCTAATAATATATAGTATAATATTCGAAGAGTTGATAAATAATGTAAATATAAATATTAACCCTTACCATAGCTTCTTCCACCATACCAGATCCTCGGGTCGAACCACGAGAGTACCGATCGCGAACCATGTGTACGGCGAGAGGACGAGAGAATGTGTTGTGCCAAGAATATTTAATAAAATCAATAAAGAATTATTTAAAATTTTGAAAAATAATGAGACCCCAGTGACCACCCACCCATATAAAGTGAAAGAATACATTCTCATTTAATTTTTTGTTTCCTTTGTTGTACTTCAGTAAAAAAAAAAAATCTTGTTAAAATTCTTTAACTACTATGTGAAGGTCAATCTTTTCCGTAAAACTGTTACTCAGTTTGACAAATAAAAAAAATTATAATGTATATATATCTATATAATAAAGATGAAATAAAAATTAACTTTCCCTTGCTAAGTGTCACCATCGTATTTTGATTGTTTAACGAATCTAAACAGCCTCCACAACCTTATTTACTTAGTTATGATAAGTCTTGCGCGTCTTCTGATGTGATTAGATTTTTATAAAATTTTCGCTTCGAAACAATGTCTGAGATATAGATTATGCTCTCTTGAGATTCTTCAGACTCAGCTTTTGTAGATCATCGTGTACACAAGAAATTTAAGAGATTTGACGCCTCTTTTTATGTTTGTTGGTACGTCAAATCCACAGTCCATTGACCATTGATATTCGTCAGTTGGATGAATTCGAACGTAATAAATGTTGACCATGTCTTTTTTGCCTGTCCATTGCGGATCACAGGTTTTTTTTACAATAATCTTGTCAATGGTAATTTTCAACTCCCGGTTAGCTTGTGTCATCTTTTTTCCCTTAACTCGCCACATTTAAGCTATATAATAGCAAATCTCTTGAACGTCAATGGTATTAACTTGTAACGCGATATTCCCTATTTTATAATATTGTTGTACTGCTTTCTATGAAATAATGTTTAATTAATGGCACAAATCACTCTTGAAGGGTGGATTGCGTGTTTAAAAGAAGAAGAAGAAATGTTTGTAATTTAATGCATCTGTTCTGATACTTATCTCATTTTGTAGACACGCGCAATAAACCACCAATCAATATATGTGACTTGCGTCATATATCTTACTTACCAGAATACGATCATGTAAATACACGATATTTACTGCGCTATGAATATGATGAGACAAATATTTCATATCTTTTCTCTTCAAAAATTTTTTATGCCGATTATGTTCCAAGACAATGTTTTTATTTGATAACTAACAAATGAAACACATTTTTTTAATATGTTTTTTATTTATCAAATATTTGGTTTATTACAAATATGCATAGAACGTGACATCGGCCAAGTAGCCTCTTCTGGCAGCGGCACAAATGGGTGCTCCTTTAACCATATTTTTCATAACATTTTCGCACACTTAGTGTGTTATTTCAGCAATTTCATTTCGAATATTGTCCTGTGTCATCGGAATTGTTGTTGGCTTATTGGTGTAGACTTTTGATATATCGAGGAGGCCAGCTGATATCACCACTTTTTGACATTATGCTGCCAGAAAAAAATTCTCGCTAACTTTCCAGCGTATCTCGGGCTGTGTATAACGTATCACCGCTCTGTTGAAACACCCGTAGTAATTTAGACCAGTTTAAAAGATCTTATAGTTGTGCAATGAAATTTACACTCGTCAAGCAGTTCTGGCGATGCATACCATTAACGTGACCAGTCCTGACGACAGGTATTTAACATAATAATGGATAGCACACACTAACAATAAATCCGAAATAAGGTTAGAGGCTTTGACTCAGCGGTGTATATATATCCATTAATTTAAAAAAGCCAGGGTGAATAGGCCGATTTTGTTTGGACGCGATTTTGACTTGGCAAATATTTTGTCAATTCGCATTTGGTAGTTGTAAAGAGTTATGGAGCACCTAACACTTAAAGACGTGTGGAAGTCATTAAAATATTTTATCTAAATAATAATGACAATGGTGATCGTTCTCGTTCCGTGTTGGAAAATTTCTTGGCGGCTGAATTGAGTCTATTAGGCCTGCAACACATGTGGTTTCAACAGAATGGTGCCACCTCACACGCATTCTGACCTGCACTTGAAATATTTTGAAATTTTTTTTCCGGTCACACAATATCGAGAAATAGTGATATTGACTGACCTCCTCAATCACCTGATTTGACGGCTCCCGACTATTTTCTGTTGAGGTACTCTAATCCAACAACAATTCCAATGCTACAGAATAATATTCACAATGAAATTGATGAAGTAACACGCGAATTGTGCGATAATGCTATGAAAAATATGGTTAAAAGAGCACGCATTTGTGCCGCTACCGATGTCATATTCCATACATAATTGTAATAAACCTTGTGTTTCATTTTCTAGTTATTTAAAAACAACATCGTCCTGGAACATAATAATCATCCTGTATACCAATTCTGACATGAAAGAAGAAATAAGAAGATTGTGTAAGTGTGTATGTCACGTGTCATCACACAAATCATACGTGTCCAATTTTTATGATTTTTGAGTTAAGTATTGCAGATATAGTTAAGCAAATTAATGTCTACAAGACTAACTAGCCTATTAAAATTAGACAAATATTTCCGAATTTCGTATAAAAATGCAATTAAAAGTTGGTTGTTACTTCAATCGCAGACATGTCCAATAGACGATTAATTCAAACCTTGACAAATATGTTTTTACTTAATAAGATGACAGTATTTGGTCATGTGACCTGTGGTTACTGGTCATGTTCAATATGATTCTAAATTTGACAGCTGTAATACAATGTTTTTTTTGCATTTTACTCGAAAACAGGTAAAATGGACATATCTGCTTTTGATTCTGGACCTCAAATTGAGAAATGATTTTTTAAATTTTATACTTCCATTTCTTTCTGAGGCAGATTTTAAACATTATTCACGCTAAAGTTTTGATAGTAAATGTATTGTAGAGCGGGGACTTTTTGAGCCCGTATCTAACACGGACCTCAATGCATTGTATTGGTGAAGTTACGCCACTGATTACTACCATTTAAGATCATGATTTCTGTAATTACAATATCCTGTCATAGTTGCGCGTCAAGCCAAGGAGAAGTTTTCCCGGTGCTTCATTAGTATTTTCATTATATTCTCTGAATACCTTCCCTGCCTTGCAGATCTGCTGTCAATACTATCATCTAAGCACCCACGTGACACCCGCCCCTAAAACAACAGATTTAACTGCTCTCCTTACACCAATACAATAAATTCTCCTGCTATTTCATTCGGAAATAATCTGCACCTGTAGGTACCTACAAAACAGTGACACACTATAAGTAAATATAAAATAAATTATTTAAAACTTTGTTTTTAAACACTTTATGAGTTAAATTTAATAAACCAATCAGTTTCGGAAAACACAATTTTTTTCATCAAGATGTTAAATAAACTAAACAATGACACCTTAATCTGTAAAGCAGCTAACTCCACCCATGGTCAAAAAACTAATATATACAAAATTATTGGAAAAAAAGTTCTATACTTGTGGTTAAATTTAGCTGGTTACTTATAATAGCTTGGTTAATTTTACATGCTTTATATATTTCTAATGATTCTAAATTATTCAATTTAAGGCCAATAAAACAGACAATTACAAAGTTTTATCAAAAAATCCTTTTCTAATAAATTATTGAAAAATTCTGAAGAACAATTACAATTTCTATTTAAACACCTACATGATTCAAGTTTTCATTGTCTGGAGAGTCAATTTAGTATATCCAGTATTTTTTGAAAACTACGGCAATACGTACTTCCTATCAATTATATTATGAAAGGTCCATCCAATCTTAAAGCATTTGTTTAAAAAATATATCTAAATATATTGGATTCATTTGTGAAAAGTACAAATTTCCATATGAAATTTTTATAATCAATTTATAAATAAATTGTAAATTTACAATTGATAAAATGGCAAAAATTTAACTCAAAATTTAGTTAATTGAAAAAAAATTTAATATTAAAATTCTTTTACACTTACATTAAAATAATCTTGAAGAGGCCTTCATCCTGAAGTGGATCGATACCAGCTGATGATAATGCTAATGACTTGTGGCTTTTAAATAAAAATGAACATTCTTCAAGATTTACATAATTACTTTTAATGGAGAAATAAATGTGCTGGCAACACCAAATTTTTTGTGAGCTCTTCTGATTCGAATTAACTTTTAAATCGTAAACTTAAATGGAACATTGCGTGTCAGTCACGTGATGGGACATCTCCGGTTAGATAAGAGCCGGGGGCTAACTGCCCCCTGGTGGGGGAGGGAGGGAGACGTCATGAGATAACCCTCGTTCCCTATCAACAATGTGTCTCTGGTCAGCTTTACTCTGCAATCATCGCCGTGCGAGGGTTGGGCCAAGCCTTCCGATAAATTAGTTTTTAAACAAACTTTCTTTACAATTCTGGCTTAAATCATTTTTGTTTTATTATCAATAATTTTGTGCCAAATTTTTATTTTGTAATTAACAATTTGATTCAGATTTACGAAATACTCCTGAAGACAGTGCTCACGTATGGTCTAAATGCTGGTTGCTCAGCACAGTCAGATTCAATTTCATTACTAACGTCTTCGAACAAATGAAAAATTAATTAAACAAATATGTGATATCTCATAGAGGCGAAATTATATTTTATGGAAAAATATGAAAGTATTGGTAAGTCTTCGGCGTTCACCATTCTCACCCATTAATCAATCTCCATATCTATCAAATCTTGGAAGTTGTATATATGTTTATATGTGGAAAGTACACTATCGCCATCTATGTACTAAATTTGGTATTCGTTCCCTGACACAGTATATATGTCACAATGAGAATCTAATTTTTTTTTTAAATTGTTTAAAGCAATATTCTTTATCTGCAAAATGTTTCTGACTTATTCTAGAATACGCCTGAAAAATCAATATTTTTCAATTTTGTATATTTTCTTATTTTAACCAGTATATGGATCTTGTCAAGATCGCTATTTTCATGAACTCCCGTCCTCTTGAGTATGCTCGTCCACTTTTTTTGGCAGCCTGCTGATCTTGGGGTTATCACCAGAGAAGTGGCTGTTGCGTTTTCCACTTGATCGGTCCAACGAATATTCTCTTCATCCTTCGACGTAGCCCACTACAACAACCTTCTCCAAGCTGTCTTCCCTTCCTATGGCAAGATACCCAAAATTTAGGGATTCATCTCAGACAAACAGTTGAAAGTTAACAGACCTAAATTCTCTCCTACTTCAATCATTACAATTATCAAACGACCCTCGGACGCCGTGTGCGCCCAATATGAACGTGATATACAGAATGGTTCCTGTCCATTAGCTATTCATTTCCCCTTCCCTCTATAACAGAACACGATATTTTCTGTGGTTGTGTTCTCTATAGTTTTTTAGACCAGTTGGAGTTGAAACTTTGAACTACCTGTGGTTCGGTAGGCCGTGAAATTGCGTGAATTATTTCCCTACCATCTGGCAACTATAAATTGACGGAGAGTGTACTGTGTGTATTCAGTTTTCTCGCTACCGTATGTGCTGAATTCTATACACCTTGCCATTATGCTTGTTGCATACCGAAGTATATGAAAAAAAGTACTTTGTGCGGAACAACAGAGTACGTGTCCTGGATCCAGAAAATCTGTATATCCAGTGAAAGAAAGTCAAGATACCGAAAAGACCATTTCACAGGTGGGTCGTGTTTTTTGATTCTGAATGATCTTTCAGCCCACCCTGTTCCCTAATACTGTTCTCTTAATTTCTTCCACCCTTCCTATATCCTGTATTTTCCGAACATTCTTGTTCGGCCGGTTACATTTCAAATAACGGAATGATTAAATGTATTAATATCAAATAGGTAACATATAAGTTCGAAAATTTGTCGCTGAAAATATTGTCGCTGTAGCATAGTTAGATAATGCACCTTCTCCGGTTAAGAAAGAGATCCAGGTTTGAATCCTGGTGGCGCAACTACAATATTTTTCGATAGAATTAATTTTATATGTATTTATATATTTAATTCATATTTAAACTATTTTAATGTATTTTTAGAATCTTTATCTCAATACGAATTTTTTGTCGTCTTCATTTTAGTTTTTTGTCTACTGCTATCTTCTGTCTGTCATAAACGACCTGTTAATAATCTGCATCATTAACATAAAATAAATGTTTTTTTTATACATGCTAGAGAGAAATGTAATAAAATTGTATTAAATATATTTTAATCTATTCATTCCTCGTCTTAGCAATCATGTCACGATTGGTCTGATATTTGAATGCTTTCGAGAAGAATGTAGTTTTGTCCAGCAGACGAATGTCCTGACCCTGTCTACAGTTGGCAGTTTTAAGGATTTTCCCCCTTGGCCCTTTATTGCGCGAAGGATAATAAAATTTGAATTGGATCCCCCGTGTACTGTGGACTGATCCTTCCATTGTTGAATTCTGCGTTCGAATTCTCAAATTGAAATTTGGAACCGACGACACAAAAGTACTTTCATGTAATATTACAGCTGAAAGATACTAGATATTTTTGCACGTATGCACGTCTTCGTCGGATATAATAAAAACTAGCAGTAACATGCAAAAAATTGTTGTGTTGTAGATAGCGGCTGATTCACGATAAATGTTGGCTACTGCAAGCCATGACCTATGTCCGTAAAATCTATATTTGAAGGTTTAAAACATAATTTAAAAGTAAATGAGTTTGACCACAGTGAGAGCGACCCACGGCTACTAATCAAAATAAACCCGTCAATGATTCATGGCGGGCACAATGCAGGATGGCCAAGGAGCAGAGAGACTTGGAGGAAAAATACTTCTTTACCGGAGACAAGACGTAATACAAAAATAAAGATGTCACCCAAGTAGCAACACACCGAGTCCGATTGAAAAACCAGACTCCCGCCACTGCTCGTCTCCTCAAGATTCCCCACCTGGATACTCACACCCTAATGAAGGCCCGAAACAGATCCAGGTTCTTGCCTTGCTTTTGTAGGTCACAGTTCCTAACGGAACCGCGGCCTACTGTTTCCAATTCCATTGCTTGACCACAGAATAACTTAACCAATTACCGCACATAAATATTTAATCATATTTATTCTGAAAATGATTTAAATAATAATGTAATTTACCATTATAGCAA
The DNA here is from genome assembly GCA_031772225.1 of Eubasilissa splendida. Lineage (NCBI taxonomy): Eukaryota > Metazoa > Arthropoda > Insecta > Trichoptera > Phryganeidae > Eubasilissa > Eubasilissa splendida. The sequence continues at coordinate 23,592,628 of CM062857.1, read as the reverse complement.
CATACGTGCTACCCTGGTGGCAATCATTAATAACCTACTTCTAATAGTAAATGCTGGGTATTGATACGCTAATAGAAGATACAAGCGGTTTATGTGTTTGGCTAACTATTTGATAAAAATGCTATTTTGATGTTTTCTCTTTTTGGCAATACAGATTGTACAATATCGTATAGATTACTCGCATTTTTGGTACAATATAGTTGTGATCTACCAAGGTCAGATTTATACGACAGATTAGTCCAGAAAACTGTACACGAAAGTTTCTAAACGGTCGTGAAAACGTAAGAACATTTTAAATATAATAATAAATTACATGTAGTTTCATATTCGATGATTTTATTTTTTGTTATTTTTTTAATATTAACAGAAATATATATGATGTTCTTTATAATGATTATTTTCTAAAGGACCCAAATGACACAAAATGAATTTTAAAATCTCAACAAATATCCCGTCAGCAATTCATCGCTTTCATTTTAACATACTACCATACCTTTCTAGGTCATCTTTCATTTCGTTCGCTCCACTCATAATTTACTCAAATGAAGTATACGAATACAATTACCGTAAAATAACCTCATTAATAATCCGTTGCCGTATCTACAAACATTAAATTAACACTTATGTGTTTTTGTAAGTGTTCATATATCAAAAAAATATCACGAAGGTCATTTGGAAAGCGGTTTTGCATATTACAACCGTTTGATATTTTAACAACAAACAAGTATACATTTAGGATTTAAAGTTTTATTTCCGAGACGAATACCCAATGGGGCTGCAATTATTTATTACAAAATATAACTAAAATCAATTGACTAAATATAAAATTATCAATTCTTCTTCTTACATCTTCCATGTCAGTATTGACCAATAACGTGCAGTAGGTACAGATTTAGGTTATGCTATTATTAATATAATCATATATAGTATATGTTATAACATTACGTTATAGTACTTACCCGCTGATAGTGACCTCTATGCTTCACAGCAATAGCAACACTGCTGCACGAAAGGATTTTTCTCTGAGCATGTCCGTTGACGAACAGAAGCAGCGTGGTCTGTGTGTTTCGTGTAATGTATTCATTATAAACATGGGAAATGTGAGGAAGAAACGAAGGCACTTACTTTTTTATTCGGCTGGTTCTTTGATTCCTCTCCACCACAAGTACAAGCGTCGCGACGTGTATAGTAACACTAGCGAAAAAAGGAATATTAAGCATTATATAATTAGTGTAAGATTATTAATAATAATTGGTAGTGGAATGAAGCGACAGTAGTTAATCCGCAGAAATTTCTAAGCGCACTGAACTTGCTGCAATTGATAGATTTTCATCACAATGACATCTTCTTTCTTTCTTGTGCTAGAGATAGGTAATAAAAGGAAGGATAAACTAAAATTTGGTAAATAGCGAATTGAATGTATATGTGAGGCAGCAGGTCAAACACCAAAAACTTAATAAATATGAATTAAATATATTAATTAGAAAGATATGCATATAAAATCAATTTTATCGAAAAATATTGTTATTGCTACCAGGATTCGAACGTGGATCTCTTTCCAATCCGGGGAAGGTGTATTATTCAACTATGCTAAAGCAGACAGTACCTTTGTCGACAAATTTTAATGGAACATTAAGGGAATATGGGCATCAGTATCCTCTATAAAAACGTGTTTGGCTTCCGGTTGGATAATTTGGAACCCCTTGATATAAAAAGGCAATAAATAGAAGTATGCCAATTCATAATAATTAAATAAATTTATGCATTAGCCCCATATTAGGTATGTTTCTTTTAAAATCAATTTAACATCCATCAACACTGTATTTTCCCGACCCACAATGTTCCGTCTATCTGTAAACGTATTCTGTCTCTCTCTCTTTCGCATGTAATTTTATATTATATCTCCCTCTTTACGTATATATAAGTGCGCTCTTTTGTATTTATGATCAGTTTTAAATACGTCATTATAAAGCTTGATATAAGCGAAACCGGTTACGTATAATAAATTTCGTTATTTCATACAAATTGATTGCTTTCTATGAAAATATCTTTAAATTCTGATATTCATGAAAGCCAATTTTTTACCAATTCTTGGTACATGAAAATAATTGGAAAATTGCAATCCCTATTCGTGACTCGCTCTATGATCTAGTACTTCTAGTATATCTGATATCCAATCATTCGTTTGTGTGAACATTTATCTTTATTAAACCATTTTCGATCCATTGCTGAATGAAAGCCTCCTCAAGTGTCCCAATTTTCTCTGCACATTATTATACATTGCTACGCATTTTCGCATAGTTTGAAGCTGTTATCGTTCAGCGGAATTTTGGGCGGCCTGTAGGCCTCTTGTTTCTCTTTGGGTGCCACTGGATAACTGCGTCCATTCACTATATTTTCTAGATATGTTATTAATGACTAGCTGATATGCCATGGGTAAATTTGTTTAACTTCAACTAACTAACTTCTAACTTCTTAGCTTTGAAATATTTATTTAAATATTTTTTTTCTAGATCTGTACTCATTTTACTGTGCTCTTAGAACATGTCATCTCACGTGCATATACGTATACATATAATACGTTTCTTAGTGTCCAAGTATTTAATTTTGTATTAATAATTGCCAAAAAATATGTCACATTCATACTATAAAATTAAACTGTTTTTTTTTTATATCATTCCGAGAGTTTGCTAGAAGACCGATATGAATATACCATTCAAGTTCAATATCCGAACTTTCATAGCGCAGAAACGACTCCCGTTAAATTCAATTATTCCAGTTTAATGAAGTGAGAAAGATTGCTTGATTTAATGTCTGAACAAAATGAGTATTTACCTGTTCGTTTAGATTAGATTTAGAAGAGGGAAAAAATATTTCACGTTAAGGAAATTGACCTTTTTTTGAAAAAAAAATATTTTATGAATTTATGTAATTTAATCTAAAAAATATATATTAGGTGTGCGTGTAAGACCCGAGTTTTTTATTATATAATATTTATTTGGAATTTTGTAAGATGTCAGGGCGTTCCAGTATTTTTCATATTATTGAAATGTCAAGAAAGGGTCTTGATGACAATCATCGTTGATCAAATTAATAGAAGAAATTATGAAACATTATTTTAATATTTTTAGTAAAGTATATCCTAAAGCGAGTATAATTTGTAGACTCAAATAACTTTTACAAGCTGCATACAATAGATCCATACTATGGTTAATAATACTGGTTAATTTTTATAAAAAAATTCAGGGTGAAATAAGGGTAGTTTAATAATAATAATGCATTTATTCCATCGTGATGAGGTTATTTTATTTTTTTTAACAACCAATTCGCCATAAAGATAATACATATTATTATAATACATTAAAGTTAAGAAATATTATTTATTTTATGAAAAGAAAACCAAGGAAAATATAAATAAAAAAAAGTTCAGACGTATATATAAATATAAATACTTCAGTCACGGCCATTATTATATCTGTAGGCGTTGCCATTCTCTGGTCAGGGAACCAGCTTTCCATGAGAGCGCCGCTTGCACCAGAGAGTTGGTGCTGAGCTCCAGCCGTAGATTTACGCCCGCAACTCGATGTCTCAGAAGCGGAACGAATCTATGTATACGGCCTTCGATAAACATTGTAGATGCACTGCAATAACGCGCCAATCGAACAGTACGGTATGAGTTGTTGTACTGAATTCGGAGACGGTTTTACGTCACTTGCTTGTATTTCGACCAGAGCTCGCAGGTATACATGCAGGTGAAGAACGATTTAAACAGACTTCTCTACACCTTCTTACTGAATCGGTAGAAACGCTGTGACAGCATATTTACACGAACGCCCAACTGTCTCCTCTGCCGTTCTATGTCATCATCGTCTTGTCCATCTTCATTGATTATATGGCCAAGGTAACTAAAACTTCAACTATCCTGATTGTAAAACATCGAAATCAAAGGGTTGGACGCCCGCGGGCATCCACACACGCTATCAACATTACCGAGATTTGGCCGTACCAATGGCGTCGTCTACTGACCGGCAGCTGCCACGAATTTCTCAGCCTCACCACTTCCTCTCCGGCAGTGTATCTATCAGCAGCTTTTGTTTCTCACTCCGTTCCACTCCGTATGTTGTATTCAATAGATTCCAACCATTGTTATTTTATCTCTGTATAAAACGGTAAGTACGCGTTTCCATTCCATTTTACCATTAATGCTTACAATGATCTGATACAGTATCAAGAAATAAACCAAGCGATATGTCGACTGAGAGGCGGATTACCATTCCCCATCTCATTCTTCTAACATCATAAACACACATACACACTATACTTACAATACTTTCAAACACATGCCTACCTAGCTACCTGAACATGGACACGGCACCAAAAAAGCACTAAGAAGCGGGGAATTTGTGATCAGTGGCAACACCGCAGTCATAAAAAAGTGTTTTATTATTCTGACAATCGTGTATGACCAACGTACTTTATGATTCTCTCACTGACGGGAAAATTAAATTATAAAATATATGAATACAGAATATTTAATGTTAAACGCAGTCATTTTTCCTCACATCAATTGTACTTGTTCCTACATTTTATTTTTTGAAAAGGACTTTTAAATAAAGTAAACGAATTACAAGAACAGGACCAATAATATATCAAAATCAGATTATTTTTCAAAAACTTGAAATTCTCTTCGTTACAAAATTTTGAATCCTAATAAAGTACTTGAATGTATTAGAATTTAAAATCATATGTGTTGCAGGCCCAATCGACCCGATTTGGCCACCAAGAAGTTTTCCAACATGTGACGATTGCGATCACCATTAATGTCAGCATTGCCATTATTATTTAGATAAAATATTTTAATGGCTTCAACACGTTTTTGAAGCATTAGATACTCTACAATAAATTGTAATTAACTACTCTCTATGACTAATATGTGCGAACTGACTAACATCTGCTAAATAAAAATAAGGGTCAAACAAAATCGGCCTAGAACATAATATTCACCCTGTATAACATCAGGAATCGGCAGAGGATCGGCAGATATGTCTTACTAAAGCGACATAGTCTTATTATTAATAGAAAACCCAGAAGCAGAATTCATTGCTATCGAAGGTGCTAAATACGAGATTAAGTGATGCTGGAGTATTATTCAGAATCAGATTAGATAACGAATTTCAAGAAAACAAAAAAAAAATTAACACGTATTTAAATGATCTTCGATATCAACGACAAAATTTGTAACAATATACACGTGTATGTATACATGTATATGAAATTAAACACTTCCGGTGAATTTGAGATCATGTACGTGTAAAGTCACACGTTTGACCGCCGGTTTAATTATTTTATAGCGTGCATGACTGCGAAGGTCGCGGGTTAGAATCCAGATAACGCAGAGTAAAGTTAAGTCTCGTAACCCGACGGAATTTGAATGTTAAAATATTATAATAGTGGTATAGCGGTATTTTGTTCCTCTCTCATAGCCCTTTAACCCTTATACATCATGAAGAGATAGTATCAGGCAGGGGGGATGAATTGTAATCTGCACTTATTACGAATATTGTTAGTAGAGAAAATTTTCTTAGTTGTAAGATAAAAGTTATTTTATATTATAATAAAATCTTAATAATATATATCATTATATAATACAGGGTGTAACAGACCTAGTCCACAATATTTTATGTGTGGATACCTTATGAGTCGAAAAATATTTCTTCAATATTAGCTAAATTAGTTTGTGGCCACATATTACATAAATGTTTCGCTAATTATTGTTAGTGGAAAGCAGTGGAGAAAAAACGTGTTATTAAATAATCATACTTCAAATTTAATTATAAAAATATCCTAAATTCTATACAACCCGCTTTTTACACTAATAACAAATTAAAGAAATATATATTAAATTACAAGAATAAGAACGATATTAAAAAAAAATCGGGGGTCTACAAATTAATTTACAATTATTTTTATCTAAATAAAACTTGCAGAAATTTTTGATATTAGAATTAAGGAGTATTTGAGATGTCTAAATAGCAACAACTCTTCTGAATTCGCCAATCACCTTTTGGAAATAAACCATTATTTTGATTTTAACAAGGGTTCAGAAATTATACATACAAATACTTAAGGTTTACAGTTAGATAAATTTGAAATTTTAGAAATAAGAAAATGTGTTAATAGCAAGCTAAATATTACAAATAACCAAATACTCTTTCACTTTTTAAAATTATTTTTTTAGTAGTTCCTACTTAGTTACCCACCAATTTGTAGCTTTGTTTTTATCTATGCTTGAATTTTTAAATTTAGTATTCATTGTTTCCTGAAGAAGATACCATAGGTATCGAAACGTTGTATTGAAACAATTAATAAATAATTTTAATTTTTACAAAATCATATTAAGCTTTTAGTCTACGTACTTCATAATAAATATTTATGAAACTTATCCATTATTAATTTATATCATAAAACAAAATATAGTCTGACCCCTCGAAATTCGATGACCTTTAATTTTTTTTTTATTCAATAAAATATTTCAAATAATCGCATAATTATAATTTTTTTTTAATGCTTCTATTTATGATACGGTTGAGGCACATGTGCATTGAATACCATAAATTATTGCGAACTAGATCTGCTACACCCTGTACCTATTTGTATTTTTTTTTTAAGTTTACTTTTACATAAGACACGATCTATTTCATCTGTATGAGTTAAAATAATTTACAATTAAACACTGTGTAAGTGCAGACATCATCACTTCCGGCCCTCAAATAGAAATGAGTCATTTTTTTTATTTTGCTACTTCCGTACGATAACGTATTTGTAATACCGTTATTATGTAAAGTCGAATTCAAAATAATATTAACGTTTTGCCTTAAAATACGTTTGCGATATATTTAACAGAGCTTCGTGCACTGTGATAGTACTTGCAATAATACACTAATAATAAAATATTTAAACGCAAAAGATTTTCAACTTTACAGAACATCACTTTATATTGTAAATTACGGGGCGGTCCATTGTTTAAATAATATTTCAAAATATTATTAAAAATTTTCATATTAAATTTATGCAACCAACTACCTAGATAAGCTTCATATCAGCCTTACTATATATGTGTCAATGCTGATTTTATGAACATTAATTTGTCAAAAAAAAACATTAGACCATCCGATATTCAGGCCTATTCTCAAAATTGCAATATTGAAATGAAGGTGATTGTTACACCAACCCTCAAAAATAGTGTTATATTTGAATGAGAGAGAGTGAGGGAGTGAGGGAGATAAACGGACCATAATCTGTCAAAACTATCTGTCTATTTTTGAGGGTTGGTGTAACAATCACCTTCATTTCAATATTGTAATTTTGAGAATAGGCCTGATTATTTATAAATATTATATTTGGGGTCAATTTTTACAGTCAATGACAACACAGGCACAGAAATTACATAAATAAGATGGTATCCGAGGATCCACTTGCTAAGCCGTATAACTAAAATTCAGATTTTCAAAACACTCCTGAGGCCAATTCTCAAATATGGATCTTAATGCAAAGAAAGAAGAAAATTCTTCACTGGTCTTATTTATCTTGATATACAAACCACGAATTAGGTTCAGAATTTGGTGAGCTGGACACAGTGCTGAATACCTCCGGAGGAACAGTGCCAAGCCATCACCGTGTGATATCAAACGCATACCGCGCAACACGCAGTACAATAAAGTTGGCGCCATAAGCAAGCCCCTGAGAACTCTATGCCAAGCCGCTACTCTTCTGGCGTTCCTACACCGATCAATAGCGTTTCGCATCAACCTCTGTAGCTGCATTCCATCCTACAAATGTTACCCGCCTAATCGCAATTGTAATTCAATAAACTTCGCATCAATTAATCAAGGTACGTAGATTATCATTCCACGTCATAATCTTGAATCATTCCATATCATAACCATTCACACATAGATATATATCATAACCTCAAAAAACCCAACATTATTCAAGTTATTAAAATATCACGCTTGGTGGCTGGTCACGTAGATCGATGCAGAAAGCGTTTGAAGCAAATTCCATTGACCGAAGGTATGCTAAAAGACCCAAGCTGCGGTGGTTGAGTGATGTTACCCAGAATGCAGTCGGCGTCTTGAACCGAAAGACAGTTGACGACAATAAGGGTGGACCCGCCGCTAACCCAGAACCGTTTATAAGCAATAGCTCTTATATACTTCTTCTCATTCGCTGCCTGGTTGGCATTTTGTTAATACTAATAGACAGCTGTGCAATTCCGTCTGTCACTTAAGTGACAAAACGGAGCCGCGCAGCCGCCATCACAAACGCCTTCATTGTCCCCGACCTTTTCATTTATTCAGAAAAGTAAACATAATACATTTGAGGAAAACATAACAATATGTTAAATATTAATTTAATGTATTAATTATAAATATATATATATAAAATCAATTTTGTCGAAAAATACTGTTAGCGCCCGTATTTTTCATGACAAATTTTCAAACCTATATATTACACTTTTTCAAATGAATACATCTGTCATTCCATTATTTGAAAGCCATCTACATTGTTTTTACTGAATCTCAAATACCTTTGAGTAAATCGACCGCAGACGCCAGAATCGTCAATTCATTTTTATTAAATTTTGGACACATTGATACAACTTATATTATTAAGGAGAACACATACTTCAACTTCACAATAAGTAAATATTAGATTCCTATGTTCTAAATGATTACAACTTCTCAATAAGAATGTGTTCTCCTTTATATAACAATGTGTGACTACAAAAAGATAGTACATGAGAAATATTAATGACAGATCAGAGTGGTGAATGTAACAAGTGTGAAAATAAAAACGCTTGTTTTTTAGTTCAACTCATTTAATTTCCGTGAGATGCGTTTCGCCTTATGAGGGCATTATCAATCGTACTGTGACAGCGACATTAGTGGTCGAACATAATTATTAACTAGAATCATACAAAAACACCTGTAAAAACCCTAAGAATTAAAATTAATTATGTTGTCTCTACCTCATTTACATAAAATTGTATAGCTATCCTATTTCGTATATTATCTTTCATTAAAATATCATTAGTATTTGAACAGAATTGTTTCTTAGAATCGTGCCAAAATATGAAAACCCAAAATTCCCATTATTACCTTAATTACTTAGAATTATATAGCTGCCCTTTTTCGATAGATTACATATAAATACAAATTATTGAATTTTAAATGGTTAGATTGATAATGCCCTCATAAGTCGAAACGCGTCTCACGAAAATTAAATGATTAAAACTAAAAATATAAGTATTTTTATTTTCGTATGTGTGTTTCTGGAGTTCTACAAGCTTACGATGGATGTAACTTGAAAAGGCCAGAGTCCACACCGGAGTGTTGGTTCTTTGATGATAATGATATAGATAAAAGTAACTAAATATATATTATAACATTACGTTATAGTACCTACCCGCCGATAGTGCCCTCTATGGTTACCATGTAATAGCAATGGCAACACTACTGCGCAAAAGGATCTTTGTTAAATCAATTCCGTTGACGGAGAGTTGGAAAGCTGTCGATATATCTTAGAATGCAGTAAATTGCTGAAAGATAAGTAAATTGTATTATATTTATTTTCTTACAAGATGTAAATCCCTTCCTGAGAATGGACCTCCATGTCAGAAGGCGCCATTATCTGTATGAAGTATCGCTTAAGCTGATTTTTTAATGCCTCGGATGAGAGTCATGGAGGATTGCTCGTGGACTGAGTACGATAACGATCACGATTAGGATCCACCCGCTCAAATCATCTTCATATGAAAAAAAACCCTTATTTAAATATCGCGCCGTGAACGACGTCAATTTACAAGTAACCCCAAAATATTTATATTCATAATGCAGCAAAACATATCAAGTTAAATTCAACCTGTTGACTTGCTAAAGTGAAATTTTACCACACAAGGAATATGTGGTAAAATTTCATGGTATCATCGTAGTTACCACCAGATTCTATCCTCTCTTTACTGTCGAGCTACTTGGGTTCCGTTCCTTGTAATAATAACTCTCGTATCCAGATAACAATTATACGTTTATTATAAGAAGTATTTACAGTAATTTAAAAATATATAATTCAGAGATAGACTAATAATTATTGAGAAGTGGCGATGGAAAGAGACCCGTTCCTTCAGTGACGGCCCCTTATTATATAATCATTGTCCCCCACCGCTCATCTACTCACTCTCCTAACACACGCACATACACATACATGTCCAAAGTGATAGTTCTCACATCTCTCTCCACTTATCTCAATCACCCTCTCATACATCACACGTAGGGTTTCTGACCCGGATCGACCCGGAAATGATTTCCCGGGAATACATGGGATTTTCGATGCATCCAGTCTTACAGTCGAGTCTTACGAGTACATACATGAGTGAGTGCTTTCGAATCTTAGTGCTTACGAACGCAATTAAAAAGAAATGTTCGGGTCAAAACAAAAAACTATACTTTTCGAATGGGTTCCAGAAAACAATAACAATGGGTTCAGGCAACAATAAATCATTTAGTTGCAAAATACAGAGTTACAAATTAAATTATTAAATTAATGTATTAAAAATACGAGTACATACATGAGTGTTTTCGCTGAAACAAATTTTTTTTTTACCGAATTATGCCTTGGCTTGTAATGGTTTCGAAGTCATTTGGTAATAGGAATTCCTTGTTGACCATAAAACCGACATCGATTGCAACAGAGAGAGTTTTTTCAATTGCTGGAAATATATATACAAAATTAAGAAGCAGATTATCAGACGTAAATTTGAACACTTTGGTATTTTTAAAATGCTATTTTAAATAAAATTGTTTTAATGTATGTAATTAATTTAAATATTTGATTTTTGTTAATAAATATGCACATATAATATGTTTCATTCAAATTAGATTTTTTAAATGTTTTTTTTTTAATATTAATAATTTATTATATCTGTATTTTTATTTAGAAATAGTATTTTATTATACAATATATGTTTAATTTATAATAACAATTTAATCTAAATAAAATTAACAATGTTTATAAAAAACAATTTATTAACATGATCCAGAGCTGCGAATCGAGTCCCGGGAATGAAAAAAGTCCGGAAATAGAAAAATCCTAGTCACACCCCAAATTCTCTCTCATGCTGGTGTCTGCGGCGATGGTGACGCCCTAGGCAGGAGTCCTTCCTCATCTCTAGGTTGCATCAGGGCTGCAGCTGTAACAGAAAAGTTTAATCGCTGATCAATTTTTCCCATATTCCGGCGGTATTGTCAAATAGGAATTAAAGTTGATTAATTTATCTGTATTTGAACATGATGTATAAATTTCATTTATGCTGCTGATGGAAGTTACTTTGAGTAATAAAATGTAGTTGAACGAAGTGATTTGTCGCAAATAATTTGACAACGTTTTTCTCTCTATTTATTTGTTTCAATTGTATTACTTACGTAAATTATAATGTTGTAAAATCTCTCTCTAAATTTTATATATATTTCTTTGAGAGTATTGCGTATGCATAAAGATAGATAAGAGTGACGAATATGAAATAGATCTGAAAGAATAACATGTCTAAATTTAATATTAATGAAAATTTATTGTCTTATGTTATAAACTTCTTATTAATTTCAGTGTCTCTTACCGATCTACTGCGTAGAAAGAGTGTGAAAAATACCGCATGTCGTTGAACGAATTTTGTTTTCATTTTCAGTGTAATAAATGTATCATCCATGTTATTTCTGATGCTGTGACAATGATTTATGACAGTAATGTCAGTGGTGACTCGTAAGAAACATCTTCTTATGGCCAGTTGTCTCACATCAAAGCAAAGCATACTCTCGAAAAGGTATGATGTATTTTTATCTCAGAATTCAGGGGTCCACTCATAAAATATAACAGATCAAGTTCACAACATTTTTTGATTACGCATTATCGAATTTGTACAACCTTCCGAATAAGCTGCGAGCTTGCGAGATTGATAATGTTAAATAATAAACGAAAATAAATTGAACACATATCAGATATCACATACATACAAAGCTATTTTTTATTATATTTAATGGAAAGTATATGAAAATGTTGGATAATTACAAGGCTTATGACCTGTCTTCGGCTGGCTTAAGTGATCATTTTATATATATACATATATAACATTCACTAATTCAAATATTTGATAGTTGTATATATGTCAGTATGTGGACTCGTTTATTACCAGATATTTCCATATATTTTCCATTAAATATAATAAAAAATAGCTTTGTCTCTATGAGATATCTGATGTGTGTAATAACCGTGCCTTTGTAGGTGAAAATCCAGTAATAATGTTGCTGAAAATAAATTGAATTCAATTTTTAAGATTAGCAAAATCAACTTTGTGGTTAAATTCCTTTATTAATTTAGATTGTTAATTTTGTTTTACTAACCACTTATTGAATAAATATATCAACCGGTTTCGAAAAATATCATTGTCTTCTTTAGAATGTCGTTAACAAATCAAAAACATATGTTATGTTGTTTCTTTAACAGAATCTATTTTAAAAAAACAATAACTATTTAAAAAATAAATTAAGTACTTAACTTAGATTATTACTTGATGATAAAAAATTATTAGAATAAATAATAATAAATATTTTTGAATATGAATTAAATATATTAATTAGAAAGATATACATATAAAATCAATTCAATCGAAAAATATTATTGTTGCGCCACCGGGATTCGAACCTGGATCTCTTTCCTAACCGGGGAAGGTGCATTATCCAACTATGCTACAGCGACAATATTTTTAGCGACAATTTTCGAACCTATATGTTACCTTTTTGATATTAATACATTTAATCTTTCCATTATTTGACAGAGTGACAGAGTTATTCCGGTGGCGCAACAATAATATTTTTCGATTAAATTGATTTTATATGTATATCTTTCTCATTAATATATTTAAATCATATTTAAAATATCACAGACCTATGTTCTGAATAATTACAACTTCACAATAAGAATCTGTTCTCCTAAATATTTTTGATTAGTTAATGACATGCTGAAGAAGAAATCGATATGTTTCAAAATCGGTAGATGTATTTAATGAATTAAGTGACTAATAAAACAAAGTTAACAATTTTAAATAATAAATTAAATTATTGTATGGAAATTTTAATGATAAACAACCAATGCACGTACACTGAATACGGAATATTGCAAATGAACACGAGTGTTTTAATGAAATGTTAATTAATCTTTGATGGTTAAATCAGGCTTCATGCATAAAACATCCAATCACGTGCGGACAACATGGTGGACCTAGCCGCGTCCACCGCACTGACCGGTTTCATACGCGTGTCGGCCGGAAAGTATTCCAAAATTCAAGCAATTTCCAAGCCAATAGATTTAACGTGTTATCAATATCGGGGCTGATGTCGCCGATGAATCCGAAAAACCGGTCAGAGAAGTCGGTGACACGCGGCAGATTCGCGCAGAAACCTTTAGACATGATTTTGAACGGCCGGAACATTTTCTAGTAATATTTTATTATTAGGAGAACAGATTCTTATTGTGAAGTTGTAATTATTCAACATAAGTCTGTGATATTTTTATACTTTTAAAATTAGCAATATTAACTTTGTGATTAAAATTCATATTTTTATTTATTATCTTTGTTTTATTAACCACTTAATTGAGTTTAAATACATCTACCGGTTTCGAAAAATACCATTTTCTTCTTCAGGATGTCATAATGTTAGTTTGAAAATGTAAGTGTGGTATTTTTCGAAACCGGTAGATGTATTTAAACTCAATTTAGTCGTTAATAAATAAAAATATCACATATTTTTAATACTAATTAAATGTATTAATTATAAAAATATACATATGAAATCAATGTTATCAAAAAATATTGTGTTTCCGCTACCGAAATTCGAACCTGAATCTCTTTTTCCAATCCGGGGAAGGTGCATTACCAAATATCCTACAGCGCCAGTATCTTTGTTAAAAATATTTTAAATTCTAATTAAATGCATTAATTAGAAAGATACACATATAAAATTAATTTCATAGAAAAATATTGTTGTACTGGGATTCGAACCTGGATCTCTTTCCAAACCGGGGAAGGTGTATTATCCAACTATGCTACAGCGACAGTACTTTTGACGACAAACCCATATGTTACACTTTTTCAAATTAATACATCTATCGTTCCATTATTGGAAAGCCATCTACATTGTTTTTACGGAATCTCAAATACCTTTGAGTAAACCGATAGCAGACGCCAGAATCAACAATTCATTTTTATTAAATTTTTGGACACATTGGTTTGAAAAAATGTAAAAATGTGTCTTTGATATAAGACAAATATATGCTAATATTACTCTTAAATACATATATAAATACAAACAGACACATTTTAAAACAACTCAAAATATTATTTCCACACGGACAAACACAAATAACCTACAAACCCCAAGAGCACATATAATATATGGCCAAAGGAACTACAAATATTTTGGACCTAAACTATTTAATAGAATGCTAAAACATTTAAACCAATTGAATTGTCCCAAGAACATGAAACTATATATTAAAACTTGGATTCGTAATATGGGTAGAGCCAGTATTATTGCACTCACCCAAACATATTGATTCATACCTATATTAATTATTGCTACAAAGTAATCCAAAAATTAAGTCAACTTTAAAATTGTTCTTCATATACACCTATTACATAGTAATAAATGTAATTCTAATTATTTATACAATTGCTTGTAAACTACGGCCGTCTCGACACAACATTTTTCTAGTGAAACGGGCACAGTCCAAACAGATTTTTACATTGTATTATATAGTTACAAATAAAATAAATAGTTGGATAATGCACCTTCCTCGGTTTGGAAAGAGATCCAGGTTCGAATCTCGGTATATCTTTCAAATTAATATATGTTTGAGGGATGTTACCCTTACTCTCATTCAGCTTGCAATAATATTTATACAGAATAATATTCTGATAAGATGAAATAATCCGCAATATAATTAATTTTATGATATGATGATAAATTAGTTGGCAGCCTCCGTGTAAATAATGGAAGTCTCTCTCTAATTACGAAACGCAGGTAAAATATTTTGAGTTGAGTGCAGGTTCGCAATTAATTCAATTAATGCAAATTAATTTTCGAATATTTCGGTGCATCAAAATATACTCTTAGATAAAACAATGTAAACAAAACACATGTCTCATTTTTAATCTTTATTTTTTGATTGAATATTTTTTAGTGCGCCAAATTATTTATTACACGCCCTATTTAGGCATTAATATTTTTTAAATAATACAAAAAAAATGTAATATCAACATGTTTTTGCGTAATCAAAATTATTGAATAAAAAATGTGAAGTAAAACAATGTATCCGTCACTATTGAGTTGAGATACAAAAATTGTAATAATGTAATTGTAATAATGTAGTAGTAGTGTAGTGTAACAATGAATGCAATCCGGGGACTGCGGAGTTGGCTAATGCATGTATTCTGACATTACCACTGTAATAGAACAATGAATTGTGTCCCGATAACGTCAATGGTGCATGAAAGTCAAGCAAACCAACAATAAGGTAAAAGGTCGGTCATCATACCGTATCATATCATTACATTATCATATCATTACACTACTAATTTTAACAATTTCAGACGGCTAAGGAGATAATCATAATTGATATCCTCAGAGCGTATATTTAATTTAAAATTAATGAATCTTCAAAGATTTATCTGGATTCTTTCAACCGCCGTCGAGTGACTAATGTAGTGAGGCGACCATATTATATTCTACCTGAGGTCTGACTAGAGAAGTGTAGAGGACTTTATAAGTGTGCAGGTTTAAAAAGTTATTTGCAATTCGCTAAACAAATCCCAACATTTTGAGACCTTTATTAGTTATCGAATCAATGTGAGGAATGAATGATAGTTCATTGATCTCCCTAACTGATACTAAGCCAACATCGCTGATAGAGTACGAAAATTTCATAAGAAAATTTGTTTTTTTTTGTATATCTAATATATTGGTACTTGGAGATATTAAGATGTAGGTGATGATTATTGAAACACCATTTAAATAATTAAATTAAAAATAAATATATTAATTGGAAAGATGTACATATAAAATCAATTTTATCAAAAAATATTGTTGTTGCGCCACCGGGATTCGAACCTGGATACCTTTCCAAACCGGGGTAGGTGCATTATCCAACTATGCTACGGCGACAATATTTTTAGCGACAAATTTTCGAATCTATATGTTACCTTTGGTATTTGAGATTCTGTAAAAATAAGGTAGATGTCACTGAATGCATGAATGAGAATGCATGGAGAAAATCTAAGCAGGCCAAACAATGAGTGTAGCTATATAGAGAAATTGACTCTCATTTCATAAGGCAAATTTAGTTAGGCAGACAAACAAGGGAAGGATCGACGGTAAAAGAAGTTTAGGGGTATTCTCAGTAAATTTATGTATAAATAAATAATAAAATATACATAATAACAGACTTTGTATAGTGTATCTGCGTTTGGGATTGGTTAAGGTACTAATATAAAGAAACTGGTCAATATCTAGAGCAGGTAGAATTTGTTAAAACTAGAGAGTAAATCTTAAATGTATGCCAGATAATAGGGAAAACACGTTAACACTGCCACAGTTAATGTCAGTAAGATTACATCAAATAAGGGAGGAGTTCAAGGGTGCGTATTCTTACCATTGTTATTCAATATTTACTCCGAGTACGTTACGAGAAGAGTATTCGAAGAATGGCAGGAAGGTTTTACAGTCGGTGGAAAGAGTCACGTGGTCACTCTTTCAAATAATGGAACGATTAAATGTATTAATATCAAAAAAGTAACATACATGTCCGAAAATGTGTCGCTAAAAGTATTGTCGCTGTAGCGCAGTTGGATAATGCACCTTCCCCGGTTTGGAAAGAGATCCAGATTCGAATTCTGGTTATTGCAACAAAAATATTTTTCGATAAAATTGATTTTACATGTATATCTTTCTAGTTAATACATTTAATTAGTATTTAAAATTTCACTGACCTATGTTCTGAACAATTACAACTTCACAATAAGAATGTGTTCTCCTAATAAATTAAAAATACATTGTCTTCACAATGCGATAAGGAAAATGTATAACGAACGTGGCTATTTAAAGACATAAAATCTTTTTGTTGCACGCGATTGATACAATACTACACCATTTGACCGATGACAATTTTTTTTATGTAGCAAGTTGGTAGATTTTTAAACACGTGCGCTTAACTAACAGCGTAAATGCGTGAAGCTCATTACGTACGTGAATAAAATAAAAGTCAAAATTGTAATACTTAACCTTCAAACAACCAAACACGATTTTATTTCTTACATAAGATGTCTAATGTAGAGTTTAGACACGTTAGACAAATAAAGTATAAGAGAAGTTTATGGTGTCAGTTTGGTGAAATTTCAAAAGTATTGTGTACTTTGATCTGCTTCCAAGAAACTGAGCCATTTATTCGGATGTGGATGACACTGTTGTCAACCGGAATTAATTAAATTATGCCATCAAACAGAAGTGTCCAGATTTGGTGAATCGCAAAGGTGTTGTGTTTCAGCATGATAACGCTAGAATACATACAAGTCACTCATCAAAATTGTTGCAGCCTTGATGAGATGTGTTACCATATTTGTCATACCTGGCACCATCAGACTACCATGTGACATTATTATCAAAACGCATTAAATAATAAAACCTTCAGTGCTGATGAGGATGTGGAAGTTAGTTTAAATATGATTAACTCGATGTGAGACCGAAGCTCCTACAAAGCTCGTGTGTTGTTTATATGTCGCAGTGTGGGATGTCTGTTGTTGTAACTAGAGCAAGATATTTAATTGAAAGAACACTTACAAAATTTTGTTAATTGATGTGATGTGATACAGTTAAACGCGCGTTGAACTCTGGAGTGGCTCGATCGATATACTCTTAAATAGAGATCTGAATAGAGTCTGCGGAGAAGTGATCGCTAGCTACTTGGGCAGTATCCGTCTCTGGTGCATATTGCCTTATTGTGTCTTCTGATTGATCACTTTGGTTTTGGCCCTATATGATTGATAGGTAAGTTCTTTCACGGTCATGTATATAGGCGCGTGCAGGGACACCACAAGCGTATCGAATCGTTATTGAATCTGTTTTTTGCCGAAAAAATACGAACTTTTTTGATCAAATCATAAAAGTGTTTGAAAGATGGCAAAAAGATAATCTAATAAAATGGACAATATATAGTTAAATAATGTTTTTGTTTCCCACCAAAAATTCGCCATTCATTTTTTGGTCAATATTTAAAATATATTCCATCCCATAAAGTTACAAAAAAATTGGCTCAATATCTCTTATCTTATTTTATCTTGGCTTCGATGTGTTTCCCTCTCACTCTATATTTTATAATTTATATCATACAATTTTTTTATATAATATTATAGAATTGATTAATCTCCTAACAAGTGAAGTTTTGCCTGTCTAGATTAAAAGATTTAACGTTGTCTTTTTTTTCTAGTTCTGTGTCCATGATTTGGCATTAGCATCTATCTAATTGCAAGACAGACCACATAAAGCGCCCATCATTTTTCCAAGCTGAAGTCTGTCCTTGGACACTTAGAACAGCCCTTCTACTCCAAGACCTGTCCACTTCTGAATATTTCGTAACCGGTATAGTTTATTTCTACTTAACTACCGTTGGCCCTTTTTTCTAAAATAATTGTAATTCTAGGAGACGATATTTGGATCTATGGATTATACGCCATACACATTCAAATTTATGGCTCTCAACTAGGCTTAGAGTTAAACTTTGAGTTTTAGTAAAAGTTTTAATATTAAAATATATATTATTTTAGGGTCCAAATTGGTTCTCAGTACTTAGGTTATTCAAAGGTTAAATAATGAAAATAAGCTAAATAATCTCCTTGTGTCTCTTCATTCGTGGAGGCTGTCATGCAGAGTAGGGACAAAGAATAAATATTGGTAAATTAAGGCGCATATCATCACACGTCATGAGGTCAGTTACAGGTTAAAGGAAGCTTCCCCGATAACCTTTTTTTACAAAATAAATTTTATTCATAAAAATACATTTTTTTAAATTTGTCCTTTTTTTGTAAGATGGTATGGAATCGTGAACTCTAAAGGTAAAAAAAAGAAGGCGGAGAGATGCCTTTGAGATGTAGTGTTAGAGAAAGATGTATTTACAAATATGTCGATGCAAAATTCTACTACAATAACAACTAAGGATAAACTTTGAAAGACTTGCCTGAGGCAAATTCTTCAATGGACATTTTGCGAGAAAGGAAGATATTTTGTAGAAGTATAGAATGAAAGGATAGTCAAGATGGCGGGAGTGTCGTGGACGAAATTTTATAAAAACAGCTTGCTATGAACGTAAAATATATACTTAATTACAATGTACGTTTTGAAGGAACGTATGTTGTAATTAAGGTACTCTATCTAAAAATGTAATTTAAGTAATAATTAATATTTTTGTGTGTGTAATTTGATGGTAGAGGTAGGTGCTGAAAGCAGAATGTGTTTAACAGGGACTAAGAGGGATAAAGTGGGAAGAATTTATTCTTAGAATTGCTTTCAATGTCTGCCTCGAGACAGGTGTTACCTAGTAGCGCGAACAAGGGAATTATCTAAATACAAGGCTGCATGAAATTATATGCTATGTGAAATGATTTTAGTTTATAATGGAATTAGTATGAATTATTATAATATATATTCATTAAACAGAGATACGTTCATATAATATATGTAACATCCTTAGTGTTTTCACAATATTTAATGTCAATTCAATTAATATTCGTATAATAACAATTCTATTCATCTATCCTGGATTTAACTCATGTAAAGATGCCATTTTTACATCAGTTTTAACAGTTATTGATTTTGAAGAAAGAGAATATTTTCAGTACATATAAGATACAGGGACTGCACCTTTCTAAACTAGTAGTAAAAATAATCCAACCTGTGTGTAGTACATGGATTTATTGTGAAAATTAAAAAAATCAAAAACACTCTTCTACACTTTTGGTAGTCTACTCGAAATAAAGGACATTCATTATTTAAGGGTAAAATATATATTTCTACTGTATCTTAAATTGTACTGAACATTTCCAGTTTTTTACATTTCGGATTAACCATTCCGTTCCAACAGTCTAAACAGTTCTAAAATATTACGGCACATTATTGGAACGAAATTTTGTTATATACTGATTTAGAAACCGACTATTACGTCAATTACAATATTAATTAAATTAAATTAAATACTTATTTAATGTATTAATTATAAATATATACATATAAAATTAAATTTGTCGAAAAATATTATTTTTGCGCTACCGAGATTCGAACCTCGATCACTATTTCTAATCCGGGGAAGTACACTACCAATTGTGTTATAGCGCCAGTATTTTTTATGATAAATTTTCACATCACAGACCTATGTTCTGAATAATTACAACTTCATAATAAGAATGTGTTCTCCTTAATAAATTAAATTATTTATTATTATTGTGAAGTTGTAGTTTTAATACCGGTAGCAACAAAAATATTTTTTTGATAAATTGAATTATCCTGTACATCATTCTAATTGGTACATTTATTTATTAAACTATTTATTATTCTTAAAGTTAGCAATATTAACTTTGTGGTTAAAATTCATATTTTTATTTGTTATCTTAGTTTTATTAACCACTTAATTGAGTTTAAATACATTTACGGTTTCGAAAAATACCATTTTCTTCTTCATTATTGTTTCTTTACCAGAATTATTTAAAAAAAAACAACAATTATTTGAAAAACCATTCATTCATTTAAAAATATATTCTGGTTAAGCAATAATGTACGTTTTTAGTTAGTTATGACATCTTGAAGAAAAAAATGGTATTTTTCGAAACCGGTAGATGTATTTAAACTCAATTAAGTGGTTAATAAAACAAAGATAACAAATAAAAATATAAACTATTTATGTATTGAAAATAACAGATTTAAGTACAAGTGCATCGGACATTGAAAAAAAAATTGTTATGTGTTGTTATTATATTTTATGATTATAAGAAAATCCATTTACTTTTTTTTTATTTTCAATATTTTGAACCATTTTAGTTTTTGTACCACTATCTTAAATTCTCTTTATCTTTTTCGGCTGTTTTGATTTAGTCTATTTGTGAAAATGAATAAAATTTAAATATAATATTTTAAAAGGATTTAATGATATTATTGAAAAAAGTATAAATTATATAATTATATGCAAAGTCATTACCATTCCGTTACAAATTTTTTAAACAACATTTACAAATAATTACAAAATTACTTATCGCTTATTCCATTCATTAAAACATTTCTCGGAACAAAGGGACTGAAAACGTCTTAATAAATGTTTATCTCCTTTATGAGTATAATTTATGCCCTTCTGCGATGCCTCGATTGGCGAGTATAGCCAGAAGGGTACATACCCCTCAAATCAGGGTACCTACCTCGTGAACTCGGCGTACGCAGGTTCTCAAACTGGGGAAGCGATCTCGATAACCGCGCGTCCCAGCGATGCTATCTACGGCACTAAGAACCGAGACCATGCCCTATTTTTACTCCAACTGGATCCTAGTAATGGCTGGTATATCTTCGATGTTCATAAAATCCACCGCGCACTTCTCAAATACTTTCTTACCGCATAATTGTACCGCAAAATATAATTATGTTGAAAAATTATACCACAAAATACGGTTATCGTGAAATTTAAGTATTAAAACACACCAAAAAATTATTATCTGGTTATTACGTTATGTACATATTAAAACCTCCACAAAATCGGATTATTATGTAATGAATGAAACTTAAATAAACCACAATATTCGGTTATTATATAATGTAAGTAAACCTTTATCCGCATGACGCAGATATTTTGCAGTTAACATCTCAACTTTAGAATACGAATGCGAATAGTTAAATGCTATGTATTCTCTGTATTATTTTATGGAATAAATATATTTTATTATTAAAATTATTATATATAAAAAACAAACCGTCAATATGGAGAAAAACGATAGATTATGATAATCTACTTTGTACAATTTTCTGGGCTAATTTGCAGTGTATATCTGACATTTCGATATCCATTGCAGGGACCATCATCAGGACTGATGTGATGAGATGTATATTGCGATAATTATGAAAATAGACTTACACAAAAAAATGATAAAATATTTATATATGTTATTTTCTTATTACGCTCATAACCACTTTCGCTATACACAGAAACCCTCCTCTCTCAACCCCGCTCTCATACCGCGCCTAACCATGTAGTCGATAAAATATCTTCTAGTTTTAAGTTTTAGTTTATTTCTGAAGATGACGCAGTAAGCGTCGAAAACGTTTTAATTTTAATTAAGGTGTAGTGTGAAATAAACAACGTTGTGTTTTATTTTATTATTTATTATATTTTCTAAGTTTTAATTTTTTTAAGTTAATTAGAATGGACTTCCACAAAGTTAATCACATTTTTTTTTAAATATATATTTTTTTTTTATCTATGTATTTTATGCAAGTAAATGCTTGTTGGATAATACTACTGAACTAGGTATTTATAGATATAGTTGTATTTTTGTAAATAGTGTTTCATCACAATCGTTAATTAACCGCTGTCGACTCGCTGCTAGATTCACACACCCCCCCCCCTCCAAGATTCTGTCACTCTTTAGTATTTAACTATTTCTACCACTGCTTTGATAATTTTATCCCTTTAACCCTTACCAAACCATGCAGTAACACAGGTCTACTGCTCTAATTAAATCTATAATATTTCGGTAAATATACTTCATATTTAAATTAATTTGAAGGAAAATATTTACTAGTGAAAAATCAAACATGTAATGCGAATCCTACAAAATTATTATTCTTAATCATTCCGTTGTAAAATTAATACGTTGACAAAAATACCATTAGTGGCGAGGTAGAAAGAAATCATACATTAATTTCACAGTGAAAACAATAACAAACATACGAATATAATGGTGTATCTTTCTCACTAATTAAAAGATAGATAAAAGAGAAGGTTGTATTATACAATGCAATCTTCTATACAGAATTTGATGAATGCTCCGAATTATAATATTACATATTTTTTTCATATTTAATCCTCAATACTTAAAGTAAATTTATGGCGATAACCATTTTTTCACATTTTAAAAGCTAGTAGAACTCTTATTTCTTACGGTAACACGAGTTGACAGTATGGCTGCATACGAGTATTTTATATCACGGTATGGCAAAGGTTAAAGAAATATGTCTATCAATTATCTGTATCTGACTTGTAATACGGCCCGTCCATAGCCATTTACATCTTGGTACTGTTTCTCTCGGTTTATTTTTGTGTCTCTTCTAGCTGTTACCAGTATACTTCTTTTCGTACAACGATGTATCGTCTAGAGTTTCTGTGTATGTTTAACATTCAAATTCTAGGTTTCACTACAGTATGTAAAGATAGGGAGAACTGCAGAAGATTGGCGAAGAACCAAAGCAGAATCATGAGGCATGTCTTCATCTAGAAGTACATTTACAATGACTGATTATAATGTCGTTGCATTTTAACTGAGGAAGAATATTGGCTGTACAGATATTCACTTAGTCTAATCTATATATATATATAAATGAATGTTTGTTTGTTTGTCCCGTATGCGTTCCTATACCGTTCATCCGATTGTGATGAAACTTTGGTGAGTTGTTGTGCACACTCCCGCGAAGGTTTCTGAATTAGAGCAACCATTTTACAATGAGAAAATAATGAACAATATCATCGAAGCTACAATTTAAATGGAAAATTTAAAGGAGAAGATGTACTGTTGCCACGCATCCCAATGATTCCGACAGATATGCCATTTGAATTTAAACGTCTGCAGTTTCCGGTGCATCTTGCATTTGCAACAAAGCACAGCAACAATCGTTACAAGTGTGTGAACTAAATTTGCTGACAGCTGTATGTGGCCTGCTCACGCGTTGGAAAACCTTCTGATTTATTTATATACGCACCAAACGGAAAAGCAAAAAATATTGTGTATCCAAAAGCACTTATAGATCATAATCAAAATTAAAATACAAACATTTTATTTCTTTGAGTGGCATTGCAACGCTATGAGTACTCGCTAGTTCTATACAACAATAAGTAGCTAACGGTGCTTTTTGAAAATTTATGCTTTACAACAGTATGCTCTTATGAAATTGAACGTTACACGATTCAACAACTTATTATGAAAGCTACGGATCAATTGTGAAGGCTGAAAGAAGATTGCATGCAATTTTCAGTCACCATTTGACACCTGCTAAGCGAACAATCCAGCGTTTAATGGTAAAGTTAGAAGAAACAATCTCTGTGTATATGATATATGAACAACTACACATCACCATGAACAACGATTAAATGAAAACATTAAAACTGTGCGTGAAAACGTGGTTACGTGTGATACTATCTCCGTCAGACGCCGTGCGCAACTACTGAACATTTCGAACACTACACTACTTCGAATTTCATCGAAAAAATTTACCTTACTGAAGAGATATTTTTATAAAATAAAAATTGTTTTTATATTTAACTTTTTTTAAACCACTGTGTTGTTTGGTTGCGATACTGACGTATCTTCTTTAGGACTGGCAAACAACTGAACTATTCCATCAAATTTAAACGACATCCATTACCTGGTATAGGCGGAGTCTTGATAAGAGTGGAAAGGTGATTGATTGGGAGACATTTAAATAGTTAATATATTAAATAGCGTGTTGTTTATAAGGTTTAATTGGTTGTTAATTATATTGTACTAAGTTATAAGCGATTTTCTGATTTCTAGACTATCTAAATTATCCAATCTAAGGCCTTTATTATTAATGTGTAAAATTTTCGAAATTGTGGTTTGAGGTGATTGTAAAATACTGAGAAGTTATTATTGTTAAGACATCTTAAGTGTTGTATTTTATGCCGTTTTTCTTATATAAACTCTTACCAAGACTCCACCTATATTACGTAATGGATGTCGTATAAATTTGATGGAATAGTTTAGCTGAACGCCAGTCCTGAAGAAGATACGCTAGTATCGAAACCAGTTGACATTAAACATCACAGTGCTTTAAACAAAGTTAAATATAAATACAATATTAAAATATGTCTAACCACAAAGTTAACGCTACAAACGTCAACAAGATATTTTTATGATTTAATTAATTTTGTTTCATTTATTCTCTTTTGATTCGCAACACTCATTGGCCAGTCTTAATTAGCCAACTTTTGATTGGATGTCGTTCTGTCATCGTTAATGTTAACCAACTGTCAGCCTCCCCCGTCATGGAAATGCAGGTCGCTCTCGATCAGTGCCGTTGGCTTACTGTACACCTGCTACTTGTCAATAAATTCCTAATTTCCTAACATACCGGAAGTGGTTCCCAAAATAATACAAAAAATAAATAAAAAATTACTAATTAATTGTTGTACGTATATATTGATCCTAGGCCATGATTTAACAATTAATTGTTATTGTGTTTAGTCTGTTGAACTCCATGTTTATTTTAAAATGAAATTAAAAAAAACTAATTTTAATTAATATTACTATTGAGTACTGCTAGTTTGCGTAAAGTATTATTTAAATGTTACAGCTGTTTCGGCGGTTAAAGCCTGTTTCGGTTTCGACTGTTTGAAAATGCAAATTGAAACAGCTTTAATATTTAAATAATGCTTTACGCAAACTAGTAGAACTCAAAAATAATATTTGATAAAATTTGATTTTTTAAATTTCATGATTCATCTACATTTTCGGGGTTTAGTACCAAATAAAGTTTATTGTTTATTTCATATAGTATGTTAATAAACACCTATTAAAAACTTTAGAGATGCTAATTTGGGGTCTCTAAGATAAGAAATGTGGTGTTGGAGGCGGAGGAAAATAAAAAAATAGTCGTTGCTACTTCGGCCTACAAAAACAACTGAAGTCGAATATGATATCCAGATAATCAAAAGTATTGTATAAAGCTTTGATAAGACTAGAGCTAACCTTGGCATCAAAAACCTGGACCCCAACTAAGAAAAATGAATCAACACTAGGTGTATTTAAAGACGGATTCTCAAGAGAATTTTCAGAGCTATCAAAGAAAATGGAGTGGAACTTTATAAGGTATATGAAAATATGAAATTAGAGTGGCTTCATTGGCTAGGCCATATAGAACGTATGAATGATGTGCAATCCCCGAAACGGCGGCTCAATAATAAACTTGAAGGAAGATAAAGAATAGATAGACCCAAAACTAGGTGGCAAGTAGGACTTCTGTGTCGAGACAACCCAGGAATAAATTCACGAAAATTCCATGTCAATCTCCAATCTCCGAAAAATAACCCGAGACTCGAGATTTTTAATTTTTCTTAATATAATTCATTTTAACAAGTTGAGTTAATCCTATTGTCTATAGCAGGTAATAACCCAGCGACGAGCGGTGCATGTGAAAGTATATACAATATATTTTTGATATTGAAATTTTCCATAGCTTACATGTTCAGCCATAAAGATTTCTATTAAAAAGAAATTAATCCTAAGATATTCACTACCAAATTAAAAATTTCTGAATTAAATGATTTTGTCGGATTCATTGTAAATACTTATCGTAAATACATGAAATTATTTTAAAAACTTTATGAGGGGACTTCAGTTGACTTTGGCCGAATACATACGTTATTGTCTTCCGATATGATACATTGTTCATTATTTTTTATATGTATTATATATTTGTTGATGTTTGTGTATTGTAATTTCTATAGATAAATGTGTATTTGTATTCAATATATACGTAAACTTATTTTTGTTATTTCAAAAAATTTCGTCATTTTGACACACCGAAAAAAGCGTCATTTTGGCATTACGAAAAATTGCGTCATTTTGGTATACCGCAAAATTTCGTAATTTAAGTATTCCAAAAAATTGCGTATTTTTCTTTTTCCTAAAAATTGTGTCATTTTGGTAATTTTTATATTATATTTTATTTTGTATGCGTGCGAAGGTTCATCATTACTGTTGGTGAAGTTTGCGATAGAACTCTTAAACTAACAAGTAACTAATAATCCAATTTAAACTTTGTTTTAAACCGTGGGAGTTAATACCAACTGGTCCCTTTTCGGAGTAGTATAAAACTAATTATCGATAACTCTTTTTTATTGCATTAATTAATAATAAATTAGTAGAATAGAATCAAAACTCATGTGCTCATGCTTGAGCATGTCAATTTTTTAATCTGCTTGACCTTGTTTAGTGCAAATTATAGTAGCGAGACTTGGGTTATTTCTCGGACCTAATCTGTACAGCTGACCTTCGGGACCTTCGCTGTTGTACATTTTCAATGACCAACAATTTTTTCAGACCGAAATCATCTCTTCTAGCATCTTGTGAAGTCTTTCTTCAGTACGGAGCTCTTGAAAAACGAATATATCAACTTGGGCAAGTCATTACATTCAACAATGATAGCATTTTAAAAGGAAAGAGGCGAATGACATTCGACTGGGTAAATCATGATTTTTTTTTAAAACAACGCATAGATCTAATCGAGATCTATCGTTTGAGACCAAAACTAGCATCGTTGCTGCACGGAGCCTCTAGCTGTCATGATTTGAAATTTCGTCGGTCGCCCTAATGGCCGCTGTAGGTGACTCAATGTTTTGGGGAAACGGAACTATTATATATACCGGTTAAAATGATTTATTAGTAAAATCATTTCGGTAAGACTTGTACTTTCAAAGTTATTCAATGGTTTTGTATCATCATGTAAACATTACAGCAAGTGCCACCCAGTACTGGAGTGATTTTCTGACGTATTCACATCAAAAACCTTTAATTATTTTTATTTGTTAACCTTGTTTTATTAACCACTTATTGAACTTAATTACAACTACCATTTTCTTCTTCAGGATGTCAATACTAACTAAAAACATATGTTATTGTTTCTTTACCAGAATCTATTTAAAAAAAAAAAACAATAATTATTTTAAAAAAATAATTTAGTACCTAACTCAAATTGTTACTTAATACAAATTTAATCGAATAAATTTAAGGAAAAAATTTTATAATAGGACTCGTAGTAAAATTTAGTTGGTTGTTTATAATTTTTTGATTAGTTTTACACGTTTTATTTGTCTCTAACGATTACAAATTATTTAATTTGTGACCAACACTGTTTACATGCAAAATTGACAATCCCAATTTTTTATTAAAACCATGACCATTTTCTATCAAATGATTAGAAAATTCTGAAAACCCACTATTGTTCAAACATCTCAAATGCTCCTTTACTCTTATATTAAAATTTCTACCCGTTTTACCAATATAAAATGCAGCACAATCCTTGCAACTAAGTTTATAGACACCAGAATTGTTAAATTTATCATCTTTGTCTTTAGAATTTATGAGTAAATTATCTATATTATTATTTGAATAAAATGCAATGTTTTGTAGTAGGTGTTTAGATATTTGATTTGAAAAGTTATTTATGTAAACAAATAAACTTATAACAAATAAATTTTAACAAAAAAATCAATTTTGCTAATTTTAAAAGTAAAATCTTTTAAAACGCTCATACTAATAACCACTGATAAGTTTTGAGAATTTTGAAAGACAAATTAGTGCAAACGTAGCCAAACCGAATTCAAAGATGTTGGACACCTGGTGGTAAAGCTGAAATGACAGTAGCCGGGTATCTGATGAGACCAGAGATCAATCTGTTGATCCAATTAAAGTGTATTTTTATTGGGTTTTTGTTTTTCAAATCGCCAAATCCAAATGAACAAAACAATTAAAAAGACACGTTAATAGGATCGATAAGTATAATTTAGTAAAAACTAATAATTATTTAATAAGAATGAATAATAATTAAATAATTCATAATACGCGTTTATTACGAAAATATGTTGTTTAATCCGTGATATAAAATAAAAAAATACAATAAAAAACACACATTAATAGGATCGATATAAATATTATTTAGTAAAAAAATATTGTGTTTTTTATATAAAATTTTATTTTAAAAAGCAGTCAAAGCCTCAAACAATGCACGTAAGTAAATATAATGAATTATTTAAAATAATTTGTTTTCACTCACAAGTGTTTTAAAAACGTCGAAAATTGAACATAGGTACTGCAAATTGAATGGTTTATAACTCTATTAATTTTTAATATTTTGATAATTTAATTCAATGCAGATTTGTCTCTGTAATCTATACTTCTAGATTATGCAATAATTTTTTATAATAATTCTGTTTTGCAGGACGCTGAAAATAAATGTAATACTTATATATTCTTTGTTATATCAAATAACACTCGATTTATTAGTTTCGTATTAGTGTAAAGGTTATAATATCTAAGTAATACTTAATAGTAGTAAAATCAAATTGAGGCTATAACTTCTGATATAAACTAATAATAAAAACCCATATTTTCGTAAAAAAACCGAAAATATGATACTATTATTGTGCCTGAAATATTAAAAATAACTTACAATTGACCTATGAATTGGATGTTTGGTGTTAAAGTAGAATGGAGTTGGATTCGGCCGAAGTTTGAGACACCCTTGCCAGGGGGCGCCGTATGTAAAGCAGCTCGATCGCCCCTAGATTCGGAAGAGTGTGTTTCGCCTCGCTTTATGGCCTGCGTGACCAGAGACTGCACTG
Organism: Eubasilissa splendida; assembly: GCA_031772225.1. Lineage (NCBI taxonomy): Eukaryota > Metazoa > Arthropoda > Insecta > Trichoptera > Phryganeidae > Eubasilissa > Eubasilissa splendida. Next base: position 23,562,862 of record CM062857.1, on the reverse strand, counting down.
CCTAATATAGTGCTCTGATAAAATATATTGCTCAATTCCACTCCGTTTTCGGGCAAATCCCACATTATGAGCTGGTACCTTTCCTGCTACTGATTCCTTAATAACGGCTAATGTTCGACTTCTTTGTGTTCTTTTTATCGCGAAATCAACAATTGTTTCAACACCTCTTGCTCATTTTGATGAAAGAGGTCTATAATTTAGTTCCCCCTCCCCTCGCTACCTTCGCTCCACGGCCGGTCGTGAACCCCTCTACTCGCTCAAGTACGTGCAAACATGCTTCACATCACGCCATGTCTTCGGAAGGGCATGGAAAGAATAGATTGCCACCCCTGCTATCTAAATTTCTTAATTATCTTGAAATACGGTGTTTGAATCGTTCGTGTAATAGTATCAATGACATCAATTGACCACGTGGAGCTTTAAGTTTAAGCCCAAAATAAAGCCTTTGAAACCTTGAATATAATGTAGACCAACAATATTATTTTCATAGGAAACACTATAAACTGTTTAAGTCACGGGGTAATTTATGATCTATAAATAATAAGAAAAACACTTTTTAAATATGAATTAAATATATTAATTAGAAAGATATACATATAAAATCAATTCTATCGAAAAATATTGTTGTTGCGCCACCGGGATTCGAACCTGGATCTCTTTCCTAACCGGAGAAGGTGCACAGACCTATGTTCTGAATAATTACAACTTCATAATAAGAATGTGTTAACACTTTGTTTAAAAACATTATTTATTGATAACTCAACATGTTCATCAAATTCTATTTAACCATATTTTTACACAAATAAAAAATCAGACTTTTATATTAGATAACAAAGACAAGGATGATATTTTTTAAATATCAGGGGTCTAAAAATTTATTTACAATGATTGCAATGATGATAAAACTTGCCGAAATTTTGATTATTGAATTAAGGAGCACTCGCGATGTCTAAATACCAACAACTATTCTGAATTCGCTCTTCATCTTTTGGAAACAAATCATTCTTTTGATTTTAACAAGGGTTTAAAAATTTTACATACTTGTAAATTAAACATTATAAATAACCAAATCCTTTTTGCTAATAGTCATCTTTAAAATTTGTTTTCACAGTAGTTCTTAATTAATGACCAACCGCTTATACTTTTATAGTTTTGTTTTTATCTATGTTTGTATTTTTAATTTTAATATACATTGTTTCCTGACAAAGATACCATAGGTATTGAAACATGTTGATGTATTAATAAATAGTGGGTTTAAAAATGTGTTTTTCTTATTATTTATAAATATAATATGTTGCCACTAAGTATTTTACAAATATTGAAGAAGTAATTTGTAATCATATATTTTTTATTCATATTAGTACATATAACATTGAATTATATTTATTAAAACGTCACTTATGTGCTTTAGTCTGGTAGCGAGTTTATTTATTTATATACAGTACAGTACTATGTACTATTAACAAAAATGTTATAAATACAATAATATCCTTACAGACATTACATTAAGATATTAAAAACATAAACATGTAAAAAAACACTAATTAATCAATAAGAAAGATGTACATAAAATATCCATCTATTTGGTTACCACCGTGACATGAACCCGGAACTTTTCCTATCCGGGGAAATACATTACCATTTCGCATAGTTTTTTTTTGTACATATTTGTAATTGATTAATTTAGTGTGTATTTTTTTTGCTATGAATATTGTACTGTAAAGTACAAACCGTGTCTGAATACAGTATCTGTGTGATCCCACCCCTAACGACGGACGGAGACAATGAGAGTGTGGTATTTAAAAATGCACGAGCATCCCGGCACACAAAACCACCCTCTAGGGGAGTTAGGGTACGCGGGCATCGAACCAGAATATTCCCCAACATTTTAATTTGGATAAAAGCCTCGATAGTTTTCGCCTCACTTTCCTCGCGATTTCCCTCGGCAAGAAAATCTAGCAGCGTGAGCCAGGCGGAACTGCAGTCGCAGTCGCGTCTGCAGTCGGGGATGCAGTCACACATGCACCCTTACGAGGCGTCCGCCCCAGGTAGGGAGAACTGGGGACGCCCGGGAACAATCAAGAAAAATTTTCATCAATTTTTTAAAAATAAAATCAACTTCATTAGCTAATAAATTTGAATAAATTTCATAGTTGTTTTAATACTTGAATAAACAAACTATAAGGTAACCACAGACCAGTAAATAAATAGTCATAAAATAAAGTGTACATATAAGAGAGGGGTTTGGAACATGGACATTCTACACACATTCTTGGTGGAAACATAAATCCAATCGTTCATGACACATTTGTGTAACAGTAAAATTATTTACTCTTGGTGTAAATAAGATGTATTTTTTACATTAATTCAAATTATATTGTCATTGTTTAAATTTTAATTTTATATATTGTTTAAAAAGTCGCGAAGCTATTTGATTGCGTGAAAATATTGAAACATGGAATTTGCGTTAGTTTGTGTCTATATATTTTGTAGTCTGTAAAGATCACCAATTGTAGGGTAACATTGTGTAGGTAAATTGTGTGCGACTAATGTTCGTGAAAGAGTGTTAATCAGAAGATTGTTTGTGTGGATACTGGCGGCTCTATTTCTCCAAGCTCTGTTCCCAACTGTGTTCGTTTGAAGATGATATCACGGCTTAGTGATGTGGCTAAAACAGAATGGACAATAAACACTACGAACAGTTGATAGACGCTCATTGCTGATTGGTCCACAAGTACAGATTAAATATATGCAGTGAAAACATGAAATGTAGAATTGATCTAGAAGATTGATCCCGAGCCAACACACACGTGATTGACTCGCGTATGTACAAGTGCAATCGTCCAAAGTGCTTTGAGACTTCCGTCACAATGTAATAATTGAATAGTAAGTAATGTATTGACAGAGACACATTCATCCCCAACCCCCAGCGGTCCCCACGCTACCCTAATAAGTATGCAAGTCTGATGCGCACTTCAAGCTTCGATGCAGTTTGCTCTATGCGACAAATGGCGGAAGGTCGTATGTATGCAAATGAATCTCCAGAAATATTATTTAATTCATTTTATATATGACTATAATACCATTATTTTTGACATAATTGGCTATTCTGCCTCCCACCTGCTTCCGACAGACAGTCTCAAGGAAATAGAAATAAAATTTAGTAACAGATTTTACAACATCATATTTAACAAAAATTATTACATAATTAAAATAAATGAGAAAATAACGTTAACGTTGACAAAAGATTTACAAAGAATCGCTTCGTTAAAACTACATAATAAAGTACAAAATAGAAGCATAAATGGAATCATTTCTCAACTTCGACCTCAGCGAAATGAGTCACCTTTGACTTTATTTATTTAACAACACCAAATAAAAATGATTTACACTCGAAGAGCAACCACAATTTAATAAAAGTTTATTTTTTAGTAGGTCATCAGGTCAAATTCCACTTAAAGAGTTAGCTCCACGACAAATACAATATTTGCGTTATTTGTGTCAATTGAAGCTGTCCATGGTAAAATATGGAAGTACTGGCGGATCTAATCCAAATCGTCATCTTACATCCTACCCTGGTCCATGGGCAATTTTCCATGACTTTCTTACTAGCCATCACATAGCTAAATGAAGTGATGACACTCGTACAAAAGCGGCGCCTGCGTAGCGTGAAGGCCCATCCTCAGGAAGTGATTTACATCCTGTAAAAAATAAATACAATTACAAACACAGCGTAATACGGATATATATTATTATATAATTATCGTCACCCTTCCTTTTTAATTTATGAAATCACATTTTTGTAAATAATTCGTTACACTAGACGCAGACAGCGCTTCTCCTCTTCGTCACCGGAAATGCATATAAAAAGATCCTTAGGCGGTGTAGTGTTGCCATTGCTATTATACAGCAATCCAAGACAGCGTAGGTACTATTACGTAATGTTACACCATATCCACTGAGTATGTTATCCTTTTTTTTAATTAAACCGTTTTTTATTTTATTTTTTACGTAATTAACGTTAAATCTGAATATATTATACATAATTTGTTTGTGGGCAATAAATGACAGAGATTTTTCTTTTCTTAGCATAAAATTTTATTTATAAAACTTATTTAAAACCAGTAAAACAGCACAAAATTACACATATTTTATTTAACACTGTGGAATGTTGAATACCTCACTCCTAAGCTTTTGTGGAAACTCAGTTATCCCTCTTCTGAACAGGCGCTAGTATTTTTTTTGTATTATTTTGTAAAAACATTACATGTTTTACCTATCTTACCATCACGCTGTTTCCTCGCAAGTATAGACAGAGAAGATAAAACTGATAAGGCGCGCTCATCAACTGTTGAAGCTTTTAACAGTGCAATCCTCTGATGTCTGGTCTATCTGATTATCCAGAGGTCTTTCGGACGGCATCTATTCCTGTTACCTTCATCAATCGCGTCATATATTTTCCTTACTGTCTTTCCTCATCCAAATTACCTCATGAATCAGTTCTATGCTTTATTTAAAGTTAACGATTACGATTAATTTCATGGTTAAAAGTATGAAATACAAATTTTTATTAAATTGTGTTATAATTTGAATCAAGCAATTTCTGACATAAAAAGTATTATTGATTTAATTTTTTAATGCCGTGGTTACACGCCTGTGATATCGAGTATTTTTTAAATGAGAGCAATCCTGTTTTTTCTTTCATGATTTTTTTATCAATTTAATTATCCTGAATTATAAAATAACTAGAAACAAATTGTAATCATTAAGGTTTTAATTAAAGTGTAAGAATAAAAGTTTAATTTAAGTTAAACTTGATTAATTGCTCCATTAAAATTCCAGTTTGTGCTCGGCAATTAGTTAATTGGTGGCATATATCACCTTCATCATTAGGTACATTTCGATAGACAAACAACCTTTTGCATTTATAAATTTTAATGCACTATCTTCAATTAACAACCCTCGAATTTTGTGGACACGATAACTCTCATAATCCTTAACAGATTTCAAAAAAACTTAATTTCTCGGCTTAGTTCATTAACCAGCCTAATACACATTCTTATTTTAAATTGGTGTCTGTACAAGAAAATAATAATCAGTGGATAAAATAAAAATCGTACTTACACATACAGACGATGTCTACCTGGTTTCTTGTTATCGGTACATCATTTATATTATTTATGTCATATATTTTAAATAAAAATAGGTTTTTATTGTGATGTTGCAATTTTACAACAAATTATACGAATCAATTAAAAAAATATACAAAAGTAGCTATCAAAAAAATATTTGCTTACCGCCGGGATATGAACCCAAAAATTTCTCTTGCCGGTGATTTAATCTTATTTGTTTTCAATGTGTTGTAAAACTGCATTTTTACAATTATAATGAGATTTGTAATAAATGATATATTTATAAATGAAAAGATATTCATATAAAATCAATTCATCGAAAAAATATTTTTTTACCACCGGGATTCGAACCAGGAACATTTCCTAACATGGAAAATGCGCTGACCATTACACCATGTCAACATAGTAAGTTAACGACAAATTTTCGAACCTATACTATACAATCTACTTTATATTACGGAGAATCTCAAATACTTTCACGTAAAACCGATAGAAGACGCCAAAATTAAATTAATGAATCCATTTTAATAAATTTTGGGAACATAATTACAACTTGTACATTATTATTGTGAAGTTGCAATATTATCTGTATATCTTTCCAATTGATACATTTAATTTGTATTGAAAATATCGCAGAAATATGTTCTGAAAAAATTGCAACGTCACAATAACAATGTGTTCTCTTTAAAAATATATATTGTATCAAAGATATTCAAATTTGAGAAAATAGATTGATTTATTCTGGCATCACCCAGCGTGTATAACTCAAAACTTTATGGGATTCATTGCCGAACATGATGTTATTAGCTATTTAAAAATGTAATCATATATGCATCGTATATATGCAAAATTATAAGTTTTTGGTGATCTGTGAATAAGTCTCAAATTTCAAATCATTATTTCAAAATGGTTAACATAACGAAATTGGTATCGCAGTTCCACGGCAAGGTACAGTTTTAGGTTTGTATCCCGGTACATTTTTTCGATTGGTAGATTTTTTCTGTATACGTTTTTAATTGATTCATTTAAATAATTGGTTTTAATATTTTTTCGTTTACAAACATATCTACAATTTAATAGTATCGAAAGTTCGCAGCTACCTGAACTGTTTTCTTAATTACATAACTTGCATTAAATTAAGTTATGTTTCTCATTAAGGGTATGAAAAATTAATCTTTTTAATCTCAAATTTGTCAACTGAGGGAAGACTAGCGGTGCACAATAGAGTCCTGGTACCGACACTGATGTATAAAAGTGAGGCCTGGAGCTGGCAAAAAAGGAACAAAAGTAGACTGAATGCAGTGGAAATTATATCACTTAGGCGTATATGTGGCAAATCTATTTATGACAGAGTAAAGAATGAATAAATAAGGAGATAATGTATAGCTGATGTTAGTATAGTGAGTAAGATTAAGAAAGGATCACTTAGGTGGTTTGGTCATATGGAACGGATGAATGAGGATAGAATGGTAAGAAAGATATATGACGCAAGTGTTGATGGCACCAGAAATAGAGGACGTCCTCGGAAGACTTGGCACGACCAGGTAAACCAAATAATGAAGGATGGTTCTGTTAGACGCCTCAACAATCGGCGAGCTTGTATGAAAAGATGTATGAATGTGGATACGGCGAGAATTGTGTGTCAATACAGAAGAGTGTGGCGCTCTATCCTCTCTGCCTACCCCCGCGAGGAAACAGCGTGATGGTAAGTATGTAATTAAGTGATTTTATAAATGAATGAAGATTTTGAAATCATCTCACGAGATTATTATTTGAGAAATGAAGTGATGCAGTTGTTACGAGATATCAGTAGGTTATTTAATGTAAAATATTATATATTTACACCGAGCGTTTAACTGTTCGTATGAATCATAACGCGTGCGCGTCTATATGGCCTGAATAGGATGAACAATGAAACACTACTTACAATAGATCGATGTTTATTGATACTTGAAATACAGTTCCAGATACTAGTGTAAGCAGTAACACAGCTGGGCGGCTATGGGCGCGTTGTATTACTGTATGTTTTTCAGTCGGTACCGGTGTAATTTTAAAATTGATGATAGCCCCATTTTTCACCTGGGCATTTGCAAGACACGTTCGCGTTGTGGAGGCGATACACCTCCAAAATTGTAATATGATAATTGAAGCCTCATACATGTGATTCCAAACCTAGTTTAATATAGTAGTATAATCTAGTTTAAATGTCACAGTCTGAACAAACTGTTTTAGACATTGTTACTTTATTGCAATATCAATTTTAATTAAACCCCAAAAACAAATTTACATCTTTTTAGACAATAGAAATGGATTTATTTGTTTTCTATTTAAAAAATACACCTTCCAACAAAATTTACCTAGTTTATATATTTCAAAAGAAATTTATATTTCACTACAACGTAATAAGAGATTCCTATCAAATTTCCATACACATGAAGGACATTGGGTATATTACAGACAAATATATAGACATGTACTTATGCAAAATCCTTGTTATAATATTTTCATTTTGGTGTCATCCATGTGATTACTTTGGTACCATTTACGCAATCAAAAATATAACTCGATTGGAACGAAAATTTAAACGCTGACAATATAATATGCATTAATGTAAAAAATACGTCTTGTTTACACGAATAGTAAATACTTTAACTGTTGCATAAATGTGTCATAAACTATTAGATTTATGTTTCCACCAAGAATGTGTGTAGAATTCCCCTTGTCAGGCAACTAATGTTCCAAACCCCTCTCCTATATATACACTTTATTTCATGTCTATTCATTTTACTGGTCTGTAGGGTACATGATTTGTTTATCTTTGAATATCAACCAAACTGGAATAGTTAAGTTAAATTTGAGTTCTTTTTTTTATTTTTGTTTCTTGCTTTGATACTCGCAATAAAAAAGCATATTTGTTTGTAAAAAATGTATATTTCAACAAAAATTTAATTTATCAACAAATCTGAAAGATATTTTACAATTTTAACGAAAACCATACAAATAAAATATCCAATACCATCTTCAATACAACCAAATGTATTCTGTTGAAAAATTTTCATAAAACGTTCATATTGCGTTGTACGACAGGGGTGGAAGCAGATAGCTCTGTTTTATATGCTACTATTGCCGTCTTACAATAACTAATAAAATAACAGTAGGCCAATATTTAGATAGACATCAAAAGCATGTAGAAAAAATTGTCAAGTGTTTTTATTTTTACATTAATTAACTAGACTTAAGCGTAAAGACTTTTAATAATATTTTGAAACCATTTTAATATCAAAAAACAACATTGTATTATACAGCTTTTCTATCTGTTCTCGATATGTAGCTAGAAAAGATTAAGATGGTTTGGAGAAAATGGTAATCTAACGGGAAGGAACAAAGACAAAAAGAAGGATAGACGAAGTCCGAGATATTATTTCGCTACTCTAGAGCAGAGACAAGTAGTTCATGAAAACCATGATGCTCAGTCGTGAGCACTAGAGAGAGAGAGTAAGAGATCTCCGAAGGCGTGAAAGAATATTTTTTATATTTTTGTAGAAAGCAATCACTTTGTGGTTTGACATATTAAATTAAATAAAACATAATCACGAATTTTATTAAACGCCAACGGGTTTCGCTTAGCTCAAGCTTCGTCAGGGCGTATTATAAACTAATAATAAATTCAAAAAGAGTGCACTTATAAATATGGCTCACATAAAGAGGGAAACAGAATGTAAAATAAGATGCGAAAGAGAGAGACAATACATATTCAATACAATACAAGCACATCATTAAGGTTTAAAAATAACTTCAAAATCCCTAAATGTAACACCAAACACTATCAGCAAAATTTGATATATTTAGGGATAAAAATTTCAATAGCCTCCTTACACAAATTAAAGGAATAAAAGATATAAAAGAGTTTAGAAAGAAACTAAATGAACACTTCAAAAACACATAATTGGTAAATAAACAATATTACAGAACACTTCAGAAGCACACAAATTGACAATGAATATAATATGTAAGGTATTATATAAAATTATTGTAGTGTAACTCCCTCTCCATGCACAAGAGCTGGTATCATTTTTGGAGAGGTAAGCGAAAGAAAAACAATGTAATTTTTAAAAATGTCAAATAAATAAAATAAAAAAATATTCATTTAGATACACCAGTATTCACTACTTTTAAAAAAGCATTGAATAGTTAGTGGTAGTGCAATTCTTAATAACCAAATAAATTTATCCATTAGCCCCATATTAGGTATGTTTCTCTTTAAATCAATTTTATATTGTACTTTCCCCTCCCTTCTATGTTCTGTCTAAATGCATATGTATATGTATTTCGCATGAAATTTCATACTCTGTTTTACTCTTTATGTGCACCGCATGTATAAGTGCACTATTTTTGTATTTATTGTTAGTTTTAAATACACCCCGACCATGTTTGAGCTAAGGAAACCGGTTGCCGTTTAATAAAATTTGTGGTTTTATGCAAAATGATTGTGTTTTATTTAATCTAACAATATTTCCAATTTGTTTTATTCCACCAGTTACTGTTCAACGTGGCTACTCGTGAAGTTCCTATGACACCGTCCTGCCAGTCCAATTTTGGTCTCACTCTTCTCCTAGCTCCTCTGCTTCATTTGATTCCAGGTCTATACTGTTGATAGAATGCAGCCAAACATACAACTATTAACAAATGGCTTTCGTGATGTAACGAAACATTATTAACAAATAACTGAAAGGCTGTGATATCGTTATGAAAATGTTATTTCACCCTTATATTTTCATATCACCGATTAATTGAACATGTCATATATTTAAACAAATAATCCATCTTTAACTTTATCCAAGATAAACTTAATCGGTAGTCACTTGAAGCGAATAATTATTTTGCGATTTGCATTAAGCATCTGTGATCCGTGAAAATGGAACAATCTTGAGATCATCTAGATTAACAGCAAAAATCTCCTCTCCAGACTAAAAGATACGACTTTCTTATTAAAATCTAAATTTGAAACATGAAATGCATAAAGGCTGTTTTTTTATAGGTCGTTTTTCGAATTGGCAACACTTTTTCCAGCGGCAGCCAATTTGACAGTTGACAACTGATTTGTGCTCAGTTTGGTTTGCCATTTCCCCACGAATGGACTTACGCCAGAACAACGCATGCAAATTTATTTCGAAAATTGTTGTTTAGTTCGCCAAACTTATCATCGACATAATCGTCCATCCGAGCAAATAATTCGAATAAACATGGATCGTTTTTGCACCACGCATACTCCAATTGATATACGCATCCGCAGAGACATCGTACAGTGCGCAACGAAGAAGTTGTTTCATCAAAAATGATGCCGGCCAGAACGTTACAGTCAATGTAGAGTGCTATAGATCCATCATTACTGACTTCACAGCGTGCTCCACAATCAATTTATTCGAAGGAAACATTCGATAAGCGCATAATTTTGCGAAATGGACATGAGAATTGGACTCCAAAATTGTGTGATTATTTTCTGTGGGGATATCCCCATATATTTACATATGTGAAGTCGCTAGTCTACGTCGATAAGCCAAAGACGATGGACGACTTGGAAGCCAACATTCGTCGCGTTATTGCCGATATACGTCCCCAGCTGCTCTAAAAAGTGGTCGATAATTGGAATTACAGATTGCGCTTTATTCGAATCAGCCGCGGCGCTCATACGCGTGAAATTATATAAGCACTTATAGCATAAATATTTTTTAAAGTCAATACCATTACCATTACCACGATTTTTAAGTATTTTATTTCATTTTAAAGTTCAATACCTCTAAAAAAACATCCTTTAGAATCAATATTTAACAAACATCAAAACTGTATATATATTGTAATCATGGAAACGCCTACATGTAGGTAAGCAAAAACCCTTTTTTTTAGATAATTATAACCATAAAAACTATGTCACATTTAAAAAATATTTTTTAGTAATAATATTATCCATTTAAGTGTCTGCCAACTCTATAAAAGTATATTATATTCTTTTTTAATATTTTTAATTTTATTATTATTCAAAGATATCCAAGTTTATTCAAAGATAAATTAATTAAAGTGGTTTATACAAATTTGTATTTTTTTTAAATAATGATTCAAACCAAAATTTTCAACACGTGTGTGTGTCCACGGATAAGTCTAATAATTAATAACTAACAAAATAAACATTATTATTTTAAATAACACACACTTTTGATTAAATGTATTATGAATATTTAAATACCATTCCAACTATCCCAGTATATTTCCAAGCATGATGATTCACGAGTGTAATTATACCAGGATGTACCTTAGCATAACATGCTACGAGATTCTAGCCATGTGTTAATTTAACAATAAACTAAATGCCATTCGGGGATACAAGTTTACATTATATTATTATTTGTATTCTCCATTTTGTACGACATTCTAAATAAGGTTAATAATATTGCTATAATATATAAATTCTCTCAAAATTTAATTTCTCATAATTTTATTCTAAGATAATTAAATAATCTACCTGAGATACAACCGTAGCTTCGTTGTGCATATGCTATTTACATACATATTTACAGGAAATACTCAATAGACATTTAGATTCTTATCCTAAATACATCTTAATATTATTTATTTTATTGGTAAGAGAAAAATTATGGCAAATGAACAAACCAACAAAGAACCCAATGGTGAATAGCAACTGTAACTGTATGATTGGTATTCGATTGTAACAAAAGTTGGTAATTGTAATTATGTAATTGCTTGCTGCTAGGCCCTGCGGGCGTCTATTATGGCCGCTTCGCGGTTAGGATCGCAGTAGAATCTATATTTCAATGCGGGAATCAATATTTTAGTGTACTTTGTATTTATTACCAATACGAAAAAAATACTACTTTACAAAATTATATCTCTGCGTAGCGGCCACAATAGCTGCCCGCAGTTCTAGCAGCTATGTCAAAAAACACCGTAGTTGTGAGATTGCGTGTCTTGTATATCTATGTATGTTGAACGTGTTTTAAATATCTCGAGGTTAAAATTACTTAAATGATTTTTTATTTGTATATTTAATAATATTAAAGCAATTAAAATAATTCCTAGATAGCTGACAAAATGAACGAAAATGATATCTAGATAATGACGTAAAAATTCTTGATATACAATGATAAACACAAAAATGCTATTTTATCAGTATAATGTGCATTTAAGTAAAAACACAACCAAATGAATGGTTTTCTCACTCATCTTAAAACACATTAAAAAAATTGGTTATTATTAATTATTCCCGCGCAGATTTTGACAGATTTTAAATATTAGGTTGCAAGCATAACCAAAAATTATATTGTCATAACCAACAATTATTCAAGACAGTTTTTTAAAGAGAAAACATTTAACATCTGGCCGCATCTTGCGTCGTTTTGAAGAGAGACGACAGCATACGTAAGAAAAAAAATGACTAATGGTCAATGTAATTGTCAGTCGTCGAAATTTGTACGATTTCGTTAATTTATGTTTTTTCTTACTCGTAATAATGAGATTGTACACGCGATGATACTACAGTACGAGTCCAATACAGTCCAGTAAGTCACAGATAAAAGATAGGAATGTGAAATATTCTAAACTATTTTTATACCAATCTTTTTTTATGGTAGCGAAACATAGACCATCTGGGAGAGAGAGGTGTCTATCCTTAAATATTGGAGATATAAGAGCAATGATATATCTGCAAAAAGAATTTATCATATACCAGAACTGTTTGGCGAGTTTTTAACTAGCGTATTAGTTCAACTAAGCAAATAAACCCGTAAATTTAATAGTTTCAAATAAGATACCGAGTTTTTAACTAGAAAATTTAATTGTTTCAGATAAGTTATTTTAAGAATTAGGTGAAATGTAGAGAACCAATTTTAAAAAAGGGCATATGAGCAGTAGAGAATCAGATAAAATCACAGACCAGTCAATTTATAGACATGAAATAAAGTGTACAAATAGGAGAGGGGTTTAGAACATTTGTTATTTTTTATATTAATGCATATTATATTGTCAGCGTTAAAATTTTTATTCCAATCGAGTAATATTTTTATAAAAAGTCACGGAGCTATTTGATTGCGTAAATGGTACTAAATAAATCACGTGGGTCTATATATTTGGTGGTCTGTGGATAAAACCGTGATTTACAAATGACTATACATCGTAATATGCTCAACTACACTGGGCCAGTCATTTCCAAATAATGTCTCATTCAAGGTACTCACATATGGCAATGCAATGTCTAAGGGATACGACCATGGGGAAGTTTTTTAAGAAAATAGGGCAACAATATATAATTATTGCAAGAAAACTTTTAAACCTTGCTTACACATTGCAGTGGCGAAAATCTTATTTAAGTAGTTAAAGATCCTCATAGATTGTAGCCACGTTATCGTTGAGTCACTGGTACACAAGAAACTAAACCTCCAATCTTTAAATTACAACTAACAATCGTTTCAATCAAACACCAGCCACAATTATCAACACTATTTTAAGGATATCTGGCAACAGTATTTGAGTTTGTACAGGGGTATATACAGGATGTAACAAACCTAGTCCACAAAATTTTACTGACTCAATTAAAAGACAAGAGTTGTAAATAGTATCCAGTAGCCGATGATAATGGATAAGGGCTGATAATTAACTTGGAGTAATGAAACGGTTAAGTAATGAAAGTGTGATTGAGGAATATCTGGCTTGAATTGTTTTCAAACAATGCTCCACAAAATCGCATTACCAATTTGGAACATCCACTCTATTTGCTCGAACTTTTTTCTATTCCCAAAAATTCAAAAAGACATGATAAATCATCATTAGATATCACGAGCGGAGGAGGAACGGATTACAATGCGTGCTCTAAATAGCCTCACGGAGAATGAATTCCTACCTGCAGTGAAAAAAAAAAAGTTCGACCAAGAGCGTAGATTTAGAAGGGGGCAGTTTGGAAGGGTATCGTATATCAGATAACGAATTAGAATGTTATGTTATTATAATTTTTTTTTTTTTTGAAGAACATAATTGTCAGTTTTCGTATCATAAATAAAAACAACATTACACATGTTTCCAGCCAATCTACTTGATTGTTAGTCTTTTTTTTTAGCAGACATAGTTAGGAAATATGATAATACATAACTCACCAGAGTTAGTTAGGAAATATGATCCAACATTATTCAGTTGACGTTTCTTACAATATTTTTTTGTTTCCTACAAAACGCGACAACCTTTCGTGAATTACAAAAATTTAAAAACCATAAATTGATGCTATCTTATGTTTTAAAAAAATCTTTTTTTTTTGTAGGTTTGGAGCCTTTCTGACAGTTGACATCATATTCGCTCGAATAATTCTTTGCATAAAACATGAAAAGTATTTACATCGCGAGGTAGAGTGGGGTTATTGTGAACAGGTGTAATTGTTAACCTTCCGAGATATTTCTGAAGAAATTATTAATTCAAGTAAGGTATTAAGATTAAACGTGACTATCAACTTTTGCTAATTCAAATTCAATTCTATTCATTCAATTCAATGCTAAGCCAATTTAAAACATTATCAGCCTGGCTCTCATTCACCCGCGACGGTCCCTCATGACTAAGGACCATGATCTTTAATTTTTAATTTTATTAAGGTATTTTGACAGTGTAAATATAATAGAACTAACATAATAAATAATTAACATGTGATACTGTTTATGTGGACGCCTTCGATAGCTGGTTCCCAGGTTTCCGATTAACAATAAGCACACATATGATATATGAACTGCACTAACCCTTTTTTTCTGTCTCTTTGGTCCGATGTTGTTCATTTAGCTGGGTTGTCTTCTTTAGATCTGGTGTTTTATTTGGACCTCTGAACTGGTCGAAGCACGGGATGTAATTAAACCGTCTGTCGTTTACTGTCTTCCTAGCTTTCCAAAAAAGAGCAGCAATACTCACACAACACACATACATGTACATTTTTATAAACCAGGAAACCCAGTGATGCCAATCAAAGTAAAAAGGCGCGTAAACAGATACTATTTTTGAAAATACACAGAAATTTTCACGAACTCCTGACACTTTTACTATATTTCTGAATTTTTCCATTCTGCAGATCTTAGAACTATCATTAGAGGAGTGTCTAATATTTTTTCACTTGGTCGGTCCAGTGAGTCCAGGATCTTCCTCTCTACAATAAGCTTCTCTACGCAATCTTTTCTTCTCGCAAGATGTTCAAAAATTTTAAAATTCATCATGGGCATACTGCTGATATAGACCTCCCTTGAGACTACCAAGTCTCGTTATCTTCTGCTTTTCATCCATAATATTAATATATTGTCCGCCACTCTTCTGATGTCCCTACATTGAACTTCTTCTACCAGTACAAGGCTTATACTCCTCGACTTTCGTTCTCGCCATCCATAATATTTGAACATAGATGTAAAGCTCATTGCCAAATGAGCACGCAGGTTTTTTAAGCCATTTCTGATACCTTGGTTCTCTGACAATTTTGTACCAAGTTAAGCCCTTTTAATTACTCTTTAGACAACTTTAAATTTGTGTGTGTTAAAGGTTCGGGTCCATGTCTCTGAGAGAAATAAAATACCTCCCTCGCACCACTAACAATAAAATAAAACCCTGCTAAACTCGGATTTGGGGATAGGTGTAGGGTTGACAACACTTCCCTATAAATAAGAGGGCATGTTAAGAATGTCACACAACCAAACCTCAGAATGCAGCGATGCTTCAAATTCCCTGTTGGGATACCATAGCTCAAGGCGAGAGAGGATAGGCCTGAAGAACAGGCATGGATCCGTAAGACCGTCAGAGTCAACTACAATACAATAACGAAAACTCGGTAAAATATCAATTATAATTTTTTGACACGTTTTATCTTACTGAGGTTACTATAATACTGACGTGAAGAAAAAGAGAAGTTATAACAGAATTTTGGTAATTAGATAACTGCTCATAGGGTAAGACAGCTGCACACACAGCGATTGCATACAAAATAATGAAATATTAAAAAGATTAATTTTACTTTCACTATAGTTTACATTCCTTCAAGATAGGTTACAGGTTATAGGTTAGGTTAGGTTATTTAGTATGTACAGAGTCACGAAGATAAAGCATAATTAGCTGACTGTGTGCAGTTGACTACGTATGCACTTATCTACGTGTTACTTATGATTAGCCTTGTGCCATGTATGCACCTGTTCTGAGTGCAGTTTCTTTGCGTGCACTTATCTTGTATACACATATCTCACGTCAAACTATTGAGAAATCCGAAATTTTTAACAATTTTCTGTTAAATTTTTTAATTAAATCAAATCACGTACACTTTTAATAAAATTGTTAATCGTCTCCGTTTACCCCGCAGCACCCCACACGATGGTTAAATATTGACCAGAGAAATGACACAAACATTTTATTAGGGACACAAACACGGGACACGGGGCCCATTTATCACGCGAAGTTTTTTTGAATTTTTCCAAAAGCCGGCACGCGTTATTTATGTTTGGTTTGTAAACGGTTGAAACTTTTTACTTGGAACAACGAAAGCAGCTGGGGAAGCGAAAAGTTTTCCTTCTTTAATTACGGATATGACAGATCACCAGGTGTTTTCCCGGAAGCGAGCTACCTCCCGAATGCGAGGGAGCTCCCTGAGAGAAAGTACTAAATGCCTCACGTAAAGGAAGAAAACAATACGGTATTAAGTAAGATATGTCGAAAATTGTAATCTTTAAACTTTAAAGACGCACAAGTTTGAGTATTGGATGTGAGAAAAGGATTTCACGTGTCAGTTTTCTTATCTCGCAACACAAAATGCTTTAAATTTTGTTTCTAATTTTTTTGGTAACCCTGTCTTTTGTTTAGACTGGATCTTCATTTTAGCTTTCTGAGAGAAATTCTGCTATGCGTACGGATTAGCATCACGTTAAGGAAGAAGATAATACGGTATTAAGTTAAAGACTTCGAAAATTTTAATGGCTAAACTTTGAAGATACACAAGTTTTAGTATTGATTTTTTGGCAACCCTATCTTTTGTTTTGAAAATCAGGGTTCAAATCAAATCAAAGGGAGTGTTAAATATAAAAAAATCATATTTCATACCTACTTGGGGTCCATGCCAGGTGTTGATTCTGTTTCAGATTTACTTATAATTTAAAATGTTACAAATGTAATATTTTATATTTAAACAAAAGCCGTTTTTATTGTGATGTAATATTTGTTCCAGGAACAGTAGATTTGGTGAGGTGATTATAATATTATTTTCAGGGTCCTAGAGTATAACTAAGCAAAAACGAAACGAAAGACATTCATAATATATTGATATACATTTATATAATGGGTAGATTAGGTTAGGTTAGTTCAATATTTGTTCCAGACAGAGTAATGTGAGATGTTTAAGGAGGTGGGATGAGGTGATTAAATTTACTTTAGGATTCTAAAATGAAACTTAGCAAAATTTTAAACGAAAAGCATTCAATGTAAGGAGCGATGGTGCCCATGTTTTTTGATTTGATATATACTCGGTCAAAGCGTGTAGCATTGTATAGAGTACAAACATACATTTAATTTTATATATGTATATATTAAAATACAAGTTAATGTTAGTACCTACCTATCTACACACACTTTTTTTTTCATATTTGAAATACTATTTTTATTACATTAGAAATATTTTAAAATACTCTGACGATATGTACGTGTTCTTTTACACTTTACAAGAAAACACTTTGTTACTAATCAATAATATTGTCATCTAATATAATTACTTTCATCGTGTTGTAGATACATTACCATTAGCTAATGTTTAAATTCAACTACATAACATACAGCACAACTTGTAAAGGATCATCGAGTAAGCTAATTGCGCGTAATGGTTTTGAAATGTGGCGATGGCGCGATTCCCCGCGCTCTTCGGTGCCAGCTTGAGCTTCCCGCCGACGGCGGCGCCGCCGACCCCCAAGATGGCGGCCGCAACGTTGTCTCCGGGGGGGGCGCCATTGACGGCGCTCTGCCCGATCACGTCGTTTATCACCTCATTTTCGCCGTTCTGATGGTACGGCGCGCCGTTGGCCTTCTTCAGAGACGAATCACTCGGGATGGCTGCAAAAAATATATATCATTACTCTTGCAATCAATTACAATAACATTCCTGGAATTAAATATTACACCGCGAATCTAAGTGTATAGTCTCCGGCCTTTAATTTAATCTTTCCATAATCGATATTGGCTAAAAGAGTTGACAAGATTTGCACGGCTCATTAAGTATGGAGATGTCTTCTGGCATGCGCTGAATGCTGAACGTCTAGCTCATTGTCTCCTCGTCACTACCTATGCCAACGGCTACCGCGTCGCAATCATCACCATTGAATTAGTTAAATATAGAATTTAACCTATGCAACCTTATCTTAAATGTATTCAGTGGACTTAAATCATCAGTATTAGTATTACCATTTCAGTCTACATTACCAGATACTTTACTGAATGTCATACACCTAGATGCATGCACGCGACATACCTACATAACGAACACCTAATGGAAATCTTAAATCATCCCCGTCCCTACTCCGGGACCGATTACGAAGATTGCTGCTCACGCCGAACCACTTGCCCACAGCTGATCCACTGTTCTGCTGCTATTTCCGAGCCACATATCGAAAAGTCCGCCGCCGGTGACTGCACCACTGAAGAGGCCAGTTTTACGGCCACCCAGCCGCTACTCTAACAACCTCGCCCCTGCGAGCGCGGCTACCGCTGATTCACTGTTATCTTCTAATAATTGCTATACCGCGGTGTACTGTATTGATTTCGTCGAAGATATTTTTCTATATATTTTTTTTGCCATTTACACTATCTGAAATCCTCGTATCAATATTAACTCCAAAACATCGAAATAGTGGATTTAATACGGCAAAGATTCTCGGAGGACCGAAGAATCATGGGTAATATAATCAGAAGCTATAGTTTTGGGAATGTTTAAATTACAAGATAAAAATAAAGTTTACGTCATTGGTCTCATGAACACCTTAAAACAAAATAATGACTGTCAAATACAGACATAATTTTCATAAAAGTACAATATTTTATCGTCGTTAAAAAGTGTTAATTTATACTTTAGCTTTATTTTGTTATCAAATTGTTAATAATAACAATATATAAATAAAACAATAATATCACATTGATCTACCTATCTCACATGTTATATTTTCCTTACAAATTTCCCTACTAGTGACGTTCAGCATGATATTGGATTGTGGCACTTTAAACATTACACTGTATTTGAAGCAATAATGAAGAGAAATTGACTGTTGCCAATTTATGTGGTCGCCTAGTCATCCTCGATCTAGTTGTCAACTTAATATTAATATTAAGTCCATGGTTTTTTTCAAAGCTGTCTCCAGACTTTTGCACGTTACTGTGATGCGTGATTTTAGCTAAGCACGAGTACCTGGTTACATTCATTTTGGGGAGTGATTCAATTATCTAGCGTTGGTTTTCCAAATCTCATTGGGAATAGGTCATCTGCTAGGAACAATATTCATCAATGATAACAATCTCTGTAATGGTTCTGTCCCCCGCTATAAATCAAAGATTCCCAGATTAAATGGAAGGCTTTGTTCAAACCGATTTCTTTATTAGGTATCTATCAATTTTACAAAATCTTATCGTTTCTGAAGAAAATTTAATTTCATCTTGAAGTGTTTGATACCATCGGCTAATGGCTTTGAATCGAACCCACTCGATGAGATTATTGATTAAAATACATAATTTAGGGGAAGATATTAAGAGACTAAAAGCTATTCGTGTCGATATCCGATTTATTTAATATTCTATAAATTAAATGAGATTTTTTTTCATCTAAATTAAATAAGAAAGATAGTAATGAAATTTTATAAAAACTCACACTCCAACAAAATCACTCAAATTAATAATTTTGTCTATGTATTTTATGTAAAAAAATTAATACGTGTTATACAGGGTGTAACAAACCTAGTCCATACCACTTTATGAGTGGATACGTGCCTAATATATATGTACCTAATCTCAACCATGTCAGATATATAAGCATCTCAAAAAAAATCGCGAATCGCATTTAAAAATCTGAAAATAATATATTAGGCGTTTGTACAGTCAGATTTGCAATACGGTATTATTGGATGGGGGGAGCATATAAAACTTGAATATCACTCAAAAAATGATAATAATTATTATTCTAAAAGACTATCCTAGTATCCAACTCTTCACAGATTTTAAAGTACCAAAAATAATAAACATATACAAAAAAAAATTAATATCCAAATATTCATAATTAAAAATCAATTAAATATTAGAAGTGAATTCCGATCTACAAGATTTAGAGACCTAATTGATATTCCAAAACTAAAATATACCGCAACCCAAAATCACTATATTTATCAAGGTATCAAATTTTTTTTAAATCTCCACATAACAATTAGAAAAATTACAGACTACTATAAATTTGTATCTGAAGTAAAAAAAATATGTACATAGACTAAAACATAAATTCTCGTATATACTCCTCTATACACGAGTCTTACTCTCATAGAGAAGAAATAAATGTTAAAAGAATTATATATATATGTATCCTACTGATTATTTTTTAAATGTATTATATTTTCTAATATTAAAATAAATAAAAAAATTTAAAAAACAAAAATTATGTCAACTATCAAACGAAGGAAAGCTGCATACTTCAGACACGTTCTGCGCAATTATAAAAATGATCAGGATGCCCAGGGAGATGATCTCATAAATCATGATTCTCCTGATATCACGAGAGCAGGTGCATTATAAAATTAATAAAAATTTCCAAAATAAAAAATATATTGTCATTCGCATTGAAAATATACTAAAAATTAGTTTATTAACCATTCTAATTACATGAGCGCGTTAACACGCCAAACTTTGTATGCCACGCCAAGCTATGAACGTGTAAACACGCACTCTTAGACCATGCAAACTTGCAGGAGTTAAACTCATATTTTTAAATCATGTTGTCATCTGTGAGCGACAAGTCCCAGCTTTTGATAGATAAGTTTATATTATTTATTTATACATTCGACAATAAAAAGTACAATCGTAGAGTTAAGCACCACCAAATAAAAAAGATCTTGAATTATGGGGGTGGTTATCAACATTTACATAATACAAGATCAATATACACTAGATGGAAGAGTTTGTTTTCAACAATTAAAAAATAAAAAATATATATACATACATCTATAATAATACAAAATATGAAAATTAACAGGTATTATTTTAAGAACATTGTAGTTGAAAACCTTTGTATGTGTTCGTAGATCGTCTCTATACAATAATTTGCAGCATTACCGATCAAGTCAATATCATTCCAGTTTAGTTTGTTTATAGCATGAATTAACTATTCGAAATTTATTTTTGATTTGTACAGGGTTTATTAGTTTTTTTTTTGTAGTTTTAACATTTATTTAATAGACCTATAGGGAAATGATCATGTAATATTTGTATTCAGTATATATGGTTTCAGATGTAATATAGATTATTATCTGATTTACACCATATATGATCAAAACATGTTCGATTCTTGTATACGTATTAACGCACGACAAGAAACCGTACACCGCTAAGTTTGTTTTATATTCTTCTACTTGGGTTCCATGACCATTTTCGGCAATATTGATATTAATGTCACCTAAAATATTTAGGTTAGTCAAGACCCTTAAAGCCTAGTCTTACCCTATGTAGTGTCTTCCATTTCTGATATAGTTGGCAATTTATAGGTTAAAAAAAAAAATTAAGGAGAACACATTCTCATTGTGAAGTTGTAATTATTCATAACATGTAGATGGCTTTCAAATAACGGAACGACAGATTTATTAATTTGAAAAAGTGTGACATATAGGTTTGAAAATTTGTCATGAAAAATAATGGCGCTATAACACAATTGGTAGTGTACTTCCCCGGATTGGAAATAGAGATCCAGGTTCGAATCCCGGTAGCGTAAAACCAATATTTTTCGACAAAATTGATTTTATATGTATATATTTATAATTAATACATTAAATTAGTATTAAAAAAATGTAATATAATATTTAGCTAGATTGTGTCACAATGTTTGCATGTCTATGGACGAGCTTTCTAGATGGTTTAAAATAATTTATAAACATTAATTATTAATTAGCGAATATATTTAGTAGTATATTTAGTAGTATATTTAGTAGTAGCGTATATATTAGTTATTAGCTCAAAATATTTTCAAACCAATGTTACTGTTGTAATGAAAACACAATTTTATCGTGAAGTTGCAATTTCAGGACATAATTTTGTAGAATACCTGTGTTCTGTGGTTGTAACCTAATATTTATTAAATAAATAGATTCCTTCTGTATATCTTTCGAGTTGAAAATTTTTATTTGTATTCAAATTTACCGTCATTATATTAAATCTAAAAAAAATTGAAGCTGCCATTGAGGACTAACGTATTAGTATTATTAACATTGAGGATTAACTTAGGACTTTTCTATTACAGGTAGACTGCTCTACCATACCGAATGGAAAATGCAATGTTTCTCAGATTTCTATTTTGAACGAAACCCACCAGGTGGCGCCAGCGCTTCTAATCCATTTTTGCAACATGAATATTTTAGCATAACTCTTCATACTACGTCAGCCTAGGTGATCGTCATCAGATTGGTTCTCACCTCAGGTTTTTCAATTAAAATATTTGGCCTTTGTACTTTATCATTTTATATTTAGGTATTATTATGCTGCTCCCGAAATAATAGTCAAATTAAATATTATATCATTAAGTGTTGTAAAATAAATATGTTTATTTATTTTTATTTGTCTCTTAATCTCCTAAATGTATTTAAAGGTTTGAAAATAGAAGAATATGTGTAATTTAAGCAGACATTATGCATCTCAAGCACTCCTGAACGAACAGTATGGCATTGGTTTGAAAATTCTTAATTCTTAAGAAAGGAAAAGGAAAATTCTTAAATGGAAACGTAACTCTTAAACGGAAAGAAAATTGGAGATGTCCTATTACAATTGAAAATTTACTATACATTGCTTTATGTATTACTCAGCAAACTAGCAGCATTGAATATCTGAAGCAGCATCATCTTGTTTTATGACCATTTTCATACAGTAATGTCGCGATAACTAATTACGTCAAAAAAAATTTCTACACATATAATTTGTTAGCTAAAATGTGCAAATCAAATATGTCTCTTCTATTCATGAAAAATTAGGTTTCATTGAATTTTATTGTTAAAATCTGCCATTATTTTTGAAACAATAAGATACTTTGGTTATGTATTATATATATTGGTTACATATGATCTGAAGAATCATAACATCATTACTGAAAATATGTTTAGTAGTATCGTCAATTGCAATATTTTTACATTACAATACTAACTAATTCGTGCCCTATCCGTTCAAAGAATGTTGGCTATCATTACTTTATTCACTGCGGCCCGGAAAAGCTCAACAGTAGACTGGTCAAATAATTGAAATAATAAACCTAAATGTTGACAGCTGTGCGGCATCGCCCTGTCACTATGTGCGGGACGTTGTCGCATAGTTGTAATAGTAGCATTAAATAAATGGCAACCTGGCGGCGAATAAGCAGGATCATATAAGAGCTTTTGCTCATAAACGGTCCTGGCTAAGCGGTGGATCTGATTGGTCTGCCAGTCGGACCCCCTAGTGTATGTATAAGTGTTTATATATTTTTTATTATATAATACAACACTTTATGAGACATGAAAAAAAATATTAAAGAGAACACATTCTTATTGTGAAGTTGTATTTATTTAGAACATAGGTCTGTGATATTTTACATACAAATTAAATGTATTAATTAGAAAGATATACATATAAAATCAATTTATCGAAAAATATTGTTGTTGCGCTACTGGGAATCAAACCTAGATCTCTTTCCAAACCGGAGAAGGTGCATTATCCATACGATAGATGTATTAATTTGAAAAGTGTTACATTTGGGTTTGAAAATTTGTTATCAAAAGTACTGTCGCTGTAGCACAGTTGGATAATGCACCTTCCCCGGTTTGGAAAGAGATCCATCTCGGTAGCGTAACAACAATACTTTTCGATAAAATTAATTTTATATGTTTATCTTTCTAATTAATACATTAAATTAGTATTTAATATATAACGTTAGTATAGCTGCAAAAAAGAACAATTAGTTACATATATTTTAAACACATTTTAAAATGCATTGCCCAACTAGGCAAGCCTGTTTTATAGCATTGTTTTTAATACTTATTTTTCCCTATTCATCCGAACCATAACATCTTCATTCGTTACTCATTCATATTTGTAACATCTTCTTTAACAGCTCAAATGCTTGAAGTTACCTTATTATTTCTTTGCGTTTTCATGCGGATAAAGATTGCATGCGCAATGCGGTATTTGATTACAACAGAAGGATCCCATTTTTCATTTATATTGCAACCCAGATAAATAATATTTCCAATATCGTTCCAGCAATATGTCGTTCTATATATTGTATACTCAAATTAAATCGACCACGTTTGAAATATTTTATATGATCAAATATTTGATTGGTGTATTTATTCTAATAATATTGACTTACTTTTTTTGTGCAATTTTGAAAGCTCTATTGAAGGGACGATAAAAAAAATATATTGAATTATTAACGGATCTGTGAGGCAATATATTTTGACGAAAATCTACATAATATTCAATCTGTAAACACATGTTAATTTAAATGTCAAACGAAAATTATTTACTCTACTAATTGTCTGTTTACAGTTTATTTTTATTCATTCGATTAATTCTCAACGAATTAAGGGGCGCTTTCAATAATAATTTAAATTTTCGCGTTTTTAATAAAAATGTGGATTTTTATCACTATTTTGTGAATAAATGTGGATTTTTATCATAAGTTATACACCAATTTGACTTTTTTATGAACTATTGGTTAGATAGAACCTTTATACTCATTTAAACTAATAAATTGAATGTTATTTTCTATAATTAACACATTATCTGCGGTGGTGGATCAGATCTGACCCGGGTGTTTGTAAAAATATACATTACACGATAAACATTCGTTTAATGCAATTTTCCTTTTAGCTAATCTTTTATTGATTTTTTCCAAATAATTGGAGATATAAATTATTATTAAAGGACAAGATTAAAATGAGTTATTGACATAAATGCCCTAAAATGTATCTAGGACAGTCATTTTTACGGGACAGCCTCTTACTGCTTACGCCAAATCGTATACTGTCAACCTTTCGGACAGGGGACACAAAGGATGCAACTTCACTCCAACCATTCTGCGTACTAGTTGGTTTCAGTCAAGTTATTTTCAAGTCAAGTCAAGATATTTAACACATATTGATATTGTTATTTGTCTTGACATCTTTTTGCTGAACCCCAATAAAATAGAATGTTTGTTTTGTGACGCGCCGCACCAACCTAGCATTGTCTAGTTTTGTCCTTGTAAAAATGACAAAGGTTCTTAATTTTGTGTGTGCAGTGTATCTGCAAGGCAGTTTGTAAGACTCACAAGTGTGAAACAGTTTACTGCTCGGATTGTAAAGATAATCAATTTTGATCGGTTTTAACTATTTTGTGTATTTGGATTTCGTATGAAAAAGGATGTGTATATATTTATTTTTATTTTTGCACACGTATATATAAAAAAAATTGTTTCATTATAATAATAACAAACAATTCACTATCCGGATTGTCTTCACAAAAGACAATAAATATTGAATCTATCTTGAATATAGATTATCTATTGTTCACGTATTTAAAAAAATATGTAAATTACATTTTTTCTTTTATTACAACATTTTTGATTACACTTCGTATAAAAAGGATGTAATTTTTTTATTTCACTTACTTGTGTATATTTTCTTCTTATTTTTTTAGTTCTGTTTATTTATGTGTAAAAATAAAATTAAAATATTTAATTCAGAAAATGTAAAATATTTATAATCACTATCACAAACCGGCAGGTGGCCGACGATGTACCGACTACCGACGGTTCAGTAGATATTTGTACTTGGTCCGTGTCGGACGTTCATTAAAGCGCAAATATACGTACCTACATTATTCGTAATGTGTTTTGTAAAAACTTAAATTCTTTAGAAGAAAGATTACGGCACATCTTGCCATTTCATGAAATCATATTTGAAATGACATTCCTATAAAAAAAAATCCCGTGAATAAAACGATTAAAAAACCGAAAACTTAGGGTGGGTCCAAAATGACCCACCACCGCTGGACGTGTTTTATTTTGACCCACCGGACAATAAGTGTTAAGACAATACAAACATTATAAGAAAGAACGTGATCATTAGATGCATTTTTCGTGTGCTACAATATTGTGTTAATATGGTAAATTATTGCGTAAACGAAATATATTTTCTTATTGTCTTGAAGCTAAGATTACGGAAACAAATCTCAATAGAGACAAATTAACAAAATGGTCAAAATTAATAGTGTTATAAATCATTCCATTTGCAGGCCATATTACCCATTTTCGACGTTTTTAAAATACTTTTTTTAGTGAATGCCCCAAAGTAGATGGTTTTCAAATAATAGAACGGTAGATGTATTAATTTGAAAAATGTAACATATAGGTTCGAAAATTTGTCGACAAATGTACTGTCTGCTGTAGCATAGTTGGATAATGCACCTTCTCCGTATTGGAAGAGATCCAGGTTCGAATTCCGGTAGCAACAATAATATGTTTCGACAAAAATGATTTTATATGTATATCTTTCTAATTAATACATTTAATTAGTATTTAAAATATCACAGACCTACGTTCTAAATAATTTCAACTTCACAATAAGAATGTGTTCTGTTTTATCTCATTATTAATTGTTTCAATTTTTTGAGTTTGCTTTTAATTATATTCTATGAAATTGTTAAAAGCGCGCATTGTTTTGCTCAATTTCCTGATACCAAACACATTTGTTTTTTAATTTTAGATTTCGTAATTTCACTTTAAACACTTTCACCTGCTGATATTACACATTATATAAAAAGGTTGAACCAGACATTGTATTTTGAAAAAAAATCTAATTATGAAACTAAGTACTTTGAAAATACACGTGTTTTGTTTTAACACAGAATAAGTTATTTTCTCGGGAGGCTTTCAGTGTGTCGCAAAACTGCGTTAAAAAGAACATTATGAAAGTGCGTGAAAATGTTTTATTTAATATATTATAATAATATGCAAATATAATTCCGACGACTTTGAAGAGATCATAACAATATGATCTTTATATGTGTTGGGGTGAGACAAATCAGAAAAACATATTCAATAAAGGAGTGATTCTGAATTCGAAACGTGAATCCGACTCGATAGAATCTAAATGAACAAATTGTGCGATCTCCGAGTCGCGGGTGGAATACGACAATTCCGGTCGTAAATCTAAATCACCCCAAGGTATGGGAGGGAAGTAGGGAAACCTTGGTATAGGATGAGGTCGGTGAGGGGATAGGGGTTCTAGTCGAAGGACCAGTGATCTCGGGGGAATCGGGATTCGGAAGAACTGCTCGCCTTACCTTTTATATGAGGTCACACAATGTTTGGCACGCGAATGAGCAGAGCTCCGCTTCCAATTACAGATGGCGATGTTACAATTTCACCCACGGCACAAACTAACAACAAACAGTATGTGATCATAACACAATATCACTGGTGCACTGGAGCTGAAAGTCCACACCGCGAATGCTATCACGATGTCGAGATCAAACAAATATCGACCACTATTCACGCTGACTGAGAAAATCTATGGATGGGAATTTGAATGCGGAATTGTGTCAATAACAACGGTTGTGACTGAATCGAAATAACGCACCAAAATTGTGTTTTACAAATTTGGAACACATACCATACTGGGTATCTGAGACATCATACAATGTTTGTATTTTATTCTAATTAATCTACAATTACAAATCTTAACAGATCATAGTTTTAAAAAAATGCTTACAAAAATAATATTATGTCGGTATTTACGCCTCTCCGCCCAATAAAAAATAGCCCAGAAATTATAGCATTTTTTTTAGATATTGTTCAAACTTTATGAGAGATCCACGGATCGCGGTCGCCATGCGCGCGTATAAACGCGACACATGTAGATATAATAGTTCATGTCATGTGTGTCACTGAATTTCAAAATCCGCTGTAACATTTTTTTTAACAAATTTGAGTTATATGTATATATCATAGGATTTGGAATTATTATTTTTATTTAAAAATATATGATTCATTTTCAAAATACGTTTTGTTAGCTAATATTAAATATATGGTTATGGTGAGCAAAACTCGATATAACGCGATGTGACTTTCAAAACCTGCCATGTTTTGTTTTTTATCATAATGAAATATATAGTTGGGTTCAAATTAATACAAAAATGAATCTAAATATATAATAATTTTAGTTATAATGAAAGTAGTTAATAAATTTTCTAAAAAGTATTAAAGCCTGTCATTAAAGTATTGCAGTTTCGTTTGATTTTCTCGAAATTATTAAAACGTATTATGCGGGTATTTACGAACATTTTTCTGTGGTGAGTTGTCGATGTAAAAATCCGTTAAAGTTTTGCTATGGAGCGCCTTAGACTGTTAGGTTTACAAGTAAACGTCCTGCTGAATGACGTTGATGAGTTTAACTGTTGAAAATTGTTAGAGTGCGCCGAACTGTTATATAATTGACATTTGAGTATGTCAGATTGAACTGTTCAACATGGTGCGTGTGTGCTCACTTCGCGCTATCAACGAAGCGTGCTTTCGAGAAATTTCTTGCGTATCAACAAAGTCAGAAGACCTACGGTTACCGCAAGCAAAAAATTCAGACTAGAGGAGTGTCAACACTGCAGGTAAGTGTCTAGTTGGATTATTGCCGTCCTTGTTCAAAATTCTTTCCAACCCCTCGTACGATCATCTTGGTTTGGCCGGAAGTAACGCACATAGATAATACGTTTTTTATTATTTCATTTCATTTTTAACTTTGAATATTATAAATACTTCTCCCAAAGAAGAAAGTGTGCTAACCCCAAGAAGGCCTGTTTTAATGTTTATTTCAATAAGGTAGTTAGTAAAACGCTCAAAGCGATCAGCGCTGATACACTTGTAGAAGTGGATTAGGTGGTCTAGCTGCACGTACAGTACTCAGAGTATCGTAAACTCTAAGGAATTGGAAAATAAAATCTGTTTTAAGTTGCAATGTTTAAAATACAATAACAATCAAATAAATGCAATAAATAGTCAATATACATTGCCATGTATGAATCATATTTATATTTAGGTTAATTCACTATTGCAATTAAAATATTTCAAATTCATTGTCATACACAGCTCCAAAGTGAGAAAATTAATATATATTTTCAAAATTTTACGCAGCTTCATGATTATTACTTAATTACAAATGGTATATTATTCAGTTACGCAATATGTGCATGGAGCGGTGCAGCTCTTACTTCAATTGATTCTCTAATTGAGGCTCAGTAATGGGTCATCAGAATAATAAACAAGAGACCATTTATACATAACTCTGAAGAAATCTTTAAATCCTTCCATGTTTTGGACATAAAACAACTATTTACCAGAGAAATCTTAAAACTATTTTTAAAATAAATTAACTTTACTTCACGATCCAATCCAAAGGAAACTAGGAGTAAAGCCTCAGGATACTTTTTAGTGCCAAAAATTGATACCAAATTCGCTCAACGAACTTTTTTATTTTGTGCTCCGCGAATATTTAACAAATTGCCACTAGACCTTAAAGGGTGTAAAGTGATTAACGACTTCAAACCAAAAATATCAAAGTGGTTGCTTGATATGGGAAGAAAGCAAACTGAATCTAATTTGTCATTTGTGCTATCCTAACCCTCTATATATTTTTGACTCCAACTATTGTATATTACAGGCAATGATATTTTTATAACAATTATAATATAATTATAACAATGGCCGTGACTGAAGTAGTTATATATATAATATTTATATTTTGTGTGTATATATGTGTGAACTTTTTATTAACTTTTTTATTTTTTTATTTATTAATATTTTCCTTGGTTTTCTTTTTCATAGCATTATATTGATTTCGTAACCTTTAATGTATAATATAATATGTATTATCTTTATGGCGAATCGGGTTAAAAAAAAATCTGAATACGCTGGAATAAACACATTATTATTATTATTATTATTATAACTTCAGATTGTACTTTTTTCACATAACTTTTTATGACTTACTTAACATTATACTTACTTACCTCTAAACAATTACAACTTTTAAAAACTGTACAGGTAATTGCATTAGAACAGACCACGTCTCGTAAAATAATTACCTTTATTTTTTCGTATCTACTATTTATGTTACAAAAAATAATTAATAAATAACGTACGAGTATGTACAAAATTATGTGAGTTAATCCATTTTTTTGCTTTTTAAGCCTCAACTACAATATAAAATATCTATTTTTCTAATAGTCACGACCAAAATTTAAACAGCATCGATTTTTTTTTTAATGGTACCTAATCAAATAAATGTAATTTTTTTTATCAGTTCGCATTTATTTATTGTAATATTCTCATATTTTATCTCACCATCAATGTTAATGAACCAGCCGTACGTCATACACCGCTTTAGTCCAGGGTTGTGCCTTCTAGGATATCCAAATTTCGGTGAATTCCACGCGTTTCCATTTTTGTATTGTTTAGTATTTTTAATGGCGACATTTTTGGGCGGGCGGTCGCCCTTATCTAGACGGCCCCAACTCCACTAAAAATTTGTTTATTAGTTGTTGTACGTTGTATCGTGCACATGTATAATGCGATGAAAATATAAGGGCGGTTAAAACCAACCACCTCTTACGTTACAACGTTACGTTACTACGTTACATACTTTCAACAACGGCGATGCGTGCTAGCTACATGTCCATTTTTTTGGAATTTTTATCAAACTTTAGGCCATCTCATAAACATTGCGGTAAAATTAAAATAAACAAAGTTCTTATTTACTCTAAAATGTACTCTCTTTTATTTTCTTTAATGCTCTTCTATATATCTGGTATACCTGCAAGGCTCCTCTCCCAGACTGCGTAATAAATGATAATCAGATAGGGCATAATCCGGCGAATATGGTGGGTGGGGCATCGTTTTTAAAAAAAAAAAGGTTCATTTCTGAGACGTGACAGCAAAGAAGAGCACACATTCACGCTCTGCACGTGATTAGACTCGAAAAGTTTGTGAGGAACCCATTGACCCAATTTGCTGACTTCTCCGATGGCACATAGATGTTGATGAATGGTTAAATGACCAAATTCAATCTTCTCTGCTAGTTACAATAAGATTTTGTTCTACCAGGGCTTGCAGGACATCCTCGTTGAACTTTAAAGATTTTCCGGGACAAGGCTCGTCTTCTAGGCTATAGTTTCCAGCTCGGAATTTCTGAAACTATCGTTGATACTGGTTTATGTTTACTATTCGATTCTCATACACTGTATTAATATTCCTCGCACTTTCTTTTGCATTGTTGCGTTTATTGAACTCATTAAGTAAAATATGTTGAATATGCTCCTTTGCCACATTCATTATAGCTTTGAAAAAATAACTGTTAATATCGAACTGCACCCTTGAAAACTTGGACTAACAAGAGTTACTACCTACATTTATAGCAGATAGTAATTTTACCTGATGCAGGTACATAGTTTATACCACCCCCATCAGACTTTTAATTCGTGTAATTGAAAAGAACTGCATTATTTATGGGATGATCTAACACATGACTTCGTGGTCTAGAGATGATTTCCAATATTTCAACACTTGACATAAACACAATATTTTATTAAGCAATATCATATTTAGTATTACTTACATATAATAAACTACAAAAAATGGTACTGTTAGGAACGCCTTCAATCGATGAGCATGACAAGATTAATGAATATAAATGAGCGTGTCACTCTATCCTCTTTGCCTCCTCCCACGGGGAATAGGTGTGTGGAGGTCTACCGCCTTAGCAACAGCACTACTGCCGATGGCCCCTGAAAGCACCATGTTTTATACCCATCTGCCGCAAGAACACGCCGGTACTTGCCGGATAACAGATAACAATAATATGTGCCGGCAGCCACCCGGGATGCCAGCCTCTAAGCGCCACTTCTCTCACGGCCATCTTCCTGACAAGATTACTAGTTAACACTCTTTGTTGTAGAATTTTTACTGAATGTGTAAATGTGCAACGGTCATCAAAAACCATCAGTCAACTGTAGGTATATTTTTTTGTTCAACCTGTTCTGGCCACACACACGCACATACCCATACACAACTCCGCGATACCATTCAAAAGAACAGCTGAGCGTTGGGTGTAATTTATGTATTAATTATAAGGGTATACATATAAAATCAATTTTATCAAAAAATATTATTATTCCCGGTTCGAATCCCGGTAGCGACAACAATATTTTTCAATAAAATTGATTTTATAGGTATATATTTTTAATTAATACATTTAATTTGTATTTAATTCCACTTCTGCCTATCTATGTGTACGTCACGAACTTCCCTTCGATCTTGATCCAACAGGATTTCTTACACGACAATAGACGTGTAAGAAGGCTTTGTGCGTGTTACGGGATTCATCTAATCTCGCTACATGTCCTGCCTACTGCAGCCTCCACACTTTTCCCTCCCTTAAGACATCTAGGAGGGGGAGGAGGGGGATCAATTACACTGCCCAAAAAAAAAAAAAATTTGGTGTCGTGGAAATTCGACCTGGATCGCTGATTTCAAAAATTTCATCATTTATTTATTTGAGACACGTTTCGCCTTGCACAGGGCATTATCAATCTATCAATTTGTATTTATAACTTCAACGAGGGACAGATATACAATTTATTTACATGAGATGAAAAGAACAACAATATTCATTAGAATTCTGAAGATTTCCATACATTTTAAATGCTTCTAATTATTCCAAGTAACCATTCAGTTTTAACATTAATGGTATTTTAAACTGTTTGACAAAACATAATTCCAGAAAATATTTATAAAAAATGATTTATAAATTCGTGACTGATATTTCCCTTCTATTTATTGTAAATATCTATTAATTTTTACATATAAAAATTATGTACTAATATTGAATAATAGATTAATTAATTGTATGTAAAACAATGCTTTTTTTCTGAATGTTTGTTTGTTATTGCAAATAAATGAAAGATTTTAAACATAAAAATACTGTTTTTCTATGTAAAATATAACTAATATCTATGTAAGTATAAATAAAATCACATAAGTATGGCTAAAAAATTATTAAGCTGAATGTGCTCTTTTCTCCAAAAATAGAGCAATCTAATGTCACTTTTTAAATCAGTAGCTTAATTGTATTCAGGAATTGGTGAAACTTATCAAAAACCTAAATGTGTGTTGGGCAGTCTTATTTTACTACAACTCCATTATGCCCTCGTATTGTCTCGACTGAAATATCGCACACTTAGATCAAAACTAATACAACTCAAGAAACCAAGAATTTTTAGGTATTATTGTATTCGGATACGCTGTCATATACCCAACTAACTCAGCCCCAGTTTTCAAAAAGTGTCACTTCAGAATATATTTATGACCTAAAACGTTATTTAGTTTTATAACTTTAAAAACAAAAAATGGAAAATATTTTATTTTTTTGTCTACTGAAAAATGACTTTTTGAGTTATCTTAGTTTTGATCTAGGTGTGCGATATTATATTTCTATTAAAATCTATTGTATTTAATGCACCATTAACTTTATTTTTCTCTCCTTTTCTTATCTTTTTCAAACTTTCCGTTCCTATCGGCTTGCTTATAACAGCGTTCATTAGAGTAAAAAATAAATAAAATGTGAACAACTTACGGTACAGCTTGATGTTGCCATCAGTGTCTCCCAAAGAGTTCTTGGAGACACATCGATAGGATCCATAGTTCCTCCTGCCCACTTTCTTTATCTTCAGACGCATGTCCACCTCGTACGTCTTCTCTATCGTGCTGATATCATAGTTGTCGTCCGCTGCAAGAAATACAATTTCATCATAATTAGAAAATCATCTCCATTGAATAAAATATAAATTTAATCTATACCATCATTAATACTTACTGCCCGATGGGTCAAAACAAAACACGTCCGGCGGTGGTGGGTCACTTTATACCCACCCCAAGTTTTTGGTTTTTTAACCGTTTATTGGGATATTTTTATTGATATATCTATACCATTTCAAATATTATTTAATGAAATGGCACGATGTGCCGTAATCTTTCACCTAAAAACTATTTTTTTTATAAAAAATATTACAAATAATGCAGGTACATATACTTGCGCATCAATGAACGTCAGACATGGACCAACTAAAAACATCCACTGAACCGTCTGTCTATGACAGTGATTATAAACATTTTACATTCTCTAAATTATTTTATTTTTGCACATACGTGTATTGACTATAAACAGAATTAAGAAAATGACATTAAACGAATATTTATTTTATTTTTATTATTTATATTATTACAAACACCGGGGTCGGATCTGACTCACCACCGCAAAGGATGTATTAAAAATAACACATTCTTGTGAAGTTGTAATTATTCAGAACATAGGTCTGTGATATTTCAAATACTAATTAAATGTATTAATGAGAAAGATATACATATAAAATCAATTTTATCGAAAAATATTGTTGCTGCTACTGGGATTCGAACCTGGATCTCTTATTATCCGAGGAACGTGCATTAACCGATTAATCCTATCGGATTACTCAAATGTATTTGAGAGTTTGTAAAAATAAAAATAAAAAAGAGCTGACTTTCAAATAATGGAACGATAGATGTATCAATTTGAAAAGTGTAACATATAAGTTCGAAAATTTGTCGTCAATGCACTGTGTTGGTATACCATATTCTGTTAATGCACGCTTCCCGGATTGGAAAAGATCCAGGTTCGATTCTCGGTAAAAACAACAATATTTTTTGGTGAAATTGATTTTACGTGTATATTTTTCTAATTAATACATTTAATTTGTATTCAAAATCTATACCATTTTTTAGTGGATGTCATCAGTTTTTAAGTATATTTAATTTACTTAGAAAATAGACAAGCGTAGTTGATATAATTAAATATATCAAATAAAAAATAATGGCAATTGGTAGGCCACATCCAATGCTGAATGTCCGCCCCAAAACCACCAGGACTAACGAAATTATGAAATCCTGCGGAAATATATGGCAGCGAATAACAAGGACAGATAAAAATGGGAGACGCTTGGGGAGGCCTCATCCACCAATGGATAGAAAACTGCTGATATTAATGATAAATTCGCTATATGAGTGATTCAAATGCAAAACCGCCGCTCAATAAGAAATAGAGGTAAAAGTATTTGCAACTGATTTTCTAACCAAAAAAAGATTTGATATTATGCCGGGGTCGGTGAGAGGTATTTTTATTTGGCGGCCGTTTTTACTGCACGGCCGCCTGATAAACATAAAACATGCAAGCCTGGCGGCGAATGACATGGACGTTATGGGAGCTTTTCCTCATAAAACGGTTCTGTTTAAATGGCCATACCACTGATTTACTAACTAGATTAAACTAGACAATTCATTTACAGAAAAAACGGTATCTATCGAAAAATATCTAGTTGGTGAAGGTGTAATTATTCAGAACATAGGTCTGTGATATTTAATTCATATTTAAAATATCACATACCTATTTTCTAAATAATTACAACTTTATAATAAAAATGCGTTCTCCTAACAAATATATTTTGTTAAATTCCTTATATTATTTTATTTCTTGATTTTAGCTAGGGTTAAAAATTTCAATATCAAGAATATCTTTCGTTATAAGAGGAGCGGATACAATTAATTCGTCAGTTTTTTGCCGCATATTTATGTTTAAGATGAAATTCAATTGTGCGATAGCGCACAAATTCATCGAAAAAATCACTACGAATTTCATCAATGTAAATTTAGGTCTGTTAAAATATTGGCATACAGAATTTATTAATATATTAAATTGTTCCGAAAGTACGTAATTGTTTACTTTTATATTATATCATATAGAATTTTTTTTTTCTTCAACAGTTAAGAATTCCACTTATTTTTAATCTTTCAGAAATGAGTTTAAAAAAGAAAAAATACAAACAATTTAAACCATGCATAGGGTAAAGGAACCACTACTGAACGATGAGTGTGACGTTGGTTCGAAAAGTTAAGAAGACATGTATTAAAATGAAGAGGTTTGAGAACGCCCTGCCGCTGTTGAAACGACAAATTGAAAGCTCTAGAGCAGCGTTTCCCAACCTTTTTTGGCTCGCGTAACACTCGGTAGTACATCACGCTTAATTGTACCACTTCGTAAAAATGATTGTATTTCGAGAAATTTGTTATTCTATTGGCATTAAAAATTTTATAGGGTGACTATATATCCCAGAACTCAATTTATTTAAGTTTATAAAAAAATACCAAACGTTTTATTTTTTCTGATAAAAATGAGACATTTGAACTTTACATAGCACAATGTTTTTTTTTAAATAAAAGGTGCCGAAGCTCATTTCTTGTCGAAATTCAAAACCAGGACATTTAAAGAAGTATTTTTATTTTTTTATCTTTGTTTAATTAACCACTAAAATGAGTTTAAATACATCTACCGGTTTCGAAAAATACAATTTTCTTCTTCAGGATGTCATAACTAACTAAAACATACATTGTTTATTTGACAGAATCTATTTTTAAAATAAAAATTTTTTTTTTTTTTTTAGTACCTAACTCAAATCATTACTTAATACAAATTTACTCGAATAATTTTTAGGAAAAAAATTTAGAATGGGACTCGTAGTTAAATTTAGTTGGTTGTTTATAATTTTTTGATTAGTTTTACACGCTTTATTTATCTCCAACGATTCCAAATTATTTAATTTGTGACCAACACCGTTTATATGCAAAATTGACAATCCCAATTTTTTATCAAAATCATGACCATTTTCTATCAAATGATTAGCAAATTCTGAAAATCCACTATTGTTCAAACATCTCAAATGCTCCCTTACTCTTATATTAAAATTTCTACCCGTTTTACCAATGTAAAATGCAGCACAATCCTTGCAACTAAGTTTATAGACACCAGAATTGTTAAAATTAAATTAAATGTATTAATGAAATTTAAAAATGTAGTTAGTTGACGTTGTGAACCTGACCAAATACATAATATATCATCGACATACCTTTTCCACAATAAAACATTTTTTAACAAAGGAGAATCACAATCAAAAATATTCCGCTCCAAATTATCTACAAAAATATCTGCTATTAGTGGACTTGTGGGTGCTCCCATAGGAAGACCCTCTGTTTGATTATACATTATATTATTAAATTGAAAATAATTTTGGTTCATACAAAGATTTAACAAACGACATAGATCTTTTACTAAATTATTAGGTAAATTAGACGAATTTAATAAATCAGAAATTAAAATTTTACTTTCATTAATAGGTACATTAGTAAACAAATTAACAATATCAAAAGAAACAAGTTTAACATTTTTGGGAAGATCCATGTCCTTTAACAAATCCACTAATTGCAACGAATTTTTTACAGTGTATTTTGGTTTAAAAATATTAAGTCTATTTATAGTTTTTGTAAGAAAAGAACATAATTTAAAAGTTGGAGCACTACAGTATGAAACCACTGGTCTTATTGGAATATCAATCTTATGAAGCTTTAGTACGGAATACAGGTTTGATAGACACTATTTTAAAAAATAAATTAAAAGAATATAATAATCAATTTTTATATAAATCACAGATAAAACATAATGATAATAATGATTATTGGCGTAGGATTTTATACATAAATAACTTTTCGAATCAAATATCTAAACACCTACCACGAAACATTAGACCGGCATTTTATACAAATAATAGTATAGGAAATTTACTCATAAATTCTAAAGACAAAGATGATAAATTTAACAATTCTGGTGTCTATAAACATAGTTGCAAGGATTGTGCTGCATTTTACATTGGTAAAACGGGTAGAAATTTTAATATAAGAGTAAGGGAGCATTTGAGATGTTTGAACAATAGTGGATTTTCAGAATTTGCTAATCATTTGATAGAAAATGGTCATGATTTTGATAAAAAATTGGGATTGTCAATTTTGCATATAAACGGTGTTGGTCACAAATTAAATAATTTGGAATCGTTGGAGATAAATAAAGCGTGTAAAACTAATCAAAAAATTATAAACAACCAACTAAATTTAACTACGAGTCCCATTCTAAATTTTTTTCCTAAAAATTATTCGAGTAAATTTGTATTAAGTAATGATTTGAGTTAGGTACTAAAAAAAAAAAAAAAATTTTTATTTTAAAATTAGATTTTTAAAAATAGATTCTGTCAAAGAAACAATGTATGTTTTAGTTAGTTATGACATCCTGAAGAAGAAAATTGTATTTTTCGAAACCGGTAGATGTATTTAAACTCATTTTAGTGGTTAATTAAACAAAGATAAAAAAATAAAAATATGAATCTTAACCACAAAGATAACATTGCTTATTTTAAAAGTATATTTAAAGAAGTATTTTTTTAAACAAATTTTTATTTAAAAAAAATACATAGAATTAAATTAAATTATTTGTATAAAACAAAATGAAATGCGCCGCAGACAATTTTTTTCCAAAAATTACCGATATTTATAGAAAATATATGTATATAAAATTAATTAAACACGGTAAATGTAAGAATTTTTCTGATGATTTTCTATCATCGACTGTACATATTAACAACTGTACTGTATATTATTAATTAAAATTATAAATATTAGGAAAAATACAATAGTTTAAATGATATTTTTATGACCGATTATTTTTTTACTTTTTATGTCCGCCATTACTGATTATTTTTCGCGTACCACCAACTATCCACTCGCGTACCACCGGTGGTACGCGTACCACAGGTTGGGAACCGCTGCTCTAGAGCAAGAATACACGGGACAAACAACCGAAGGGAATCAATATTGTTTCAAGACAATAACAAGACATTATTTTGCTAGCAGAGAAAAAATAAATAATGCAGAATATTTTCCGCATCACTTAAACCACAAGAGTTATGTTCATTCATTTAAACTATATTACATTATTTTAAGTTGCAATCTAATTATAATCAACTACAAACATGCGACGTGATTATAAATACAATTTACATCAATATATAAAATGAAACGTGGTTTTTTCATTTCTAGTCATACCGAAGTTCATCATAAGACTGCAATAATACAAGGTGCGGCAGAACCGATTAAGTGGTAAGGAGGGGTCAATGGGCTTCGGGCGGTGGTGGAGGGAGGCAGATGCTCGTGATCTCCTATTATTCTGTTGGTGACGCCATTTCAGTAGCCAGCATGGTTTGGACCGGAACATATCGGAGCTTTGCCACCAATCTCTGATCGCGACGCAAAGAGTTTTTCGGCGACGGTTCAACATTCTGCGCAACAGTGCCGTTTCTAATGCGAACATAATTCAGTCCTGGGCTTAAAGGAAAAGGTGTTTAAGCATCGCCCTCACACCCTACCAGAGTTAAGGGAGCAGAGTATTAAAGAAGTTAACGTCATACCCCGCGATATTTTTGAACAAACTCTACAAAACTTTAAAGATCGTCTCCAATAGTGTATTGCTGCTAATGACCTCCATATTGAGGACATTATTTTCATAACTTTATAATTATAAATGGTATGTACTACTTACCTCAATTTTTTTTTTTTCTATATACCGCCATTACTTTTTTATAACTCCTCAAAACTGCTTAATCGGGACTGCCGTTCCTTATATTACTACCCGAAGAGTATTAATAATATAAATTTACCTTGAGATATAATCTCGCCGTCCAGGGTCCAGTAGTTTATAGATCTCGGGAAAGCCTCTGAGTGACACTCCAGCGTCAGGGTCTCCCCTTCTCTCGCCCCGATCAGTTGGTTCTGGATCCACACCATTGGGGGAACTTCAAAATAAATCGAAGAGTTTATAAATTCATAGATACAGCTGAAAATGTGTATATTGGAGAGAGACAGATTGCTCAAATTGTATATGACAACATGGTGCACCATACGGAGGAGATCTGTAAGACTCCACACTATCTCTGTTATGATGATGTAGCCTCATGGAAATGGAGTATTTATTTAAATACAAAGCTAAATACATGTAAGTAAGACAAATATAGCGCCTAATTACAAAACCCCCTAAAACGACTTTATGTATTTTTAAGTTATGGATGTAAACGTATATTTTGAAAACAAATGTACAAAATGTTTGTTTTTACATCAGCATTCTTTAAAGAGACAATTATGTAATGTAATATTATTTTTTGTATATATCGTCCTGGCAGCCACACTATATTTTAGATCACGTGATTAACAACAAGCGTTGTGATTAGTTGAAGTCATTTTAGAGGAAATAGCAACTTATACTCTGTCGGCTTTGAGGTATTTTGGAATAAACCTTGATTTTGAACATGCAATATATATCGATTAAGGTTTATCTTACGAGAAACAACGTGTTTTGCATATAGCTGACAAATCTACAAAACTTCATAATTAACTCAAATTATCCGAAATCCGTTTTAAGGGGTTTTGGAATTAAGTGGTACAAATAACTAATATAAGTGTTTTATAGATTGGAAATACGTAAATCAATAAGGCAATTTTATTATGTTTAATAAATATTTATGTATATTATTACACCCTACTGACTTATTATTTAAGATCACAGATTATATATAGAAATGAAAACGAAAAGATTTTATCTATCTTAGAGGTTTTATTATTCACTTACAAAAAATGCTAATTTTTTAAAATAAGATTTTTTGACAGTTCAATAATCTACGTACTTTTATAATTTATTAATTTTTTAATATTGTTGTTGAATTTTTTATTCAACAACAATTTTTTATCCGTTCAACGGACTATCATTACTTTTCTCTTCTTCAATATTTGCAAAATTACTTTGTGGCCTCATTTTTGAAATGAGGCTACAAAGTAATTTTGAATATGTAAGAACACAATTGAATAAGTAAAAATTAATGTGAAAACAAATTTAAAAGGTGACAATTTGCAAAGAGGATTTGGTTATTTATAAACACTTTTTCTTATTTCTAAAATTTCAAATGTATTAACCGCTAGTATTTGTATATATAATTTCTAAACCCTTGTTAATATCAAAATAATGATTTGCAGATATTATGTTTTTTTGTGGTTATCGCTGGTGTATTTAAACCAATTAAATATGAACAGTTTTTAATTGTTATTCAACAAATAACTAGTCAATTGACAGCCGAACAAATATGTCCCATCGAGCACGAATGAGGTTGGCGAGTCGAAGTTGGAGAGTCAAGTATAATTCTTCTCTTTAACCAATTAGGATCGCCAATAGTATTATCATAACAGTATTTTGTATAACCGATTACTTACATACAGAAATTGTCAAATTTATGTAACAAGTGTCAGGTGTCAGAACACAATTGACTGAATGACTAATTGATGAATAAAATATAATGAGTAATTAACTTCATTAAATGATGCATCATATCGCGTATGCTATCGGCGCCGGTGCTGTTCTGGGGTCGCATCTGGAACTCTACTGTACTGCAGTCTGTACAAAGACATGTGCATAGACGGAAAAGGCTGCAAAAGAACGGAGACCTCCGATCGTCTCGGACCACCCTTGCCATTGGACCAAGCACTCCCTTATTGCAAGAGTGCGTGTGGGTGGTACTGTGCAATACCACCCAAGAAACCATAACAGACGTCATCCTCGTAACAAGGGGCCGTCGGCTCCAAATTCAGCTTATTATTCGTGTTCGTATATATCGCGATATCCACCTTGGTTTGCTATGAAGGACGAGGTAGATATTTATGAAGGAAGCAATTGAATCATTTTACTTACATAAATAAAACTGAATTTATTGAATTATATTACGTGGGTAAAATTTACGTTATTGCATCTCATACAGAAATCGGACTATAAGCTACAGTTAACTACAATAGTTGGATTGGACTCCGACTACGTTTGATACTGTGCATTTCTCACACAATGGCGGACTGATACCACTCAGTTCAGTTCTGTGTCGCAATCACTATGGGACTTTTAGGGTTAATTTGTTATTTACTTAGATTTAGTTCAGAAAATATTTATATGTTCATAGCATTATTATTATTATTACTATCACCAGCAAATATTTTTAGTTAATAAGTTAGTGAATCATAAAAAAAATATTTAAATTATCTCCAATAATGAAAATAAAACACTACAATCCAATTGGAATTATTACGTCGTATTGCACCTTCAATAAAATAACATGAAACTTATTACAAATTTACAATCTTCACAGTAAGTGTATTGGTTAATTTAATTTAAATTAAATATTGTTTCATGAAAATTTCTGAAAAATTAAATGTGAAAATACCGCATTTGAACGTAACCACTGAACAATGATTACAACATTCTACAGTTTGTATTGGATAGAATAGAATAGTTTAACTTTACTGCATATGAGTGCAGCAGAAAATTATAATATACCTCTATCCTATTCAGCAGAATATAAAAGAACTCTAGCGCGAGTATAAACACAATTGCATTCAAAAAGTTTGTACCCGAACATACCTAAATTTTAAAATACAGAAAAGTTATTACTGTTTCAATTTTTAGTGTAAAAGAAAAGTTCACCTTATGAAAAGGATTTATATTTCGTAATTTTTTTGTTTATTGGTTAGTCGAGGCTCTTTGCAGGACAATAGGTTTATGTATCATGTAAATATGTTGATGTATTAATTAATAGTAGTTTTCTCTAATCATCTACAAGTAGTTCGGGCTGGAGAAGCCGATTAGAGAATGACGAAGCGGTAAGATTAATGAAAGGAAGAATTACTAAAGAAAATAAGCGGTTGACATATATTGTCTTTATTTTAATCAGAGATAAGTTAATTCTGTAGGTATGTCTGTTTATAAATTCAGATTAGATGTTAGCTAACAAAGAAGTACAGAAAGATA
This sequence comes from Eubasilissa splendida, assembly GCA_031772225.1. Taxonomy (NCBI): domain Eukaryota; kingdom Metazoa; phylum Arthropoda; class Insecta; order Trichoptera; family Phryganeidae; genus Eubasilissa; species Eubasilissa splendida. Next base: position 23,519,640 of record CM062857.1, on the reverse strand, counting down.
GAAATTCGATATTCACAGATATTATTAGACATTTATTAATAGAATTATTAATAAATAATTAATTAATTATTTATTAATAATTTATTAATATCGTATTTGTTTTAGAAACATAAAGTAGTTGATTAATTCCGAATTAATAATTATACATTATTATAAATTTGACGAAATATGATTGCACACAACAGTATTAAAATACCACATTTTACCAAACATATACAGATTTTCCGATTAATTAATAGAGTTGTGAAAACAAAACACATAGACGTGGGTTCCGCTTATCATTAACAATAAATATTATTGTAATATTTTGTATCTTGCTTGATATCTTATATGTATATCATCAGTCTGTGTATGTCCAATGCTGGATATAAGCGTTTCCCAAGGATCGCCAATAATAACTTTGCTTCTTCTACATTCTATGACTTTCCTTTCCCATCATCCATCACCTCTTCAATAAGTATATCTAACTTGAGTATGCAGATTTTTTGGGCTACCTCAATTATCTTGGTTCTCTGTGGTCCAGCAGAAAATTTTCAAGTTTATTATTAAATTAAATAAAAAAACTACAATGTTATATTCATATTTTATATATACAAAATAGAGTTTACCGATGGAGATTTTACGTTTTATAAATAATATCGTCTAAATGCCGTCCATTTTTCTCAAGAATCAATCGAACTTGCGAACATGCGAGATCAAAACGTTGGTTCAATGGCAGCAACTTCACGGCGGATATTTTCTTGTAGGGTCTGAATTGTTCGAGGATTGTTGCTGTAAACTCTCGACTTAAGGTATCCCCACAAAAAAAGTCGCACGGTGTAAGGTCCGGTGACCGAGGTGCCCAGGGTATGTCTCCGTACTTGCTGATTAATGTATTGGGTACCAGTGACTCAATGCGATTGGCAAATCCGCAAATCACGCGCGTCGAACAATACCCCTCCGACTTACCTCACCCTGGTGGTTTACGAGCAATCACAATTTAATCTTGAAATTTTTCCGCTGGACACCCTGTATTTGATCTGAGATATTCTAACCAATTTTTCATTTATTTATAACATTGATATTGAGGATTTACTTCTCAGCTCTATATCCGAGTACTAGGAGCAGGTTGGTCTTACAGGTTGTAAGCTTTATTTTTTACAGATTATGATATTTTGACTTTGAAGATATATTTTAGCTTTCCAAATACTGTATTTTATATGTAAATTGTTGGTCCATTCAATCTTTCATTGTATAAAGTGTGGCTAGTCAACGGAGAGAGAAAGATTATTCTATCGTATAGGACTGTGGGAACAGATCAATAGCAAGTAAGAGGGTTTCAATAAAAATAATGTAGAGTTTTAAACACAATCATTTAGTAATAAACTTGTGATAGTACGGTAGCCGGGACGCGTCTGATTTTACGAAACGCTGCTCTAGAATACAATAATGGTAGCGGTCAAAACTACTGAGGCTAGAGATTGTATTATTATTTTGCACAAATTTACTTATATAAAAATCCTACGACACCGGTTGTATTGTTTGACCTAAGTATATAATATACTCCTGTACAATCTATTTATATATTATGTATGTTGTTGTATATATGTTGTTGCCTCTTATCTTAATTTTGGATTATTAAAATTTATTTTAAGTCAACATTATACATCGTTGAGATCTTGAAGCTGAGTCTTCTTCAGTGTTTACAATAATCGCAATATTATCTACAAGTTTTCGTTCTCCATTTATATTCATTTCGTCTCTTAGCTCCCGGGTCACAAGTATAAATATATCTTCTAGAAGGTTTATGAATAATTTTGGTGATATCACATTTCCTTGACGTACACCTTCTATAATTTGGATAAGATTGCTATAATCCTGTAAGTAGTTTAGTATAGTCTGTTGCCGAGTTAAAAAATATATATTTTATTTATTTAACTGTTGTATGAGTGTTTTTTTCGAACTAGAATGACATATTGCACGTGCAGGGATGTTATGAGCCATTTAACGTGTTTTTTTTTTTAATTTATAAGAGTTTTAAAATACGGTTTTCTCTAGAAAAGAAATATCTTTTAAATTATAAATATTTTTTATATTATCCCAGCATAGTCCTTCGTAATATTGTTTTTAATTTTTCGTTTTCAAATCATGTATCAAATTGTAGTTTTTTTAATAAATTATGTGATTCTGCTGTACCTTTCACTCATGCATTCATTGACTTATTCGATTATATTTAACAATAAAAATATTAAATGTAATAATGAATTGAAATTGGAGGCAATACAGTTTTACACCACCGTACAGTGACAACGTTTTAATATACAAACAACCTCTATAGGTACAACAACTAACTTCGTTTAAGCCATGTTGATTAATTAAATGTCATCCAGTTTCGATTTATAAACCATTGTTATTAGTTAACTTAATTTAAGTTAGTATACGTGCGTCCTTTTATTATTGTTTTGTTGTATTTCCTACTGAAAAATACTGAATATTTCCTATAAATAAACAATATCAATAGGGGGCTAACGCTAACTTGAGGACAAATATGGCAAACTGCATGTTAACAACGTAGCCTTAACGAAGCGTGATATTGGGCGGATATTTCCTTCCGGTGCATTTCCGTTTTATTTTTGCCCTGGTTAACACTGGATACGTGACGCAGAATGATGCGAAAATCATATATTTTAGTTGATTTTTTTATACATACAGTTCGGTATTTATGACAGGATCAGATCGCCGTGCGCGTGTGGATGCTTTATTAGGTTTACTAAACCTATCTGTTTCCTCCCCTCTCCCTTTTCCATTACTACAGAGTACGACTTTTTCTGTCTGTTGATCGGTGATTTGTAAACTGTCAAGAATTGTGTATGTCCTGCTACGAGCTCGTCACACTGACTTGAATTATTATTGTGTTTCGGCTTCTCGCAGTGCGTGCCGAAGATTAATAACTACTATTGGGTGATACAAAGTGCTTTGTGCTAAATAATTAAGTATTCTGAAGTTCAGTGGAATTGTGAATACAGCAAAAAAATCCAGGTAAGTCGTGTTCCCGTTTCACTATCCCCTTGTGTATAACACACTTATAAATATAAAATAGAATTTAATTCATTTTTAACCACATGGGTTTTACCGTACAATTTTTGAGTAACTATTTCACTTATAGGCACTTTAAAACTAATCTTTGATGTCTCATTTCATTTTTGTTATCACTAAGTCTCATAATAATCTCATAAATAAAGTGCACGAATTAAAATTAGAAAGGTTTATTAACTTCAAATTTCAAAATGATTTTCTAATGAGTACTCTTAATTTAACTAACTTGTCGTGCAGAAGAACTTTATGTGATTTATTATTTTTATTTTAAATAGTAAAAGGTATTCTGGATTAATTTAACTGAACTGATTGTATACCACGTTCCTGTGCGGAGTACCAGATCGTCTGTGCTATTCCATGTAAATTCATCATATGTTATTTTTTATAGAAATGCACCCACACAAAGACTACACAGGCTTGGGAACGATTTTGGTCTTGTAGATATATTCAGATATTCAATGTTTAAATATAAAAGTGATGTTTTTGATTCTGTTCTGAGTTAAAGATACAGCTGATTTTGATACTCAGCCATTCTGTGTCAATCCTACATTTTTATTGTTTCTTCTATCTTGAACCTTTATTTTTATAGTTTGTTTTGCATATATTAAAATTTATATTTTTCTATTCAATCTCTATACATATATTCCATGCTACTTGTGTAGCTGTTCATGTATTTTTTATACCAAACTTATTTTATAAAACACAATCAGAGCGATAATAAATAAATAATTAAAGATATTTAATATTTTTTGTTCTTCCGTTTTCTATCATTTCAAGGGTTAATTTTTTAGTATTTTATACTTGCCTGAGCACAAACATCATACAAGAGGAAAGGATAGACTAAGACTGCCATTCAGAAAGAAGGCTAAATCTCAGAGATAGATAATGTACATTGAGATGAAGATATTTAATGAAATGCCAGAAGATATAAGAAAGGAGGAAAACTACATAGATTCAAAAAAAAATTAACTGAGTAAATATATTGTGGGAGTAAAGACCGATGTTCTTCCCTCACCGGCTAGTCAGTGGTGAACACAAGATCCGCGGGTTCTTCACCTCAGAAACACATTTTCACCTTATTTTGTCACATTCTGCCTTCATCCTAAACTGGGAAAAAATTATGCGAAATTATGTGAAAAAATATTAATTGTGACAACAAAATGTTCCAATAGATGGCATCACTCCGGTCCATGCCCGTCCGCGCAACCCCTCTCCTTGGCCTATCATCGTAGATAATCTATCTACAGCATCATTCGTGTGCAGAATTAGAGGAAGCAACGTGAACCGTAGAAGTGAAAAATGTAACCTTCGGTGAGAATAACCAAAGGCGAAATAACCAACTAATTTCGTTTCCCTTTGGTTACGCTGGATCCCTTACAGTCACATATTAGAAACGCTGGTTTGAAAAGTTTGACAGCTCTGCTCGATGTTTAGAAAAAAACATAGATGGTGGCCGTTTTTATAACCTTGACAACGGATTGCGATACCAACGCAATAGCAAGCATTTGTGATTACGGGATGCTTGGCATTAAAACAAGTGACGGGGTAATTTCGAACGTGACCCCTAATTTGTAATGTCACAATTTGATCGCGTTTATATCAGAGCGTATATAAATATTCTTATGTATACACTATATTAGGAATAAATAAATAAAGATATATCCTAGTTGACTGGCGAACCTATGGCATAGTTTTTCATTGGCACTCGATAATTTAGAAAAAAAAAACAATTTAAAAAAAAGTTTTTATCCATTTTTTTCACCTATTCCTGTTTATTGTATTACAAACTCGTAATTGACAAATGAATATAGTGTTGTTAGTATGGCGCTCAATTCTCTCTCCCTATCTACGCTTATTTACGTAAAACCCGTTTTTTGACTGACGCGAAAGACGCTCACAAAACACAATTTCAATTATTACATAACTACGTACATTAAACACTATTTATCTGCCAACAATACAGTATTGCAGGTTTCCAATATTCATATTTCTAACAATAGAAATAGACTTGTTTGTTTTCTATTAGAAAATTATCCATTCAAAATCGAACATATCTACGTAATTCGTAATTCATAGGAAATCGACTCGTCAATACAATCTAATATATCAATTTCCTTTCAAAGTTCCCGGCGCGTGTCGCTCAGAAAGATATTTTTGGGATATTATTTATGTACGTATGTAAAAAAACATTTTAGTCATTCCATATCTAGGTGAGACGGCACATTCCACACGCCATTTTCAAATTTTGCATTTTCATGTTATGCGTACTTATTGTTACGTATAAAATCCCCATATCTTTCTGTGTTACATCTAGTGTATATATGTGACCTTTTTATTCTGAAAGTAAATTTTTTTAAATAATAAATAAACAAGCCTATAAGTAATCACTTTTTAAAATCACTATTGTTATATGTTTCCATATATTCTTCGATAGATTGATGGTAATTCGATATATATAAAGAAAAAAATTTGGATGCCACCGGGATACAAACTCAGACCATTTCTTTTTATATTATTTCTATGGAACTACGTTACCATGTTGATTACAAAAATAATTATGTGTAATATTTTTATAATTGATATCTACATAAATAGCTGTCAACTTTATATTTTGAAATGAATTCTAAAAATCTTTGAATCCACTAAATAACGCTAGTAAAATCAATTAATTTTATTTAATGTAATCACACTCTTACATCATATTTGTATATTACTTGGTCTTTTTTATTTTTGATACATACATTTACATAAAAAATTTTGTTATATTTATATGTTATCTAATTTCGTCTTATTTTACTCTTTATATATCTATTTTTGTACATTACTACGATCCCAGAAAAGCACTGTCTACTATAATTCAGTAAAATACTAGTGTAGCAGGCAGGGTACCGAATATACTTATATGTCTTACTTTGTTGCAATGTTATCCGATTATAACAATATAACACACTGTACTATGAATAAAAAAATATTATTATTATTAATGTGGTCGAAGTTATCTGGCAATGAGAACTTTCGAGTTTGTATTCCGATGGTAACCAAATATTTTCTCGATATATGGTTTTTTTCGCGTATCTGTCGAACTAATTAATCTAATTTACGAGCTTAGTATCTGACTCATGAGACTCACAGTGCACGATGAGGGTTATCCTCTTGCTGACAGAGGGAGGCACCCCGTTGGAGGCTATGCAGAGGTAGCTCCCCATGTGCAGCCTGTTGACTCTGGCCATGTGCAGTACACTGCCTACTGCTGATGGCTCCATCGATACTGCTGTGGAAAATACAAAAACTGTTACGCATTCCATCATCTATCAATGAATACATTTATGGAAGCTTAGTAGTGGAATGAAACGCAAAATTCTGAAGACTCGTTTATTGAATAAGCGATAAAAAAGAAACAGTACAGAAGATAGTGGTAAGGGGTGTTTTTTATAAGGGTATAGAACTTTAAAATGAAATTAAACACTTAAAAATTACAGTAGCGGCCATGGTATTAACTTTATTGGAAAGATAATTTTATTCCATTAGTGTGTATATATGATTTCGTGCATATGGGCGTCGCGGCTGGATCAAATAAAGCGCAATATGGAAGTCCAATTTTCGACCACTTTCTGTAGCAACTGGGGCCGTATATCGGCAATAACGCGACGAATATTGGCTTTCAAGTCATCTATCGTCTTTAGTTTATCGGAGTAGATTAGCGACTTCACATATCCTCACAGAAAATAATCTAAAGATGTTAAATCACATGATCTTAGAGGCCAAATCACAGGTCCATTACGCGAAAAGATTCGCTTATTTGCTCTCCATTTCGCGCCTCACCTCAAGTTGACAACCCACACGATAAACGCAGCAACTAATACTTAGTCTATGTAGAACTACCTACTGTGTGATCAAATAATAATAAATTATAACGAGTCTAGAAGACCTCGAAGGGATCGCACTAACTGTTTGGTAGAATGAACTGTATTATTTCGTTGATTGCTTTGTAATGTAACATGATTTTTTTAACCTTGCCTTCCCGAAGCGGGGTATTTACATTCCCCATAGATTGCTTTAAACTCGATAACTCAATAATTATGAAAAAGATTTCATTCTTATTTTTTTGTAATCTTAACAGAAATAGTGACGAAAAATTTTTCATTTTTATTTTTCAAAATTCTAAGCGTATAATATTTTAAAATATTGTTTTCGGTCCAGTGATCTTCGCGCGGTACATACACCTACGCATTTTGATACCATACCCTTTGTCTTATTTATAAGTTATTGTGCTTATTATTTGTTTCACTCTAACTAATGCACTGGGTAGCCCCATACCACCGATGCGAACGAGGGAGACAGCTATATCGCTTATCGCAACAAGAGACGTCCGGTGAAGCGACGGTTGAGATCACGTCGCCCTTCATGAAATTTTTATTATCATTTGTATGAATATGATCTGGGGTGTTTCTATACCCCGCTTCGGACCACACATAAGTTTTGCCACCTTAGTGATGAAAAGGTTAAAAAAACTAACTTGTCATGTCTGTTGCTACGAGAGGTACAAACAATATTCTTCCTCTCGAGCCTTATCCATTCAACGGATATTGGGTCTCATCACTTTGTTCATTGTTCACCCAAAAAGCTCTACAGTAGACTGACTAAATTATTGCCTTAGTTTCTTCAGGTCGAAATTTTAATGTAAAAGTAAAGCAGCATTTGAGATATTTGAATAATAGTGGTTTTTCAGAATTTTCATTTATTAGAAAATGATCGTACTTAGGAAAAAAAATTTGGATTGTCTATTTTACATGTAAATAGTGTTGGTCTTTAATTAAATAATTTGAAATCATTGAAAATAAACAGCGCGTGTATAATTGACAAAAATATAACCACCAACTAAATTTAACCACAAGTCCCATTCTAAAAATTTTTCCTAAAAATGATTCTAATTATTTTGTATCATAAAGTAATAATTTAAGTTAGCTACTAATTTTTTTTTAAATAAAGAACCAATATAACGTTTTAAATGCTAATTAAATGTTTTAATTAGAAAGATATACATATAAAATCAATTTTATCGAATTGTGTTATAAGGTGCATTATCCAACTATTATGGAACGATAGATGTATTAATTTAAAAAGTGTGACATACGGGTTCAAAAATTTATCGTCAAATATACTGTCTGCTGTAGCATAGTTGGATAATGCACCTTCTCCAGATTGGAAAGAGATCCAGGTTCGGATCCCGGTAGCAACAACAACATTTTTTGATAAAATTGATTTTATATGTATATTTTTCTAAATTATACATTTAATTAGTATTTAAATATCACAGACCTATGTTTTGAATAATTACAACTTCACAATAAGAATGTGTTCAAATAATATAACATATGTTTTTGATTAGTTAATGACATCCTGAAGAATAAATTGATATTTTTTGAACCGGTAAATATATTTAATTCATTAAGTTGTTAATATTATAAAAAAAAGTTGACAATCTTAAATAATGGATTTTAACCACAAAGTTAATATTTCTAATCTTAAAAATACAATATAATAGTACATAGATGTGTTAAATGTTTAATTATTTAATGGATATGAAATTAAATCACATCTCAATAATCTGTATACAACACATTCTTGAAGTGCCATGACCAAATAATCGAACTATATCACTTATTCCGTAATAATTTTAGGTTTATTTTGAAAGTGAAACATAATTATATTTTTAAGTTTAATATTCGTTTTCGAGTCGATATATCTTATTATTAATCATTTTTCTTTCAAACATTTTTTGAATTAGAAAAAAATGTAATTTTGCATATTACTGATATATTACAGGCTTTATGGCTGGTAAGGAAGGGTTAAGATAAAATAAAAATTCAGCATCACTTTCGACGCTCTTCAAACATCTTCAATCTTCACGCCTCCGACATTTCCGTCCTATTACAGAAGTTGATTTTGTTTGTTATTTGCTTGTCATTTGAATACAGCTGAAGATGTTAAAACAACATAAATGAACTGATACTTGCGCGGTACTTTACTCTGACTTGAATCTACTTTCGCAATTTTAGGAATTCTAAAGTAAACATTTTACACGTATATTTATAAAATTTATTTACAACAATACTATTCTTACATGTGGCAGGTTCTACGATAAAGGTTTTGAGAAAAAAAGGAAATTATTTTTCCCGAGAGAATGCCTTACTATTGAACCATGTTAATAATTTTACTATACCACGAGTTTATACTTTATATGTAAATCCTTTTAAGTGAGACATTTATTTTTTCAATGAAATATACAGTAGGACTCCGATTTTACATGTCCCAAATTTACGTTTTCCCTCAATTTGCGTGTTATTTTTGCAGTTCCGTGTCATTTTAGTACATTACAAACCCTATTTTACGTTTGTATTTCCCGCGATTTACGTCTAAAATTTATTGAAATTCTTTCGACCAGTTCGCTGTAGAGCCAAAAATATGTTGGTCATTTGTTTGTTGTATGAACGCATTTTTCATTCTCACACCTACGTAATTTTAACTTTTCGGTTTTTTTTTACAAGCTGGAATCAGTAATAAAATAGCATAGAAGATAGTTTGTTAATTATTCTTGAACGATAATAATGTACTATGCCTTCCCCCTCCCTTCCCTCCTCCTCACCCGGCACGCCGCCGCCAGTCGAACGGCGACCTTGAACCGGTACGGTAATTAATGAATCGAAGTATAGTAATAAATTGAGACTTCGCGTCTATAAAGAGCATTCTAAAGGACTAAGAACCCTGAACGAAGATAGTGATAAATATAAATTTACACCAAATTTACACAAATTTACTTGGAGGTGTCAGAAGATCTGGATTGAGGTTAGTGCAAACCTCCTTCCGAATATCCTGTTTCTTCCGGCATCTATGCTTTTACGCAACAGATAGTATAGACAACATTGATGACTGGAAAAGAATTTACGAACAACCCTTGTAGATTTACTCAGACGTTGACTCCACGTAGTGAAATTTGATGAAATAGTGGACAGCCGCATAAACGAAAACTTGACAGAAGAAGAACCTTCCTACAAAAAAGTGTCTGCTCATTTCATAAACCCAGTTCCTACAAATGACGATGCCATGAGGCATATTGAAGGCCTCAATGCATATTTTACTAGTATTACCTTTAATTTAATTTATAATACAGAAATAACTATTTAAAACAACAAAAAAAAAAATTGTTTGATTTTTTTCAATGATTTTTTTTTACTCTGTTTAATTTTTTTTTGTTGGTCCCTTCACAGACTTCAAATCGGGGTTCCACTGTATATTTAAGAAACACTGTATTAAAAAAAATCATTACATCCAACAATAAACAGACGATAATTTATGGGTTACTATTGCGTAATTGGTAAAGTAGTCTATTGGCAATATAATGTTTCATGTACGAGTCACGATGGTAATTACATTTTTTCGATAAATAAATTTTTATGTGTAAGTTATATTTGTTTCATTTTTTTTTACGTATTTATGACATATTTTTTTTTAGATATTAACGTATAGAATTGTTAGGCCCTGAAAGTGGTTGTGCAGTAAAAACAGTGCATTTGGGCAATAAACACTAGCGATAACTATCTTTATTTTGCAGGCAACACAAATTGCTCAATCAACAGATCGTAAATCAATTGTCAACATATTGTTGTTGTTAGACCCAGCAGGTGGCCACGACCATAGTCTTAGGTATCGATAAAATAATTCAAAGAGATCCTACGTCCTTTTTCCCTTCTGCAATCGTTCCAATTTCAATTTCAAATTTTATGAGATAACAAACAAATAATATACTGGTCAAAACAAAAAATATATATACAAAACTGAAAAATATTGATTTATCAGTCGTATTCTAGTATAATGTGTTAAAAACATTTTATAGATAAAGAATATTGCTTTAAATAATTTCAAAATATAATTAAATTTTCATTGTGACATATATGCTGTTTCAGAGAAATGAATATCAAATTTAGTCCATAGATGGCGATAGTGTAATGGAACTCAAAGTGTTCCACATATTAACATATATACAACTTCCAAATTGTTTATAAATATGGAGATTGATTAATGGGTGAGAAGGGTGAACGTTATATTTGTATAAACTGATCACTTAAGCCAGCCAAAGACAGGTCGAAAGCCTGTAATTTTCCATACTTCCGTATATTTCCATTAATATAATAAAAATATATATTTGTCTCTATGGGACATCTATTTTTTGTTAAATAATATTAAATTGTTGATATCATTATATTTATTAAATCTCAAAAATGTCCAGCACTGTGTGATATACAATGAATCACATTATTGACGTATGCTCGACGCATTCAATGATCATCAAATGTTTATACTCATCTAATATTTATTTCCGTATTATCATTTTTTTCACCATCACCATAAAGAAAATATTTTTATTTATGCATACAGTTAAATGAACCCTACAAAATTGAGCAATTTTCCACAATTCTAAAATGTATTTTCATATTAATATATGAGAGAAAAATCATGAGAATTCATCGTTGATTTTCGCTTGTATTTCAGAAGAATGGACGAGGATAAAAAATCGAATTGGTACTTATGTTATATATATAAATATTATATGTGTGTTTAATATGTATATAGTTCACTGGAAAGAAAGCAAGTAATGAAATTTTATAACATTTATGACGATTTATTTTTGACATTTTAAATTTCGATTGCCAGAAAACGTCGATTAGTATTACACTTTGTGTAGGTAGGTAGGCACCTACTAAATATGTATATTTTTTTCATATTATTTTTTTTAATAGGTACTGCGTAGATACTGAATGAATAAAATTCATAAAATATGTAGACACCATGATAATGACGTATTTGTTTAGTCATATTTTCTGAGATTTCTTCGGTACGACATTTTGGATGAAATTTGGTTTGAATAGAGGACGTCCGCAGAAATTTGAAGCCTTGACAATTCAAGACCTCATGTGAGAAGAAGTGTGACAACTGACGAACCAAGAGCAGAGAGAAAATCTTTCTTAACTACACACCCCTGCAGAAAAACAACACAATGACATAATTTTTTTTTGTATATCAAAAAAATGTGTTAAACAATATTAATATGTCCAAGAACACACAATTACTGGATTTTTACCTACAAAAGCACTGTTATTAAACATATATCAGATATGTCATAGAGACAAAGCTATTTTTTATTATATATATATGCAAGTATTGGGTAATTACAGAATACTCTGATTTTCACAGAAAAGGGAAAAATGAATTATAAAATATGGTCCATAGATAGCGATGATGTAGTGGTACTCGAAACGAGTCCACATACTAACATATATAAAACTTTCAAAAAATATATGAATGTGGAGATTGAGGTGTGAGAATTGGTGAACACTTAAGCCAGCCGAAGACAGTTCGCCCGATACTTGCATATAAATTTTCGATTAAATGTAATAAAATAAAAATATCTTTGTCTCTATGAGATATCTGATATTTGTTTGATAAATATTCACGTTGTCTGCTTTTTTTCTCACTCCTCTGCCTAATTTGTGAAGGCTTCACCTTCCGGAATCACTCTGCGGTCGGTTATACTCTTTTTCCTGAACCCGTCCCCCCTTCCGCCTACTCTCACGTATCCGCCAGAGTGTCTGTCAGTCAGGACCCTGTCGGGTAAACTGTCCAGTCAAGAACTACCATCAAGAAGGCAGTACACGAAGAGAGGTAAATACGTCTGCCTCGAGAGTAGCTTCAACTATTTGTGTAGATACTATTTTGTAAGAAGAGAGAATTAAACAGGACCACAACGTCTATTTGTTTTTATATATTATACATATGTTTGCATTTTAAATTTTAGTATTCATTGTTTCGTGAAAAAGATACCATAGGCATCGAAACATGTTGATGTATCAATAAATAGTGGTTTTAGATAAATCATTTTTCTTATTATTTATATAATATGCTGCCACAAAGTAATTTTGAAAATATTAAAGAAATGATTACAAGGAGAATAATTAATAAACCCTTTTGGTGTATATTTGACATATATCATGTTAATTCTTTCATGTCAGTATTAAAACACAGAGGCCGCAATTGTATCAAATACGGTTCGTAACATATCTACATAAATTTCAACCCTAGATCACCCTCACGACTGACACACTATCCAGGTGTGGCATGTCCATCCACCGTTTGTTTCTGATTTTTTTCGATCTAAAATTGCACTCATTATTTGGAATAGGACTTAAAAGAGACATCTCTAAGCCCGAATTCCGAAAATTTTCTAACAACAGAAATCATCATGGATGTAAATCCAATATAAACTTTTAGTTAAGCGTTAATCTACATGCTAAGCTTATATGTATAACTTTAATAAGCATGTAGGGGACAGTGATTCAAATTCATAGTCGTTTCCAGCCGGCATCGATACCAGCAACATCAGCATTCAATACCTAGCCGACGGCAAAGCGCTGCCGCCACAATCTAGTCCGATCGCTCACCGATGACACATCTTCCGTTCTGCTGCTCCGCCATGGCGCCCGAGGCTATTTCTCGCTTCACTATACTTTATTTTTACACGCATACCTTCTGTCCTCTCTCTGTACGTCTCTACTCCAACCGCCCGTTTTCATTCATTGTCACCACCTACCCCCACAAGCATATCTTACGGAAGACTTACTTTCTGTACTTCAAATTTGTTGTACCCTTACATACATTGGATGAAATGACGCGGTGGAAACAGAGTTAGGACACACATAATGTCAGATCTGGTGGACGGAGGTTTAATAACGTTCTGCCAGGTACAGTCGCTCTACAGGTCCTCATAACTGTAAAAAAATTGTCCAGTAGAAGCAAAATAAGCATACCAAATAAAGCAAATAACCTACTCCTCACTAAGGATAGCAATCAACACGCCCCAAGTCAAGAGTAATGAAAACCACAAACAGAAAACAAGAAATGTAGACAAGGGTGGTTTGCCAAACTCAGCTTCTCTCAACTGGCGACAATTATGAGGCAGGAAGTATTGAAACACAAAAGATGCTCACTCTAGGTACACTACGGCGACCGAAACGATAATGCGATCCCGCCCGCAGAATATCTCATTTTATTTAGCTACTTACAATAATCCAATTGTTTTATATTTTGCCACCATTTTCAGCGAGTAGACAGCGACAGTCGCCAAAAAGAATGATGAATGAGTTTTTGTTTGCCGAAATATATGTCTTTTTGGCGCTACGCCGATGATTCACAGTAAAAATATTAGTTATGACTACCTCGTGTACTTATTAGATCAATTTAATTGGTGTCACCTCGGCTACTATTCCTGTGCGATACACCAATACTCCAAGCGGTTCCGTTAAATCATGTTATTCAGTCATGAGCTAAACGACTAAGAAGAAGAATAGTATAACACCGGGGTAGATTCGTATCCCGGTAGCGCAAAAACAATATTTTTCGACAAAATTGATTTTATATGTATATATTTATAATTAATACATTAAATTAGTATTTAAAACATCACATATGTGTATATGTTTTGAATAATTACAACTTCACAATAAGAATGTGTTCTCCTTAATAACATTATGTTACCTTGTTCAAGAGGTTGAGGTTCAGCTGGCAGGGCTTCGCCCCCTTCTCTCCGCCAGGACAGTCGCGGTGGGGGAGAGCCGGTGGCGGCGCAGCGGAGCCCCACAGCGCCCCCTTCCCTCGCCACCACTTCTCCGCTCGTAGGATATTCCAGGATGTCAGGAGGTACTGCGGACCAATGTATAAACAAATCAATTTGAAATATTTTCGATAAAATACATATATAGTATACTCATTAGAATCAATCATATGTCCGCTACTGAATAGAAGAAATTTCTCGTTTTATTTTAGCAGATCGGCGGTCGATAACATCAAATGTACTCATAGTATCAACTCTACTTAGATTGTGTAATTCCACCATTGTTCAATAACGTTCGTTTGTCAAATGTGGTGAACATTTCACAATGTACACTTATTTAATGGTGTGTAATTCTCTCAGTGAGATACCTCATATTTTAGGTATATATCCACGTATGTAATATTGCCGTTGAAAGAAAGTGTAACGGTAAAGGATATAACAGACTTAGTAGTGAACCGTGTTCATTGTATGTGAAGAATAGATTGAACCAACTGATGAACTATGACCGCTTATACCAATTTCATTCTTAAACACACCCATGCAATAATATAAAATACAGGTATATTCCTATAAAAAAAATTATATATCATAAATATTTCAATTTTCAATGTTGTCGTAACTTGCCGAAATTCTTAAGTTTGCACATTTACTAAAAAATTCGCAAAAACTTAAAAGTCTACTAAGGTAGTCAGTAAAATACTGAATGAAACGATGATATCTAAATGGTTTATAAACTGTAATGTAAAACTTTAAACTTTTTGAAAAAATGTATTAATTATTAAAATAAAACACAATGTTGTTTACTTCACACAAATCTTTAATTAAATAATAATTAAAACGTATTCAACGCTTGCTGCGTCATCGTCAGTAATAAACTAAAGCTTAAACTCGAAGATATACTATCGACTGCATGAGGGGGGGTTTCGGTGAAAAGTTAAAGTGGTTGTGGGTGGAACTAATATGGACAGGAGAGATGTAATAGGGGTGTTTGAATATTAAATACATTTTTATTGTTAATATTAATCTCTATATTTTCTATGTCTAATTTTTTAGCCCCTTTCTGCATATATGTAATACTTCTACGTTCTCACGGGCGAAACAATGACCCTCTAATCTTGCATAGTCTACCATCTATGAGTTTATGCTGAAGTTTTTTATCCCCTTAAGGTGTTCTTCAATTCTTGTAGGTATTTTCCTTTTAATATGTGTAATGTAAAAGTTAAAAACACCTATTTCAGTAGCTTTATTCGAAATCTGAGCTTATAATCTAATAATAGGAAATGATTAAGAAACGTATTGTAATGCAAAGAAGAGGTTAGGTCAGGTTAACTTTGGTTAGATTAGGTTAGATTGTCAGGTTAGGTTTGGAAATACGTGATATTCACGGAGTACCTCCCATTTTGTTTGTGCCTAATTTTGATTCATTAAATATTAACAGTTATTTTTCTTGTGTTTTAGTTAAAATCGTATATTTAGAGAACTTCGCAACGTTCACTACTAAATAAATCGTTCATAATCTTTTTTTCAGCGAAGAAGCCGTCATACCTATAATTGCTCAAATACTGATATTTAAACCGACATGCCAATCAATACACGTAATAATCTCACTTTATGGTGGAAGGAATGATACTCTATTGAATTACCGCTCCCATGAGGAATGCTGAATGAGGAGTTCGCCGCTAAACGTGAAGTTTCAATTCAGATATTTACTAAACGCTAATAATTCTGCGTTCTAAGAGATTTCTGTAATTTACGGTAATATTAAAAATGGATAAAGATTGATATGAATTAAATATATTAATTAGAAAGATGTACATATAAAATCAATTTTATCGAAAAATATTGTTGTTGCGCCACCGGGATTCGAACCTGGATCTCTTTCCTAACCGAGGAAGGTGCAATATCCAACATTTTAGCGACAATTTACGAACCTATATGTTACCTTTTTGATATTGATACATTTAATCGTTCTATTATTTGAAAGAGCCATCTACCTTATTTTTACAGAATCTCAAATACCTTTGAGTAAACTGATAGCAGACGCCAGAATTATCAATTCATTTTTATTAAATTTTGGACACATTGATACAACTTTATTATTAGGAGAACACATTCTTATTGTGAAGTTGTAATTATTCAGAACATAGATCTGTGATATTTTAAATATGAATTAAATATATTAATTAGAAAGATATACATATAAAATCAATTTTATCGAAAAATATTGTTGTTGTGCCACCGGGATTCGAACCTGGATCTCTTTCCTAACCGGGGAAGGTGCATTATCCAACTATGCTACAGCGACAATTTTCGAACCTATATGTTACCTTTTTGATATTAATACATTTAATCGTTCTATTATTTGAAAGAGCCATCTACCTTATTGTTACAGAATCTCAAATACAAATTTAAATAAATGCATTTGAATTTTAAAAATGGATTTTATTACAGGTACATAAACAAAATCAGAATTAATATACTATAAGAAAAAAATTATACGTAAATAAATATTTAAATTTCCGTTTAAAGTATTAATTTTTTATAATTATTACAAATTGATTTTATTAAAAAAAAATAGGAAAGAATTGATAACAGATCTTTTAAGAGTTTCGACGCCTTACGATAAGATATTGTCAATATATATTTGTTTTTTTATTTGCCATCATCACCATAGGATTGATGATGATGATGGCACACGTATATTGCGATAATGTAGCTACCACATAAGATAAAAAAAAATTGTTTACGGTTAATAAAAAAATTGTTTTAAATACTAATTTAATGTATTAATTATAAATAAATACATATTAATTTTAAATTAATTTTGTCGTTAATATTGTTTTTTTGCTACCGGCATTCGAACCTGGATCTCTATTTCCAATCCGGGGAGACACTATTGGTTGTGTACCATAGCCGCATCCCGGTAGCGCAAAAACAATATTTTTCGACAAAATTGATTTTATATGTATATATTTATAATTAATACATTAAATTAGTATTTAAAACATCACAGATCGTCTGTTCTGAATAATAACAACTTCACAATAAGAATGTGTTCTCCTTAATAAAAAAATTGTTATTTATAAAAAAATTCTGAAACTCATAAAAGTTATAATAGATTCTAAATCGTTAAATTTCGGATAACCCGAGTTGAGGCTCAATGAGTTGCTAGTGATGTCATCGAACCATAGACTTCCTTTGGACTACTGTCTCTGGACTACCCTGTATAGAAATTAATAAGCAATACATGAAGAGCACATTAATTTTTTAAATTATTTTATATTGTATGATTTTTGTTGATGTCCTTGAGATCATATATGTGTGTGTGCGTGTGTGTCAGAGCGCCGCACCGCCGGGACGGGATGTATATGTGTGTGTGTGTGTGTGTATGTGTGAGCGGGGATATAACAAAGGGGACGCGCGTACTACTACTGATACTAGTTATATACCTTGTACCTTAATTGTATTATAATTGTAATAAATACATATTTGTCACAGCGAGTTTCTCTTGGACTTTCAACAACTACGAGAAGTACAAAACAGTTTTTTTTATGCCATAATAATGTTTAAAGAATACAGAATTAATCAGACGTTTTATATTTAGGCCACATATTTTTGTTTTGGGACTGGGGTTGTTAACAGCCTTCAGCCCGCATAACCTCCAGCTAAAATGCTGCGATGATCACATTACCTCGGAAGCCAAAACTCACGACCTGTTACGAACTGTCGTGAATATAAAAAAAAATCTACCCACACGGCTGTTTACCTAATTCGGCAGCAGTTTCTGAATCTCGTTGGGAAAACATCCACACCGGCAACATTACCAGGCGAACGTTGGAATAACGAGATTGTGAACACGTGCACGGGCCGTCATTGGACGCGTGCTTTTGTTTTAGTTTTAAATTTTGACGCGTGCGATGGAAATCTGCAAAATATTACATAACAATGGAAACGTTCTAATTGGTGGGATGCGCGTTTACTGAATGGACACCGCAATCATATTTCTTCATGTTATATATTAAATGTGATATCTATGGGACGAATGCGTGAGCGCGTGTATGTTGGTACGATGCGAGTATGTGAAAGAGATAAATATCTCAGAACTGTTGAACTGTAAACATCGAAGAAGTATGCTCTTGTTAATGCAATGCTCGCTATGTGTCTCTGTCATATACACCATCCATGAAATTGCAAAATAAAGTTATGAGAATAATAATAAATATACTCCGATCAGTGTAATGCTGAAAGATCGGAATATGATGTCCTTTAAGCAGAAAATATATTTTAATATAATGGTATTTATTTACAAAATCCTCAATAAGAAAATATCAACGGAATTTACACGAAAAATTGATTCAAATCAACATGAGCACAAGCATCGTACAAAAAGAAGGAATAGACTGAGACTAGTATTCAGGAAGAAGGCCAAATCTCAGAAATCGATGATGTATAGTGCGATGAAATTTTTTAATGAAATGAAATATGAATGTGTTCTCCTTAATAATATATAAATTGTATCAATGTGTCCAAAATTTAATAAAAATGAATTGTTAATTCTGGCGTCTGCTATCGGTTTTCTCAAAGGTATTTGAGATTCCGTAAAAACAAAGTAGATGGCTTTCAAATAATCGAACGATAAATGTATCAGTTTGAAAAAGTGCAACATATAGGTTTGAAAATTTGTCGTCAAAAGTACTGTCGCTGTAGTATAGTTATGCACCTTCACCAGTTTGGAAAGAGATCCAGGTTCGAATCCCGGTAGCGTAATAATAATATTTTTCGATAAAATTGATTTTATATGTATATCTTTCTAATTAATACATTTAATTAGTATTTGAATGTATTTTTGTCTGATATTTCCTTCAATCTTTCCCTCAATTACATTTCTGAGCTCCTATTTATTGGCCCCTACGATTTTAGATTGTTGACCTCTTTTCTTGCACTATTCTCAGAACCTCATCTTTAATTTATAACTCCGTTAATATTGGTCATAGAGAAAAAAAATTAATATGTTAGAGTACCTACAGGATACCATTAAAAGTATAGGATTGAGATAAAAATGATGATGATATAATTACACAAATTTTTCGCTGAAAAAACTGAGTCTTCCTCGATATGCGTTTACAAATCTGGTAAAATATTAAATATCAAATATCCTTACTTATTTTAAATATATTAATTAGAAAGATATACATATAAAATCAATTTTATCGAAAAATATTGTTGTTGCGCCACCGGGATTCGAACCTGGATCTCATTCCTAACCTTGGAAGGTGCATTATCCAACTATGCTACAGCGACAATAATTTTAGTGACAATTTGATATTAATACATTTAATTTTTGAGCCATCTACCTTATTTTATACCAACAATATTTTTCGATAAAATTGATTTTATATGTATATCTTATTAATTAATATATTTAAAATATCACAGCCCTATGTTCTGAATAATTACAACTTCACAATAAGAATGTGTTCTCCTAATCCTTACTTATATTCAATATTTCATTATAACATTGTATTTATGATAATTCGGCCATGAATTCAAAAATAAAATAAAACAAATAATACAGAAGCTACCGCGTAACTAAGTATTCCAATCTTAAAACAAGTTCTATGAAAATAAAATAATTTTCCAATCTTCCAGATAGGTTTTTTTCGTCAATCAAGCATAATTAATTATTTTGTAAAATAATAGTATATTACTTCCTCACTTACCTACTTCCACACTATTCTGTCCTGACACACAATTCTCGCCTCATCCACATTCATATTATTGAGGCTTCTAACAGGACCATCCACCAGTATCCTCTACTTGTGGTGCCATCAACACTAGCGTCATATATCTTTCTTGCTATTGTCTCCTCATTTATCCGTTCCAC
Organism: Eubasilissa splendida; assembly: GCA_031772225.1. Taxonomy (NCBI): domain Eukaryota; kingdom Metazoa; phylum Arthropoda; class Insecta; order Trichoptera; family Phryganeidae; genus Eubasilissa; species Eubasilissa splendida. Next base: position 23,499,016 of record CM062857.1, on the reverse strand, counting down.
GTGATTAAACCACCTATACTAAGATCAGTTTTACATTCTTTCCTTATTTCTACATTCTTTACTCTGTCATAAATGGATCTGCCTCATAAACGCCTAAGTGATCTCATTTCCACTGTAGTTAGTCTAATATGTTAAATATAACAAAATACTTTGGTAACATAAATGAAATAATCAGTGGAATATTACTAATTACAAGTATTTAGTATTTAATAAGAAGATAAAAAAATATTATTGTTTTTAAATAACTGCATGAAAACTATGAAATATATGCACTTGAATTATGAAGAAACCTTGATTTTTCTCGATGTATTTAATGCGTAAAGTTAGTGACATTCGATGTAACTTTTAAACGATATACCAAAAAAAAAAACATTTTAATACTCGACAAACGTCCGTGTTATAAAATAGAACAACAATAGCTACTGTGACAAAATAATATAAACGCTGAAAAAGGGCACTATTTGTAAGGGCCAGAATGTGTGGCGCCCGATACTCTCTGCCTACCCTGTAAGACAGGTAAGGTACTCTGAATATTCACCCTGTATGTACTATTTATGTGGCGAATCGGGTCTTGCACAAACAACCCGACTTCGCTGGAATAAACATATTATTATTATCATCGTAAATATCTTCCGCGACACACAAATCATGTATAATAAATTTGATTGTAATATATTTACAATGAGAATAATTATCTGGAAGTAGTGATGAGCTCAAAATCACGAACCGTGAATCAGTCACACTCACCATCAGTGATTGAATATCTGGGAATACCGTAATTCGTGATTAATTTTTTTATTTTATTTTTGATTTATAATTCGGCGCATGTACATATGAAATGAAAATATTCATGAAGAAATGGCGTTATAATTCGTGATAAGCGTCATCTAATAGATTATATCAAAACATTTTACGCATTTGACCCGAAATGCTGAGAATTCGAAAAATAAACTCACATTTTTTAAGGGTTTTCATTCTCTTTGTAATGATATTCAATAAGATATATATTAATTATATATATTAGAAAATGTTTTTTTTATTTGTTTCGTGTATTATGATATCGTGCTGCGCACGCGTATTAGAAATGAAACTGTGATCACGTTCATAGTTTTCAATCACTTATTTATCAAATATCAATCACAATCACACCAGTGACTCAAGAGTAGCATCTTTTCTCATCACTATTTGGAAGGTTGTGATAATATTTTTCTCAGAAGGCAAACACAAATAAACCTCGTATTCTTTTATACAGTTTCTTTAACAACAAAAATTACATGACTAGTTTATGGCTGTTGGTACGTTATTTTTATATCCAAAGCCGTATACACACTTTTTCTCTCTCTCATTAAATATGCGACCAAAAAGACATTGATCTAACTCAGAGATGTGTAAGGCATACAGACCATTAGTGTTATTACTTTTTTTTATCGTCCAACAAGATCTTTTTACATCTCCAACAAACCACCCGTACGAATAAATGTACAAATGAACCATCCAATACCACTAGGGATGGGAACATAAAGGGAAGATGAATCATATATCTCAATTTTTTTTATTTAATCAGGACTCAGTTCAACGATTCAATGATTAACGATCGTGACCCCCATGTTGTGATCTGTTGATTTCCTTAACGATTCTTTTTCCGAAACTCGCATGAGATTTTTTGCCAGTAGCGTCTTTGATTTGGTCGTTGCATAGAATAGGAGATTCCTCTCTTGCATCCACCTTCCGAGCCACCACCAGCTTTCCTAGAGAATCGTCCGCCCTGCAGGTGATGTATCCATAAAATGGGTGAATGCATCTCAGACAAATCGTAAATATTCTAATCCCTCTTAGACACCATCATCGTGGACAATCAAATCTATCTTAAACACAATCGTCACAATCAATCTATTGATCGTGGACAATCTAATCTATCTTGGACACTATCCTCATTATTTAATTTTCAAAAAAAAGCCTTAAAAACCCACCCTTAATACAACCTATAAACATAACCCAGAGATATAATACAACATAACAAAAGGTATTAACAACAATGTTATCATACTGAAGTTGGAAGCGATTTAAAGCAGTAATGACATGTTAGAGCAATAATAATGTCAACATATCTATATATAGACATTGTTTGGCTCATATTGAACGAAAATAATACACTGTGCCTTTCCCCCTCCCCTTCCCTTTCCAACCCGGCCGACCAGTCGATTGGCGACCTTGAGCCAGTATGGTTATACGTGCAAGATATTATACTAATTCGAGACTTCACGTCTACACTTCATGTCGGAACCTTGACGAAATAGTGAGTTAAAATATACAGTCCACATCTTTGGAGATCCAAGCAGAATCCGGATTGTGGTGAGTGCCAAACATTTTTCTAACACCTATGCTTTGTACGCCACAGATATACATGTACATAAATAAACAAATTAGAGTATACGACCTTAATAAATTAAACAAAAACATGTTAAATACGCTAATAATGGTAATACCATCTAATCTATCGATCGTCGACAATCTAATACATCTTAGACACCATCGTCACAATCTAATCTATTTTTTCTGTATATCTTTCTAATTGATACGTTTAATTTGTATCAATATATTGATCGTGGATAGTCTAATCTATATTAAACACCATCGTCAAAATCTAATCTATCGGGTTTACCACATTTTGGTGTCTATTCATTTCGGTTATTAAATTAGTGAATACCAGTATGATTTTTCGGTCGGGTATTGCAATCCCTAGAGCTTGTAACGCGGCGAGCATTGAGATTTATTATTTTTATTTGCTTATGAAAAAGTGGATCAAAAATATGGCATAGGGTGCAGGGCCACGTGGTATTTGCCTACCCTCATACATGGTGTTCCCAAAGAACCACTTCCGCTCTTTCTAAATATTCTGTAACAAAGGAATAGTATTTCGTTCGCTTTTTTTAAATGAAATATTGTGTGCCGGCAGGGGCGGGACGTGAATATCATATATTACAAGATATAAATAAAAGTTATTTTAAAGACTTTCTCTGTGATCTGCATTTTATGTAGAACAAAAGGTTCTGGAGTAAACCGGAAGTTGAATCTTTACGCTGTCTGGTGAGTTGTTCTGACTTTTCAGACGATGGACGCTGAATGTGTACAAATTCAGAGTATGGTTCCGTTTTGAATAAAAAAATATTCTACTTGGTAGACTTTTTTTAAAAATTCATTAATAAATATTTACTTTGTCTTCTGATACGACTTTAGTATCTGTCAAGGACGACTTATTATTAAATATTTAAATGTATTAATTAAAAAGATGTACATATACAATCAATTTTATCGAGAAAAATTGTTGTTGCGCTACCGGTATTCGAATCTGGATCTCTTTCCAAACCGGGGAAGGTGCATTATCCAACTATGCTACAGTGAGAGTACTTTTGATCACAGACCTATATTCTGAATATATACAACTTCACAATTAAAATGTGTTCTTGTGCATTATCCAACTAAGGCGACATTCAAATAATGGAAAGGTAGATGTATTAATTTGAAAAATGTAACATATGGGTTCGAAAATTTGTCGACAAAGGTACTGTTTGCTGTAGCATAGTTGGATATTGCACCCTCCCTGGATTGGAAAGATATCCAGGTTCGAATTTCGGTAGCAACAACAATATATTTTTTAATAAAATTGATTATATATGTATATCTTTCTAACAAATACATTTAATTAGTTTTTTTTTTAATATCACAGACCTAAATTCTGAATAATTACAACTTCACAATTAGAATGTGTTCTCCTTAATAATATATAAGTTGTATCAATGTGTCCAAATTTTAATAAAAATGAATTGCTAATTCTGGCGCATGCTATCGGTATACTCAAAGGTATTTGAGATTTCATAAAAACAAAGTAGATGGCTTTCAAATAATGGAACGATAGATGTATTAATTTGAAAAGTGTAACATATGGGTTCAAAAATTTGTCGTCTAAAGTACTGTCGCTGTAACAAAATTGGATAATTCATCTTCTCCGGATTGGAAAGAGATCCAGGTTCGAATCCCGGTAGCGCAACAATAACATTCAGTTATTAACATCTTAATACCATCATAGGTTGGCTCCGGTATCATCGACCAGCGTCATATTTGTACAATTTGACGTGAATCACATTAAATTCAGAGGGCAGTCAGAGTGAAGCTATATACGTCATACATCCCCAAAAGAGGAGGGTAGACGTCATATTTATGTGTTGCAGTCGCACAACTCGATCATAGTCTGGCAGAAATTCACCCTGTCCAGGTCGCAAGAGGTGCGAGGGAGAGCCAGTAGAATGCCTCGTTAGGTCTCTCTAACCACTGCTCTTTCCAGTATCGCCTATCCCAGCAACCCCCAGCGGGAGACCCATACCCTAATAAATTTCCGGAAATGTCCGAGATTCTTATCATTTCTTAATAGGTCATCATAACAGAGGACTTGCTCCGGCGTCTACACCTCACCTGAGCGCAAACACACCACGGTTAAATAAAACATGCTGTAAAATATTTTTTGAATCGGACAGACAATCACACTGTACAGAGCCGCTCGCTGAGCAGGGCCGGAGACCTGAATTCAATTATGAAAAGTGTAATTCGGCGTAACGTGCAGTACTAGTGAAACAGTGGAACAGTGAAACAGTGAAACACAGCGCAAACATCGCCACTGCCAACAATTGATTTGTTTGCTCTAGCCTCGACTGATTTCTGCGTAAAAACAATTAAATTTTTCAATCACGAAATAGTAAATAGCGTAACAGTGGAATGAATTATAAATCTTCTCTGGGATTTACTAATAAAAATGTTAAAAACAGAATTGTTATTTCGCTTTTGTTATTGGTTTTTCATTTAAATGTAAAATCGAATACCTGGAAATATTTATTACCCAAAGATTCCATTTGTTTCTAGCACCAAAAACATACAACAGTCTAAATGCAAACGTGAAAAATTGCAACCATAGTCTTCCATATTTTTCACGAAAAGGGCAGTTCTGACTCCACGAAATGGGGAGAAATTACGCCCGAGAACTTTTAAAGGTCCAAACATAAGATTAAAACTGCTACAACAGTATATTGAATTACCTAATTGCATCTTGTTTTACTCTTTATATATCTTTTTTATATGCTATTTAATTGTATCTCGATCTACTCTTTATATATATATAATTTTTTTTTTCTTATACATTGAACATTGGACTTATTTTAAGTTTTACGTTTTAATTATATGTCATTTAATTGCACCTTGCTTTACTCTTTACATATACCATATATTATATCTTATACATTGAACAATACATTAACGTTAAGTTTTACAGAATATTTACCCAATCTAGTGACATCTTGTTTAACTCTTTATATATATAATTTTGTACATTGATCATTACACTTTGTTTACTACTATACCGATTACAAAAATAATTATGTGTAATATTTTTATAATCGATATCTACATACATCTATTAATTCATTATTAAATAGCTGTCAACTTTATATTTTGAAATGAATTCTAAAAATCTCTGAATCCACTAAATAACGCTAGTAAAATGAATTAATTTAATTTAATGTAATCACACTCTTACTTCATCTTTGTATATTTCATTACATACATTTACTTAAAAAAAATTATTATATTTATATGTAATCTAATTTCGTCTTATTTTACTCTTTATATATCTATTTTTGTAGATTACTACTATACCAGAAAAGCTCTATCTACTATAATACAGTAAAATACTAGTGTAGCAGGCAGGGTACCCAAATATATATCTTATTATGCTTAAATGTCTATCCGATTATACTATAACACACTGTACTACGAATCAAATAAATAAATAATAATAATTAATATTATTATTATTTTACTTTCAAATTTCGTCAGTTCTCTCTGCAAGCACTTACTTGAATCGAGACAAAAATACATAACGGTAGTGAAGTATGTTCAACAGTGTGCTATTTTAATTAAATTATTTTAATAATTTTAAAACTCTCGAACGATAGCAAGAGAGTATTCGGTTGCGCAAGAGAGAAGGATCTACACCTTTTTCCCTTACGTAACCTTGAAAGAGAAGGTTTACTAGGTGCTGACTCACCGCGTGCTACAGAATTTTTATTTATTCATAATATAATGCATACATAAGTATTTTTATATATGCTCTAATACAAACAAGATCAAAATCATTATAAGTAGAATACATTATTATTGTGAAGTTGTAATTATTCAGAATATAGGTCTGTGATATTTAAAAAAAAACTAATTAAATGTATTAGTTAGAAAGATATACATATATAATCAATTTTATTACAAAATATATTGTTGCTGCTACCGAAATTCGAACCTGGATATCTTTCCAATCCGGGGAAGGTGCATTATCCATCTATGGCGACTTTCAAATAATGGAAGGGTAGATGTATTAATTTTAAAAATGTGACATATAGGTTCGAAAATTTGTCGACAAAGGTACTCTCTGCTGTGGCATAGTTGGATAATGCACCTTCCCCGGATTGGAAAGACATTCAGATATTATATATGTATATCTTTCTTTAATTAGTATTTTTTTTAAATATCAAAATCGTTTCTTTTACTACAATTTATCTTTCACATATTTGATTAGTTTCATTTTGAATCTATTTGGTTTCTCCTCTTTTTTAATGTTTTCCAGCATTTAATTAAAAATCTTCATCGCACTATACGTCTTTGATTTCGGAGATTTAGCCTTCTTCCTGAATGGCAGTCTTAGTCTATTTTATTTTTTTTGTATGATATTCGCACTCATGTTAATTTGCATCAATTTTTCGTATAAATTCTACCCAAAATTTTTTAATGAGTGTTACCGGACTTTCTAATCAGTTTCTGAGCAGCTGTCTTATTGACTATAGACTTATAAATGATCTTGTGTTAGGCTGAGGTAGACGCCATACTATGGGAGTATACAATCATGTCTGGTGCTCGAGAAATTATGATTAAAAGACTGATAAATCGTCGCTCGCCACGGAACAACGACTTGCTGCTGAATGAATGGAACCTGGAACTTTTTCGCAGATTTATTATGGTGAGGATCTCGTGATGGGAAATTCTGGAAAGACCAGCAGACTGAATATACGTGTTAACTTTAATGTTAACCCCGACTCTGTAATGCACATTAATTTGCACCTTAATACTTTAATCTGCAAAGCAGCTAACTCCACACTTGGTAAAAAAACCGTTTTTGATGCCATTATTTTCCTCTTTTATTGTTCTATGGTCCACAAAAAGAAAAACTTTCCCATCAATTTTAAAACACGTAAAAGCATGTGTGTTCCGAATTCGTAAAACACACTTTTGGCGCGTCTTTTCGATTCAGTCGCAACCTCTGTTACTGACATATATCCGCGTTCAAATTCCCATCAATACATTTCGTAATGCACGTCTATTCAGTGTGAAATGTGACCTTGACGCTACGAGACGTTAACTTGACCAATATTTGTTTGATCTCGACATCGCGATAGCATTCGCGGTGTAGACCTTTTAGCTCCAGTGTACCAGCACTGTATTTTGTGATAATGTGTTTTGATTACATATTGTTTGTTATTTGTGTAGCGTGGATGAACTTGTAACATCGCCGTATTCAATTGGAAGTGGAGATCGGCTCATCTGCGTGCCATTTGTTTGATTTCAGCGGCGTCTGCAGGGATGACGGAGACATCATATACAAAATAATGCGAGCAGTCTTCGAATCCCGGTTCCCGAAATTTCTGGTCCTTCTACTAGAACCCCATATCCTTTCACTGACGTCTCCTGTACCAAAGTTTTCCTACTTCCCTCCCATACCACGTAGTGATTTCAATTTACGACTGGAATTGTCGTATCCCGTTCCGCGGGACGCGTGACTTGGAGATTGCACAATTCGGTCATTTAGATCCTATCTATCCGGATTTACAGTTCGAATTCACCACCCATGGTCAAAAAACCGTTTTTGATGCCATTATTTTTCTCCTTCGTTGTTCTATAGTACACAAAAAGCACAACATTCCCATAAATTTTAAAACACGTTAAAGCACGTGTAATAAAATAGGTGCTAAGTACTGAAAAACCTTATATTGATTCTTGCAAAAACCTTCAATGTTTACCTGACACAAGTGTTGATGACACCAGAAATACAGGACGTCCGCGGAAGTCTTGGCACGTCCAGGTAATTCAGATACTGGAGGACGGCCATGTTAGAAGTCTCAATAATCGTCGAGCTTGTATGAGAAGATGTGGATGACAGAAGAGTTTGGAGCTCTATTCTCTTTGCCTATCCCTGCCGAGAATCGGCGTGATAGTAAGTTAGTTAGTTAACTTAGTATGTTTCGTAATTGTTAAAAAAAAATCATAATGGTTGCACCACATTATCATGGAAAATTAATAATATTTTACAATTTTGCCAAAGAAATAATTACAAATATTCCTTAAAAGTACGAGATAAAGCAAAATTTCTCAACCATCCTATTTCTGCATAAACAATCTACGAAAACGTATTTTGAAATTTTCGTAATCCATTTAATTATAGAATTAAACAATTTTAAGTTGTTCCTGAACATTTGAGTAAAATGGAGTTAGCTGCTTTGCAGATTAAGATATCAATAAGATATCTCCAATTTTTCTTTTCTTTGACATTTCCTTATGAACAAGTATTAAATTCCACGCCACCCTCATTAAAGTAGAACCGTAATTAAATTTTCTTTAATTTTAATCTCGTTGTTTTAATTAAAATATTTACTGAAAGGATAATATAAGAACTGAAATAATAACGACGTATTAGTAAAGATAAATATAATTCAATATGAAGCTATTGACCTTAAGTATCCGTGCCCGCCTTCTTAATATAATCCTCCTGTGCTATATAGCTGAGAAAGACGTACTCTTGAACCTTCCCTTGCGAATGCCTGCGTCTTACAACAGGGTGGATGGAAAATGGAACTGGAACCTTCCCTTCTGGTACAGGGGTATAAGTTTACCGAAGATCGATGGTTAATTGAATTGAGGCGCACGCCACCGTCTCCAGAGAGATACTTCATTTGGCCAGACAAACTCGCAAACTGTTTCTGCAAACGTCTATGCCTCTGGTATTCCTAATAAATATATTACTGTACATATTGATTTAAGTCAGTTATACGATAAAGAAATCTGTATATAATAAATGTAGTTCCAAGATTTTATTCAATTTTATGTATTTGACTACTCCAATTAATAATAATGATGGGCTTAAAGATGTACAAGATGTCCCAAAAGTATTTTTCATATTAAAATTTCTGTAATAAAATAATGGATGGATTTAATAAAAAAATGTTTATTTTTCAATTAAGTACAGTTCTTGAGAATTTATTTCGTTAAAATTATGTTTTCTAAATGTGATCCGTTATTTCGCTGGCACTCTTCTAAACGGGGGGCAAAATTTCTGAGAATTCTCCGTGATTGCTGCCATTTCTTCTGAGATATTTTCTTTTAATTGATCCAGACAGGAAGGATTGTTACTGTATACTTTAGGAAAAAGTCCTTTAGTGTTATTTCATGTCGTCGGGATATCAATTTTGCAGGGAAAATTTCACGAACAACTGGTAAGCGACTGAATTCCCATGGACGCGGCTAGCTCTAGGCATACTCTCCGCCTCTCTCCCGCTCATTACGTTGGTGCAGAGAATGAAGAGGTGATGAAATGGGATGTAGGAAGGGTGATAGGAATTTGGTATAGTTACATAACAATAATGGGTCAAGGACCAACCATGAAGAACACAACTTACCTGGATTTTCTCTGCTGTAGTCGCAGCTCTCCTAAACTTCGGGAACAACTCTGAGAAGCACTCTGAATACAATAATAGTTTCGGCATGCGTCGCGTGAAAACCGAAACATACAATAGCTACAGTAATTGTACAAAACAGAACAGTGAAACTAGCTCGTAGGAGCCTTGACAGTTCATAGACAATACATAGAATAGTCATGCTCTGAGGTAAGGGTAAGGAAAAGAGGTAAACGGTTTGGTATTGTAATCCTAACGCACATGGCCTCTGTGGATATGTCATAAATACCACACAGGTAGGCTTAATTGATTTTTAGTATAATATGTAGTCATTTCTCAAAATACAAACGAGTTCCGATGTACGCAAGCAGTGGTGTAGCATAACATATTTCCGCAACCCACCCCCAAAAAGAAGTATTATTAAATACTAATTAAATGTATTCATTATAAAGATATACATATAAAATCAATTTCATCGAAAGATATTATTGTTGCGCTACCGGGATTCGAACCTGAATCTCTTTTCCAATCGGGAAAAGATCCATTACCAACTATGCTACAGCGACAGTATTTATGACGACAAATTTTCAAACCTTTATGTTACACTTTTCAAATGAATACATCTATCGTTCTATTATTTATTATCCAACGATAATTTTCAATATAATTGATTTTATATGTATATCTTTCTAATTAGTATTTAATAATTTAATGATTTGATATTACAATAATATAAGATAAATTTATGTTACAATTTTTGTTGAATATTTTTCGATAAAATTGATTTTATATGTATATCTTTATAATAAATACATTTAATTATTATTTAAAATATAATATACCTATGTTTTGAAAAAATACAACTTCACAATAAGAATGTATTTTTAATTTAACTTCGGTTTCTTCATCACTATTTTTGCTCGATAAATTATTTTATTAATTAATTATTAATGCGAAGCTGAACACACCCAGCAAGTACCGGTGCACAAAACGAAACACAAATGCGGTCACCGCACACTTCCTATCGTCACCTTGTAGAAACCGTTTTCAATAGCAATTCGCTTAACTTCTTCTTTTGTAAAGTTTAACTACAATAAATTCAGTGCGAATGATGAGTGGTTCACATATACACAATACATTTCGTGACTTCCAAACGAGCACGAGAGTGGTGGATGAAATCACAACATTTACTACCATAACCTTCAAAATTCTTTTGATACTACTTCAACATATAGCCACGCACTCTTTCATAACACCATAGCACAAATAAAACTTTTAAATATGTACCATATTATTAGCGAAAAAAACATAATTTTTTCCATAGTTCTGTTAAATGCTGCAATTTTGGTTATTTTAGATATTGGGGATAATAAAATAATACACAGAGACATCTCAAACAATGTTTGATAGATATTATGTATCTTAATAATAAAAATCGAAAAATTTTCAAGTTTAATATTAAATTTTAAAAAAACTACAATCTACTTACTTGTCGAATATTAAAGTGAGTACAAAAAGCGCGACTCGCATGAACCAATGAATCACCGCACTTTAAATATTGCTCAACCGCGAACGCTCGGTGCGCTCCCGACCAGTGACTCATTGCGACTGGCAAATCCGCAAATCACGCAAATCGAACAATACCCCGCCCACTTACCTCAGCCTGATAGTTTACGAGCAATTACAATTTAATCTTGATTTTTTTCCGCTGTACACCCTAATATATCTTTTTCGTAGTTCATCGTGGATACTAATCCTAAAAAAAATCGGATATTCTTTCGTTTTAGTTTTTCAACGATTTCAGGCCTCCAGGTTATTCCACCCAGGCTATCTAAGCGGTAGCTACGTCACATATGTATAACGAACGGCAGTGACTAATCATGGATTTCAGGTGCTTAATATTAGTTAATAAAAGGCAATTCTAAAATGTATCCAACATCGTCTTCATCACAATTGCAAGACTTATTATGTCAAACTTGACTGGCTTGCTGTGATCAGAATACCAAATATCAGAGTATATCCTGGTTTGAGGAGCAATATTAAATCGGATGATAAATGTTCATAGGTTGTTTATGCATTTGCGAGTGGCATCTCTGTTTTTCTTGTTGATTAGTATGAGTCATTTATGTAGTGTGCATGTTGCCGCTCTCGGAGACTGAAGGATCGCTGTAAAACCACGGCCAGAGCTCAAGCTCAAGGCACCTCGTTAGGAAAACATTTCATGCGGTGCGCATTTCGATTGGTCGGAATAATACCTAGATGTAAGAAGAATAATACATCGGACCAACTCACGACGCCAGAAATACATCTACTGTCAATCAAGGTTAGTGGTAATTTTCCTTCTACATGCGTGACCGTATTATCAATAGAAAACCCGGAAACAACAAGCTGTCGAAGGCATTCACGGGAACATAGGTGATTATTGCAATTTTTTCTCTGATCACCCTCTGTGATGTAAACCTTATAGACGATTCGATAGAGATTACGAGAACTGCTTGCGTTGTTGTCACATTGACCGCATTTTTCACACCGCGTGTCAAGCATGAAATAGATGGATGGGCCAGGAGGGCAGGAAGGTGAGGTGATCGATGTTGACTGATGGAATAAAACAACAAGTATTCAGATCACTTTGATGAAGCTTTTCGTAATACGTATACAATACAGTTACGCTGATGATAAACATGTCGTTATATTTCATTAATTTTATAAAGTATAATTTAAACACAAATTTTTGAATAGTAGCAAAAATATTTTACAAATTCATCATATTTTTACAAATAGTGTATTCACGTTTATCTAGTACGTAGTGAGTACTGATTAAATACTCGTACGTGGTAAAAAGGCAATTATGATGAGAATTTGGCAACAAATTTAACATTATTAGGAGAACACATTCTTATTGGGAAGTTGTAATTATTCAGAACAGACGGTCTGTGATATTTTAAATAAATGTATTAATATCAAAAAGATAATCGAAAATTGTCGCTAAAAATATTATCGCTGTAGCATAGTTGGATAATGCACCTTCTCCGGTTAGGAAAGAGATCCAGGTTCGAATCCCGGTGGCGCAACAACAATATTTTTCGATAAAATTGATTTTATATGTATATCTTTCTAATTAATACATTTAATTTAAATTTAAAATTTAACATTTCATGTTACCATTTCCTCTGTCACCAACACTAGTTTTTTTATTGGAAATATAGAAAAACAAAAATAATAAAATATAGCAAAACAAAAATATCGATACGTCTCGCGTAATCAATTGTCTGTTTAGAAATCAAACCATATTTTTGACATGACACAAATCGCTTTATTTAGCGTGACCCCGAATATAATCTCACATCTAGCAGAAGTTTATTATACCAATAGAAGTATTTAAATTATTTTAGAGTTGTACCTTGATGCGATTAAATAAAAAATGCAGTTTTACTTAGCAAAATGAAGTATAATTAAAAAGCACACGTTGTAACAAAGCGCAAAATTTTTGACAATCAAAAAACAAAAATTAGCTCAATACCAACTCAAGAAAAAACAATAAACGTGTTCGATGTAATACATTTAACATATCTAATAGTTTTTTTTTTTGTAGACCTATCTATTTAATATAGGATTTCTTTTATCTTCTTAATTAATTAATTGAATGACCAAATCCAAGCTTCTCTACTAGTAACAATGGATTATTTTTCCACCAGGGCTTTCAGGACATCCTCGTCGAGCTTTACAGATCCTGGGTGAGGCTCGTCGTCTAGGCTGTAGTTTTCAGCCAAGAATTTCTGAAACCACCGTTAATACTAGTTTACGATTATTGTCCGATCATTAATATTTCTCGCACTTTCCGTTGCGTTGTTGCCCTTATTGAACTCATAAAATAAAATATGCCGAATATACTCATTTTTCAATATATACATATATATGTATATAAAGCCTCTGTGGGCCCCGGAAGGACCCACCCTTTCCCTAAACCACTGTAGGAGTTTAAAACATTCTTTATCGGTTCCACACTACAATGCTGTACTAACGCGATTTTAAACTTTTTAATATAAGAGTAAAACCGAGAAAAATGATTAGACTTTATGTCACGAATTAAAGCAAAGTTACGAGCAAAATTAATCTAATCTACCGGTACTCTTTAAGTGTTGTATTTATTTATTGTAATAATAGAAACATGCAAATAATATTAACATAAAATAAGCAGAATATGCTCCTTTGTCACTTCCATTATAGCTTTGAAAAAATAACTGTTAAAATTGAACTGCACTCTTCAAAACTTGTACTAAATTATGCTTTTGTATCAGGTACTTTATACCATCCCCCTCCGATTTTTAGTTCATGGGGTGACCCAATATATTGGGGTCCAAGTTTTATCGTTACACCACTGGTTTTGCTTAATGTATAATCGGCGCCCAGCGTCTGCCCTCAACCAACACTCCACTCAGGAGACAGGAAGATGAAGCACCTCCATATCCTCCTCACATTGTCGTTCCATCTTAATCTAGGACAGCCAAGAGGTGACCGTCCATTTAAGATCTATCGATCGATCGAATCTTGTAGAGATTTGAACATGTAGCATAATTCCTGGCCATTTACCGACCCAATGCAGATGGCAATAAAGCAAAAGCTAGCGAAACTGATCACTTCTCCTCTGCCCGTCCTTTCGGAAACACCACAAGCGAGCATCTCTAGTTGTGAACTTTATTTGTGCAAATTAACTTTCTAGTCATTGTACTTTCTGTGATATACTTGAGATCGTGTGTATGTATATGTGTCAGCGCGCCAGCACCGCCAGTGTGAGATGTATGCGGGTGTGTGTGTGGCGGGCATAAAAGGATGCCCTCTTCTTCGCTACCGTTTGTCACCGAGACTAGTCGTATACTTTGTGTCAATAACTGTATTATTCGTGTAATAAATATTATAATTGTCACATAAGAGTTTCTTATTAGACCACCAACAATCTTCTACGAAGTATACAACTTGAGACATACTTCTCACGCGAGTACGTAATACTTTCAAAAATTTTAAATCGATTAAAGTCAACTTTTGTAAGTTCTGTTTTAATTAAATACCTTACTCCGGTCACAGCATATATACTCACTCGCACATTCCACATTCATATACACCACGACACACATCAACACGCGTAAAAACTGAAGAGTCTCACCATCTACAAAACCTTCTGATCCGAATTATATAACCATCAAACATAAGTCACTCCCTCCGAGTGACTCGACAACTTATGAACCCATCCCTAGCCACGCAGTAACAGAGTTCTACCGAGCCAATTAAATCGTATGTCTATAAATATGCACAACGTAAAACTTACATTTTACCTGGTCCTAAAAAAAAATATTTGCGCTTAATGGAAAACCAATTATCTAAAGCGAATCATAATAAAAAAATTTAATTCAATGCTATATAAAATTGATGTATTGTACGCTATCTGCGTTAAAAATACCACTTTTATCAAGTGGAAAAAACACACACGAATTTTATTCCCATTTAAGGTGCTTTAAAAATCCTTAATTTCTTGCAGTAACACAAGTTGACAGTACGGCTACTTAGGATATTTTTAACACTGTGTGGTAAAGGTTAAAGCGCACACCTTTCGAGTCTATATAACTGATAATACTAAACCCCTATACGCTCTGTATGTTCTGCCCATCTTATCCTTTTCGATTTACTACACTAACTAAATCAGGATTTTGATAAAGATCTTTTAACTCTGAATTACTGACCTGACTGATTGTCTCACGCGGGCTCAAATATTTTTCTGAGACGTTTTCTTTCCAAATAATCAGCTTCTTCTTCGAGACTTTTATATAAATCCACGTATAAACAAAAGCTCTGTTTACTATTGTGTCGTAGATTACAATTTTTAATTTAGTATACAGGAGTTTCTCTAAATGAAAATAATAATTTTCTTAGAAAGCAATCACTTTGTGGTTTGATATATTATATTAAATAAACTTTGTATGAAACCATGAAATTTATTATACGTCAACTGGTTTCGCTTACCTCAAGCTTCATCAGGACGTATTTGAAACTAATCATACATACAAAAAGAGTGCACTTATATATATGTATACATAAAGAGGGAGATAGAATATAGAATTATATGCGAAAGAAAGAGACAGAATACATATACAGATAGACGAAACATTAAGGGAGAGGAAAACTTACCATCAACATTGTATTTCCTCTATGAATCCCCGACTTCATTTCATTTGGCCTTGTTTAGTCTTTTATATGATATCCCAAAAGTTTTTCAATATCAGTAGACTCCATTTAATTGTTTAACTACGTCTACAACTTTATGATAATCAGCAGTAACACGAAACAAGTATTTATTGTTTTGCTCTATAATCATTTATATCTTCTACACAAAATATTGCATTAGTGAAGTGTCAATTTCCTTTTAAATATATGAGTTTTGTTCCGAAAATTTAAAACTTGTAAAACTGTAATGCAATAAATTGCGGTTCTGTGAGTATGTAATTATTTAAATTACAATTTGTGTTCTCTTCATTGTCTATTGGGCTCGTCCTAAGATATACTTTAAATACTAATCATAAAACAGCAGAATAGAAATAAATCTCATTATTTAAAAATCGCTATTGACGAAGGACTCTTGTAGATTTAAAGTTTACAAATACGCTGATGCACGTATTACAATATTTTTGGTATATTTATGTGTTCTTTATAAATATATACCAGTTGCAAACTGAATTGTTATGAATATTGTTAGTTTGCTTGACTTTTACGCACATCGTGACACAATGCATTGTTCTATTACAGTGGTAATGTCAGAACACTTGCATTAGGTAACGCCGCAGTCCCCAGATTGCATTCTTTGGGGAATGAATATGCGGAGTTAGTTGACATTTTTACTGTAAATTTAACTCTTTGTAGGACTACATTATTATAATTTTGTGTTTCACTTCAATTATGACGGATAAATTGCTTTACTTCACATTTTATATTTATTTTTAATTTTGTATTACGAAAAAACATGCTGATATTATAAAATTTGTTTCTTTGTGTATTGCACTTCTGATATAATTGTTTATTATTTTACAAATTATCTTATTGCCTGAATAGGGCGTGTATAATAATAATAAATAAATATTTAATAAAGCACAATGAACAATGAATGAGCACTCTTGCGACCTGGACGGGGTGAATTTCTGCCGGACTTTGACCGAGTTCTGCGACTGAAACACATAAATGTGACGTCTACCCTCCCCTTTTGGGGGTGTATGATTTCTATAGCTTCTCTCTGGCTGCCTTTTGAAATTAATGTGACAACAAATCTCTCATATTGTACAGGTATGGTTCTGGTACGACGATACCGGAGCCAACCTATGATGGTGTTATGATGACATGACTGAATGTAATAAAATAAATTTAAAAAATATATGTAATTATAACGAATCGAAACGAGGGTAAACAACTTTCAAAACAATTCGGGATTGGGTGTAAATAAATAAAAGCATAATGAAAATAATAAAATCCATTTTTCTCTTTAAAATGCGATATTTTTTCGGGTAAATCAGTTACCCAGCAGTAGTTGTAGTAGATGGAAATAAATGATTCCAGACTTACCAACTACTTCTAGAAACGCTGTATGACTTTTCATGGGGTCCGTGTTGATCTGGCACATGTACCAGCCGCGGTCGGCCTCTCTGGAGTCCCGCACGTGCAGGGACCATGCTCGCCGGTCGGCCTGCGTCACGGCTATCCGATGGTTCTTGGTAATCACGTGGGTGCCGATGGTCAGGATGGTTTGCGTGTCCACCCTCAGCCAGGCCACCTGTTGAAAAAATATTATAAACTTCAATCAAAACAATTTGTTACAAACGTGGATCCATGTACACAGGGGCATACAGTCAAAAAAGCTGTGCATTATCAACAATTCTGGAAAACAAGTATAAATTAAATAATCTATAATGTGGATTAACATGAAAGGATATTTACGGATTTATTACAATTAGCAGCATCTGTGTACCTGTAGTGTATTTGGTGCATGGATTTGTTTTTAATTTGGGAAAAACAAAAAGCAATTGTTTTCATTTTGAAAACATTTGAAGTGTTTTCAAATATGAAATAAAGGAATCATGTTCAGTCATAAAAAATGTTCTTAAAAACATCCATAGATTTTTTATATTGATTTTTATATGTGCAAGAAGGTATTATTACACGATAAAACTTAAACTTTAAAAACACTATAAATAGTACTCTAAAATAACAAATAAATACATGGTTGAGTCGTATAAACGACGTATTCATTTTGTCTAAAGACACGGGTCTAAAGAAAGTTAATAATCCTATGTACAACATATATTATATATGATTATATAATATCATTGCTAACAGTAAAACCTAAATTTATGCCTGCTGCATGTACATGATGCATCTACCTACAAACAAACGAACACTGAATGCCCTATGTACAAACACCTGCAGGCTGTACTTGCAACAATTCCAACGTTATTCATACTGTTCTTCTATATAATATAATGGCCTACTTATATCACGTTCGCCATACCTTACATAAGACGCCGGTAAATATTTTGTAACCAGTTCTCTTGAATAAATCCAACGTTAAACAACTTAACAAAATATTGACAGAGTACATCCTGATCACTATAAATAATTATCAGTCAGTTAAAATTTCCGGAAGATTGACAAAATCAGCACCTGAGAAAGAAAACGAAAACGAGGGAATACAATCTTTACTTTGATGTAATAGAATTGCTATTGTTATTTCTAGCTAGCGCTGTCAACTGCGCAGTACAACAATGCTGGCTGATTTCAAGTATTCATTGCTCTAATGATATCCGTGGACCGGAATCATGATCATTAATGTTCATTATTTCTATAATATTTTATAACTGATTTGTAAAATACAAACTTATCTAAAAAAAATACTTGTAGTTTATTTCGAAATCACCCAGTTCCTATCCTTTAATTATCACGAAATTACCTTAAATATTTGTCAAAATTTACATTGGAAATTATGATGGATTGTCAAGGATTAAAAGGGCCAAAAGTCTAACTTATCTATCTTTATTAAGTGTGTTTCATCATTCTTGGAATTGTAAATACAATGTAAAGTAAATTATTATTTCCACAGGTAAGTATTTCTCGCACTAGGTACTGACTAATTAAGATTAAAAACCTTTTTCTTAATATTTTGCTCGTCATACGTAGCGATGTCACATAACATCAGGTAAGTATTGGGTAAAATTATGATAAAAACAGTGTGCAAGATATATAAACCTGTGAAAAGCAAAATAAATATATATTCAACCCTGTAAAGGGTACTTTGGAGGAACGGGGACTGTTACTGACAGAGTGAGTAAGTATGTGATATGTTGCCATCAAAGGGTATCGCGAAGTGTATTGTGTGAGATATAAGCCGTGTTTAAGCACCTTGTTACTTCGATTAGCACCACTGGGTTTCCTAGTTTATAATAATGTACATGTGTGTATGTGAATATTGCCGCTCTTTTTTCGGAAGGCTAAAAAGACGGTAACTGACAGACGTCATTCTTATTACATCCCGTGCTTCGACCAGTTCAGCGGTCCAAATAAACCACTAGTGCGCGCTTCAGTCGGTCGAAACCTAAGGAAGACAGCTCAACTAAAAGAACAACAAGATTGGACCAAAAAGACAGCAAAAATAAAAGGTTAGTTCAGTTCATATATCATATGTGTGCTTATTGTTAATCGGAAACCTGGGAACCAGCTATCGAAGGAATTTACATAAACAAGCAGGAAACAAGGATGGTAAAGGTAAAGCGCTACTCACGGCTGTACTGAGTTTATTACACAAGTTACAAGCGAATCTTAACTAATTAGTATGCAAAATATACAATAAAATCTGAATCGGTGAAAGCAGGCTGTTGAAGGTCGATGGAAAAAATGAGTAACTGAGTGTTTACGCGGGCTGCCTGATGTCTGGCGTATCTTAGCGTTCAGCGTTTCTGCGAGAGTTAGTAAGATTTTAAATGCATTTTAATGTTATCAGCAGAGGCGTGTACTCTATATAATCAAAAAAGCTGTGCATAACTTTAATTCTGCGAAACAAACCTAAGTTTTTTTTTTTTCATGTATTCTGTCCACACACAAATAATTCAAAAATCTCAAGTTGGTGCGCTAACTAGAACCATTTAGCGGAAGATTTTAGAGATGATAGATATAGCTGGACATGTTTTTTTTTGCAAAATCGCCCCAAACGTATACGAACTAAACCCAACTCTCGAGCCGCCCGGTGTTCTAAATACACGCCTTCGATTGAGCAGACGTGTTACAAAACGCTGCAAGTGTATATTTGAAGCTGACATGAATGCATGCGTTATAAATACACTTTAAACATGGCAAAATATTATATTACAAACTAGTAATAATATAAATATATTTAAAGAACGAAAATAAATTCACACTTGAATACCTTCACAAAATATGCTTCTGAAAGAATGTATTTCTTACAGAACTTCTAGTGAAAATACCCATTGTTTTTACAGCATCGATGTTAGCAGCATAACCTAGATCCATGCCTAGTGCACGCCACTGATTATCTGTCATACTGAACCCGATAGTGTGTAATGTTTTACTATTAAGTATTGTACCTAAATTTAAAACATGAATATTCAAAATTCACTTCACTGTAGGTACAAATATATGTAAAATCAAAAATGAATTCTAATTATAAATTCTGCAATAGAAGAAACAAATTCATTTCATCAAATATTTCAAAGGAAATTGACTCTTCACCCGAGTAAATAGGGAGGGCATCAGTTTTATCTTTCTTTGGAAAGCATTAGTCCAAATAGACAAAGGCTTATTATATTTATTGTTGGAGTGTTTAAATATTGACAACAAAAGGACAAAGTTAATCATATAATACATATATGTAACAATAATTCAATAGCCATCAATCCGCTCGTTTATGTTCACCAAGTTCTACTTAATAATATGACAAGCTTACATACAGCCGTCCAGCTCACCAATACACCATTGAATTGGTCATGAATAATACATCGACGTTAAGTATACAGTATACATTCAATACGAGCTGCGGTTAACGTCAGAAAAGTATAAATCAATATGTAAATTGGAGGAGTTAATTTTACATAAAATGTATTTATTTATTTGTATTTGTATATTACATTCAACAATATAATAAAACAAAAGTGTAATGCACCCCCAAATAAGAAAGATCTTGTATTATGGGGGGTGGCTATCGGTGGCGGTCAGTGACATTTTGTAGAAGGAATGCTGTATAACAAGTTTAACCTGCATACCATCAAATGAACAAATATAACATATAACCTAAGGATATTCAATGTTTCAAAAATGCGTCACACAAACAAATTCTTCAAAACAAACCGCTTGCTTCGTAATATATATGCTATTTTGTGTATTAAATATGTTTTTTGTACGTTGGATACTGTTGACGAATGCGTATACAGTATTCGAAGACCTTGACAGGCAGAACTGAATATCGAATACTTTCAAACTTTGCGGATACGGAACGAATGATAGAGTTCCAATGTTGCTGGTATCTGTGTGTTTACACGATTCATAGATGTTCGAAAGAATGTATGTATATGTATTTCGAATCGCTTCGTGCGCCCACCGTATCGTAGTATGTGTTATGACCGATCTCTAAAGGACGAATTTGTTTGCAGCAGTGCTGTTTTTGACAAGAAACAAAATGTCCAAAACTTTTTGACACTTTAACACGAGGGATGTGGAGCGTAGTGGCTATCGATATTTATACAAAACAAGTCAAGATCTATAATAATACAATGGGGGAATTAATACAAAATATATTAAAAAATTGATCAGATTAGAACATGGAAATAAGAAAGATCACGAATACATAATTATTTAATTATTTTGAAGACCTTTGCCATTTAAAACCAATTTTTGGTACACATTTACATTTGCTACTAATTTAATTGATTATGGTAGTTGGCTATACAGTCTAAGAGCAATGTATGATGCATATCTCTGTCCTATTCCTAATTTGGACATTTGAAAAATGTTATATATAGGTATATTTAATTTAAGATTTCCGCGAGCACTAGTGTAAGCAACTGGCATCTCTTCTGGGTTAGATCGCACTCTTTGTATATGGTTTCCTTGGGGAAACCTAGGTCGACATTTCAAGGCGTTGCCTCAAAGAAATGAGTAGAGTAACTGTGAGAGATTTATATATCATGCGAAAAAGTAAAAGTTTTTCGCTATTACTTGTCGCTATTACGGACTGTCCAAGTCTCCGTTGTATACAGCCAAAAAATGTATGTTGCTTGCTTGATGTTTCTGTCTTTCCATATTTGTACCTGTATGGCAGATTTTTTATTTTAATCTTTCTCATTTGTCAATTTTTAACATATTAATCATAAAATTTGTCAAACATTTTTATCTCCACGAAATTGCCCCGTAACTAATTTTTTTGTCAAGCACCTTGCAATTCACAAATAGTTACCTTCAAGATGGTATCACATTCGTTTTCTAAGGTTATAAAAACGGTTGCATTTATGGTTCATTTTCAAAACCATCGACGAAGCTGTCAGACTAAAATGTAGCTGTGTACGATTTACTATAACCAGAGGATAATTATTTTTTATTGTTCAATCACTAGTGCATAATCTACTATTAATTTGTTGATCTAATCGCATGGTAAACAATCTTTACAGGAAACAAGATGTTTCCCTCTGGATTATGCCTTTGGTGCATACCTCTGGATTATGCCTCTGGGATATGCCTCTGGTTTATGCCTTTGGTTTCTGATGTACATTTCTGGTGCATACTTCTGGTAGATGCCTTTCGTTTATGACCTTTAATTACTACCTTTAGATATCGCCAGTGAGTTAGTCGCCTCACTGTAGGCGACATTTTATATTATGATGTGATTATCTACAAAGAATTCCGTTACGAATCCAATCGTGTCGGCCTGGATGCTGCTAGCCAAGTATAATGTGAAGCCAAGACATCTGGTTGTCAAGGAAAGACGTCGAACTCGCGACGTTATTTCATTTTATTTATTATGTTTCATTCTAATTAGATGTCTTTCTTTTTCTTATGATTAAAATATTTTACTTATCACCTGCAGGTGTTACTATAATTTATTCCCAGTTTAGAATGAAGGCAGAATGTGACAAAAGTGAGGTGGGTATGTGTTGCTCAAGTAAAAGAACCCGCGGATTTTATGTTTTTGTACATGTTCATAGGCTCTGCTCTCTCTCATTAAAATTCAGCTGCCCAAAATTTCACCGTGATAAATGATGATGCAGAGTCCCCGTACACAGCGTTCAACTCGTCTTTAATTAATTAAACACTCACATCGACTCACTCAAACGATTGTCAAACAACAACTGCGCATCCAAAATGGCTGAAATTTTGGTGAGTATTTATCAAAGCACGTTCCTCAACTTTTGTTGACGAGTGCTGCCATCTTTATGTTGAGGTCAGAAATTTTTCAAACGCCCCTTGTAGTTTACCTTGCCGCTACATCAAAAACAAGCACGTCAAATTTTTATGATATTATTTATTTCCCGGCTGTTTTCAATGCACCTTGATTGTGTGTCATTATTTGCCGCGACCGTTGAAAGTACATTACGCAATGTTTGCTTTGTTTTTCATTGTTTGATGACGCATTATCTGGGTACGTGTACACGACAAACCTATCAAAGATTGACATCCTGCTCTATCAATCACGGTTGAGGGGGCGGCGCCTCCCCCCGCGTGTTGTATTGCCCGCCATACGCTAGGGGTAATTCTTTAAAGTGGCCCCGATAGCAGCCTGACGACTCATCCATTAACTGCAGCACAAAAGGTACAGACAAAGCAAATGTGTTCCCCCTCGCACGCAAATTTTTAACTTTATCGAACTGCCTATTTATCCTGGTGACCCCATTTTCGTGATGCTTTTCTGATTCTGATACATTTTGCACATGAAATATGTGACAATTTTCACATATTATCTTCTTGCAAACAACGCATGGGCATGGCGAACAGTTTTATGTCCAGACTTGACAAGGTATAGAAAGAACGACAAATACATTATTATATAAATAATAAAATAAAATACTTTATTTAAACCACTATTTATTGATTATTCAATATTTCTATACCTATGGTATCTTCTTCAGGAAACAATGCATATCGAAATTAAAAATACTAGCATAAATAAAAACAAAACTATAAATAAGTACGAACAAATATGAAAATAAATTTAAAAGGTGACTATTTGCAAAAAGGATTTGGTTATTTATAATATTTAGCTTACTATTAATACTTTTTCTTATTTCTAAAATTTCAAATTTATCCAACTGTAAACCACTAGTATTTGTATGTATAATTTCTAAGCTCTTGTTGATATTTTTAATTTCAGTATACATTGTTTCCTGAAGAAGGTACCATAGATATCAAAACATGTTGAATAAACAATAAATAGTGGTTTAAACAAAGTATTTTGTTATATTATTTATATAAAATGAGGTCACAAAGTGATTTTGCTAATATTGAAGAAATACATTATTATTTTAAATTGTTAAAAAATAACCTATCATCACTATATTTTCCCCTTCCTTAATGTTCCGTCTATCTGTATATGTATTCTGTCTCTCTCTTTCGCATATAATTTTATATTCTGTCTCCCTTGATATTCTATTTAAGTATATATGTATTCTGTCTCTCTCTTTCAGATGTAATTTTATATTCTATCTTCCTCTTTATGTATATATAAGTGCACTCTTTTTGTATTTATGATCAGTTTTAAATATGTCCCGATGAAGTTTGAGACAAGCGAAACCGGTTGACGTTTAATAAATTTTGTGGTTTCGTACAAAGTGATTATTATTTTATTTAATATAACAAATTTAAATTTTTTGTCACGAAAATAAGATAATTTTGTGGTTTCATACATAGCGATTGTTATTTTATTTAATATAATATATCAAACCACAAATGTAACATTTTCTATGCGTCCTGCAATATAGTTTGCCCATAATGGTTCTTAGAAATAACAATGAATTTGTGTTATTGTATATTAGTTATTACAAATAATTAATTAATTCAATCATACAGTTTAGTAAATCTAATGTTTGTTTGATTAGCGTGTTATTGTGTATTTACTAGCGGGCTCGCATTATCTGAGCTAATATTATCTTATTAAGCACTGTGCTATAGGATAACATGTTTATTGTTCGTTTAGAACCTTTTAGCTATAATAACACATTATATTTTAAGACAGGGTATCAATTTCATGTAGATGCACCTAACCTTACACCCCCCACGCCTCTATCTTAGTAGATCGTCACACAACCGCATTTAATTTAGTCGTAATTTATATCAATAAGAGAGACCGCACTTCTAGTATTTTTAGTATATTATCTTATTTTTACAACCCTCAAGGGCCGTGTCCACGTAATGAAACAATCTCAGATGTGTAGTTGAGACACATCTCAACACTGCGTAGACGTATTGAGATTTTTATCTGGAAACAAACTCAGATTTGTTATTAATAGTGAGTGATAAAAACTTAAATCAGTGTATACGCCGTTCGACCTGAAAATGCGAAATTTTACAAGTGCACAATAATGTCACATATAACACAATAGATATAACTATTATTCTGTATACTCTGTGTTACAACTATAATGTAAGCGTAGTCATTAAATTTAAATACAAACATTTATTCCGTTTTAACTGCTGCTGGAAAGACTCAAAATCATCCATCTGATGACCGACAATAACAAAC
This sequence comes from Eubasilissa splendida, assembly GCA_031772225.1. Taxonomy (NCBI): domain Eukaryota; kingdom Metazoa; phylum Arthropoda; class Insecta; order Trichoptera; family Phryganeidae; genus Eubasilissa; species Eubasilissa splendida. The sequence continues at coordinate 23,473,483 of CM062857.1, read as the reverse complement.
ATAGTACGTGAAGTGAGACACGAGGCGGGTAATGTAAGACATAATGTGTACACAGGACTATGAAAGCCAAATATGTCTCACGGGAGCAAAAATCCGTATCTCAGAGATAGTCTATAAGGTTGAATATCTCTTAAAAATTTAATTTCTAGACACGGACCATCACACCCAGTGGGTATATATACAGGGTGGCCCAAAAAAATGAGAACATCTCGTAACATATGAGTTATTTCAAAACATAATATAATTAATTATAATTCTTAATGTAATTTTTTTTGCACAATATTTAGCTAATCAGAAATCATCAAAACACCCCATATTGCATAATCTACTGGGTTTAAATCTGAGCTGTTCGGTGACCACATACCTGGCTCGATGAAATTAACATTCTCACGACGAAGAAAGTGGATTGTATTTCTGGCTATGTGAAATGGACCTCCTGTTATCTCGAGTTATGCTGTAATGTCTTGTTATACTCCAGGCATTGTTTTGAAACTCTTTGATCATTTTCCTACCATCCCAATGTTTTTCAATTTGCAAATTTTTCATCAGAATACGGTTTTCTGCAGTGATTTTTATCATTCTGGGCAACAATTTGAAAAAACCAAATATAAACAATGGGAAAATTAATAATCAAAGATGGCGACCGGAAATTGTCGAAATAAAACGTAACATAGATAAATAGGTAAGTAAGTAAATTAGTAAACTATTTAAGCCCTTGTTGATATAGTTTAACTAATTTTGATGTAATTATAACACATTCTCCCTTTTTTTGGCCCACCCTGTATATACTTACTATATCTGTTACTGTAGCAGTGAAATTAGAATAAACTTCTAATTATATTATTAATCTTAAATTTTTCTAGGTATTACTGTATCTTATTTTATTGTGTTATTAATATTTGTTATCTAAATCTGTTTTTTTTTTAATTTGATTCAGTCACCGATAAACATATCATTTAGTAAAAAGTTATTACATTTATGATACAAAACTTAGTTTTAAATAATAATAGAAGCTCTAAAGCGTGTGAGTTTTTTTTTAATTCTTTTTTTATATAAATAGGAAACAATTTAAATCCACAATACGTAAAATAATATCACGTTATTTTTCCTTTAGACCCATAAGAAAATATTTTGTATGTATGAATTATTCTGGCATACTTAAAACGAATATAATGGCCGTGGTCATTCAATTAAAGACAGTTAATTATTATAAATAATATTCAGTTTATAAATTTTATAAAATACTTGTAGGTAATGAATGTTTGGAACAAGTAGATGAGTTTGTGTATTTTGTAAAGTATGTTTGATAGAAACGGAAAGGCTGAGAAAAATATCGAAAGGAGTGAAACAAAGTGAACGGCGTTATATTATTATTTGAATGGAATTATATCTAATGGGAACTTGTCAACCGAGGCAAAACTAACGGTACACAATGGAGCCCTGGTACCGACGCTGATGTATGGAAGTGAGGCCTGAAGCTAGAAGAAGAGGAACGAAAGTAGACTGAATGCAGTGAAAATGAGATCGCTCAGACGTTTGTGTGGCAGATCCATTTATGACAAAGTAAAGAATGAAGAAATAAGGACAAAATATAAACCTGATCTTAGTATAGTGAGTAAGATTAAGAAAGAATTACTAAAGCTTAGAACGGATGAATGATGAGAGAATGATAAAGAATATATGATGGCACCAGAAATAGAGGACGTCCGCGGACGACTTGACACGACCAGGTAAATCAGATACTGGAGGATGGTCCTGTTAGAAATCTCGAAGAAGAGTGTGGCGATCCATCATATCTGCCTACCCCTGCGGGCAAACGGCGTGATGGTAAGTTAGTTATGTTTTTAAAATAATCTAATCTAGTGAATAACTTCTGATATTAATGAATGATAAAAACTCACTTTTTTTCAAAAATGTTAATAGATAAATTAGTATTGAAAGATTCCCCTTGATGCACATTTATATAATTTTCCATGCTAAAATAAATTAAAAGAAAAATATATTGAAAATTGAACAGGGGTGTGTGCATGCGCGAATAGCATTGAATTCAGGTTGTTTATATGTACTGACGTTAATTTATACGTAAAATATATTAACTTGCTGGTCTCTGGGGACGAATATCAAACCACCGCTCTCTCAGCCGCATACCACAAGCATCTTACTGCTTCACCAAATACAACTTAATCAATTTATTTATATTCATGTATAAGCCAATTACAATCATCGACTTATAAAATAATTCTAATTATAAAATTACACAAATAACTGTTATAAAAATAATTTTTTAAAAATTCATATATCCAATTTGCTTGGTGTAATAAAACCCTAATAACTGAACATTTTTGTATTAAATAAAATAACAATCACTTTGTACGAAGCCACAAAATTTATTATACGTCAACTGGTTTCGCTTATCTCAAGCTTCATCAGAACATATTTAAAACTGATCATAAATACATCAAGAGTACAAGTGCACTCTTTTTGTATTTATGATCAGTTTTAAATACGTCCTGATGAAGCTTGAGATAAGCGAAACCGGTTGACGTATAATAAATTTCATGGTTTCATACAAAGTGATTGTTATTTTATTTTATTTAATATGTCAATTTATCATTTTTGTATCAGGGAAGAATTTTTTATAGAAAATTTGAGATATTATCAATTTGGAAATTAAAGACAAGCTAGAAGGCTAGAAGCAGGGGCGTGCATTCCTTACAACCAAAAATATTGAGCGTGACTAATTTTCATAAATTACTAGCTATTTTACCCGAAGTTACCCGAGATACGTATATATTTTAAAATAACAATTTACGGGGTGGAAGGTGAGGAGTGCTTATGTTTTGCGCATTCCCTTATTAATAACTATGTATACATAATTTGGTCCAGTCAGACACAGACACTCGTCTCCCTTCGCCTTGTCACCCTTTCCCTTCCCTTCTCCACCATCTCCTCCACTATCCCTCTGATATAAATGTATAGTAAATTGAATGCCATTCAAATTTTGTTCAATTGCACTCAAGAACCCTTAGGAAAATACTCATCCTGTCCCTCCGGATGTTTCATCCACCTAGACCAAATTTTGTATACTCTTTAAAACCTGTATAACAGTGAACAATGCCAGCTCTCTCTTTACTCTTAGAATCACGACGATTCCAAATATAAACCGTTAGTACTAAATATTAATTTCATCATCTTCCAGTGTGTCCCATTTTTCAATGTCCATTGTTATTGGCTGTCGTAATGTTTGATGTTTGATGATCTTATCAGTCCAGCAGGTTTAAGAATGGTGTGACATTTAAATTGAACGCGCGAAGACCGAGGGCGCCATCTACCGATGCGAGTAGGCGCGGCCAGTGGAGAGAGAGGTCGGGGTAGAGTAGTGGAGGACTTCATTGTGAGCGCGCGGCGGAGGTGGAGCGCCGGATGGCGTCTCGCCAGGCAGAATGGCGAAAAGAAATCGAAAAGATAAGTTTGAACGAGGCGTGGTGGATCCAAGCGGGTCGAAGCCTCGATCTACCCGCGCGTGAGAACAATCTCTTTGCTGGGACTGACGGGGAGACTGCATGTAAGCGATGGAAGACGGATGAGTTCGACGGACTCCACCGTGACAAGATGGTGTCGGAGTAACGGGGGAGGAAGAGATTACTGCTGGTGCGGGGCGTGGCGCCTGGACCCCGTGACTTCACTGGGTAGAAATCGAGGTGTGCTAAATCGGTGACATTGTGTGTCCTCACTAGGGGGAGAGTTTAAAATGAAGAAAAAAGATGCCAAAGACAGTTATCGTGTTTAGAATGTCGGGTTGTTATGTTTTATGTGATTAAATTATTATTAGTGTATCAAAGTGTTTTGCATTATTCAGACCACCCACATCCATCTGAGGCAGGCATTCCGACATCAATGTTTATTAACTCACAGACTGAGTCTAGCTGGTGGCGTGGTGCGCTGGCATACCATCCACTGGTGACAGCGCACGACGTAACAATGGACTATAGGCTTCTTGGTATTGGTATATCGAACAAAACCTCTAGATATTATTAGATATATATTCATTTTTTTGTAACATAAATAGTTTATATGAAAAAATAAATGTGATTACTTTACTAGACGTGGTCTGTTCTAAAATAATTACCTGTACAGTTTTTAAAAGTTGTAATTGTTTAGAGGTTAGTAAGTATAATGTTATGTAAGTTATGTAAAAAAGTACAATCTGAAGTTATAAAAATATTATTGTCTGTAATATAAAATAGTTGGAGACAAAAATGTGTAGGTAGTTAGGTTAGCACAAATGTCAAATTAGATTCATTTTGCTTTCTACCCACATCAAGCAACCACTTTGTTATTTTTGGTTTGAAGTCGTTAATCACTTTGGACCCTTTCAGGTCTAGTGGCAATTTGTTAAATATTCGCTAAGCACAAAATAAGAAAGTTCGATGAGCGAATTTGGTATTGAATTTTAGCACTGAAAAGCGAACGATATCCCGCAAATAGCTGGGTGTGAATTTTCTCTACTGCTCTCGCTCCAACTAATTATCGCTGTCAGATTGTCCGACTCCGATACACAGTGGTCAAATTGCTAATCTGATCTTGGCATCCTGGTATCGTTATCTTTTCAGGTGCTGGTTTTTTCAACCTTTATACCAGTATTATTAACTGATAATGATTTTAGAGAGATGCACGAAGGTTATGTATTAAGATATTCTAAGGTGTACTCGTCAATAAAATTTCAGAAGATTATTACACGTCAGATTTATTCCTGCTCATAAAATATTCACCGTCTCCTTATGTAGGCAGATCCACGGCTTACATGCTATTTACTGTTGTGGCGGACGTGACATAAATATACCGTTATACAATACCTAGGAACAGCTGTTCTTAATAACGTGGAAATTCCGTCCCAAGCACATAGCATTACAGTATGTTCGTTATCTTTTAGTCATTGAAATCCATCACATAATATATACTTTGTACATAGTGCACCATATACATAAATTTTAGGATAATTATTGTTATTCACGTTCGTAATAAATTTCATGTAAAACTTATCTTACGTTGAAGTTTTTTTTTTAACTAAAACATTTCACATTATTTATTTTATAAATAAATATTCATTCAGCATTTTTTTTTAATTTTCTTAGTCTTCCCTTCCAAAACATCTCTTAAATAAAGATGTTCCAACTCTTCGATGTCCGCAAAAGTCACACGGAAAACCACTTAAAGAAATAGGAAGGAATTGTCGACCCAACTTAATGTCGACCCTACTTAGGACATATTTATATGTACGAGTATATATATATATTGTGTGTGTGTGTGTGTCAAATATATTCGCATTAATTTAGAGAACGTACACATGTCAGATATGACCCTCCCCAAAATTAAAGAGAAATTATGAATTTAATACATAAAAATATTAATAATTTTATAAAATAAAATAAATAACATGTCATGAAACAATTGGGTGGAGGAGATCTATGGCGTCATGTCCTGATAGTAACCAAAGGAATCTCAGAATAGCCGGTAGGGGCGATCAATGCGTGATGGCAGACCATTCTCGGCCTGCAGGGGTGAGCGTCTCTGGTGACGGCGACTATCTAACTTATACCGAACATAATAACTATGTTCACTTCAATTCATATAGCAGCAAGAATACAACAATTGTATGTAAACCTTATTTCATTTCAACCAACCTTTGGGGACCGAACCATAGAGAGATTTATAGCTGAAACCTCTGTTTGACGAACACACGGAATATACATCTTAGATAACTAAAGGTAACCCGTAATAGAAACACAAGAAATGGTTTACCATTCATCAGAAATAGCTATTTTTAACATTGTAAATGAAATATTACACCTTATTGTATTATTACATTCAAGATCAGAAATATCGAATACAAGGCATTCGGAAAAATTTACTCACACTACAAATGGACAATCCCAAAAAGATTTGACCAAATCCATAACCAGTATAACCAGAATAACTAAAATGACGCAAAAGCCAGAACCCTTATCTTTGCAATATTTCTCTAGGATGCTGAATCATGGTTTCTGAGAGAACGGAAGTGCAATATATCTTCTATCCGTTCAACAAACGTTGGCTATCATAACTTTATTCACCACGATCCGGAAAAGCTTTGCAGTAGACTGGCCAAACCATTGTCTTAGGTTTTCTAGCCATGATGTTCTCCTTCTTCCAGGGGCCTGACTTTCCCGCATTCCAGCTTCCCTGCATTATGATGTGCAAGATCTCGTACTTCTCCGGATGTCTCATCACATTTGGTGACCATATATTTAATATGGGCATTGTTAGGAATATAATCACAGTGGACTGAATGAAATAATGATGGAGGAAAAGGCAGATGACACAGTACTAAGAAACCATTCACTATTTGAAGTCCGCCTCTCTCTCCACAATATGTTATTTAGTCTCTCAACGATGCTGGAAGATGATCACTCTTAAGATAATCGAAATTGAAGAAGAGTACCGTCGGCCACTTTGCGTTTCTCGGGGTAGGTATGTAAACCGACGAGTAAAAGAAAAGAAAGGCAGTTTTTGTTGTTTTCAGTAAGGCGATCAAATTAACACTGATTGCGCCGCACTGATGGGCGAGCAAGTAGGTAACGAAGTATTTATCTAGGATGGGTTGAAACAGGCGTATTTTAAAACACGTTAAGTGAATTAATTATTTATAAATAACGTAAAGCAGAAAATATTGAGAAAATTTATGTGTCTAAGTGTGACATTTATTCGCACTTTTACGGTTGCATAAAAATTTTACATTGAGTCGTAGAAAATCGTCCTAGATCTTGAATACTCATTATTTTAATACCTTTTTGGGAATACAAAAATATATTTTTCTCTTAGTTGTACCATCGTGAATTTTTATTTGCAATACTACCACATTAAAATTTAAACAATCGCGGTAAACGTTGGCAATGGTCCCTAGCAATAGCTATAATAAAAATCATAATATTTTTTTATACCAAGCCATAAAAACATTTTCCTAACACGCAAGTTAAATATGTAAATTTTTTGAAATCCTGTAAAAAAATTCTAAAGGAACATTATAAAGCCTTTAAAAAGGGATAAACTAATTTTTGATTAAACAAGTTTAGAGGTTAGGCGAAAAACTGATTCCCCTTATATGTAAAAAACTAAAATTAAATAAAGTAACAGTTAAAACATAAATGTTGCTGGCTAGACAATGGAAAAAAACTTGGTAAAAAATATACACGGTCTTGAAATACATTACGTGGAAAAACAATAAATTTCTCAAATAGCAGAATGTGAGGTAGTTCAAGAAGTAATTTATTCGGTCGCGCTGATCTCGAAACCTGGTGACGGGGGGGGCAGTAAATTCGAAGATGTATATAACTAGCTAAAGTTGCAATGAACCAACTGTAGAAATTATGGGAAGACAGTGACATAAACCAAGCAACTAAATACCAAGCATATTTATTTGTGAAATGTTTTCTTCTGTTTTGATTTAATTTGTATTAATATTATATTGGTTCACATTCTTATCATTTCAATCTTCGTGTATGCGACAAAGGCCTGGATAGTCTGCTACAGCGACAAACGGATGCTTTCGAAATGTATTCCTGGAGAAGGATGTTACTAAAGCGACCGAACGTATTACACCACCGACCGATTACACTACACCAACATAGTAAGTTAACGACAAATTTTCGAACTTATATTAGTACATCTGTCGTTCTATTATTTGAAAGCAATCTATTTTATATTTACGGAATCTCAAACACCTTTGAGTAAAATCCGATAGGAGACGCCTGAATTAACTATTATTTTTTAAATTTTGGAAACATTAATAAAAGATATATCTTTAAGGAGAACACATTATTATTGTGAAATTGCAATTTTTTCAGAACATGATTCTATGATATTTTAATTTTATTTAAATGGGAAGGTAAGTATGGAAATCTAGGACATTGCAGGGCTTACGACTTTAAGTGATCACTTTACACAATGTAACGTTCATCAATTTACCCATGCTACCACATCTATCAAGTTTTTTGAAGTTGTCTATATGTTATCATGAAGAAACCTATCAATTATTTATTACCAACTACGCTGTCGCCATTTATGGTTTGAAAATTTTATTTCATTCTCATGTAACAGTGTAGATGTCGCTGAAGCTGAGACTCTTTTTTACTGAAGTATAGGGCTATATTCTTTATGTGTATATATGAAATTCATCCGAATTATTGTATACATGTACTAGAATACGTCTGAAAAGTCAGTACATTTCCATTTTTTATACTTCTTATTTAGACTAGTATATTTCACAATATTTAAAGTATGTCCAAATTTTTGTTAAAATGTTGTCAAATGTAATATTTATGTACTTTAACCATGGCCCATGTTTCAATATTTTCATTTTTATGTCAATCACGTGATCTTTTTGATACCACTTATGCAATCAAATATCTTCGTGACTTTTTTTAAATATATGACACGATTGGATCGAAAATTGAAACGGTGACAATATAATATGCATTAAAATGTAAAATATACGTCCTGTTTACACAAAGATTTAATTTACAAAGAGTAAATACTTTTACTGTTGTATAAATGTGTCATAAACTATCGGATTTATGTTTCCACAGATAATGTGTGTAGAACGCCCCTCGTCTCGCAATTAATATTACAAACCCCTCTCCTATTTCTACACTTTATTTCATGTCTATTCATTTACCGGTCTGTGATTTTAACAAATTATTTTGTATGGTCCAACAAAAATATGAAATCTTACAAGAAAAATTTTGAACTCATGTTTATGAAAATATATCTATATTTCTGAGAAACAATAGGTGTATTATTTAACGTTTCTTTTTTCTTTCATACAGATCTCTGAATTAAATCAAATATTTATTATATCTCCTTACTCTTGTAAAAAGCTTCTTCTTTGTTATTTTATTCCTTAATATTCTAACGGATTTATTCATACTTGAGTATTAAATTAATCCTCATTTATATTCTCTTTGTATATATCACTCACCAAATATAATACAATAAGAAATATAAAAAATATATAACTAACCAAAAAAATTAAATATGCGGACAAGTAAAGAACAAGTGAGTTACAAGATTCGCTTTCTTCATATTTGCTCACTTATCAAAAAGCAAGTCTGACTAAAAATTGTATTTGATTAATTTAATATCTAACATATATCATCGCTTATTTGTATATCTAACAAGTTATACTATTTTAAGTTTTTTTTCAAAATTCACTGTCTATATGTAGATAAATATATATTTTTCATTAAAATTTAATGTGTTTTTTTGTTTTTTTTTATAAAATATTGTTTACTATATATCAGATTTAAATTATTGTATGATTATTTAAATAGTATTATTTTTTTGAATTATTTTCATAATATAAACAATCATTCTCTAAACAATAAATCTTATAACTTTATAAACTTTTATATTTACAAAAGTTATCATTTGTAACTTTTCTATTTTCATATATGTAGTACAATACAATATTTTGCAAGATTATCTATTAGAGTAGTAGATAATTTATTTTTTTATAATAAAATAAAATGTGATTTTAAGTTCAACATAACTGATAAAAAAAATTTAAAAAATTATAAAATCTTCAATTCGTAATGTAACCTTTGACTCACCCTGTGTTTATAAATAAATTAATCAAAATCTGATAAAAGGGTCTCAGATTTTTATTTACATTTCAAAACATTCCTTTCAGATTCAAAAAATTATGCATCTAAAACTAATTAACGTTGTCCATTTTAAAATATAGTAATAATAATAATGGATAATTTGTATAGCGCCATTTTCGTAAAAACTTTCACCTCAAGGGCGTTTAGTAGCACTAATGGCACATGTACACGGATGTGATATGACTCGTATCGATGCGTGTAAAGGACACCACTGGATTGAGGACTTTTGTATAGGTCATTATAGTTTAATCAGTTAAGGCCCCCTATCAGCGATGACTATATTTTGGACTGATAGATTCCTTCAGTATTTTTTTCTAAAACTGTTTTATTATCTTTAAATTAAGGTTAATAAAATGTGATTACATTAAAATTTAATTTAATTCTAGCGTTTCCTAAAGGTATTTGAGATTCATCGCAAAATAAAGTTGATTGTTTTTAAAAATGGAATTAAAGATGTATCAATTAGAATGATCACAAAATATAAATTCAAAATTTATCGAAAACGTATGCTATAGTGAAAATTGTAACGCGCTTTCCCCGGATAGAAAATGGTCTAGATTCAAATCTCGGTAGCAACTAAATTCTCGTTTTGATAAATATATTTATTCTGTATATCTTTCTAGTTGACTCGTTCAATTTGTATTAAAAATATGTTGCAAAAATGCAACATCACAACATAAATGTGTTTTCCTCAAAAAATAAATATATTTATTTTTCCGTGCAGTATTTTGTGGATATATTAATTCATTGGTAAAGTAACGTGTAGTAATATTGTAAATTGTGAAAAACACTGAAATTTACATTATTATTCTATGATATACAGAACATAGACAGCGTGTCACATCCCTTGGTGTCGGCAATTAGTTTCAGGGGTGTATCTGTCACGGGCAATTCTCTTTGCTCCCTCTAGTTGGATATTAATATACACATGTCTATCTACGTTCTAGTACCTATACGTATTATGCTAATATCTCTATTATAAATTGTAAGAGTACCAGCGTTTGTAATGGAGACATCTATCGGCTTTCAAATACACTGTGTACAGTAGGTGCCGGTTATTGTTTTCGGTAGTTATTAGAATCAGACGTATATTGTACTCAATTTCAAAGGACGGAATCAAAGCTACATACACATTTGACTCAGATTTTAGATTTTATACATTTTACGGAAATACTCGTTTTAAACGCAAATCATCAACCACACCCCCTTGATTGCTCCTCTACTTTTCTCGGCATCCTGCAGATCTAAGGCTTGTCACCAGGGATATGCATGTTGCATTTTCAACTAGGTCGGTCCAACTGGTGAAGGATAGTGATGGTAAACCGTTATTTAAATTGTTATTGTTATTGTAACGATGATTGGTAACTGAGAATAACTGTGGGTTGTTTAGTTTTTAGTCTACCAGTGATTGCTCGAACTACAAATCACAGTCACAATAACAGTTTAAATAACTGTTTAAGTAACTGTTTAAATAACTGTTTAAGTAACTGTCTATAAAACCGTTTAAATTATTATTTAGCCATTACTAGTGGGGGGCTCCGTATTCCCACTGCAATATATTTCTCCAAGTTATTTTCTCTTTTCGCAAGATGCCCAAAAAATTGAAAGATTAATTTTAAACAAATGGTTGATAGTTTGCACTTGATGTTCAGCTCCTACAGAATGGAGACATTTGTGCGTCTCGCAGTTTACGGTATGCGCAATATGTCTCCAGCACCACATCTCAAAGGCTTCAATCCGTTTCAATAGAATCAAAAAAATACAGAATAGTTTCATGAAATATCTTAACTTTTGTAGTTATCGAACCTTAAGCCTTAACCAGCACTGCTGAATCATCTATTATTTTCAACGTTCCATCACTACAAATTCGAAGAGATACGGCCGATGTCATCTCTCCACACAAAATTCTTAATTTACTCAGACGCATAACAATTCAAGTGCTATCTAGGTCAACTAGAACTAATATCACATTCAACCTTCCACATTATGACACCAATTCCAAATAAAATTCATTTTTCTACCGAGCCTCGTTTTATTTCAACTCACATTTAAATGAACTAGACATTTTCAATACTTTTGTTACCACAATTAAATCAAACTTCAATGTATAAACCGTAATGTCCTTCATTTTATTTTAATTATACAGATTTTATTCCCCATCACATTTTCCTTTCCCCTCACCCTCCCGTTCCCCTGGAAAATTTTCTCTTTTATAACTTTTATCTCTTCTCTATTTATAATTTAATTTTTTACTTTTTCTCTAATTTCTCTTCTTTTTATTGTTATTTCTGCAATAGAGGATAAAGTTTTCATTCCTTTATCATTTTTTGCAGAATAAAATTTGTTGCCTATTAAGGTCTTAATAAGCTATTTATCTATCTATTATTGTATTCAATGTGTCAAGTATATTGTTATTTAATTGGTAAAATTTTTGTTACACTTTTATTATGATTTTTATTTATATCGATTAACCGAATAAAAAAATAAAAATAGAATAATAAAATGTGTTGTATATAGGCCTCTTTTTTTGTTTCCACAGCTCGCTGTCTCTTAAGGTTTGCTTCTTATTTTGCACAACGATTTGTTCGATGTTTTATGACCTTTATTTTTTACCAGGTTAACGAATAAAATTAACCGGTATACAAATGTATAAAATATTGACTTCAGCACTGGCATGATCCAGTGAGGCTGGTAGTATGAATGCAACGGTGCAAACTATGTTTGTAAAAATAGCTGATTAATAGATTTGGATCAAGTGAATGAGTACCCAATCCCAAACCTTTTGTCTTTGGACAATAGGCATATCTGTATAAGCAAAATGTTTAAATTTGAATACAAATGTGAAGTAATTAAGATTAATCAAATCAATAAACCGTATGTATTTGATTAAAAATGACTTATTTTATATTACGCGTGCATTAAATACATACTACAGTTATGTGTGTGTATTGTGAAGGCCGTAGACGCGGTTTAAACTCTAATATTCATAGTTTTATAACTTTGGTCGTAAAACAATAAAGCTTTGTTATAAATCACGCAGGTACGTACCACTCGTGTGCAATGAAGGGTAAATTCATTGGAAATAAATAGCTTTTATTACGGCCTTAAGGGATATCCTTTACCATTAACAGAACTACATAACAGAATTCATAATACAACCTACCACTTCACTTTCTCAAGGGGTACTTTGAATAGGGGATGGTAAAGTCTATTTTCAATCTAAACAGTGCTACGTTTATATTTCTTGGGGTTGCTTAAGATAATCTCACAACGATAAATACATTATGTAGATATGTACGTAAAATATTCGGAAATTATCTCATACGTAAATAGTGCAAAAGCCTTATGTTGAGGTCCGAGCAGCGTAGGACCTAAAAAACAATATTTGAGAGATCCTTTTGTGAGTGCACCCTGGGGGTGAATGTTTCACTAAAGGGCGTCAAATGTCCAACCTTTTATTATTATTTTAGATGGCATTAATTTATAGGGGTTGTATAAGTTTAACCGATAAAAGTGGTAAAAGAATTCGTGAACAGTAAAAAAACATACTGTGAAAATAAATTCGTCCACCCATTCCTTTAGTATGCGATTTAAGTTATTCAAGAAGAAATTCTCATGTGTAATGTGGGATGATATCAGTATTATTAGAATAATGTAAAAATTTTATACCATACAAATAATATAAAATATAATATATGGAATTGTTCATATCTTTGTGAACAATTGTGCATTCTTAATTATTTTCTTGTACATGTTGTATGAATTTTGATTCTGAGTGTAAAATATAGACATACAGTTAAATTTCCGGAGTGACCGCGAAGTTGCGCGTATCGCCCATGATGCAATTGTATCAAAATCACGTGATTATTCGTGTTTGAACATGTTTGCACTAATACGTGCGTAAATTTCAAGCTGATAGAGCCAGTTGTTAGTTAGCTATCGGAAAGGTAACAGACATTGGCAATTGAAATTTAAAGCAGTCACAACATTCAAGTCGAAAAAGCGATTACACAATTAAATAATTCTGCTTATTCACCTTAAATAATTCACTATGATTTTTGGCTATATCTAAAATTCCAGAAGTGCAGAATGTCTTAAGAGTGTACATCAAAGGGGATAATAGTCATTAGTATGTAGTTCCGGGAATTAAATTTTCTCGTATATATTAAAATATGTGTATAGCTTACACCCTCTTTTTTAATTGTCTAAAATTCTCTACCGGTAATATAACTATAGTAATACATCGCATAACGTACTTAATTCATTCCAGGAGCAAGTTCGTTATGTGAAACGCGTTTTCCCATAATAATACATGTTAAAAAAAATTAATTCGTTCCATAGCATAAAATAACATAAAAAACTAACATAAAAAAGATACTCACGTTTTTTATTTTTTAGTCAGACTCAGATTTAGGAGAGTCTACCGAGGCATACAGGGTCAAATCCTTTTGTTCCATTATTTGGTTCTTTACTGCTGGCTTCTTGAAAAACCTTTCCAAGGTTGCCTGTTTCTCTCTCTTCTTCAACACCTGCCGGAAATAACGGACAAGGGTGTCATTGTAGAGATCGTTGATCCCGTTGGCCTCAGCTGAGTTTGGATAGTGAGTGTTGGTACAGCACAGGCGCGTTCGATCGGCAAGATGAAATACAATGCAGTCCGTTGTGTGAAACGAGGTTCGTTGTGTGAGTCGAGTATAATGGACGAACAAAAAGTTCGCTGTGCGCAGCGTTCGTTATGCGAGGCATCACTGTATTATATATTTCCTTTTGTGCTGATGATGATGTCCCTTTGTGTGCGAGATTGGGTCGATGAAATAATATTCGTACATTATAACAATAGTATTTATTCTAAATGCCTTTGTATAATTCAGGACACGTCAATATTATGTGTTGACCATTCAACGGCTCAACGGCGAGAGAGCGCGCCAGCCGCGGAGCGATCTTTTATCTCTTTCACGCGCGTCACTTTGCCAACCTTGCGCGCGTCTCGCATTCGTTCCATAGATACATCACAATAAATTTCCGGGTACGAGTCCTAACAGCCTAGAAATGAAGAACTTTGGACCAAATAAGATGTGGAAGAATGCTACGGCGGTGGATAGATGCGTTGCATCTAGCTAGAAAGACTCTGAGATCTGCTGCGAGAGCGATAACAGTGAACGGTCTCATGGTGCTCTACAACATTATTTTCTCTCAGTTAAACATTCTGATTTAAATGGCACGTTATTGGTCTTGTCATTTCATAGTTAACCCGTAGCCTTTAAAAATGAATTATGTAGAAAACGATCAAATAATTAACACTGTCAACTCCTTGGCTTTGACCTCGAATACTTTGACATGACTTGGATAAAAATTAAGAATTCGTTAAAATAAAAATTAAGAACGACTTCAACGTGCAACAGTGAATTGCGTGGTACACTTCACTGAAGTAGGTAGGTTAATTCGGAACAAGGTTATCAGATAACATCATACGAGACAACTGTACACAAGACGGGTACATGTATCGACAACTGCACACAGTGTCTACTCACAAACAATTTACCGAAATCATTGTGTCACGACACGTGTTAAAGCGGCAACGCCGGGCGTGGACCGCCAGTTTTATAAAAACAACACCTTTTTGAACGTTTCAATATTAAACAAATTTATAAATAACACCGAGCGAGAGGCAAGATGTCTTTTTCGGATAAGCTCGAAAAATCTTTACAAACCTGGCGGTATGTTTGTAATAGAAAAACTCGTGGATTTAATGAGCAACATGGAAACGAGAGTTTGTGGAGGTGCATTATCAGACGAGTCCATCTGATTGAGGCCAGTATATGTCAATACTAACATGAAGAGATAGAGTGATTCATCTATTTTTTTGTATTAGTTATCACGTAACTGCGTTCTGAAAAATCGTAATTTCACAAATAAAATATAGTTCAGGAGAACACATTCTTATTGTGAAGTTGTAATTATTCAGAACATAGGTCTATGATATTTTAAATATGAATTAAATATATTAATTAGAAAGATGTACATATAAAATCAATTTTATCGAAAAATATTGTTGTTGCGCCACCGGGATTCGAACCTGGATCTCTTTCCTAACTGGGGAAGGTGCATTATCCAACTATGCTACAGCGACAATATTTTTAGCGACAATTTTCGAACCTATATGTTACCTAAAAATATCGCTGTAGCATAGTTGGATAATGCACCTTCCCCAGTTAGGAAAGAGATCCAGGTTCGAATCCCGGTGGCGCAACAACAATATTTTTCGATAAAATTGATTTTATATGTACATCTTTCTAATTAATATATTTAATTCATATTTAAAATAAAATATAGTTTCATAAAAAATAATGTATAATAATTTATGTACAAACAATATGTTAGGGTTATTTCAACACCTGACGCCTTCTCTGTGATAGCACCATCAGAAGCATTAAAGTGATCAAAGGGAAGACATCTCTTTCAAACTAAACCCCTGTGACTCGTGAGACGAGATCCAAGCGAAGAATCAAATAGTATTTTCAATAAATCTTTGCCGACCTTCAGCCAGGGTAGGGTGAGCAACTTCTCATTTTCAAGAACACCCATGGATCACTAAATTTGAAAAATTAAGATGAATATGATCTCTCACATCTGCTTCTACTGCGCCTTGTTTAACACGACTTACAGTGAGTGGTCGTTTATTTATTGAAAATAACACAGAGAAAAAATTGTAACAAATAACTTACAAATATTTCACATGGACAAGAATATGACACGAAAATTATAAACACAAAAACAGAAAAATATTATTAATTAGGTTTTTACATATTGGTAATAAAACAGAAAATATTTCGATGTCGGTGAACAAATCATTGTAAGCTCATAACATTCTCACTATAAATGAGCGTAATCTAGAATTTATTCGACTTGCGGGAATGCTAAAAAGAGATATTTGTCGCAATGGGACATGAAAATTTATTAATTTTTTTAATTTAGTTTTTTCGTAAAACTTGTGGATTTTCACTTGGATAAACTGAGAAATACCAGTCTAAAGGCCTGAAAACTTTTAAGTATAACTTTAAATTAAAAGCACGTAGAAATATCATTGATGAATACTTTGAAATGAAAAGGGCCTAAAATTAATCCTTGTGGAATACCAGAAGTAATGTCAATCCACTCTAAATCATAACCTTCAGTGATAATAACATTTAGATTTCTTGGACAAGACTGTTCATCTTGTTAGAGATCAACTATTCGCTCTTCATCTTTGTACCTTCCCAGTTTCTCTACACTACGGTGGTTCCTGAAAAATTAAGAAATTCATTCGTCTCATAGTCGTCGAGCATGTTGCTTTCTTTCCTTCTCAGGGTCCATATTTTAACTCCATATAGAGCTACCAAAACTTCAACAAGTCAACTCAGGTTTCTTGAGATGGACAAATGTAATAACAGGCGTAGCTGATGTACTAAACCAGAATCTGACTAATTTTTTTTTATGGAGCCGTTTTATGTGTTTAAACTTATGTCGGTTCCACTCAGCAGACCAAAAGGGCAAAACAAAAAATGTATACTCCCGAGAATTTAAAAAGTAAATAAAATGTAAAACGAGGTTACCATGAAAAATTTTACAATTACGACGCCCCTACGTGCAATCTTTATTATCAAAAGGAAAAATACATAAACAAATTACATATAAAAGTATGCGATAAGAAACATATATCAAGAAAGCTGGAAAATAATTTATAACAGAAAGAATAATAAAAATAAAATGCCAATTTATGTATGAAATTTTACAACAGAAAAATATATCAAGAAACATGGAACGAGCATTATGGGTAAACATTATGAGCAATAATACATAAAGGATTTAATTACACTCCATAAATAATTAAGTGTTAAACTATATATCATAGAAGGCACACATAGGGGTAGCGTTGTAAAGAAAGTACACTCCCTGAGCGGGAGAAAGAGGACAACATATGTATATAATATTTGGACACGCTAAATCTATCAAGGTTTTACTTGGATTAATATAAATTAAACAATGTTATAATGGAGCTGGCAGAAGAGAAACGAAAGTAGACTGAATGCAGTGGAAATGAGATCACTGACGCTTATATGTGGCAGATCCATTTATAACAGAGTAAAGAATGAAGAAATAAGGAAAGAATGTAAAGTTGATTTTTAAAAATTAATATTATATAATATAATACATTTTAAAAATCATTTCTTTTAACATTTATTTATTCTCTATGAGAGTAAGACTCGTGTATAGAAAAGGAGTATATACGAGAATTTATGTTTCAGTTAGTCTGTGTACATATTTTTTTTACTTCAGATACAAATTTATAGTAGTCTGTAGTTTTTCTAATTGTGATAAGGAGATTGTTAAAAAATTTGATGTCTTGATAAATATGGTGATTTTGAGTTACGGTATAATTTACTTTTGGAATATCAATTTGGTCTGAATCTTGTAGATCGTAATTCGCTTCTAATATTTAATTGATTTTTAATTTTGAAAATTGGGTTTATATATATAGAATTTCTTTTGTATATGTATTTTATTTTTGGTACTTTAAAATATGTGAAGAGTTATACTTGGATACTTTTTTTTTTTTAAATAATTATTATAATAGTTTTTTGACTAATTTCTAATCGTGATATTGAAGTTTTATATGCTCCTCCCCATCCAATAATACCGTATTCCAAAGTGAGCGTACTAACGCGTAATATATTATTTTCAGATTTATAAGTGATAATATGTTTCTGAGTCTTAAAAATATGTAGGTAGTTTTTCTTATTTTATTTGAAAGATTAGTAATATGTTCTTTCCATTTGAGTTTGTTATCTATTATGATTCCTAGGTACTTGATACAATGTTTTTCTTCAATTGATGAACATTGGTCACAAAAGACTTCTTGAGTACAGGCATTGATGTGAATGATGTTAGTATAGTGAATAAGATTAAGAAATGATCATTTAGGTGGTTTGGTCATATAGAGCGGAAGAATGATAAGAAAGATATATGACGCAAGTGTTGATGACACCAGAAATAGAAGACGTCCGCGGAAGACTTGGCACGACCTGGTAAACCAGATACTGGAGGATGGTCCAGATAGGTGGATTAGAAGCCTAATTAATTGGCGAGCTTGTATAAGAAGATGAATCAATGTGGATGATACGAGAATTTTGTGTCAGGACAGAAAAGTGTGACGCTCTGTCCTCTCTGCCTACCCCCGTGGAGAAACGGCGTGATGGTAAGTTAGTAAGTAAATTAAGGCAATATAATTAAATTTGAGCGTATTAGTTCGTGTAACTGAAAATATGAAATTTTTCACTTGGCCCTTCTATTAAATTTTCAGCGTATGTCAATGTTAATTTTATTTATTTATTAATGTATTTAAGTTTATTTATATATTCGACAGTAAAAAAGAAATAATAGAGTTATGCACCCTCAAATAAGAAAGATCTTGAATTATGGGGGTGGCTTTCAACATTTATATAGTACAAGATCAATATAAACTAGATGTTAGAATTTGTTTACAACAAATGAAAAAAGAAAAAATATATATACACATACATCTATAATAATACAATATAAAAATTAACAATATATAAAAATGTTTGAAAATTGATCAGATTATAAACAGGTAAAGATGTCAAATACATAGTTTAATGTGTCCAAAATTTAATAAAAATGAATTGTTAATTCTGGCGTCTGCTACCAGTTTACTCAAAGATATTTGAGATTCTGTAAAAATAAGGTAGATGGCTCTTTCAAATTATGGAACGATTAAATATATTAATATCAGAAAGGTAGGTTCGAAAATTGTCGTTAAAAATATTGTCGCTGTAGCATAGTTGGATAATGCACCTTCCCCGGTTAGGAAAGAGATCCAGGTTCGAATCCCGGTGGCGCAACAACAGTATTTTTCGATAAAATTGATTTTATATGTATATCTTTCTAATTAATATATTTAATTTATATTTAACATAGTTTAATAATTTTAAAGACCTTTAATCCATTTTATAACTTCTTTTTTGCAAACATTTATATTTGCTGCTAATTTAATTAGCTTAGGAGCAATGTATGATGCATGTCTCTGTCTTATTCCTAATTTGGATATTTTTAAAATAACATTTTCATTAGATTTGCTCCTTGTTTGATAAATATGGTGAATTTTTATTTTTTCATCTTTAAAAAAATGAAATAAGACAGTTTTTTTATATAAAGAAAATAAAATTCAATACAGGAAAAACTTTAAAAAATTATTTGGTTGGGTAATCTCTAGACATTTTTAAAATTATTTTTATTATTATCTTTTGAGTTGTATATATTATATATTCCATTAAAAGTAATAAAGGTAGCTTCGTCTCTATGAGATATCTGATATTTATTTATTAACAGTACCTTTGTAGGTAAAAATCCAATAATTGTGTGCTCTTGGACATATTCAAATATTGCTAAAATAATATACTGGTCAAAATAAGAAAAATATATAAAAATTGAAAAATATTGATTTTTCAGGCGTATTCTAGTATAATGAGTTAAAAAAATTTTACAGATATATACTAATATAATTTACATTGCTAAATTAAATAATTTTCAAAAAAAACAGATTCTCACATGTTGTTTCAAGGAAAATTTTTTTTATCAAATTTGGTCCATAGATGGCGATGTGATACTCGAAGCGAGTCCACGTACTAACATATAAACAATTTTCATAAAATTTGATAAATATGGAGATTGGGGGGTGAGAATTAGTGAACGTTATATGTATATAAAGTGATCACTTAGGCCAGCCGAAGACAGGTTTTATGCCCTGTAATTACCCCATATTTCTATATATCTTCCATTAAATGTAATAAAGGTAGCTTCTTCTCTATGAGATGTCCGATATTTATGTAATTATTGGTTTGAGATGTATGGGGCAAGTTCCGCCCCAACCTAGTATTCCGTATTGTAATATTGATTCAACCAATACATGGTATATCATTTTAAGAGTTTGCAAATTACAATATTGTCTAAGTATATAAAAAGAGAATAAAATTTTAAGTAATTTATTATTTAAGAGGGTTAAGTGTTTATTGATGTTTAAATTATCATCTAGGACTATACTAATCCTATATATTTGTACTTGGTTGTTCTTTGTGTATTGGTTTTACAGTTACATTTACAAATAGAGTTTGTTACAAAATCGCAATCACAGGAATGCTCAGCTAGTTACTGCACGTGTCTTCAGCACGTGTAGTACAAATAATAATAATAAAATTTATTTAAAGTAAAAAAATTTTTAAACAATAAAATACCTACACATTTACTAATCCTCAATGTTTTAAAAACTTGCCAAAACATTGTCCTGAAGCCTTAAGCTGTTGACGCGGGCCGTGGGCCGACAAAATACAAGAAAAACAGAAAGGACAACGAGACAAAAAACGAAAGTCGGTTTGCTTTGTCCGCGCGACTTAAGAGCTCCGTCAATTTATTAAGGGTTAAGATAAACAGATGAATCAGGGATGAAACTGGCGTGCCGCCTACTCACCCTGTAGGCGCCCAGATCCTCCACTATACACGTGAAGGTGGCCTCTCTCCCCACCGACACAGTCACGTTGCTTATCATATCGCCGAACTTCGGGAGCTCTGGAAATAAAGACAAATCATATATTATGATATATTAATATATAAACGCTCGAACGATTTTGATATATTTGCTCCATAGTTGAATTTATCCATTCATTTTCGTCTTGCTCATTCAAATTTCTCTTAATCATGACTTACAGAATAAATAATGTTGCGTAAAAAGTTTATACATTGCAATTAATTTAATTATATAGCAATTAAATATATTTATCAAGGTATCAAATTTTTTAACAATCTCCACATCACAATTAGAAAAATGACGGACTATAATAAATTTGTAACTGAAGTTAAAAAAATATGTACACAGACTAACTGAAACATAAATTAACTCGAATATACTCCTTCTCTGTACACGAGTCTTACTCTCATAGAGAAGAAACAAATGTTAAAATATATATATATATATATCCACTGATTATTGAAATTGTATTATATTTTTAATATTAATAAAAAAAGAAGAAAAAAAAATACTCGTAGTTTATTGTATGGGATGGAGTAGACTCCACCTCTGATATATACAGCATTGTCCTGGCTACTTTGCTAGACTGAAGTTGGTGTTAAAGTGGCCAGTTTTTTTCGTGCTGTTGTGGTGTTATTTAATAAAGATTCGACGGAAATAAAAAAATAAAAAATTAAAATGTAGTGGGAGTGCTGTAGAACTAGTGAATTATTAGTGTAGGCACTGTATAATGATTATGTTAGAATGTTGGATAGCCATGCTTCTGATTGCTCTCTACCCGATCAGATCATATATTGGATCCATATTTGTGTAATCTTATTGGAGTTGAATGATTTCCAGTTGGTGCTGAGTGTGTTGTACAGTTTCGGAGCTAAGAACATGTAGAATCTTTGATAAAATGTCGTTGTTACTCTCACGTATGATCTGGTCTGAATCCGTCTTATGAAGGAAGATATTTCTTTCTTTGATCCACAGAATTATAAAGAATTAAAAGAGATGTTTCTCCTGCCAAACCTTTATTGCTTCTTAATCCTATACACATGCATAAGGCGACAGATGTCGCCTTTTATTATTAAATATATGCTTAGGGCGAGACATGTTAGATGTCGCCCTAACATACTGCGCACCTAAAAATAACAATTTTAATTAATTACAATAATAGAGGGTGCCATCTATCACCCAATAGTCAAACTTGCTTTACAAATCGTACAATGCCAATGTAAATCATTGTGAGCATAAAAAAAACAAAAATGTAATTAAAAGTAAAACCTATATCATGTGTGTGTACTCCGCACCTTGAAACTATGTTTTACTAACATTAGGAAAGTCATCTTTAGCAATCAGTCTATACTATGCGATTCACTGTAATATTATTTTATATAGAGCAAAAATCAATATATTTAACTATAATTACAGACAATAATTTAATGTTATTAAAGAGAACACATTCTTATTGTGAAATTGTAATAATTCAGAACATAGGTCTGCGATATTTTAAATACTAATTAAACGTTTTAATTAGAAAGATATAAATTTAAATAACCGGTAATTATTATTATTTCGTTTGAATATTTAATTACCATAGTGGAGTATCATGTAAAGTATCATATTTCAATGTTTGAATTGGCTTCGTCGCAAATTATTTCAATTAATAGATTCCCATAAAAAAAACGTTTCCATCATAATTACATCAAACGATGGTAAGTTCAATTATATAAATTGTAGTTCCGGCGGATCCGGAAGCTAATGCAATTCCATTAAACATTTAATCAAAAAATGCAATCTCTTCACGACTTTTTAATGTTCGCAAACCATTTATTTGATTTAAAGTATTCACCTTTGCGGTGGCGGTTCTCAAACTATTACTGTGAAAGTTACAAAGCAGTTTTCGTCCTACTGATCAATTAATTAATATTTTGGCTCAACAATTTCTTAAATTATTTTAATCAGGCAGGAAAGTCGGTTTATATATCAATTTTTTTTTTGAAAAAAATAATTATTTTAGAATGATGTTAGAAATCATCATGTACATGAATTTATCGGATCAGTGGAAAAAACAGAGTCTTTTTATTCAGTAGTGAATTGATAACGACTGATGATAATGATGATTTGATATAAATCATCTATACCTGTAGTTTTACAGTAATCTCGTCAATGGTAATTTTCAACTCATGGTTAACTGGTGTCATCTTCTTTCCCTTAACTCGCCACATTTAATCAATATAATAGCAAATTTTTTGAACGACAATGGTATTGACTTGTAACATAATATTTCCTATTCTATAATATTATTGTACTTTTTTCTATAAAATAAAGTTTTAACTTGATTAATGGCACAAATCACTCTTAAAGGGTGGATTGCTTATTTAAAAGAAGAAGAAGAAGACGTACCGATTCAAATAATATTTCTATTGAGACGATGAATTGCTTCAGCGATAAATTGGTGACTTGAATTATTGGCGGCGAATATTTCTAGATCCTCAATTCACGCGAACAACGTTTGTACGAGTTTGACATCTTCCATTGGACGTACGGTACAATGACATCTAGTCCGTGGTTTATCTGACATCTCACCTTATTTCTCAAATTCTTTCACTAAACGCAAAATTCTTGGAAGGTGATCCAAAATTTCACATAATTCCCTTAACGGTGATAAAATAAAAACGCGCGTTCCGATGCTGTAAACTCAGTGTACATTTAGACTTTTGCCATTTTTAAGTAGAATAAATATTAATATTTTACATAGAAGGAATACCTAAAATATGAACTCTGTATTAAGTATATTTACATATATGTTGGCATAAATTGTACAGATCTCTATTATAAATTTGCCACACACCGTTTAGATGAATGTCAAATTTGAACTAAAAAAATTAAATTTTGGCCAAAATACAACGTTCACTTTGATTTTCTCACGCCTTTTATTACTGAAGATATATAAAAAATTATTGTAAAAATGATACAATCCGTATAAATAAGAATCAAATCGCATGTAAAAGTTTTCAGGCCGTCTGTACTTTTACTCAATGTTTTTTCCTACCTTGCAAACTTAACATGACGTCACAGATAACTAAGAGTTCTTACATATCCAAACGTCAGTTAACTGCCAAGATTAACTAAGGTCTGTTTCGTAAGGGTCGTAATCTTGGCCAGAAACTTATGTATGAAATTTAGTGAAATTTCGGCAATTTTGTACAATTAAACACAGGTGAACCGATTAGGTTATGGTAAAATATTTAACACTTATTTTCAAAAATGTCATTAAATTTTATAAAATCTTTGAATTTTCGAGATTTCTACGTTCCCTGGCCAGCGTCGATACTGGAGACATTTGCATTTAGGACCCAGGCTACAACAGAGAGCAGCCAACAGTCATCGACAACATGTCTTCCATTCCGCCTCACGCCACGATTATGAGGGACTGAGGTCAAACGCCACGGACTCGCTCCTTTACTCTTCATCTTTACCCTCTGCTATCTCCTGTATTTTTCAATCGGTACAGGCCGCGCCACCATAGAGCCAGTGGAGTGGTAAGACGGAGCGAGAAGGGTCCTGCAGCCTTGGGAGCGGCTATTCCCTCTCGTGCACCCGGCCGGACTGGCAGCTTTTATCGTGTTCTCTGCACTTAGTTTAATATTATACGTATTACTTTAAAGTAAAATTTAATTAGACTTTGTGTAACCAGACTATACTTCATAATAAACGGTGAGACAGAACCACAGCTCATCTACACACCAGTTCCGAGAGCAACAACGACATTCTATGAACGTTTCTACATGTCTTAAGCTCCGAAACTGTACAACACAACACAACACTAACTGTGAAATCGTTCACTACCAATAAGATTACGCAAATATTAACTCAATATATCATTCAATTGGATATAAATCAGTCAAAAGGATCGCTGTCCAACTTTCCGATATAATTTATAATATAATACTTAATAATTCACTTTAGATTTACAACACATTCACTACATATATTTTATTGTCTTTATATTTTTATATCTCTGTCGAATCTTACTTAGCTACTTACCAAAAAGCTGGCTACTTTAACACAGACGGTTGTCTAGCAAAATAACCAGGACAATGCTTTATGTGTGAGTGGTTAGATTACTGGTTTATATTTAACTGCTGTTACGTCAACCGATTTCGATACTAACATATCTTCGTCAGAACTGGCGTATAACTGAACTGTATATAATTAGCAACCAATTAATCCTTACAAACAACCCATTTCAATGCCCTCCTGTCAATCACCCCCCCACTCTTTCTAAGACTCCGCCTACTCGCCGTAATGGATGTCGTTTAAATTTTATGGCATAGTTTAGTTGTACGCCAGTCCTGACTAAGATACGTTAGTATCGAAATCACTTGACGTAAAAACAATATAGAGGTTTAAACTAAGATAAATACAATTTTAAATTGAAAACTTACATTTAATATATTTTTTAAAAACTTAAAAATGAAAATAATCAATTATGGCATGTGTACACGGATAAAGCATAATGACCAGTATAGAGTTCAGTATGAAGCAATCTATGAATCATCATTGCATGTGTGTCGCCTGCAGATTAGTACATAAATACCTTTTTTTCTAATTTATGTGCCAATTTATTTATCATCAATATTATCTTGACAGAATTAATGTTTAATAAATTATGACAATATTGAAAAATAAATAAGATTACGTTATAATGTTTTATATTGAGAATACAATAAATACAGAGATACTCAACACAAATAATTAATATGGAGATGATATTATTAATAAACGTTTGGGAAGCCCCAACGTGGTAAAATGATATACTGTGACTGGAATATTATCCGATGACAAGCGGTCTGTTTTAATTTCCATTCCGCCCCCAGATAGGGAAGCTATTAGCTGAAGCCTTCCTGCTGCTATCGGGGCGGTATTGGCCCGCTTCATCCCCTCGTATTTGCTAATGGGAGACTGCGGCTCAGGTATAGCAGTTACACGGATATCAATATATTATATTTCTCCACTATCTAAAGGGATGTCGAACCTTTTTATATCTGCGAGCCGAGCATTTAAATTGAACATTGAACTGATTATTCTCTTGCCATTTGAACGTTTAACAAACTTTAAATAATTTAAAATGCTTAATGTTGATATTACGGCATTTTAATAGTCGACAAGACTGTGGTATTCAGGATATACAACTTCAGATCGAATTAGCAAATGATAACTATAGAGGATAAGATAACTCAGCCTAACACATTTTATTCAAAACGTTTCAATATAGAAATATATCACAAATTATTAATCGATATCAAGATAGTTATTGTCGTAACTTGTCGCAAATTTGATTGGTGCTAAGAGCTCTAATAACAAAAAATCTGCTGCGGGCGTCTGCCAAAAAGGAAATGGTTGCTCTGTGAGGCACTTTGTTCTAAGCCTGCAGCTCGCACCTCTTAAGTTCGTTAAAGGGTATTATCTTTTCGCTATATATAGTTTATGATGTACATACTTATATATCTACTCACTACATCAACTGACTCATTAATGTTTTCTTTAACCATACAGTAAAACACGGATATCTCGAACTTAGTTAATTCGAATTTATCATTAATTCGAACTGTTGACCCAAGTCGAGTACTCCATGTGAATTCCGTCGTTCCAATAAACCTTAATATACCTTTCCCGTTCTGGCCAACTAATAACAAGGGATTTCGGGTGACATGGGACAGATTGCATTTCAACGCGGATGTGTCAATATTTTTTTTTTGTGGATCGCATGTGCGCCGTGCGTAAAATCCGGACCACGAAAAAGCGGCTTTCTACAGCATCCTAAAGTGCAATGATGTCCCCGTTCTTTACCACAAAAGTGCCAGTCAAGTATAGGTGTAAATTGCCGTCCAACCCAGGACTGAGATCAAGGTAGGCCAGATCCATCTGCCATTATTCCTTTCTTCCTCCAATTCGGGTTGTGTCAACTAAACAGTAATTTAAATCGATACAGTCCACGTGATCTATTCCCACCACGAACTTTTTTGTTAGTCCTGTAAATTTCCTGTTGTGCAAAAGAAACATGGATATTTCGAGCCATTTTGTATTTCTCTCTCTATCACTATGATTACGGATGTGTTGTTCCTTCCAAGATGTCATAATTTATTTTTCGTCCAACTAATTTTTATTATTAACATTTTGAAAGATTTCACACTTCCAATATTTATCTCTGTTCTTTAAGACTCGGTAAGATTTTTCTTAATATATTTTTTTTTATTCCTGATACTTGTTTTGCTATGGTTATTCCTTTCCTTATTTATATTTAACTTCTACCATTATATTGCCACCAAAGTACGGAAAGAGACAGTAATTATAATTGATTTTAGGAAAGTATCAAATAATTTCGCTTGCCAACTCGGCACGTAAGCCGTACTTTCTCCACCTAGGTCCGAGTTCTTCTTCGACAGATGCGACAGGGTGGTTACCGGCTACTATGTCGAGCTCCTTTGGATAGGTAATATTTATGTTTCAAGATAACTGAGAATCATACTTCAATGCTCTCAAATTGTAATATCAAAATTTCTGCAAGTTTAAAAATAATTACAATCATTGCAAATTAATTTATAGACACCCGATTTTTTTTAAATATCATCTTTATCAATATCATTTAACTTATTATTGGTGTAAAAAGCTGGATGTATAGAAATAAAAATATTTTTTATAATTTAATCAGTAATATGATTATTTAAAAACATGATTTTTATTGGGGTTTTTGACCCGGGTTGCCCCGAACTCGAAAACCTGGGTTTTTCAAAGATTTTACGAACCCGAAAACCCGAAGAATTTTTCATGTAAATCCGGGGAATATGTTATTTTAAATACTAATTTAATGTATTAATTATACATATAAAATCAATTTTGTCGAATAATATTGTCTTTGCACTACCGGGATTCGAACCTGGATCTATATTTCTAATCCGGGGAAGTACACTACCAATTGTGTTATAGCGCCAGTATTCGAATCCCGGTAGCGCAAAAACAATATTTTTCGACAAAATTGATTTTATATGTATATATTTATAATTAACACATTAAATTAGTATTTAAAACATCACATACCTATGTTCTGAATAATTACAACTTCACAATGAGAATGCGTTCTCCTTAATAATATGTTATTTATCTAATACAGTAGAATACCAATTATATTATTTAATTTGGAACCAAGACCGAATTTAACTAGTCGGACTCGGTAAGGCTCTCAAACAAATGAATAAAAAATACAATGAGACGAATTTTACAAATTTTAATTATCCGATTTTTATATTTTCAATTTATTTTTTTTACAGTTTACAATCACTAAAATTAATATTTTTGAAGACGTAAGCTCGAAACGCAAATCTGGTGTATGGAAACATTTTCTATTTAACAAATCACAAGAAACTGCAAAATGCAATATTTGTTCATCAATCCTGAAGGCTTCGGGTTCAAATACGAAAAGTTTGATAAGCCACGTGAAGGCAAAACATCAAATTGAAGTATTAACATGTTCTATGTTTGGTGACGGCGATGACGAATTCAAATTTAAATCTCGAAAATTTGATGAGTTTTTCATAAAAAATGTAGAATCAAATTTAAATTTTAAAAACCAGTCAAACCCGAAACCCGGGTTTTAAAAAAATTGCTAAAAATCGAAAACCCTGATTTTTATCCAACAACTATTCTAAATTTTCCAATCAGCTTTTGGAAACAAACCATACTATTGACATTAATAAGGGTTTAGAAATTTTGCATACAAATACCATGGGTTTACAGTTAGATAAATTATAAATAATAAAAAGTCTCAACAGTAAATTAAACATTGGAAATAAGCAAATTCTATTTGCAAATAGTTACTTTTTAAATTTGTTTTTAGAGTAGTTTCTAATTAGTTACCCATTACTTATATTTATATTTTTAATTTTTGTCTATGCTTGTATTTTTAATTTAAGTGTACATTGTATCATGAAGAAGGGGCCATTCTTCTTGAAACGTGTTGATTTATCAATAAATGATGATTTTATCTAATTTTTTATATAATATGTTGCGACAATTTTGTCTATTTTTTTATTGAGAAGAAATTCTTATTGTGAAGTTACAATGTAACAGAACGTGGGTCTGTGATATTTTTAATACATATTAATTAGAAAGATATACATATTAAATCAATTTATCGAAAAAATATTGTTGTTGCTACCGAAATTCGAACCTGAATCTCTTCCTATTCGGGAAAATGCACTCATCGATTATGCTACACCAACACAGAAAATTGGCGACAAATTTTCGAACCTATATGTTGCACTTTCAAATTGATACATCTATCGTTCCATTATTTGAAAGCAACATTTGCAAGTGGTATGCTTTTTCGAATTTCCTGCCCACAGTCACAAGTGTTCGTAATCAACGAACCCGAACAAATTGCCTCTTGAACTACCTCGCATCCTGCTATCTGGGAAGTTTTTTATCATGCATTAGCAAGATCTACAACCAACAACAAAGTATTCTTGTTTTAGACCGATTTATTTCATGCAATTTTAATTATATTACATGCAATCTGCTTATAACTAGCGTCTTATTACGAACGAAAATTTTAATTCGTATTTTTTCACCTAAGTATTCCGTTTTTAGGAAGATTTTTAATTAATGTGGTGCCTGGCTGCAGAGAGAAGCCTCATTAAATATAAATATAGGTGATTATCTTAAATTTAATTAAAAACTGTAATTATAAATAACACGGCTTCATAAAAAATATTTATATAGTTTCCAAGTTTATTTGAACATTTTTAGAGTGTTTTGGAATAGTTGAATTCATTAATAAAAGTAGTCCTTTCGATCTTGCTCTATTTCATGAGATAATGGATACAAAAAATCGTTCTCCCACCAGTCCACATCAAGCCGAGACTAATGAAACAATTTGTTCAGGTCTTGGAGAATAATGGCGATTGCTTTGCAGTACATTTATAGATCGTTCAGAAGATTACAGATTTTTCTCAAATAATGATATAAATGAAATCATTATTTTTTTTAAACTTCAGCATATAGTTCCGTGATAATTAAAACATGTTTTTTTTATCCCGATCGGTAAAGCTGTCAACCAGTAATAGAAAATTCCGGGTTGTTATTCCAAAGATGACTATAATAATTTTTCGAGTTATTTATCTAATCTAAATCGTAATTTTATCTATGACTTAATGGACTGTAGTGTCATTTTCCAGTAAAAAAAAATGACATATTCGCCAAACTAGTGAAAATGTCGAACGTGTTTTTAATTAATTTCATGATTTTTTATCTTTTATATACATTCAATAACAGTACGTAAATATATATTCAATTTGAAATGAAGTGAACATTGTCTTTATTGCGATTAAGAAAAAACATACATTAGCGAAATCGTACGAATTCTGACGACTGGCGAGTATATTGATCATTTGTCATACAATTATTTTGCGTTGCAACATAAAATAATTCACTTTTTCAGTCGCAATGTCAAAGCAACGCGAGATGTCAAATATTTTATCTTTTATTATGCATTACATTACAAACTGCCGTTAATAATTGTCGGTTACGATAATATATTTTTTGGTTATATTTGCGACGATTTGTCAAAATCTGCGTTGGAATAATACATCACAACCAAAAATATTCTTCTATTCATTTTTTCAATTAATCAAAAAATTTGATTGCATTAAAATTAATTATAAAATATTCAAAAAAATGTATAACTTAAATATCGTATGTTTATGTTCACGCACGGATAATCCAAATTTTGCATTTTAATGTGTCAACTAGAACAGCCTAGCGGCAGAATTTATAAATAACAAACAAAGCTGAGCATGCGTATCGCATAATTTTTCGCAAAATTTATCCCAACGTATTAAACGCAATACGAGTTTCTTGTGCCATGTGGTGTTTCAAATACACGTCTTCGCTTGAACTAACGTGTTGGAAAATGTTTTCAACTACACAGTATGCATTCTATTACATTATAAATCTGATACTATTATATCTCATTGTATTCTTGGAATAATATGAATTTTTTTTAATAAATCTCAGAGTTTAATTTTATTCAAAAAATGATTCTGTAAGATTGTATCTATACCCAGAAAAAGTGCCTCTAGTTCAGACGAATACAACCACTAGTGACAATATAACCCATTATACTTAACTATTGAGTTGATGCATAAGCTCACAGCGTTTTCTATTAAATAAATCAGGTGTGGATTAACCACCTAACCTAGTTTTAAATAGACTCTTTTTTAATGTTAGCTGTAGCTGGATGTGCATTATCATGCTGAATAATCACTTGATGCCGTCTTCCCGATCGTTTTTCTTAAATTGCACCCTTAACGTGACCGAGTTGTTGGTAATACAATGTAGGAAGTGGTGGTTACATTTCTCGGAAGCAATTCACAGTAGTTTTAGTATTCAATAGCCACCTCGGTTAAACTCAAACAAAGGGATGTTATAAATGTTCGTTTTTGTGTAATTTACACTCCATTTTCATTACGAATTCAAAAAAAATTTATTAAAATAATAATACGACATTAAAATGACATTGACATACCGACCCCTTAGAATAATAAGGTTTCAACTAACATTTTTGGCTAATTTGAGTTATTGCGTGAAATGGGTTCCGAATGCATTATTCATTATTTGTTCCATACACACTCTATTTAACGGATATTAAAGGAAATAGCAACGCTAAAATTTCCAACTGCACCAATTATTTATTTCAATTTATGAATCATTATTGTCAATTTACAATGTTTTTATTTATTTTTAATTTTTCTCATCTGAAAATAAGTTAAAACCCTAAAACTTGTCACATTTTCATACTCAAAACAAAATATACATGAATATATATATTGAAATTTAATCAACACTTTTGAGTTCATTATCTCAAAACAGCGTCAGTGTTAGATGGGACCTTGTTGTTCTGAGGGGTCGATACGTCAAAAAAAATAATTTCCAAAGCATTCTTACCTGAATGAACTAATCCCTAACTAATTCTAAAACTCACTCCTGGGTTGCTACAAATCATTTATGATGTCATTCAAAATTAGTCGCAGTTCCATAATCACGACTGCTCTCACTGACTGTAAGACGAAGATGAACAAGAAGCCTCCAAAATGATAATAACACAATACTATATGGAGACGATGTTTCAGGATAAACTTTTAGAGCTTCCGAGCCTACCCGACAAAAACCGACCATACACGAAGTACAGATCATAGTTAAAAATTTTAAAACTCATAGTTGATAACAGAACGAAGTGTTCGTATAAAGATGATAGTAGTAAATTATTTACAATGTAAAAAATGTTACCAGTTATAATAATAAGATACAGTATAATATTCTAAGAGTTGATAAATAATGTGAATATAAATAGGTACTTACCCTCATCATAGCCATTCAACCAGAAAGAACACATTTCTATCAATTTTTTTGTTTCCTTTGTTATATTTCATTTACAAAAAAAAGTAGAAAAAAAAAAAAAAACGTAAAACTGTTATGTAGTTTGGCAAATAATAATCATCCAATTTTGTTTTTGAATAACTTTTTTACTAAATAAAAAATATATATTTTGAGTGATTGAAATCAGATCAGATGTTATCCGTCAAGTGGCTGCCGCCAGAGCTCTTTTCCACTTAATGGAAAAAAAATTATAGGTTATAATTATTTAATTAATTTGTTTAATTATAAATTATAGGAATAAAAATTATAAAGATTTCCATCACTCAAAATAGTATTTTTTTATTTAGTAAAAAAGTTATTCAAAAACAAAATTGGATGATTAATTTTGCGCCACCCTGTATATGTAATAAAATTTTAAAAATAAGTACCCGGCAGCCGAGCACAATAATTAGATCTGTGAGTATTTTGTAGCATTTTCACTGTTCCTGTGCTATATTTTTAATGTTACCTAATTTCGTCACGTTTGTACGTCGAGGCGCCATATTGATTCCGCTACTTTTCACACGCTAAGCGAGCGCTCTATCTTCTCGCTATTCCCACTGTAGGCTGTGGTGTCAAATTGTCATATAAGAATATTATGCTACTTTTTTGTGTTATAAATTTTTTAAATATTATATGTATATTGTAATATTAATTTTATTTTCACATTTCATTTTTTACAATTATTTTCGTATCAATAAACAGATTATATGCAGGGATGGTATAATACACGTTTCTGAGATTAATTAATCTCCAATAATAATTCAAATTAATTTCTGTTTTTCTATTCTTTTCAAATTATTTCGCTGTTCCTTGTTTTACTTACCTATTCTCAATGAATCGAGGACCTTCTGGAAAGACGAGCCCCTCGCAATTTCGACTTGTAAATCCGCCACTATAAAGATAATTACATTTTCAACCATAGGAATTGTAAGTGCTCTATTAAAACAATTATTTAGAATTCACAATAACCCTTGACAGTAAGAAACAAGATGGCGCCTGCGCGTGTTTGATTTCAGTGACACTACTCGCTATCATTGAATTACATTCTAAAGGAGGTGTGAATGGGACTAAAGCTCGTCAGAGGATTCAAGCCTAGTGAGGGGAATATCGCGTGTCACAGTCTTCTGTGGCGGAATCATCCAAGAAAGGTTGCGAGCACGCACAAAGCAAGGCCCGCTGTCACAGCTCTCGGACGGAATAATAATATAATTAATAGTCGGTACAGCTACATAGCTAAAATTGCTGTGAAACAACTTACGAAAATATTAAAGAGTGAACCGTCAAATGCGCCCCGACAGAACCGCCCCGACACATGCGCCCGACAAAATAAAAACTTTTTGAATCGCACGATGAATAATGAATTGTATCTCAATGGAATAATATTTTTACTAATCATCCGTGTACATACATGAAGCTCTCACGAAAGTATTATTTGAATGATTTAGTATAGATTTAGATGATGTTAGTATAGCGAGTAAGATTTAGAAAGGATTAACTAGGTGGTTTGGTCATATGGAACGGATAAATGAGGAAAGAATGGTAAGAAAGATATATGACGCTAGTGTCGATGACACTAGAAGTAGAGAACGTCCGCGGGAGACTTGGCACGACCAGGTAAATCAGAAAGTCTCAATAATTATCGAGCTTGTATGAGAAGATGTATGAGGCGAGAATTGTGTGTCAGGACAAAGAAGTGCAGTGCTCTATCCTCTCTGCCTACGTCGATGGCGGCATTGCGTCGTTTCAAAATCTTTTTTTTAACATTGTAGCCTGGACGCATCATTTATTGAAGTGCATATGTCAGTGCAGGGGCGCATTTGCCCGGGACGCATTTGCCCGGGGCGCATTTACCTGGGGCGCATTTTCCCGGAGCACATTTGTCCGAGGCGCATTTCCCGGGGCATATTTATCCGGAATGCATTTGCCCGGGGCACATTTGACCGGGGCGCATTTGCCCAGGGCACATTTGTACGAGCGCATTTGCCCAAGACACATTTGTACGAGCGCATTTGCCCGGGGCACATTTGTCCAGGATGCATTTGCTCGGGGCACATTTGTCCGGAGCGCATTTACCCGGGGCGCACTAGTCAGGTAACCATATAAAAGGGTGGAGATATCAAATAAGCAATTCAAATTATAAGTTCAAGTTCTTTCAAAAACTTCGCGTGTGCAGCCTAGTGATGATAAACCGTTATGTGACGATGATTGGTAAAAATGAAACTGTTGAAAATTGTAAAAACGAGAAAATCTTTATAATCCTTGTCTATGGAATAGTGAGCTTGCTCCTGTCAGAACGTTCGAGAACGCAGCGTGTTGGTACCATCAAAACTTAAGATTTAGTCGTGAGACGGTGTCGGTTTAAGGCAAGGGTGAGTAATATACAGATAATAATAATAAATTCCCATGCCCTGTCTTTGGTGGGTATAACTGTGGGTTGCATCATGAATAATTACCGCATCTCAGGACCCCTGGAGGTCCCTTCCATTCTGATATTTCTGAATATTATTGCGACAAAATTATGGTACGCCATGGGATGCTACCGTGATTCCATCTGCCTGTTTTGAGCTTCGGTTGAGGTATCCCGTTTACGCGCCTTATTACTCTGATTAACACCAATGGGTTTCCTGGTTTATAATAACGTGCATGATGTGTGCGTGTAAGTATTGCCGCCTTTTTCGGAGAATGAAGAATACAATAAACGACAGGCGGATCAATTACATCCCGCGCTTCGACCAGTAAATAATAAACCGATCGTCGGAAGTGCGCACTTAGGTCGGCCGAAATCTACCCAGTCAAAAGAACAACAACATCGGATCAGAAAAATACCAAGTACAATAAAAAGGTTAGCGCAGTGTTCATACATCATATGTGCCCTTATTGTCAATCGGAAACCTGGGAACCAGCTATCGAAGGTATTTAAGTAAACATATCCCATCAATGTTATGGTGCTGAGATGGACGATCGGCGGAGATACCTGACGGATGGATGACCGCGATGCAACCCATAAAATAATCTCTTGGTCACACAGGAGGCGCAATCAATGCCGGATTCCAAGGGTGGTCAAGAACGTCGGTAATCAACATCACGCCGGTATCATCACCGTACTGTGTCGGTGCACTGGTCATTGTCAAATCCAAAAGTTGTCGTCATTGTTTGATTTAGTATATTAGCGTTTATTAAATTCAGCAATAGTTGTCACATGCAAAACCTAGAGTCTTTATCATTTTTTATTACATTTCAAACGCTCAGAGCGATTGTCTTAATTCTACTAATGTCAGTAGTTCTTTCGCAGTCAGTTAGACTTCACACTATTTTATAATATATCGTCTTGTTGAAACAAAACTTATTTTAATAAGTAGCCTTAAATTGTATTGAATAATCTGTATGATCTTTTTTATTTCCAAAATGGTAAGTCAAGCATTGCACCAGAATAGTTCAGAGTTGCACATCCACATTTTCATGTGCTGCCGCTGACTAGTAAGTGTGGTCGGCACACGAAGACGAGCGCCGAAGGCGGTTTCTTTTTGATTTCCTTCGACAACCGCACTCGTAGCACTAATTCTGTATTGACAATTATATTTTTGTATATAATAAACTTAATTACTTTAACGAATAATTACTTTTCAAGTATATCACAGTAAGATTACCACTCTGGGGTATGATTATATCGCCGATATGATGGAGATATTAAATGAATGATGAAGGAGTGTGCGTATTTGTTGGAATATGGAACAGAAGAATGAAATGTGCTTACTGTGAGAGTGGTAGATGGTCCATTATTCATACACAACTCTCGTGTCCGTTTGACAATTGCAGGATATTTTATGATATGTTGTGTAAATGGCCAGAACTGGTTATAAAATCGAAAAACTACTTACGGCTGTTACTTGGTTTGTTGTTAGGCACAGTTTACATGTGTGGAGTAGTTAAACTGTACAATAAAAGTTATGTAAGCAGTATGACGCAAGGCCGGCTGATACACTCGTGTCAGGTGCGCACGCCGATGTCGCGAGCTGCATCAGGGCGTTTGGGAATTAGGCGGGAGAACGAAGTAGGTCGGCGTCCGATGTAGACATAGTTAGAAGGCGTTTCTGGTGGCAGTATAAACGTCGATAATAAAAGTCTTGAAGAACTTACAGAAGTGTTGTGATTTTAAGTACACTTCTAATAAGTTACTATGACCTTCTAGACAGTTTCTGACCGCATAAGTATTGCTACATGTTATCGGTACCTACTGGGAGACTTTACGGTTCCCGGGAGATTTGTTTCACGCACCGGTATATGCAGGGTGCATTCAGTCTCGCTGGGCGGTAATGACAAGAATGGAGGCGATATACCTCCACATAATAACCAGCTACCAATAATCGAACACAAAAACGGTTTAAATGACAAATACTTGGAGACTCGGACAATCCATAATAGTACAAGCGTTTAGCTTAATGTGAAAATAGTAAGAATATTGATGTGACATGTATTTCGTGTGCAAGCATAAAATAGATTTCTTCGGGAAAACGTGTTTTAACACATAATATGTTTACCTATGATGTACTTGTAATTCAGAAATGTACATACGGCTCACCCATGTAGAAGTTGCGGAGGGGGGGGGGGGGGTACCCAACATCTATTTTATATTTCCTTCGGCACCACTTTCGTAGCTACAATTCTTTATTGAATATTATTAATTATGTATTATAGCTTCTTGAAGTATCTCGAGAATAATCGTTAGTTCGGTCGAATCAACCAAACTTAAGGACATTAAGAGTTGCAAAGTCGAATACAAATTAACGGTTAAATTACTTATATATTATAACTATCTATTTCTAAACATTTTTGTATACTATCCTTTTTACTTTTTGTTTATTTTCCCCTGTATCGGTGCAATTATTGAAATCAGGCAATTTTATTAAGATCAAAAAAATTTCACATTGCATTTACATTAATTAAATATTTAATTATATTTGAAAATTAATTACCCCTGGTGAACTTTATAACAAACTCGTAATCACAGGGACGGTTGGGGGAAAGCGAGCAAGAGGACGGACTCTTGCAAGATAAATAAACCTAGTAAAGGAGTTAACAGGATTTTGAACTTTGCCATCAACATGGTTCAAGACCAGGAGGAATGGAGACGTATTATACAGATATCTCATTGACCATGAAACTCAGCAGTGAGCAGATAAAAGATAAAGAAGAAGAAGATATAAATAAAGATTATATTATACTGAGTGAATATTATGTTCCAAACCGATTTTGTTTAGACGCCATTTTGATTTGGCAAATATTTGTTAGTTCACATTTGGTAGTCTTAGAGAGTAGTTAATTACAATTTATTATAAGATATCTAACGCCTCATAAACGTGTTTAAGTCATTAAAAAATTTGTCTAAATAATAATGGCAATGCTGTAACCATTTATGGTGATGGCTATCGTCACATGTTGGAAAACATATTAGTGGCCGAATGGGTTTAAATACCAGCAATACATGTGGTTTCAATAGAACGATACCACCTCACACACAGCCCGAGCTATACTTGAAATTTTGTGAGAATTTTTTTCCGGCCGCATAATGTCAAAAAGTGGTGATATCGACTGGCCTCCTCGATCACCTGATTTGACGGCTCCCGACTATTTTTTGTGAGCCAACATTAATTTCATTGCTACAGGATACATGCAGAGTACTTTTTTTTTTTTGTGAAAATGTAATTAAAAATATGGTTAAAAGAGCACGCATTTGTGGCGCTGCCAGAGGCGGCCACTTGGCCGATGTCATATTTCATACATGATTGTAATGTAATAGTTCTAATAATTGATAAATAAAAATCAAATTAACGAAATATGCTTTATTAGTTATTTAAAAACAATATCGGCTTGGAGCATAATATTCACCCTGTATATACTATTATATTTACGTTTTACTAATATCAAGTATTTTTTGCTTCGTCAAAGATATTCATGAGAGGAAAGCTGAGGTAGCATTAGTTTTATTTAAGATTTAAAATTGTTGCTCACAATTCAAACAGCTCGAATGATTTTCATATTTCCAACCTCTAAAAAATTAAATAAACTTTATAACGTTTTGCCTTTGAAAAGTTTGCTTTCGAGCCGTGGGTAATCGTTAATAAAAATATTTTTTATACTGCGTAATGAGGAAACCTTTACTTCATCAAAATATTCATCAGTTTTCTTATAAATATTCAGACGTTACGGAAGTGCTGCTTTCAGAAAAGTTCCCTACGTCTTCGCTGAAAACGAATTGTAGATAAATTAATTGGACGAATAAATAATTGACGTACGGCTCCTTTATATTCATACTTTACCCAAATATTATATAAGCAGATATGATAATCTTCTAAAAAAATACATTTCATAAAAACGCAAACAAAAAAGAAGTGACTTAATTGTCTGCTCAAAAAAAAACCGGTTACATTTATTTGGGCACATGCATGTCACCCCATCGTATTTATTAATTCATTATTTATAATGCCAACCTCACTGGGCTGTGCCCGTACTGTGGCAAACATTTTTATTATTTTTATATGTAGATGCTAGTTTATAATTACATATATTATGTAAATGTGCATAGCATAAATTATTTAACAAATTAATTAAATCGTACAAGGAATTACAACATATTAAAATATTTTAGGAAGTGCAAAATATTAATTTTATACTATTTCGCTATAAACTTTAGTTAAATATAATTAAAAACAATTCACTTTGTTTAAACACCACTATATTTTTGCTATCATCAACCGGTTTCGGATGAATAATAATGAATGCATAATTAATAACATATGTTTCCTTTCACCATATTATCTGTCTCCCCACCCCCCCCTCACGTCACTAACCATCACTTTAACATCTGACACTAATGTATGATTGCCCATATTCTGTAACGCTAAGTTAGTATCTTGTACACCCTGAAGAAGGAACGGAGGTTCCGAAACCGGTTAGTGATAGCAAAAATAAGATGGTGTTTTAACAAAGTGAATTATTTCTAATTATAATATTTATTTTATTTTATTTATTTATAATCTAATGCATAAATGTATAGTGCCTAGTGGATACATCATGCATACATGTATAATTATCTATATTATATACTGTAATATAAACATTATCAATATTTTACTTTTTACTATAATTTATCTCACACATATTAGTTTAATTTTTAATTTACATTGAAAATTTTAAATTTGAAATTGAAAAATTTCTAAGATTTGGCCTTCTCATAGAGCAGTTCAATTTACACATGTAGATAGGAAGGAGTGCTCTTCCCGAAACTAGTCGTGATACAAATCAAAACATTGTGTGCGTAGTACGCAGTGATATATGTTAAATTCTAGTTTGTTTTTAACTATGGGAATGTTTAAATCCAAAAAATTATTCTGGAAATTTTAGCTGTTTCTATGGTAAATTTAATATTAACATTAACTTAAGAGAAATTTTGATTTTAGAATTAAGGAGCGCTTGAGATGCCTATTTATCAGAAAAGTTGTTGCTATTTAGCAACAACTTTTCTGAATTTTACTAATCACCTTTTGGAAACAAACCATTATTTTGATATTAACAAGGGTTTAGAAATTATACATACTAAGAGATTACAGTAAGATAATTTTTTAATTTTATAAATAAGAAAATGTGTTAATAACAAGCTAAATATTATAAATAACCAAAGCTTTTTGGCAAATAGTCACTTTTTAAATTTGTTTTCATAGTAATTCCTACTTATTTATGGTTTCGTTTTTATCTATGCTTGTATTTTTAATTTTAGTATACATTGATTCCTGAAGAAGATACCATAGGTATCGAAACATGTTTATTTATCAATAAATAGGCGCTTAAACAAAGTTTTTTGTATTTTTATTTATTATCTTTGTTTTATTAACCACTAAAATGAGTTTAAATACATCTACCGGTTTTGAAAAATACCATTTTCTTCTTCAGGATGTCATAACTAAATAAAACATATATTGTTTCTTTGACAGAATCATTTTAGTGGTTAATAAAACAAAGATAATAAATAAAAATATGAATCTTAACCACAAAGATAACATTGCTGATTTTAAAAGTATAAAGTTTTTTGTCTTCTGTGTATAGTTTTCTAGACTAATCTGCCATGTATATTTGACTTATCTGACCCTGATTATGGACCCTGCCAAAGGATCCGAAACTTCAGCCAGAAAGGTCAGATATACACGGCATATTAGCCCAGAAAACTATACACAGAAGATTCTGAACGGCCGATGTGTTTCGTCTTACTTTTTTATAAAATAGTATTTATTTAGGTTGCGAGGGCGTTGAACTAGAAGAGTTTTAAGCTTGCATTAGACGAAAGGAAAAGTTTTTAATGCCTGATTAGTTTGCTTAGGCTTTTAACTTTCGTAGTACAAATATATCGCGTGATTTATTTTATCGCACTGAAAATATGTCAAAACATGTAATAAATTACGAAACAAATTTCCAGCATGGCTTTCAATTGATAACATTTCATGGCTTCAATAAAGTATTAACATTTTTTTTTACTATCATAAATAAAACTTTATATTTTGTTTGATACCATTTGCTATAAACTCACGGATCTATTTAATCAATATAAAATATTTTAATAAATTTAAGTTTTATTGTTTGCTATACTATTTTTAACTAAGAAAGAACGATTGTATTAGTGTGAGTAATACCATACGTACATTAATATAATATGCATACTGTAACAGTGTATTGATGCCGCTCAGTTTTTTTTAAATATTTTATATATGTAAAGTTCGAGTTCCTGTTACAGGTTAAAAAAAATGTGCTTACTTACAATCACGCCGTTTCTCCGCGGGGCTAGTCAGAGAGGATAGAGCGCCATACTTCTCTGTCCTGACACAAATCTCGCCTCATCTACATTCATACATATTTTCATTGTGGAGGCTTCTAACAGAACCGTCCTTCATTATCTGATTTTCCTGGTCGTGCCAATTCTTCCGCGGACGTCCTCTATTTCTGGTGCCATCAACACTTGCGTCATATATCGTTCTTACTATTCTCTCATTCATAACCAAACCACTTAAAAGACCCTTTCTATATCAGATTCCATATCATTTTTAGTCTTTCCGTTTCTATCAAACATACTTCCCAAATACACAAACTCATCTACTTGTTTCAAACATTCATTACCTACAAATATTTAGCACGGTGTCTTGCTTTCCTTCTTCTCGAATATCATCACTTTCGACTATTAACATTCATCGTAAGGTCGCTTTCCTTGCACACGTCGTACATTCTACTCACTAGACTCTGTAGTTCTTTTTCATTATTCGCTATTAGTACTGCATCATCGGCGTACAATAAACAGCATACAATCAAATCGCCCATTTTTGCTCCTACATTTCATACATTTCAATTCTTTCAAACAATTATCCATATAAGTACAGGTTGAACAGCCATGAAGACATTACCTAACCAGCAACCAAATTCTAATACTGTTTCCAATAAACATTGTGATTGTCTATTTCTGTCTGATTTGAGCACTATTAAGTACTTATATCATAATTAAAAACATATTATAACTTTCAACGAGATAATTTATTTTAATGCAGTGGTATTTTTTTTTAAATCCTCCTTGAAATCATATCAGCGCAAATAATAAGAATAAAATTGGTTCAAATCAACATGACCACGACCATGATAAAAGAGGAAAGGATAGAATGAGGGATAGAATGAAGGGATAAAGAGAATGCCATTATGAAAGAAAATCAAATTTCAGAATTCTATGATGTATAGTACAATAAAGATTTTCAATTAAATTTGAAAGGAAATAGAAAAAGAAAAAAATATGTGTAAGCTTATTTATAAACTATTTTTAAAATAGTATAATTTAATGACGATAATTTTATGTGGCAAAGAACGATCGAATTATTATCAGTAGGATAAAAAAACTATACGTATTAACGTAAACCGAGTACCTACTCCCTAATAATAATAAACATTAATATATACCTTTCCCGCACTGGCCAACTAATTACTTAGGGATTTCGCCGACGTGGGAACAGATTGCATTCCGACACCGAGCTGTCAACATCTGTGTTTCTTTTAACGTTCGAGAGTAGCGCCGTGTGTACAAATTCGGACCAAGAAGAAACGGTGTTCTAAACATCTTCGGAAGTACAGTGATATCTGCGCTCTTCACTGTAAAAGTGCGAGTCAACTGGAGGAGAATCTTGACGTCAACCTAGGACCGAGATCAAGATAGGCCAGATCCATCTACCATTATTCATTTTCTTGTTCCAATTCGGATTGCGTCAACTAACCATTAATTTAATCTTCACAAGACATCTAAATGTTTTATCAATAAACTTGTTAAAGATTGTATATTTTGTATTTTCCTAGTATATTTTGCAATATAGTATAATTGGTTAGGGTGGGGCCTTTAAATCTAATATATTACCTGTACAAACAATACAAAGATTAATTTAAATTAAATTAATTAATTAGGAAGATATGTATGTGATGAGACATCCACAGAAGTACGAGATCTTCATAATGCAGGGAAGATTCTCATAATGCAGAGAAAGATTCCTGAAAAAAGTCTTCGGTCATCGTTCCTAATCAAACTATGGCCTTATGAGGAATGAAAAGAACTTTGGACATTTTCGAAAGTTTGTGGGTGTCTGGGTGTCTCGCTGGAAGATTTTGATTTTGAGGCGTACAAATGCTGCGACTGAGGGTGAAGGTCATCCCCCCTTCCCGTAACTTTACCTTGATTAATTGTTCTTTTGATCAGATATCTACCGATCCCGGTTTCTTAGCTGGAAGGAAATATATTTATTTTTGTGCTTGGTTCACTTTTTTCTTTCCCCTTTAGGGGGGTGATTTATGTTTTTCACCGTTACTGTTCTTTTTCTGTAGACTGTAAAACGTTTAAATTTTCATAATAAAACAGTTTTTTGAGTATGGGCGCTGAATTGGACAGTTGTTCATTTTGGTGTCCGTACCAGTGAGCTGTGATGTGTAACACGGTCGTCTTTGTAGAATTGAAAAAATGCCAACCTGGCGTCGAATGAAAGGGACCGATATGGAAGCATTTGCTCATAGAACGGTCTTGAGTAAATGGTTGGTCCCATTCACTG
The DNA here is from genome assembly GCA_031772225.1 of Eubasilissa splendida. Classification (NCBI taxonomy): domain Eukaryota; kingdom Metazoa; phylum Arthropoda; class Insecta; order Trichoptera; family Phryganeidae; genus Eubasilissa; species Eubasilissa splendida. The sequence continues at coordinate 23,429,624 of CM062857.1, read as the reverse complement.
TTGCGTATGGTAAAAATTTTAAACTCAGTGTACATGTAGACTGTAAGTTGGATAAATATTAATATTTAACATTTATTACTTATATTAATTATTAAAATAATATAAGAAATTATTTATATCAATTATTGTATAAAAGTGATAATATAAGAAAAAAATTTGATCAGCATGAACGACAACATTATACACGTCTAACTCGGCCACCGCACGCTCTGCCACTAAGTGACAATCGGCATCCGGCACCCCACACTCCACACACTGAGCCGCCAGCACCACTCCGCTCGTACACAGACACGTATTGACAAATTCACGTCGGGTTCTTCGAGAAAATATTTTTATATTTTTATTAATTGTAATTAATTTATCCAAAACATAAATATATTACGGAGGAATATCTGAAATATGAACTCTTTATTTAGTATATTTACAGAGATATTCACATAATTAGAGGCAATGTCAACTCAGTTTACATCAACGGAGAGGAAAGGTTAAAACAGTTAAATTGTATTATCTACATAACATTATATTGGTGTGAGAAATGCAGTGATATGGTATATTTGTGCGCGTATACAGTAGATTAGTTAGATAGGAAAGGCTAATAAAAAATATATTGAAAAAGACTAATGACTACATTTTGAGGTTGAGTTGCAAAGTTTCTTTAACATGGAGAAATGTGATTTATACCTTTAACGGAGGGCTGGAGGGGGCTCGAAAAACTGATCTTATATAGCTGTCCTATATTATAGACAAACATTATAATAAATACAAATTGTTTAGTTAAATTCATAGATTGATAATCCCCTTACAAGGCGAAACGCATCTAATAAACAAATAGATTTCAAAAATAAATGCTTTATTTTCACATATTATGTGGTTATAGAATGTTTACGCGCCTTGTTATTTCGATTAACACCACTGGGTTTCCTGATTTATAATAATGCACATGTATGTGTATGAGTATTGCCGCACTTTTTTCGGAGATCGAAGAAGGCGATAACCGACAAGCGTCATTCAATTATACCTCGAGATTCGACCAGTCCAGCGGTCCAAATAAACCACCAGTGCGCGCTTCAGTCGATCGAAATCTGAAGAAGACAACCCGGCTAAAATAATAACAACATCGGACCAGAAAATCAGCAAAATTAAAATGGTTAGTTCAGTTTATGAATCATATGCGTGCTTATTGTTAATCGGAAACCTGGGAACTAGCTGGAAGGCATCTACGTGAACATAGTGTCGTGAGTTTCTTTTTAATATTCAGTACTTTCGCAACAAAAGTATTAAACAGACCTATTGCGTATCTAGCCACTCGGACTGTACAGTAACGAATCGATCTGCAAGTTCCGGTTTCGGTAGAATCACGGCAGCAACAATCTCCATAATATATATATATTAATAAATAATAATGATCTTCAATGTAAAATACTCATATCCACTCGCGAGTGAATTATATCCACAGACCCTAATAGATGTGATCATCTCTCTCATCTCGCTGAGCTAGGTACACGGGAGATATATCTATAATATGGTGATATTCTAACCTCCAAGATAATGTAAAGGAAAAGTCTTCGTTACAATAGAGTTCTACAAACTTACCTCGGAAACAATAAAAAAAAACTTTTTTTACGTGGTAATCACTCACTTTTACATGATAGAATTGATAGCAGATCATGTTTATTTTATTGCGCTATGTAACACGGACAGCTGTCACGTATTTTTATTTTATTTTGATATTCAACACGGACTGATGACCACAAGGAAATTATACAGGTGTGACAGACCTAGTCCAAAATATATTATGGTCGACCTGACTAAATTACGAGTCGAAAATATTCAAGGAATATGTGCCTAATCTACCCATGTCAAAAATATAAGCATTTCAGAAAAAAGACTAGTTATGCGATTATTTCGATTAATTGTAATATTTTATAGATTCTAAATTATATATTGAAAACAAAATATTTAATGGTCGTCGAATTTCGATTGGCCATCGCTATTTTTTGTCATATGTATAAATAATATTTTTTTTGAAGTACGTAGACTTGAAGCTTAACATGATTTTGTAAAAATTTCAAAAAATTATATTTTCAAATACTAATTAAATATATTAATTAGAAAAATATACATATAAAACCAATTTTATCTAAAAATATTGTTGTTGCCACCGGGATTCGAACCGGGATCTCTTCCAATCCGGGGAACGTGCATTAACCGATTGTGCTACAGCACACGGTACTTTGACGACAAATTTTCGAATCTATATATTACACTTTTCAAATTAATACATCTGTCGTTCCATTATTTGAAAGCCATCTACTTTATTTTTACGGAATCTGAAATACCTTCGAGTTGTCCGATAGGAGACGTCATAATTAACAATTCATTTTTATTAAATTTTGAACACATTGATACAATTTATATATAATTATTGTGAAGAATTATTCGGAACATAGGTATAATGCACGTTCCCTGGATTAGAAGAGACTTGAACATTTTCGATTCATAATTTAGTCGGGTGTCCTCCACTCAAATGTTGTGCACTAGTTCTGTCACACCCCGTATATGTAAGATAAAATACAAAATACACATCTAGGTAAAAGTAGACAATAACAATAAAGTCAAAAGTGAAGTAAATACAAAATTAAATTAATAGCGTACGAGAAAAAGTAATGTCCGTGCGCCTTTACTTTCTTTGTTTTGAGCTCACCATTAAAGTTTGTCGGTCGGGGCAGCCGGAAGCCGTACCTATGTCGGGTATTTTGGAACTTTTTTTAACACTATATATATTGTTGTGCTACCGGAGTACGGAGGATTTTTACACACCCTTCATTTTATCACACACGTATTTCACAACACCTGCGCCTCCAACCCCGAAGATAAATGTTGTTGCAGGCGTAATAATATCTACACTGTGTGCTGTAAGCGGTACAATTAAAATGATTATGAAAAAAAAATTTTAAAGAGTAACATGGAATATGCGACGCGTCAATATTTTTATAAAATTGTAAACTAAGCCAAATTTATAAGTCCCTTCTAGCACTATTTAAAGGGGCGCTAGAAGGGGGGGACCCACCCTTTCCACAAAAGACATAAAAAAACTAATGTAAGAAATTGATATTTTAGTTTGATTATTTAGACCTTCCTGCGCCCCTTTAAGTGCTATCTTTATTTATTCTTAGATACAGGTACATAACAACATTACAATCGAACATATAATTAAGTGTTATGTACGGAAGTAAAGAGACCAGTGGGTACAAGACATCCATTAAAGGGCTAACTATCAAGTACACTCTCCCATGAAGGGACTTGGACGAAACATCATTATGAATCACATCATACATGGTACAGGCCAACAATTTAGTTCGTTTTAAAAATTTGACTTATGATAAGAGAATTGTCCACGATCTCGCTGACACGATCTTGTCATCATCCCTTCTAAATATGTAAACTGATATTTTGCTTTTTTCTAAAATCAATATTAACAAAGTCAGGATTTTTTTGAATTTCGAAACAAGATTTGTATTTACAAAATCTGATGAGAGATGGTTTTCAAGTCTCGTGGTTACGATCAAAGAAATGTATTTAAATTTGTGGAGGTCAATCGCCTCCATAGCCATCATTACCGCTGACGACCCCTGAATGCACCTCATATATACCAGTGTGTAAATCCAGAGCTCTTAACACGCCCGATACCGACGCTAACATTTATCAAAAAACATGCGTCCGCAACCATCTAGAAGACCCACTCGTGAGTTTCTCTGTCTTCTTAACCACAAGCTCCGGAACCGACTCTGTTAATTACTTGCGCTAACTTTCATGTACGATGAAATTTCATCCGCAATTCGATATGACTGCTCAATAAACCATTTCCAACCTGCTTTAATAGTCACACACACGTGCACATATTCCGCGACTATAATCAAACCAACATGTAAAGTTGGCTCTATGTGTAGCAGCCAGTTTTGATATAATCTGAGAATCTATGTACAGGGTGAATATTATGTTCCAAGCCGATTTTGTTTAGCCTCAATTTTTCATTCAATTTAAATTTCGTAGTCGTAAAGAGTAAATGATTACAATTTATTATAAAGCATCTAACGCCTGAATGACGTGTTGAAGTTATTAAAACATTTTATCTAAATAATAATGTCAATGCTGTAACCATTTATGGTGATGGCTATCGTTACATGTTAAAAAATTTATTGGTGGCCGAATTGGTTCGATTGTGCAACACATGTGGTTTCAACAGAACGGTGCCACCTTACACACGACCTGCGCTACGCTTTAAATTTTGCGAGAAATTAAAGTTAAAGTTAATATCAACTGGCCTCCTCAATCACCTGATTTGACGGTTCCCGACTAGTTTCTGTAGGGATACTTGAAAGGAATCCTTTACGCTAAACTACGTCCAAACTGAAATCAAATGAAACTGCTGAAATAACACCACGCGAAGTGTGCGAGAATGTTATGAAAAATGTGATTTAAAAAGTACGTATTTGTGCCGCTGCCAGAGGTGGCCACTTTGCCAATATTAGTTTTTGTACATAATTGTAATAAACTAAGTAATTGATAACTAAAAACTAAATTAAAAAATTATGTTTTATTTTTTAGTTATTTAAAGATAACATCGGCCTTGAACATAATATTCACCCTGTATGTTCTTGTGTGTAAGTATCGAAATAATACACTGATCATTCACAATTATCCAAAAATGTTAAAGTGTCATCTTCTTTTTAAGTATTTAGTTACGCTTTCCAAGAGCTGCTCACTCTAATATTGTCCTTCGCTCAGATCCACTGCATTCTTAATTCTTTATTGTCCTGAAATATTTTTTTTATGTTCACTGCTTGAACGTGTCCTAAAGCATCGTCCTTTTAGTATCTGTTTGTGAATGTGGATAACGACGGTGATAATTTTAAAGATACCCCTTTTGGCTCTTATTCAGGGTAGTGCAGTGCTGCTGGCCTTGCCTGGAGACAGGACACGTTTTCCCGTACTATTTTTTAATTAAAAATATAAAAACTGGTGTACGGGCGGAACGGGGTGAGTCTTAAAATTCCTTTACAACCCTTTTAAAATGAATCTGGTCCATTAGCCAACTAATTATAACGCTACTGCGTAGACAGTCTTTTATGAATCTTTCAGGATTATTCACTTAATTAATGTAATTATTAAATGATCTTGTACCTTAACGTAACTATAACTTGAAATGTTCCTTCTAAGGTGTACAATTATGCAAGGGCAAAAGGTTTGGCATATTGTTGCATACAAACATGTTGCAGTATATTGATTCCTCTTCTAATAGAGCATCAAAATTTTGGATATCAAACCATTTTCTGAGGTAACTTCTTACTACCCGTATACGTTTGATATCCATCGATTGCTAGCCCTGAGTATTCCTGTTTTTCTCTATGGATGGAGTGCCATTTAACTTGACAGAAAGTAACCAGCCGTAGTCGGAATCGGTTCGCTATCAAGAAACTCTAGGAAGTTTATTGGGCGCACGCGGGAACCGACCAAGAACATACAACCAGTAAATCAGTAAAGGATCAACTAGCAAGCTCGTAGTCCAGATTAGTAATGATATGTCTTACTAGAGTGACACGGTCTTATCATCAATAGAAAACCCAGAACCTAGGAATTTATGCTATCGAAGGAATTTAACTCGCACATTACCCAAGCCTCTGCAGTCTTCCATCTTCCCATGCATAATGAGTTGTTAAAAATCATGTTTTTCATTGTAGAGAATGAGATCAGAGTACGCAGCTTTCCTTAGTAATTGTTATTAGTTCTCTTGACATACTTATTTATCAAAATACTTCATTACTAATGTGGTCAACCCAGGTCCTACCAGTGGCCTTATACTAATAAGGTAATTTTTTTATTATTTTCTTCCCCAGCGCACAAATAATATAGCATTAACCCTTAAAATTACACAAAGGATTTTTTATGCGCATTCTGTGATCCGATATACATTGAGAGGGTGACTGCAGGAAATAAAGTTAACATCGCTTTGAATGGAATTATATCTAACAGGAATTTGTCAACCGTGGCGAGACTAGCGGTGCATAATGGAGTCCTGGTTCTGATACTGATGTATGGAAGTGAAGTTTGGAGCTGGCAAAAGAGGAACGAAAATAGACTGATTGCAGTGGAAATGATATAACTTAGGCGTATATGTGGCAAATCTATTTATGACAGAGCAAAGAATGAAAAGCTGATGTTAGTATAGTTAGTAAGATTAAAAAATGATCACTTGGGTTGTTTGGTCATATAGAGCGGAAGAATGGTAAGAAAGATATTTGACGAAAGAATTGATGGCACCAGAAATAGTGGACGTCCGCAGAATACTTGGCACAACCAGGTAAACCTGATAATGGAGGACAGTTCTTTCACAAGTCTCAACAATCGGCGAGCTTGTATGAGAAGATGTATGAATGTGGATGAGGCGATAATTGCGTGTCGGGGAAACGGCGTGACGGTAAGTAAATTATTTTATGAAAGCAAAATAAATGTCGGATAAAAAAACTGAAGTTTTTATGACTCGACCTGAGAGTATCTATGTAAGGTGAGGTAATGTGCAATTATAGTCTGTGATTGCTACCTGCGATTACAAAGAACGAAATTATTAGCAATGTTCGACTGCATGCACTATTACATATAGTGTCAATGGTTCCAAAACTTGACAGTATTACATCGTAGCTGTGTTTATAAAAATTACAAAATACTGTAAACTAAGCATATTATAAAATAGCAACGTTCAACCATTTTCACCTTCTACCTGTAACTCCGCCCCCTCCCTCTCCATATGTCAGTACCTAATTACTTGTATGTTTACCACCTAAGCCTTGTCACCTATATTTGTGTGTAGTTAGTTTAATACTTCACCTGTCGATGAGTGTTGCTATTCCACTCGAAACTCGAGCAGTGCTAAAAAACTCAAGTAGAGTTATGACATTGTTTTATTTATATCCACCCATTATGATAAAACATTATTATTGTGAAGTTGTAATTATTCAGAACATAGATCTGTGATGTTTTAAATACTAATTAAATGTATTAATTATAAAAATATACATATAGAATCAATTTCATCGAATAATATTGTTGTTGCCCTACCGGAATTTGAACCAGGATCTCTTTTCCAAAGCGGGGATGGTGCATGCATTACCAACTATGCTACAGCGACAGTATTTTTGACGACAAATTGTAGAACCCATATGTTACTCTTTTTCAAATAATGGAATGATAGATGTATTAATTTGAAAAAATGTAACATATAGGTTCGAAAATTTGTCGTCAAAAATACTGTCGCTGTAGCATAGTTGGTAATGCACCTTTCCCGGATTGGAAAAGAGATCCAGATCCCGGTAGCGTAACAACAATATTTTTCGATCAAATTAATTTTATGTGTATATATTTATAATTAATACGTTTAATTAGTACTTTAAAATATTGATGAGAGAGATTATAAAATATTCTCTCGGGGGGAAAGTTTGTGGACCCTTGATTTATAGGGTAGAAATACGAGTAATACAACCAGGAAGGAGCTAAGCATGCAAACGTACAAAACATTGGATTTTTAATTCGTTTGAATATTAGAACTATTTCCGTTTCCGGTTGTAAGTAATCACGATACAGCACCCCGGCAACAGGGCTGACATTTAATGCATTTGAAGGTAGTTTACTACGTCGTATGTACGAGAATATTATTTTATAAGTATATTAAGTATTATATATAAATGTTGGTTTCTTCTCCTGGCTTGTTTTCTAGTATAGGAATAGCTACTGAATATGTGTCACACAATTGAATATTAAACAATGATTTAGATTTAGGAGAACACATTCTTATTGTGAAGTTGTAATTATTCAGAACATAGGTCTGTGATGTTTTAAATATTAATTAAATGGATTAATTAGAATTGATAATTCTGGCGTCAGCTATCAGATTACGCAAAAGTATTTGCGATCCGTAAAAATAAGGTAGATGGCTCTTTCAAATAATGGAACGATTAAATGTATTAACAATGCGACAATTTTCAACTATTTCAATTTACAACTTCACGATAATAATGTGTTCTCCTAATAAAAAAGTTGTATCAATGTGTCCAAAATTTAATAAAAATGAATTGATAATTCTTCCGTCTGTTATCAGTTTACTCAAAGGTATTTAAGATTCTGTAAAAATAAGGTAGATGGCTCTTTCAAATAATGGAACGATAAAATGTATTTATATCAAAAAGGTAACATATAGGTTCGAAAATTGTCGTTAAAAATATTGTCGCTGTAGCATAGTTGGATAATGCACCTTCCTCGGTTAGGAAAGAGATCCAGGTTCGAATCCCGGTGGCGCAATAACAATATTTTTCGATAAAATTGATTTTATATGTATATCTTTCTAATTAATATATTTAATTCATATTTAAAATATCACAGACCTATGTTCTGAATAATTACAACTTCACAATAAGAATGCGTTCTCCTAAGAAATTTCATTTATTAAAATTGAAAGCGAAACATGTTAGAATTATTGTACCTTTTATAATTGGGTAAATAAATTGACCTTGTTTTTTAATAATGAATTTATAATGCAAAGTGGTGACATCAAACTGTTTTTTTAAAAATTAAATTGGTATGCTACTGCCTTCGATAGTTACTCTAATTATATTTAATATCTTTAAAATGCTCCAAAAAAACACTGTATAAATTTTCAAAGAAAGCAAACACGCTGTGGCTTGACATTATAATTAAATAATAGAATATTTAGTTTTAAACTATTTTATTATGTACATATACAAATGTCAATTTGCTTTGATTGGACCAAACCTTCTTCCGAACAATATAGTATAATAATAATAATAATAAATGTTATTTTGAATCCTAATTCAATACAGATCCGCATTTATTCCAACCGTTTACAATACCCTGAAGTGTAGTTACCGCGAGGGTGATACAGCCTTACCACGCTGGCGACGCCCACAGAACAAGGGTTGTGCTGATATTAAGGGTGCATTTGTGTGCAATTGCAGTGTTTATTGTTAAGAAACTTTATGCATTCAAAATGTGTGATGGGTAGTAATTATTACCCTACTGAAGCGACTCTTTTACAGTAAGTACCTTTCTAAGGGTTTATAAAATTATTAAAAAGCAATGTTTTAAAACAGATGTTTTGAATTTCAAATTAATTCACTCATCTTTTTCTACTTAATTGCTCAAATCGCAGCAAAACCGCATTTTATTTTAATTAGTGTGCTTGTTGGTATAGTGGTTTTGATGTAGTGGTCAGGGATTCAAGCTCTAATCTTATCTTCATTTTTTGTAATATTTTAATTATTATTGTTAATGCCCCCTCACTAGGATGATCTTATGTTAAGGTGGGCTATTATTTAAAAGTTATTCGAGTGTATAACTATATATATTTGTAAAAAAATTCATGTCTTCATATACGTGCGAACTTTTTTTTTTTTTTGCTTTTCTTTTCTTATCATGTATGCAGTATGTGTGTAAATTTTTAAAAGTTCTATATATGTTTAAATAATCACTCACATTTTAAATATTAAAATTCACGTGATATAAAATACAATTATATAGCATGTGATTAGTTTTTTTTTTACTGTATTTTTTATTGGTAGTTTTTAGTAGATATTGATTTAACTAAGAGTTAATTGAGAACCACCCAATGAGAGCAGTTTGCGTTAAATTTCAGAATAATTGTCAATGAATCAATGTTAATGGAAAAGTTTGCACTCGAATATAGCCAGCAATGAAATTAACTAAAATGTATAATTGAATAATGCTACACATAAAAGTCATTTTTTAATTTTTAAATACATTTTATAATATTTGAGTACGTCCAAGAACACACAATTACTGGATTTTTACCACCGATGACCTTGTTATTAAGACAAATTACAGACATCTCATAAAGAAGTATATCTATTACCAGGGCTTACGACCTGCCTTCGGCTGGCTTAAGTGATCACTTTACACAGTGTAACGTTCACCAATTCTACCCACAATAAACCTCCATATCTATCAAATTTTTGGATGTTATATATGTTAACATGTAGAAACTTTTCAAGTATTTAACTACATCTTTGCTGTCGCCATCTAAGGTTTGAAATTTGATAATCATTCCCCTGAAACAACACAGATGTCACTAATGAGAATTTTATTTTTTAGAAATATAAAAGCTATATTCTTCATCTATGTATATGACGAACGATTAACATATTTTACTAGAATACACCTCTAAAGTTCATTAATTATTTTATATATTTCTTATTTATCCAGTATTTCAGGGTAATGAATATTAAATTTCAAATCATTAATAACGACAGCGAAGTTTTAGTTAAATATTTGAAAGGTTTCTACGTGGTAACATATATTTTTTATTTATTTACACCCTATCCTAAATCGTTTTTGAGAGTTGTTTACTCTCGTTTCAATTCGTCAATATTACATTTTTTTATTATAATATTACATTCAGTTATTATCATCTCAATACCATCAAAGGTTTGCTCCGGTATCATCGTACCAGACCTATACCTGTACAATTAGACGTAAGACTCGTTATCACATTCAACTCAGAAGGCAGCCAGAAAGAAGCTATAGAAATCATGCACCCCCAAAAGGGGAGGGTAGACGTCACATTTATGTGTTGCAGTCGCAAAACTCGGTCACAGTCCGGCAGAAATTCACCCTGTCCAGGTCGCAAGAAGTGCGAGGGAGAGCCAGTAGAATGCTCCTTTAGAACTCTCTAGCCACTGCTCTTCCCGGCATCGCCCATCCCAGCAACCCACAGCGAGAGATCCACACCCTAATAAATACCCAGAAATATCCGAGATTGGTAAAGTGAACACTTAAGCAAGGCGAAAACAGGTCGTAAGCTCTGGTAATACCTATACTTCCATACTCTCCATATAAATAGTTTCATCTCTATGATATATATTTAATTTGTCTTAATAACAATTAATAATACCTAGTTTGTTATTTAATATAAAAAATAAATCCATCTCTCCCTTATGACTGCGGATCTAGAAATTCAATCACTCCCTTGACAACTTTTCTCGGCATCCCATAAATTTTAGGTTGAGAATCAGATGCTACTCGGTTTTAAATGCACCTCCACAAGTCCCTCTCTTGCGTCGCCCTCACTGCTGACTCCAGGGTATCTCTACATAGATGCAATGCAACTATTCAGAGTATCCTAGTAGTAACTATCCAGGTCTTCTTCAGTCCAAAGTTGTGCCCAGAATAATCCCCTCTTCTAAGCTTATTTTTAACATAAAGGGACGCCAGAAGGTGGGGGGGGACCCACCCTTTTCCGGAACCGTTCCAGATGTTTACAACTTTTTTTACCGATTCCGCACACAATATTACAGCAACGCGAATTCTACAATTCATAAACAAAAGCTAGTGTAAGATATTTATATTTTAGTTTGATGCAAAATGAAAAAATATGTTAATTTAGACCTTTCTGCACCCTTCTAAGTGCTATATTTATTTACTCTTAGATACAGGTACACATCGGTATTACAGATAATAAAATGTATTAATAAAAAAGATATAAATATAAAATCAATTTTATCGAAAGATATTGTTGTTGCGCTACCGGGATTCGAACCTGGATCTCTTTCCAAACCGGGGAAGGTGCATTATCCAACCATGTTACAGCGACAGTACTTTTGACGACAAATAATGGAACGATAGATGTATTAATTTGAAAAGTGGATTCGAAAATTTGTCGTCAAAAGTACTATTTTATATATATTTTTTATGTTTCTAATTAACATATTTAATTAGTATTTAAAATATCACAGATCTATGTTCTGGATAATTACAACTTCACAATAAGAATGTGTTTTAATGATAAGATAATAAAATTTTATGTAAAGGACAGAAACCAGCGGGTACAAGACAGCCATCAAAGGGCTTACTAGCCAATACACTCTCTTATGAAAGGACTAGTATAATACACAATGATGTATGAACACGGCACAGGCCAGCGGAGTTACGCACGATTTTATTTGCTTTAATAATTTGATTAAGTCCGCATTCTCGCTGACACGATCTTCTCATCATCTGCCTAATATACCCCATCTCGTAATGCACGTTTTGATTAAATCCCTGTACAGCTTCCGATTCCTTGCATTTCTGATCAGGTCTACATTTTCAGGCGGCCGACCTTTTCAATTCTGTCACTTTAACGCATAATGAATCCGAAGAATTGGAAGAATATTTTGTTCAAGGTTATAGACGGGACTTTCTAGAGTTGGATTTGTTGCAGGATTGAGACATTCGTGCGTTATGTCTACGAGATACGCGACATCTTCTTCTTCTTCTTCTTTTAAATAGGCAATCCACCCTTCAACAGTGGTTTATGCCATTAATCAAGTTAAATCTTTATTTGAATCGGTACGTCTTCTTCTTCTTCTTTTAAATAGGCAATCCACCCTTCAACAGTGGTTTATGCCATTAATCAAGTTAAATCTTTATTTTATAGAAAAAAAGTACAATAATATTATACAATAGGAAATATTATATTACAAGTCAATTCCATTGTCGTTTAAAAAATGTTCTATTATATAGCTTAAATGTGGCGAGTTAAGGGAAAGAAGATGACACAAGCTAACCGGGAGTTGAAAATTTACATTACTGTATAAAAAAACCTGCGATCTGCAATGGACAGACAAAAAATATATGGTCAAGGGTTTCCTCCTCGGCACCACACTCACACATTGAAGAATCTATTAAGTTCAATCTGAATGAATGTGAGGCTACCTGGCAATGCCCAATTCTCATTCTAGAGATATGTGATATTGTTTTTTTGGAGACTTTCCTTTTGGTGAACCAGGGGGTGCGGAGAATACATCTTTGAATTATTTTAAGCCTACTACCCTTATGATTATTTGGATCTATCCATTGCGCAGTCCAGATAGAATTCGTACATTTTTTTATCATATTAAGTCTGTCATACATCGGGATATAAAATTGATGGGGGAAAACTCCGGATAGAGTGGCCTACTTGGCCAGTTTATCAGCACATTCATTTCCATGAATTCCCTTATATGCAGTAATCCAAATGAATAACACCTGTTAATTAAATAGACATCTTCTGATGAAACAGATTATCTCATTGTCATGCCAAACTTTCATATTGTAGAGAGGGATTTAAGAGCTGATTGCGGTGATGACTGTCGGAGAATATAACAGCCTTATCGACGTTCCGGAGTACACAGATATCCAAGGCCTCAATTAATTGCTTAATATTTTGCAGAGAAAACTGATGAATCCGAATTACGTGACATCCTTATCCAGTAATATACAATAGTGAACAAAAAACAAAGAACATTCATCGATAGCGTATATTTAACTTGACGCTGTTACGGACTGCCCAAGTCTCCGCTGCATACATGAAGATTGGAAAGACAAGAGTGTAAACCAATATAATTTTACATCCTTGCTTGATGTCACTGCTTTTTCACACTCCTGTTAATTAGTTCATACCTGCAAACATTACAACCGACTATACCCCCTCTTAAATTTCTACAGTTCACTATCCCTACAAAACAAATTACTATTGTACAAAGCAATCATCCGTCTTATACTCAGTACGTGAGCTCCATCTGGGGATGAAGTAACACAAACATTTTAGGATCCAAACAAAACTACCTCCTTAGGATAATCACAAATCATAAACATACCCTCACTCAAACGACACATACACGATTTATCGTCCAATTTTTATATTAAATTAATTTCCATCCAAAACCCTTCCATAAACTCCCTTGGCCAATATAATCTCTCATTCGATCCCCATCATTTTCGTGCCATTTCACTTCTTTACCTTGTTCTTGACCCTATTGAACAAAATTTATAAAATCATTCTACAAAAACTTTCACTAAAAATATAAAAATTTGTACAAAAGTCATCAATGTATTATATAAAAAAAACAATACCTGACATTAAAAAAAAAAACTCCACCATGTTCCCCGAATAAATCTTACGCTTTTGTTGTTACCTCATATGTCGGAGACAAGAGGGCTCAGCCCTTATTCCTCCCCCCTTTAACAATCGAATCATAGAGCTTCTAATACAACATATACTTAGTATAAAATAATTAGTAACAGCATAACCTAAAACTATATGTTTTGCACGCCACTACTGATTCGAAAAAAATTAACACTTCTTTCTCATGTAATTTATCATTGTTCTTTCAAATTTGCCTACAAAAAGCACTAATATAGACTTTTATTTATATGCGATTATAATATACACATTAGTGATATTTCGGTGGTTTCTTTGCGAGAACCAGAAGAATCAGCAGTGTATGCGTTTTCATCAAAAAATTACCAAACTAATCCAGGGAGTGGAATAGGATTACCTTCCGGGAAATGGAAAATTCTGGCGACGAGCATTCAGGATTTGGTTCAGACTGGAGAAGTATTCTCATCAACAAATATACGTCAAATTTATTTTTGAATTCTGGTCTTCAAATCAAATAAAACTAATCATACTAATTATACAAATCATCAATCATGTACATTCAATGTATTATTTGAATTATTAAATATATATTTTAACAAATAAGTGGCCAAGTTTTGTTCCAGGAGATCTCCATTTTAGAGCAAATTTTCATAACGCAGGCGCTTAAATTAGATAAATATCAGATATATTATAGATACGAAGCTATTTTTATTATATTTACCGGAAAATATATAGAAATATGGGGTAATTACAAGGCTTACGACTTGTGGCTAGCTTAAGTAATCACTTTATACATACCGTTCACCAATTCTTACCCCCTCAATCTCCACATTTACCAAATTTTTGAAAGTTGTATATATGATAGTATGTGGACTCACTTCAAGTATTACTACACCATCGCCATCTATGGACAATATTTGATCATTCAATTTTGATATATTTTTCATATTTTGACGAGTATATTATTTTAGCAATATTTGAATATGTCCAAGAATACACAATTACTGGGTTTTTACCCACAAAGACACTGTTATTAAATAAATATCAGATATCTCATAGAGATGAAGCTATTTTTATTATATTTAATAGAAAATATATATAAATATTGGATAATTACAGGGCTTGCGTCGTCTGCTTTCTTCGTCTCTATGATATATCTGATATTTATTTAATGACAGTGCCTTTGTAGGTAAAAATTCAGTAATTGTGTGTTCTTTGACATATTCAAATTATATTTGAAAATATATATATATATATATTAAATTTTGGATAGTTTATTAATCTTCCCACATAAATTGCATAGACAACGTTTTTAAATTAATAGATTATTGTTACATTAATTAATTCGAAATTATTATCTATTCAATAATCCATCCAAAATATGTATTATGTTATGTTAACAATTGTGTAGTTCTACTAACGTATAATAGAATGGTAGGCTTAGGTTATTTATACTAATCAACTATTATATATATTATATCATCATATATTGATTTAGCATTTAAGATACGTAATTATGAAATCTAAAATAAACAATTAAGTCTGTCGACATTTGAAGTCCATGGGTTAGTACGTGTATAACACATTTGAATCAAATACGATAGGAGATCCCAGAATTAATTAATTCATTAATTTTTATTCAATTTCATACATTTAATTTGTATTTAAAATATCACAGAACTATGTTTTAAAAAAATTGCAACTTCACAATAAAATGTAATCTGCTTAAAAATATATAAGTTATATTAATGTTTCCAATATTTAATGAAAAATAATTAATTAATGTTTTGATCTTTGAGATTTTGTAAATATATAATAGATTGCTTTCAAATAATGGAACGACAGATGCATCAATTTGAAAGTGCAACATATAAGTTAGAAAATTTATCGTCATCTTACTATGTCGGTGTAGTATAATCGGTAAATACATTTCCCCGGACAGGAAAGGATCCGGATTTGAATCCCGGTAGCAACATAAATATTTTTCTATAAATTGTTTTTATCTGTATACCTATCTCGTTGATACATTTAATTTGTATTTAGAATATTTATTTTAATTTATCTGAGAAATTATGTTCACCCAGAAAAATTAACTATCCACATATGATACAATGTAGATATGCGTTGAAATCAAGGCCGTGTAAGTATGACTTACATTATCCCTTTTTTAAATATTTAGTGAGGTCTACGTAGCCATTTCAGACGCAGTGGAGACAAAATGAATGAAAAATTTGGACACCTTGCCTGATCAATTTTTTGAACATGAATGCTAGTCGGCTATCTGCCATGTTAATGGTATCATCACCAAGATAAGAAGTGACTCTTGGTTTTCTCTACTGCATTCAGAGCACAAAGAGCATATACAATCATCATAAGTATATATAATGAAAGTACACACCTTGATTTTATCTCTCGTTTATTTACTCGAAAGTTAACACACAATCTGGACTTTACATACCACAATAAGGACTAAGTAATGATTAAGTCTGCAACTATACAGAAAGCACTGGAAATTGTTAGCCTGCAGTCAATGTCGAATTTCCCTTTTGATCTCTGATGACAGTATGGCGAAACTCGTGCCTCAACATGGTGTCATGCCAAACCAAGCATGGGTGCGTTGGGCATGAGTGGCTCCACCAGTCCGCCTTAAAATATCTTGCAAGAAGATAAAACGGCCTGTAGAAGATTATTGTGAAAGAGTAAGATCACTACCCGTTGGACGGACCAAACGGAAAAAGTAATAGGCACTTCTCTGATGACAAGTATATTCAAAAGGGTGGGAGTTCTCGCAGTAAACATACTATACCTCAGAGCACAATTTTTCTGTGTGTGTTGTCTATGATCATTAAACTGACAATTACTGTTGTTACTGTGCGTTCAAAAGTTCAAGATACCTGTGACTACAGCAGAGAAATTTCAGGTAAGTCGTGTTCTTCCCGGTTGGTCCTGTTGTACCGAATTCCTACCATCCCGTTTCACCGCCCTCTCATGTAAACAAATACTAATTGAAATCAAAAAAATATAAATGATAATGTGTGACTTATTTTTAATAATTTTAAACCTCGTCATCGGCGAGCGGAAACGATGAAAGATGAAGAAGAAATTATTTTGTTGTTTTCCATTAAAATTATATTATATAATATTCCTGCGATACAAATGAAAACGTTCCATGAATAACAAATACTCATTTCGAATAATAAATGTATCCGTGTAGACTCCTGAAAAATCTAATCACTTTCCCTTCATGAAAACAATATGTAGGATAAAATGCCGTTGAATTCAAAAAATATTTCATCAGCACTAAGTACCCACGTGGAAATATTATAGATATCCAGTTTTGAGCTATTGTTTATTCATATCATTGGCGGGAAGTTTGGTGTTTCGTGTCAAAAAAGAAAACCGACCATTAGCCCTTTTTTATATGTAGACTTGAATGGAGTTTGTTGTAATATTTCATATTTTTCGGAACGTATCACCGCCGTCATCAACAATTCCAGTTGCCATTAATAATTCAGTGACCACAACACGACAACACTTACAACTGGAGGTTAAGCACCTGACCTTAGACTTATTACTGATAGATACCTGGGTATGCACAGTTTAATCCGACATTTTTTGTCGCGTTTGAGTTTTAAAAAAATACCGTTTGATAATTATTTTATTATTACAGTTTTTACAGTACAGTACAGTACAAGCGTACAAAATTATTTTAGTTTACATGAGTATAATTACAATATCATGTTTCAATAATGTGCACCGCACAATTTCAAAGCAACATCTCAAAACATATCATTAACTAATAATGTACATTATTTACGACCAAGTGAATGATGTAGGTGTTTGTAAACATGTTTAAGTGAAATGTTGCGTATATGAGGTATACGAATTGGACTTGTTGAGGAAAATAATTAATTAAACAAAAAATATGTAAACAAATAATAGATATCTCAATCTCATAGAAACGAAGCTTTTTTTTATTATATTTATTGGAAAAATATAGAAGTATGGTACTCGAAGTGTTTCCATATATTAACATATATACAACTTCCAAAAATGTAATAGATTAATTAATGGGTAAGAATGGTGAATGTTATATTTGTATATAGTAATCACTTAAGCCAGCCGAAGACCCGTTTCCTGTAATTACTCATTTCTTTTCCATTAATTATAATAAAAATAGCTTCAACCAGTAAGTCCAGTAAGGTGAAAATCCAGTAATTGTGTGTTCTTGGACATATTCAAATATTGCTAAAAAAAAAAAATGTTATTTTTAAATGTAAATTATTTAAAACTTTGCTTAGCTATTTTTATAAGTTAAATTTAATACACCAACCGGTTTTGGGAAATAACATTTCCTTCATCAGGATGTCAAATAATCTAACTAAAACCATATGTCAAATTGCTCTATGTTTTTAAATTCGATTTTGAAAATTATTCATTTATAATATAAATCTAGTACATAACATAATTCTTACAATGATGTAGAATGCTAAAATTGACTTAATGGTACAAAATTATTGGAAAAAAAATTAGGATATGACTTATGGTTAAATTTATTGGTTAGTTTAATATTTTGGTTAATTTCTAATGATTCTAAATTATTATATTTAAGACCAACACCTTGCATTATTATCAAAAGTTAGGTCGTTTTCTAATTAATACATTTATATAGTTAATAATATTCAATTTTACTCATAAAAGTGGATAAAAACAATATTTTAAATAATTGTATTAAAATTAATAAAAACCACAATGTAAAGTTTGCAATAAATATTAAAAATATTATTATTAGGAGAACACATTTTTATTGTGAAGTTGTAATTATTCAGAACAGACGGTCTGTGATAATTTAAATATGAATTAAATATTAGAAAGATATACATATAAAATCAATTTTATCGATAAATACTGTTGTTGCGCCGCCGGGATTCGAACCTGAATATCTTTCCTAACCGGGGAATGCTATCAGATTACTCAAAGGTATTTGAAATTCTATAAAAATAAGGTAGATGGCTCTTTCAAATAATGGAACGATTAAATGTATTAATATCAAAAAGGTAACATATAGGTTCAAAAATTTGTCGCTAAAAATATTGTCGCTGTAGCATAGTTGGATAATGCACCTTCCCTGGTTAGAAAAGAGATACAGGTTCGAATCCCGGTGGTGCAAGAACAATATTTTTTTGAGAAAATTGATTTTATATATCTTTCTAATTAATATATTTAAAAATATATTAATTTTAATTCATAGCAGCTTTAGTGTTAAAATTATTATGTCACGAATTTATAGGAACATTAGTTTAATCATTATGTATGTAAATAAGAGATTTGTCTCGAATGACGAACACAAGGGTAACCTCAATATTACATTAGAGTAATTCAGGGCAGCCTATATTAATATATTATATATTAAGCGGTATATTGCAAATTTATAAATAAATTATTTTTTTCTTTTATTACTCGTATAATGAAAATTATACTTATTTAATTTTTTTAAATGAAAATATTATATAATTATCAGACGATATTTACTTATATATATATATACAAAAAATATTATTTTATATATCTCTATCGCATATTTTTTTAATATATTTTATTTATAGAAATGAAAAAAATTACGATTCTCATTTTACTGTATTATAATAGTTAGCTAAGCTTATGAAATATTTTATCAATCAATTTATTCATTTTTTGGTACTAAACATTCCGTTACTTAATTAAGGATCGATTTGAAACACATTAAGCCAATAAATTTCTGCCTCGATTTTATTTCACTATTCATTTTTCTATTTAAGTAATTTATTCGTAAATGCGCCCGAAACAAAATGAGGTTATAATATATATCAAAAACGTATCCATCATTTTAATTTTCAAAAAATACTTTTTTTTATCTTAATCTCTCTTTATATCCCTTGCCTAAATGAAACCGTGAGAAGAGTTTGTAGTTTTTATTTTTATATTTATAAAGTTGATATTTATTTATTATATAAATTCTATATGGCATTTTGATGAGCCTACCCTTAGATACATAAGCGATAAAACAACATATTATATAATATACAATGATTTATGGAAGAAAAGTATATTTATTTAATTATTGCTCATATAAACTTTTACATTTATACATTATTAATTTAATATATACGCATTTAAAAATATTCAGATACAGTTTCACAACAATATAGTTTAATTACTGTAAGTCTTTATAACACTTTTTTGATAAGTTTGTTAATATTAATCTCATTTCAATGAATTTAATATAGTCATTAATATCCATAGTTAACTTCTATAGACTTCAAATATACACAAATACTAACTACTAATAAAATATAAAATTAAAATAAAACCGGAATAATTTTAAAATACAGAACGACTTTGATACCTAAATCGAGCTTATGCATCGACCCAATATGTATACATTATACAAAGACCACCAAATATATAGACATGAACTAACGCTAATTTCTTATACCAATATTTTCATTTGGTATCATCCACATGATCACATCGGTACCATCAAATAGCTCCGCAACTTTTTTTTTAAATATGACTCGATTGGAACGAAAATTTTAACACTGACTAATGTGAATTAATGTTAAAAATACGTCTCGTTTACACAATGATTTAATTTTCGAAGTGTAAATGTGTCCTAAATAATTAGATTTTTAGGAGAACACATTCTTATCGTGAAGTTGTAATTATTCAGAACATAGGTCTGTGATATTTTAAATATGAATTAAATATATTAATTAGAAAGATATACATATAAAATCAATTTTATCGAAAAATATTGTTGGGGAAGGTGCATTATCCAACTATGCTACAGCGACAATATTTTTAGCGACAATTTTCGAACCTATATGTTACCTTTTTGATATTAATACATTTAATCGTTCCATTATTTGGTTATCAGTTTACTCAAAGGTATTTGAGATTCTGTAAAAATAAAGTAGATGGCTCTTTCAAATAATGGAACGATTAAATGTATTAATATCAAAAAGGTAACATGAAGGTTCGAAAATTGTCGCTGTAGCATAGTTGGATAATGCACCTTCCCCGGTTAGGAAAGAGATCCAGGTTCGAATCCCGGTGGCGCAATAACAATATTTTTCGATAAAATTGATTTTATATGTATATCTTTCTAATTAATATATTTAATTCATATTTAAAAATTAGATTTTTATTTCCATAAAGAATGTGTGTAGAATGCCTAGAATATTCTAAGTTCCCTTTCCTATATGTACACTTTATTTCGTGTCTATTAATTTACTGATCGGTGATATTATACCATTTTACTCGAAGAATTATCAAACATGGTGTATGGGGAATTATTACATTGTTTGTAAGCGGAAGCAAACTATTGTGAATGTTGAAATTATAAAGATATAATAAAAAAACATATAATCATATAGCGAATTTATTCATTTAAAATGTTCACGCCTGGAAGGATCGCGCTAACAGAACTATCGCGGACTGATAGCGGGAGAAACAGAAGATAATATTAAAATATTTATGTATTCTTTACGAAGACTGCAATATCCGCAGAAGCAGAACTGGGCGCTGGGCAAGGTAATATCGACAGGGAAATAAAGCGCCAACCGATATAAAGCTCCGCCCAACTTTATCTTTTGATGTGCAACGTGCTGATAATACTATTCAGAAGGATTGAGACGACAAATTCTCGTTAGCAATAATTGCATTCCATGATTCATTTACAGTTTTGTTGCAGTTATCCTCATCTAGATAGCATACTAAACAACACTTACACCAAGCAGAGAGTCTCGAGGTGCAGCTTTCGGAAGATTTCATGATGAATGGCAGCGCCTACAGTATAGCTACATATACAACAATGGCCGTGACTGAAGTAGTTATACATGTAACATTTATATTTTGTGTGTATATATGTGTGAACTTTTTACTATTTAGTAACTATTTTTTTAATTTTTATTTTATTTATTAATATTTTACTTGGTTTTCTTTTTCATAGCATTATATTTATTTCATAACCTATAATGTACAACATAATATGTAGTATCTTTATGGCGAATCGGGTTAAAAAAAAACCTGATCACGCTAGATTAAACACATTATTATTATTATTACACTTTCTAAGATTCACCAGCAAACCTTCGTCAAAAATTTTGCATTTATTGTACACTGGTGTCAAGACGAAATTAAAATTACACAAGTCATAAATTACACACCCAACCAAAAACGTGTGTAAATATATATAAACCCCAGTATTCCAAATACATATATCTTGCCCTATTATCTCTTCTAATGTTGTAAAATTAAATAACTGTCCTTTTCTGCATATTACCATACTACATACAAGCCATTTGCTGCAGTTAACTGATCAATGAAAGCCCAGACGTGTTGGATTAGGTTAAATACTAATTAAATGTATTAATTAGAATAATTCCGCCGTCTGCTATCAGATAACTCAAAGGTATTTGAAATTCTGTAAAAATAAGGTAAATAGCTCTTTCAAATAATGGAACGATTAAATGTATTAATATCAGAAAGGTAACATATAGGTTTGAAAATTGTCGCTAAAAATATTGTCCCTGTAGCATAGTTAGATAATACACCTTCCCCGGTTAGGAAAGAGATCCAGGTTCGAATCCCGGTGGCGCAACAACAATATTTTTCGATAAAATTGATTTTATATGTATATCATTCTAATTAATATATTTAATTCATATTTAAAATATCACAGACCTATGTTCTGAATAATTACAACTTCACAATAAGAATGTGTTCTCCTAGAAATAAGTATGTAAATATATAACGGATTCTGTGAAGATGAAAACTTTCGTAGTTTTTATTTGAAATATTAACCTTGTAAATATTATGTACCTATTTAAAAAAAATTAAAAATTCGTCACTCCGTTAATATTGTTCCTAGAGAAAAAGTAAAAAAACATTAATTCACTCGCAGACGAAATCAATTTGATTTTTGCGTCTAGTACCGGAAGGCATTGTTTTTTCTCTCTTCGTTGAGGTCGTTAAATAATTTTAATAATCCGTGCACAGAATAGAAAGGAACTTTCTACGCCTACGTGTTAATTAAACATTAGAACCAAAATCTCTAATTGAAAGTTTACAATCAGTTTTTATGTTTCTGGGAGTAGCGGCGGTGGAAGCGCTTTCGTGCCAGGGTTTAGTTAAATTTGAAAGGAAACATGGCATCTTCTTAGGCATCGTTTGCCGGAGTTGTGTTGCTTTGTTTTACAGTTTTTGAGTACCGGGGTTGCGGGGTTAGGGGTACATTCTGCTTTCTGACAGAAAGATCGCCCCGCCGCACGCGATCCTACAAGCCCACGGCCGCACCGTTCGCAACGACTTCTGTTGGGTAAGACTACATAATTACCCAAAATAGACATAACTATTATATATTTAATGTTTCCGTCTATTATAGAATTTCATTATTAACTTTTGGCTAAATCATGACTTACTTAAATGCAGTTTCGCTTATAATTATCTTATTATCACCAACTTACTTCATCTTTTATCATTATCTTATATTTCGTATCATTTTACTTTCTAACTTCAGCCTATGTCATGACCTACTCAGGCTATAGTATCGCTCATAATGAACTTATTAACATTTAAATTCTATATTTTGTATTATTTATTTTCTATCTAATGCTTACTAGCACTGTATTATTGTAATGAAAATCCCCCCTTATTAAAATACGGAAAAAGTGTGCCTTATATATCTGTCTTCTTCTTCTTGGTGTACCATCTTCTATCGAAGGTTGGCGACATGCTGATTTATTGGCAGTATGCTGATTTTCGGCGTTTTAGATATTTGTTCGCTTTCTGAAGTAACAAAGTCAAGAGAACCTTTTTCTACCAACACCTTTTCAGCCTTATATCTTCCCCTACATAATGTATTATAATAAATCATACATCTCATTAAATACTAATATACAGAATATACTAATATATAGAAAGATATACATATAAAATTAATTTTATCGAAAAAGATTGTTTGGAAAGAGATCCAGGTTCGAAATCCGGTAGCGCAACAACAATTCTTTTCGATAAAGTTGATTTTATACGTATATCTTTCTAATAAATACACTTAATTAATATTTAATAATGTAGTTGTTTTATAAAATCATTTAAAATATATTAATATATTCGTTTTATGTTTGCTTAATTGTCTCGATTTCAGGCATTCTTCAAGTTCCATGGAAACTTAATTCAATATTCGAAGTTCTTCCTTTCTTCGCTGAATGTTGCCAATCATCAAAGTCACTACATCGCCTTTGATTTTTTTCAATGATGCTTTAATATCCGGCACCCTCGCCCTTGTGGGACCTTTGAGCGCTTGTGTTTTTAATAAAGGCTTTGATTAACTAGAAATATAAGGTTGCGGCTGCGGGTTAAGGTCTGCCCCCTCCCCTCACCCCTTCCTGTCTGACAGGGATTAAGGAAACAGCCGTAAACACAAAACAAGAAGCCCATTCGTACTAATAAATCTTGTCGCAATATTCATACAACACTTACGTAGTTAAGGGTTTGTATTCGCACTCTAAATCTTGTTTTATTTCCCCCGTTTAAATCCAGCTTATAGAGACAATTGCGAAACACTTAATAACCTTGCAATAGTTAGTCGAAGGGAGAATTGGCAAACAACCCCATCCCTAATTATGAACTCCACCGGCGCAAAGCAGGCTACAATTTATTAACCGCTTTAGAATATCATGTTAGCCCGTTCCGTTTCGCCCGATGTTTCTATAAATATTTCACTTTAATTTTCCGTTTCGGTTAAAATTATTATGACATGACATTTTATCGTTCAATACGGAAAACTTTTCGACGTGAAAACTTCTCGATCTCGACAAATTATAGTGTGGGTGCGTGTTTTTATTTCGACGGTAAAACTATCAAAGTTATTTTATTAAATTAATTCCTTCCGAGTTGTTCGCTACGATCAGCGCAACAGCTGCGATGAAATTAACAAAAATTATGAAATATAATTTACTAAGCTTAATTACTTACGTTTACTAAGCTGAAATTTTTCAGAGACTTAATTTAGAGATGTTGCATTATTACACGGAATGTTAATCAATTTTCTAAAGCACTCGTGAGGAGACAGTCACTTATTCATTTTAAACCAGGCTGACGCACGCGTATCGTGTGTTCGTTTTTTTAATTATATCGAAAAATCTTTTCACGCAGTAAAAAAATTATCTACCTTATTAAAGCACGATATCTGAACTATTATTTTTTTATATTTATTGTTATTGTGTTTAGTTTGTAGTTGAACTATTAAACTTGCTTGTGTCATTTAATGACACATATCAAAACATTTTTTTTGAAATTTATCGATGATTCCATGGTTAGGAAAATTCTCGATATTTACAATTTTTTAATGGTGGGTATAATAAATAAAAGAAAATTATGGGTACAAAATTTAAACATGATTTTACATTCAACGTTACCTAATAACACAAAATAAAACTGTCAAAATTGTAATCAAAACGTTAATCCGCTTGCAAAAAATACTCATTATTATTTGAGGACCGGGGGATGATTTTTAGTGATTGTAAAATCGTTATTTAAACCGTTATTGTGATTGTGTTCGATTGTAACAATGATTGGTAATTGATTAACATTATTCTTCATAAGCAACGACTGGTACACTAGAAAGAAAATAAACCGACAGATCATCGTTAAATCACAGTTACCAATCATCGACACAATCACAGTCACGTAATGGTTTACCATCACTAATGATCTTAATCGTTTTTAGCAATATTTGAACAAGTCCAAGAACACACAATTACAGGATTCTCATCTATAAAGGCACTGTTATTAAACAAATAATAGATATCTCATAGAGACAAAACTATTTTTATTATATTTAATGGAAAGATATGAAGGTATGGTTACAAGGCTTACGACCTGTCTTCGGCAGACTTACGTGATAATTTTATATAAATATAACGTTCATCATTCTCTCCAATTAAGCAATCTTTAAATCTATCAAATTTTTGAAAGTTGTATATATATGGAAACACTTAATAAATATAATAAAAATGATTTCGTCTCTCTGAGATATTAATTATATATTTAATATTTACTTTTGAAACAAAGCGGTCGAACATCTCTTACTAATTTTTTTTTTGTGGATATTTTCCGGGGTCCTTTTATCCGCTATTTTTCCTCAACCTACCCGGATAATCGAGAGTCTATTGTATATAGTTTTCTACACCCAGGCAATACCGATATTTTCATCATCTATTTTTAAATACCTATCGTGAAATCGTTTGAATACCTAAATTTTATAAAAAAGCTGGTAAAAATTTGAGCAAAGGGTATTAATAATACTGATAGACTGCACAGCTAATTTACCACATGCATGACAAATTAGCAAATAACTTTTCACGAGAAAATAATGCTTCTTATATTTTTAGAATTGAATTTTATCCGGTGGTTAACTTATTATATCTGTGGGATACCGCCAGGTGTCGGTCGAGTACAGTTTATCAGAACTTAGTTAAAGGGTGGTAAAATAGTCTCTGTGCCAGGTAAATTTCTGACGCGAATGACACCGTCCAACTTTATTGTTTCTGTGATTTGATCTTGTTCTTTGTCCTCCCCTTATCCCATTCATCTGGGTTCAGCTACTCTAATCATTCTACTGAAGATATACATATCGTCCGTGGTCTTTGAATCATGTTATCTTCCTCCCTTCGTATCGCATGTCCATATCATCCGAATCGAGCGTCTTTTTGGGAAAAAAGGCCACCCTTAAAAATCCACGTATATAAATTCCGTCCAATTAAGTGCCTTTTTCAGCATTTCCATCTCTTTTTCTTGTATATCTGTTTCTATGCAGTCAACACCCTGACTAGCCAAAACAATACTTAATAAACTTTTCCTTTTGTTTTTATTGAAACCCTATTATCACATAAAACTCCAGACATTAAACTTCACTTGATCTAAGCTATGTTAATCTTATACTCTAGGTCAAGGTCTGTAATGACGTATGCCTACATTACAGACCCCAGGTATTTGAATGCAATATCAGTATTCGATGTTATCAATAAAACGATAAATATATTTCTTGATACCTCATATTTTAATTTTCATTAATAAAAATTATACAACACACATATAGGGTGTTTTTTTTAACTTTAAAATGAAATAAAATACATAAATACGTAATGGCCATGGTATTGGCTTTATTGAAAAGATAATTTTACGCCATTAATGTTTAAATATGATTTCTCGATAAATATGATTAAATATGGCTCGAATAAAGCGCAATCTGGTAGTCCAATTTTCGACCACTTTTTGAAGCAGTTGGGGACGTATATCGGCAATAATGCGACAAATGTTGTTTATCGGCGCAGACTACTGACTTCACATATCTTCACAGAAAATAATTTAAAGGTGTTAAATCACATGATCTACGAGGCCAATTCATAGGTCCACTGCGCGAAATTATGCGCTCATCGAATATTTCCTTCAATAAATTGATTGTGGCGCGCGGTGTTTGGCATGTTGTGCCGTCTTATTGAAACCACAGCTCTTCCACATTAATGCCAATCAATTGGGAAACAAAAAGTCAGTCATCATAGATCTATAGCGCTCTCCATTAACTAACGTTCTGGCCGGCATCATTTTTGAAGAAACAACAACTTCTTCGGTGCGCACTGTACGACATTTCTGTATAATTAGAGTATACGTTGCGCAAAATCCATGGTTATTCAAATTACTTGCTCGAATGGACGATTATGTTAACTGTTAAATGAACGTTAAATGAAAGTTTGGCGAACTGAACCACGATTTTTGAAATAAATTTGCAAGTGTTGTTCTGGCGTAAGTCTATTTGTGGTGAAATAGCAAACCAAACTGAGCACAAATCAGCTGTCAGCTGTCTAATTGGCTGTTGCTGGAAAAAGTATTGCCAATTCGAAAAACAAACATTCAAAATTATTTTTGTTTCATGTAGCACGATCCCAAAATTATTCATTTGTTTTCAACGTGTTAATTTTTAGAGTATTGCCATCTTACTTTAACAATCAAATTATTTGATCTCGTTGCCTCTGTTTAAGATGCAGAACGCTCTCAACCTCCATACAGAAATCTCATAAGCACTACGTTGTACTATTGTTAATATGTACTACGAAGGGAAAATCTTCGAAGGGAAAATTTTCGAACCCATATGTTACCTTTCTGATATTAATACATTTAATCGTTCCATTATTTGAAAGAGCCATCTACCTTATTTTTACAGAATCTCAAACACATTTGAGTAAACTGATAGCAGACGCCAGAAATAATAATTCATTTTTTTAAATTTTGGACACATCAATACAACTTTATTATTAGGAGAACACATTCTTATTGTGAAGTTGTAATTATTCAGAACAGACGGTCTGTGATATGTTAAATATGAATTAAATATATTAATATCAGAAAGGTAACATATGAGTTCGAAAATATAAAAATATTTTCGCTGTAGCATAGTTGGATAATGCACCTTCCCCGGTTAGGAAAGAGATCCAGGTTCAAATCCCGGTGGCGCAACAACAATATTTTTCGATAAAATTGATTTTATATGTATATCTTTCTAATTAATATATTTAATTAATATTTAAAATATCACAGACCTATGTGCTGAATAATTACAACTTCACAATAAGAATGTGTTCTCCTAATAAGAAATTCTAATTATTTATGATACTCTAAGGATTTATGTGGTTTGAATTCTAGTTTTCGACTAACTACCATAACGTCATTTCCCGAGGGTAGGCGCAGAGAATAGAATGCCACGCTCTTCTGCCTTAGCGTACTTACCACTCTTTGTGTCGTCCAATTTCATACGTCTTCTTACACTCGATTATTGAAGATTTTTACGTTTTAACTACATAACTTAGAGATGGACTTTAAGTTTATTAACTTAACTTAAAATATCGACAGCATGATTTCAAATATTAAACATTGAAAATGGAGTTACATTTCTGTAATGTCGAAAAGTGCCTGCAATCGCGCTTATTGCTTGGCGTGATTTGTAAGCTTTAGCGTGTAGACAAAACTATTTTTTATTATATTTAATGTAAATATATGGAAGTATGGGTAATTACAGGGCTTCCGACCTGTCTTCGGCTGGCTTAAGTGATCACTTTATATAAATATAACGTTTACCATTCTCACCCATTAATCAATTTCCATATCTATCATCTTTTTTTTTAAATTGTGTATACGTTAATATGTGGACTCACTTCGAGTACCACTATACCATCGCCATCTATGGACTAAATTTGATAATTAATTTCCATGAAACAACATATATGTCACAATGAGAATCAAATTTTTAACGCATTATTCTAGAATACGCCTGAAAAATCTTTTTTGTTTTTTTTAGCAGAATGGAATTTAAAAGGTTTCAACAGCCGAATTCATACTTATTTGTCTATTACTGACGCTTGCAATCCTCACTTCAAATATTTTCTTTACCATCTTTCACTAACACTATTTTGACATTATTTATATTAGCGATTCTCTTGCAGATGTAGAATGTTCACGTTTATCCATCAAAATTAGACTAGAAATTGAAAAAGAATTTCCATCTACAAACAGTAATTGAGACAGAGACAATGTCTACCCAAGTGGACCACGTCGCATGTTCTGGAGGAGATGTTTTGTTTCTTTTTGCTCGGCTGCAGTGGACTCGTGATCTCGTGTGACTATTTCTGGACCAAACTATTGATATTTTCTCCTCAATGCAATTCACTCGACAGAGAAAGTTATTTTCATCTTGCATTGCTAAGATATTAAATATTGATGAAGATACAGTGAAACTCGATTAAAGCTACCTTATAAATTGAGTAACTGTGCTAAAATATCACATTTGTATTAGTGTGGTCAATTCTAATTTTGATGTAGTTATTTTGACTGGTTATGGAGTCGGAACGTGGAAGATGATATAGTGATATCTACCATCACGCGCTGAACTCACCCAACAGCTGCGCAAATCCGCGTGTACCATCGCGCACGATGTCAAGCTCATTCTCTCTCGGGGACTGTTTTCGCTAATTGAATTAATTAATTAGACATTAAAAACTTCTGTAAACTTATATTGAAAATTATTTGTGTATAATTGTGAGTATTTTCATTAATACGATATAACTTGATTGTTTAACTGTCTGTCATACACGCGACACATCGAACACCATACGGGAACCCAAGATTGGAAATGGGTACTGCACGCCTACACCTTCTGATACGCATTATCCTCATCATATGACACAATACAAATATAACCTTCTAACTGATTCGGAGTCAGACAACATTGAATAACCTCATTATTGATGACCTATGCGCTCTTTCCGAGTCACACACACAATCTAAAATATGATGCTGGCGTCATATGCTACGTGTTCTATGGATTTCGAGAAGAATGTACAAAAAAACCCCGTACTAAAGAAAGGCTCTCCACAACATGTAGGAATAAATTAACATTGTATGGACATGGAGGGTTATAGAAATACGAGATGTAGAAAGGGTGGAATGAATTTAGTATAGGAACAGAATGCTCCTTTAGGTAATTGGATTTTCCACTGGATCCACAGATCTTCTGGCTCCAGGACACGTACACTTGGGCATACACTTCAGTGATAGCGTGAAGTGTCAAACAAGCGCCATACACAATAGTAAGATGTACAAGTTTCGGCACGCACGGTTGCAAGAAATATTCATTTATATACCTATATTTTGTGTATGTAATGCTATCTTCTGCCCTCCCTCCCAATCTTTCTCCTCCCAACTCATTACCAGTAAAAGATTTCTAAAGTAATTTAAAATTCCTGTGTATTACTTCTGATCAAGAGGTCGTCATGATACAAGAAGAATGAAAAGCACAAGAGGAGAGAAGACGCAGTAATACTGTGGTTAGTTAACCTTCCCTGTACGAAGTACAACAAAATTACTAGAACTCCGAACAGGGGGACGAAAAGACCCCAAGAACATTTCCTTTCAT
Source organism: Eubasilissa splendida (assembly GCA_031772225.1). Classification (NCBI taxonomy): domain Eukaryota; kingdom Metazoa; phylum Arthropoda; class Insecta; order Trichoptera; family Phryganeidae; genus Eubasilissa; species Eubasilissa splendida. The sequence continues at coordinate 23,398,629 of CM062857.1, read as the reverse complement.
AAAGACTTTATTTTAATCAAAAATTTGTTAAGTGCGTGGTAATAATTATTTATATATTTAATATACGTATTGTTCAATTTTAAAAAATAGGGTGAGTATCATTTTCTCGCTCGCGAGAATTGATGCGAGGGCCTTCAATATATTTTCACGAGTGAAACAAAACATAACATCCGACGCGTATACACCCTATACATTCCGATACAGTAATTAATTGTAATATTTACATTTTTGTCGTAAATGCTTCGTTTGCATCAAAAACTTATATAAATTTATAGTGTATAACTATCTATTTAAAATTACACCAAGTATGAGTTAAATTGCTTCATTAATTACCGAGTTATCTGCGATACGATAATGTTAAAATATATAACATACTGAAGATGAACCTCCATATTGTTATTGTGATCGAGTATTCACAATATAATTGTGTGTTCTTGGACATACTCAAATATTTTTTATATAATATACTAATCTAAAAAAGAAATATATAAAATTGACTTTTCAGGCGCATTCCAGTGTAATGTATTATCATTTTTCATATACACAAATAAAGAATATAGCTTTCATATTTTCTAAAACAATAAGATTCTCATTAGTGACATCTATGCTGCTTCAAGGAAATGAATGTCAAATTTCAAACCTTAAATGGCGAAGTTGTAGTTAAATACTCGAAGTATTTCTACATGGTAACATGTAATATAAGGAAGGGTTTTAGAATCGACTAACCGTATCCAGAAGTCTAAATTTAGTGAACGGACATTTGCAGTGGCAAGCCCAAAAGCATGGAACTCTTTTCCCGCCGTCATAAGAAACAGTGCATCAGAGATTTTATTTAAAAAGAAACTAAAAACGCACCTTTTTAAGAAATCATTCGCATATGTGAAAATAATAATTTTTAATTTAATATATAATATAAACAGTTTATGTGTAAGGCGCTTTTGAAGTGAAAGAGTTTACAAAAATGGCGCTATATAAATTATCCAATATTATTATTATTATATATAGCTTCCAAAAATTTGATAAATGCGGATGTTGATTATGGGTGAAATGGTGAACGTTACATTGTGTAAAGTGATCACTTAAGCCAGCCGAAGACAGGTCGTATACATCACACAATTCTCGACATATTTCAAATATAATGTATATAATATTACATCTATTAGCTATCTTTAATTGATATGATTAAAGTCAGATTGTTATTAAAAGCATAAACATGAAGGATATGGTGAAATTATATGATATTAATGAAATGAAATTATAAAAAGATTATGTAATCATATGCAATAATTATTCACAGCAGTTTTTAACAAACAGACTGCAGACAGATATATTCGGGCTGTAACGGACCAGCGCCGAATATACCCGTCGCAAAAAGCTCTCCACCACGACCAGCGACGTAATTTATTTATCTGACACGTCTTGTATTTTATCTTTGCTTCGAATAGCGACACTTCCCGGAGACCTAACCAAATACATCCAATTTATGCAATACTATAATGGATTCTTTATTCTATCATAAAATTTCCTATTGGAGGTTTACTTTTTAGTGTATCAGTTATTGCTTGAAGAATTGGGTTAAGTTAGGTTAGGTTATTATTATTATTACTATTTAAATATCTGTACTTAGGTTAGTCAATACTATATTGTACTTTTAAAATTAGCAATATTAACTTTGTGGTTAAAATTCATATTTTTTTATTTATTATCTTTGTTTTATTAACCACTAAATTGAGTTTAAATACATCTACCGGTTTCGAAAAACACCATTTTTTTCTTCAGGATGTCATAACTAACATATAGTAGATGTATTTAAACTCAATTTAGTGGTTAATAAAACATAGATAATAAATAAAAAAATATAATACTACATTGTCCTGAAGAAGGTGGGTCCAACTGAAACTAGTTGACTTTAGTGTATGTGCGTAATAAAGTTATTTAAAATTATTTAATTAATTGTTTTACTATACTAATTAATAAAACAAGCATATAATTTTTGCCTTTTACTACGTAGAATCATAGAATTAAATTTTTAATCATTTTAAGCGCCATTTAAAGATGTTCTTCAAATTAATGATATACTTTTTGTTTTTCGTTTAGATTCATATTTATATGGTTAACCTGTAGTGATGTATATATTTATATATATTTAAGTCATCAGGAAGCAGAACCAGATAATTATTTAATAACATTAATTATTTTTTTATATTTCATACAAGTATTTTTAAACTAAATATATTTTTCACTACTAAACGATCCACGCGAGAGTTTAAATAGAAAAATCCTCTTTTTATGTGAAATAATTTTAATAATTATTTTTGAAGGGCTCTCTTCGGTTTTTAAGTAAAATTATATTACGAGGCAAAATCTAAGAACACGCCCGAGCAAGGTAAGTTTTCGCGTCACTGGCAACAACTGGGAATATCTGTCTGGGAACTTTCCGCAGTGTTTTTAGCAAACTTTAAGTAAATTTAAATTTTAGATTAAAATCTCACTCATTCCAGATGTTGTCAGATGTCCAAATTTATAGCAAAAGGTAACTTTTGTAAATACTGAAAAGTTGATAACTGATTTTTTTCATCGATTTTTTTTCCAATTTAAAATCGGTGAAAGTTGAAATATATTGGGTTGGTGGGATATTAATTGCCTTTTTTTTGGACATGTTGTGCGGTGTATGGAGTTGTTTAGTGTCGGTATTAATATATTATTTCCAGTTTATGACTCGCCTTTTAGAGAATGAATATGCTGGTTAATAAAAAAATAATTGTAGTGTTCCGTGCAGGAAACAAGAAATGTAGACAAGGGTGGTTCACCGATCTCAGCTTCTGTCAACTGGCAATGATAACGATTATTATGAAGTCGAAATAAATGAAACACAAAAAATGTTCACTCTATGTACGCTACGGCGACAGAATCGAGAACGGCGTTCCCGCCTACAGAATACATCATTTTATCTATCTTACAAAACCATACGTTTATATATATATATTCCCGGTGTAGCGCTACGGTTGCGGTGTTGCGCACGCGCAATGGTTTCCTAAATTTTTTGACTCACCACATGCAACGTTAGCGACATGCACATAGTGTGGCCATCTTGTAGTGAGTGATTGAAATGTGCAATACAATAGATCAGCCCGCCGACTGTGATATACGGTGCGTGATTTGTTTCTTGAATGCGCAAAACATGAAACCAGCTGACATTCATCGCCAAATGTGTTCTGTTTTGGCGCCAAGTGATTTCTATCGTTTCATTCATGTGAAGAGGTTCCTTGGTGGCAAGCGTATTGATAAAGATGAACTCAAAGACGGAGTGCAGACATGGTTTTCATCCCAGGCGGCGTCGTTCTATAACGAAGGTATACAAAAATTTATGCCCCGTTATGACAAGTATCTTAAGAATGATTGGCGATTATGTTGAGAAATAGTTTAAGGTGTATAGCGTCCAAAGAAAGAAAAGTGTTGTAAAAATGATCTGTCGATTTAAAAAAAATCCGGTACTTACATAAAAAATCGTATTTTATCAAGAATGATAGTTTTTGTTTACTGAAATCTCTCATGTATCTGACGTATTGTATAATTCGCTAGATTTTTTTATGTATCAATTATTATCTCGTATTTAAAACATCAATTAATTGGCGTCGCTGTGGGATACAATATTTTTAATATGTATCTCCTCCTTAAATATAACGCACGAAGTGTTTTGTAGCCAGTATGTATTGATGTATAGATAAACATTTTAATGGAGTGTGCTTTTGGGATCTCCTGGTGGTTTCGGAGTCTCACTTTGCGTTTCTTTTTACTTAGTTTCTAGAGAGCGTACAATGGTGGCATTATACAAATTCAATGAAGATGGACAAGACGAGAAGACGTAGAACGGCAGAGGAGACAGTTGAGCGTGCGTGCAAATATGCTGTCACGGCGTTTCTACCGATGCAGTAAGGAGGTGAAGAGGATCCTGTTTAAATCGTTCTTCACCAGCATATCCACCGGCGAGCTCTGGTCGAAATACAAGTGAGTGACGCACAACCGTCTCCGAATTCAGTACAATGACTCATACTGTTCGGATTGGCGCGCTATTGCAGCGCATCTACAATGTTTGCCGGAGGCCGTATACATGGATTCGTTCCGCTTCTGAGACATCGAGTTGCGGGCATAAAGCTGCGGCTGAAGCTCAGCATCAACTCTCTGGTGCAAGCGGCGCTCTCATGGAAAGCTGGAGAATAGCTACAGATACAATAATGGTCGTGACTGAAGTATTTATATTTATGTATATGTGTGAAGTTTTTAATTATTTATATATTTCTTGGTTTTCTTTTGATAACATAAATAATATTTCGTAACTTTAATGTATTACATACTATGTATTATCTTTATGGCGAATCGGGTCTTCATACAAAAAACTCAATCACTCTGGAATAAACGTATTATAATTATTACTATTATCTTAGCTTTGCGGTTTACTGTTTACTGTTAATCATAATGACAGCAGACGATGTTTGGCTATTTTTAACGTAGACATCGAAAGGCATTAATTGATATTACCATTGGGCTTGACAGTTGAAATAGCGAGCAGCCAAATCGGATTTCAGACGACCTAATACACCAACTATCAATTAGTTCAGTGTTTATGCCGGCTAAGTTATTGCACTGGTACCAATACGACGAGATTTAATAGGCAGTATGCGGCGGAGGTCAGGAACTTTACTGTGCTGAGGCCAGAGTTACAGAAGCATCTCGAACAAGCTGTACTCATTGTGAGTAATAGTAATAATTATTAAAATATGAATTAAATATATTAATTAGAAATACATACATATAAAATCAATTTTATCGAATTTTCAAACATATATGTTACCTTTTTAATGTTAATACATTTAATCGTTCCATTATTTGAAAGAGCCATCCACTTTATCACAGACCGTCTGTTCTGAATAATTACAACTTCACAATAAGAATGTGTTCTCCTTATAATAAAGTTGTATCAATGTGTCCAAAATTTAATAAAAATGAATTGATAATTCTGGCGTCTGTTATCGGTTTACTCAAAGGTATTTTAGATTCTGTAAAAACAAAGTAGATGGCTCTTTCAAATAATGGAACGATTAAATGTATTAATATTAAATAGTTAACATATAGGTTCAAAAATTTGTCACTAAAAATATTGTCGCTGTAGCATAGTTAAATAATGCACCTTCCCCGGTTAGGAAAGAGATCCAGGTTCAAATCCCGGTAGTGCAACAATAATATTTTTCTATATATTTTTCTAATTAATATTACACAGACCTATGTTCTAAATAATTACTTCACAATAATAATGTGTTATTTTTAATAATTATAAAATATACCTATATAAAGAGTTAAACATTCATCCGCATGAAAAATATGTTCTTCAGTCATGATCTCAATCTTATATCACGAATGACATTGATCAGATGCTACATAGCATTGGATTGGTAGAGTTTCGAATGAAGATGTTAATGGTTCGGATGAATAAAGAAAAATAATTATTTAAAACAATAAAAATCCGAAAGCCTCAATATCTCGGACATGTAATCAGATATCTGGAGAATTACGAGATCTTGCACCTCATAATACAGGGAAAGATTGCTTGGTTGTGACTGAAGAACCTGAGAAAATGGTTTGGCCAGTTTACTATAGAGCTAGAGAGAAACAAAAAGATTATAGCTAACGTCCTTTGAATGGATGAGGCACAACAAAAATTAGAAAACAGACCGATAATAATAACAAAAATAGCTGCTGTAGTAATAGTCTACAAATCTTTGGTGGACTGGCCACGTCATTTTATAACATTTCAAGTGGGATATGATAAAGTTTCCATTTAATTCCAAAATAATGTTTGGAATGAAATCATGGACAGTCAGAAATAAGAAAATAAACATGTTGGATATCTACGAAATGGTTCTGGAGAAAAAGAAGCCGCTCGAGACGCGCAATCACCGCTGGGCGCTTTCACGCGCTGACGTCTCTCAGCAACGGCAGGCATCCGCCTCACCCTTTCTGTCATTGAACGACCATTGTCACGCCACTGGTGGAATAAACCCTCACTTCCTCGAGTCCAATGAGTTCTTTACGTCGATGATATTAAAAAAATATCAAGTCTTCGAATCAAGGCTCAGAATTATAAATTTAGCAATGAGCCTGTTATAATTCCAGCCTGAGTATTGATAAATATCCCCCAAGTGGGTTCCCGCATAATTAAACTTGGTTTAAATCTTAAACGCCATCAGCTCTCACACCAAGTGACACCGCCACCATTCCACGTCTAGTATTCCCCTAAATAATCCATAATTGGGGAAATAAAAATATATCTAAACATTTGCAATACTCGACAGTTTAGGTTAGGGAAAAAGATTTTTTACAATAATAATATTAATCTTATCTTTCAGAAATATTTTGAAGTATATTACAGTATTCCTGAATAAAATGGATTCGAAAAACCTAGCGTCGTCTAAAGCGTGTCCAGCTAAAAAATTTCAAGTTTAATATTAAATAAATAAAAAACTACAACGTCATTCTCATATTTTATTTATACAAAATGGAGTTTAACGATGCAGATTTTACATTTTATAAACAATATTGTATAAATGCCGTCCATTTCTTTCAAGATACACTTGCAATCGGACTCTTAAATTTGCGAACACGCGAAAGCAAAGCATTGGTTCAATAGCAGCAACTTCACGGCGGATATTTGCTTGAATGACCTGAATTTTTTGAAGATTATTGCTGTAAACTCTCAACTTAAGGTATCCCCACAAAAAAAGACACACGGTGTAAGGTCCGGTGACCGAGGTGCACAAGGTATTTCTCCGTACTTGCTGATTAATTTATTGGGGAAAATTCCTCTCAGCTTCTCCATTGAAACTGAGTTCTGGTGTGGAGTGATCCCGTCTTGCTGAAATGGTGTTCTGTTGTTGAACCCGGGAAACAGCTGCAGTTGCGGTACCAAAAACTCAACGATCATTTGTCAATACACGTCAGCAGTGACTGTCTCTCGCTGATTAAAAAAATAAGAGCCAAATATCCCTCGGGCAAAAATTGCACACCACACTGTCGATTTTGGTCGTTCCCTTGGGTTGTCGGGGCACCAGTACTTCATGTTCTGTTTATTAACATAGACATCGATATGAAAATGTGCTTCGTCAGTAAACAATATGTTTCCAAGCGTTCGTGCTGTTCCAAAACATTTCAGCATCTTTCTCGCTAAGGTTTCACATAAAGAATAGTAATTTTCGTTGAGAAACTGCACTATTTGTAGTTAGTATGGATGAAACTGTAGTTTATTTTTCAGAATAACGTGCACTGTTGATTTTTTAATTCCTGTACAGGCTGCAATCTTCCTTATCAACTTAGGCGGATTGCGCATAATTTCACGTCGAACTTGAGCCACGTGTTTTGTCATTATCCCTTCTTATCTGAACTTTTGAACCCAACACCAGATAAGTTGCGTGCTCGGCCCATCACTTACTTGTCGAATATTAAAGTGAGTACAAAAAGCGCAACTCGCACGAACAAATGAATCACCGCACTTTAAATATTGCTCAACCGAGAACGCGCGGTGCGCTACCGACCGGTGACTCATTGCGACTGGCAAATCCACTAATCACGCGCGTCGATCAATACCTCTCCCACTTACTTTTATTTACTTAGATTTTTAGGATATATTGGAAACAAAAAGTTGTTAGTTTTTAATTTTAATTTATTATTTCTGATTTTCTTAACATTAATGAATGGATGTATGACTCCAAATCAAAAGGTTTTAAAGAATGATGTTATATATAATAAAGATTTGATGTGAATGCAATCGATGCCCTAATATTCATCCAAATACCATTGTGCGCGTTTGATATTGTAGAGTGTTATATGTATTGCATAATTGTGTCGAAATATGAGAATGCGTGCGGATATGTATATGTGACAGACGGCAGAAACTGCTTACGATTTGCATTAAATTATAAATTTGTTATTATTATTATATAATTTGTTATTATTATATTATATAATTATTATTATATTATATAATTATTATTATATTATATAATTATACTATTATATAATTTGTTACTTGTATAAAGTCAGACGAAGAAGTTACTATTAGGAACGCGAATTGGAATTCACGTCGATAGGAAGAGTGATCGTGATTCAGCCCGTTTTATGGTTGGAGGGAGTTGATACGAGTACCATTTCTCTGGGTGCGTTCAGCAATGCTGGGCGGCCTTGGTAACAAGATTGGAGGCAATAGCCCTCCACAATTATAAAAAGGTGTATTTTGTGACATATTATATCTCCACTAATATTAATTATCACATATAGGATTATCTATCAAGGTCCTCTAAAAAATTTGAAAAAGGTCTTAATTCATCATAAAATGGAACGGTTAAAATGGTTTTATGGTTACGCGTTCTTCCAGCAAGTGAAAGCTCCAGGTTCCAGTCTCAGTGAAACTTAATATTAATTCGATGGATAGATTTTTTGCCGTATATCTTTTCCAATTGGTTGAGTAAATAATTATATACATTTATATAGTCTTAACAGGCTCAATGATCAAATTCAGCACACATTATGCTGAAAAGATGATCTGGAACTGTCGCTGCGTGTGTAGTATTATTAGTGACGATCAGTGGCGTAACCATCGATAAATAATAGGGGTAGATCTAGGTGCAAAATTAAAGGGCCATAATTCTTCCAAGGTTGCACACGTCACTGATACTAACAATGCATGTTACGTCAGTCAAACAAAATAAGATTATGTAATAATTCAAAATAAATAGGTAGTGTAACTAGCAGAAAGAAATCAATCGGCTAGGCAGTGGCCGCTTCTAGTTCTAAAATCTGTTTATCAATTTTCATTTCAATTAATCAAAAAATAAAGAAATTGTCTTCCACAATTTAATCTGTACAACGTTTACTCCAACATCCAACGCGCTCCTACAATTTGAGACTCTCCACGACCAATTATAATCAGAAATGTGTTGATGTTACCGTAATATATTTCTGCTAAAATAAACACCAACATACAAGAGTACATGGTGGAGGTTACTTGTGTTTTTGCATTATATAATTTAGAATATAAATTGCATTGTTGAATGTAGTGCCTAATTTAATTTTTTAATAAACTACACTTTATACTACTACTCAACACACGTAAAGCTATTTTGTCATTACTATTGTTTCGAGAGATGCTATGCCTCTCCTCATGATGAGAGGGGAGGGACTGTACCTGTCGAAATCACAATAGTGACAAGATAACTCAACATGTATACAGTACAATGCTCAGTTTCCGAGTAGAATAAAAAAAACTTGTGAATCATATTGCACCATAAATTAACTGCCATGTCAATTAATGATATAATTTAAATATGAATTAAATATACTAATTAGAAAGATATAAAATCAATTCTATCGAAAAATATTGTTGTTATTAATTAATTTTATATGTATATCTTTCTAATTAATATATTTAATTCATATTTAAAATATCACAGACCGTCTGTTCTGAATAATTACAACTTCACAATAAGAATGTGTTCTCCTAATAATGATATAATTATTTTAATATTTACGTATTACTAGTTTGGCTACAGCACACGTCGATAAACTATTTTTTACGATAGTTTAAAATGTATTGTATAAAGTGTTTACCACTCGGCACGGTATTCCATTTATACTGACCTCCGTCTCAAGAACAACTTTATTTAACGAACTGTTGAAGCACTTAAAAATATATCAATAAACGGAAAATTGTATTACCAAGGGGACAGGCACTAAGATAAGCCAAAGCAAATAAAATCCCATCCCGTCTTGTCTTGCAATCAAAATTCGATAGCACTTGTTTATGTCTGTAGTGGCTACCCCTCGCTGCTGTCTCGGGTTCTCTCTCTCCACCCCTTCAGGGTCGCCATTCGTGTATTTGTATTAGGGGATGAATAGGGTAATTCTTCACCATTTAACATGTTATTTAATTAATATACCAAGATTAACACTTCACTGAAATTTGAACTGTGCAGTGATTCTTTTAATTAATATATTGTATTTAAATGCAACAAAAATGATGAAGCATCTGAAATGTGGTGCTACTGCTGATTATGTGAGATATCGTCCCAGGTGCAATTTAGGAATTTTGATAAGACATTATTATTATTTATTTATTTAGAGCAACTGTTGATTTGAATACAAATATAATGTATGAGTTATGCACCCCAAAATAAAAAAATCTTGAGTTATGGGAGTAGTTATGTATATTTATATAAAATAAGGTCTACTCAATGAGAAATTTCATAACAAAACAATATTTTATAAAAAAAATTGATCAGATTAGAACTTTGGAACGAGAAGGATGACGACAACATAATTATTTAATTATTTTAAAGACCCTTTAGTCATTTTAGAACCTATTTTTAATACATTTTAATTTGCTGCTAATTTAATTTTATTCATTTTGGCTGTTGATTATACAGTCTAGGAGCAATGTATGATGCATGTCTCTGTCCTATTTCTAATTTGAACATTTTTATAATAACATATCCATTAGTTTTGCTCCGAGTCTGATAGCTGTGATGTATATAGCTTTCACAATCTCAATTATACGTAATACTCAATCATAAATTGATGTCTCAATATATGGAACTTCATGTTAAAAAAAACTTTCTAAAGCATGCTGGAAAATTATTATTTCATGCTTTGGGCATGTTGCTACAGGAGAAGACACCAAGGGTGAATGGTCGATATTTAATAAAATGGGAAAACCAAGTCAAATAAAAAAATTACAGGAACCTAGATACACGTCACACTAAACAAGGCCCAAGATCGCGAAGAGTGCAGACAAGCAGTGCATGTATTATATTCCAGATACTTTTTGATATTTGCCATGTTATTTGATTAAAATTCTTAGTGTGTTCGTTTGTTTATATCAACCAGTCAAGTCAACAAACGCATTATTTACATTAAGTCCCTTTTGATAAAAAAGGTCCCAGCTACGGATTGAAAATTTTGACAAAAGAAAATTATTCGTAATTCGAAATTCGAATATAAACATTTTCAGAATTCGCTCGAATTTCGAATATCAGAAAAGCTGGTCTTCCTGCCGAGAAGTCCCCATTTCAGATTGATGGAACAACAATAAAAGCTCTGTCCAGTTTTCCATATAAAGTTAAGCGCCGTCTGTTTATGTCCCGGGGTCGGGTTTATTGCGGTACCGTTCCAACTCCCTCCCCCGCTGCGACCTACCCCACCCGCCCCGCAGCCAGGGGTGCGTTTTTTTCCAATGCAGTCAGCTGTTTGCGAACCGCCCCGAAATGGATTTTGTACTACATGTAGCCTGTAGCCACACTTAAAAGTGCGCTTATTTTTTGTTGACGAAATGTAATTGGAAATATACTCACTGGGAGGCTGCTTACGATCGGAAAGAACATGAATATGTATTGAAGGGTATAATCATTACTTTAAAACTTTAAATATAACAGAAAGACATAAATATAAATAGATTTTTATTTAAAAATCTTTCTAGATATAAATGATTAAAAAGAACACATTCTTATTGTGAAGTTGTAATTATTCAGAACACAGATCTGTGATATTTTGAATATTAATTAAATGTCTTCATTAGAAATATATATACATAAAATCAATTTTATCGAAAAATATTGTTGTTGCTACCGGAATATTTTTCGATAAAATTGATTTTATATGTATATCTTTCTAATTAATATATTTATCTTGTATCTATGATATAAATGATTTTCGAAATAATACACAATAAAATCAATACATCGTAACTTTATAAAGTATCATCTGATATTTTGTTTAAATTGACTTTTTATATCAAAATTCTGACAATAATTTTCTCTTAAAAAGTGCTTTACAAACATATCAAATTTCCAATTATGCTAGAAGATAACAAGGAAACTAAATTATATTTTAGAAGCACTTGTAAATATTTTTTTTTGGAACGATAACTGTTCATTTAAATAAAAATAAAATGTACGAGTTATATTTTATAGCACGCCCGAAATCACGAATCAGTATATTTTATTACTCTAAATTACATAGCGAGATTTTTGTAAAAATTTTGCCACATCGAAAAAATCGAAAAATTAATACTCAACACTTTGTAGCTCAATGTCGAGTAGGTCCAATACTATGGACACGATATATTCACGTTCCATGGACACGATATACTCACGTTCCGTACACAACGTAGTATGCTAAGAAGTATACTGAAAATCAGTAGAAGAGATAGATAGAAAAGAAATACGTAGGTTAGAGCGTAAACCATGTAAAGAATATTACTGCTAAAACCGTATATAACAATTGTCATGTATTTTAAGGCGTACAAATGCAGGATGAATATTATGTTCCAGGTCAATGTTATTTTTAAATAATTAGAAAATAAAAAACTTTTTTTTAATTTAATTTTTATTTATCAATTACTTGGCTTATTGCAATTATTTATAAAATATGATTTTGGCAACGGAATAAATACGTGTTCTTTTAACCACATTTTTAATAATATTGAATTGAATTGTTGTCTTATTAGCGTAGACCATTCCTTTCAAGTATCCCTACAGAAAATAGTCGGAATCCATCAAATCAGGTAATCGAGGAGGCCAATAGATATCACCACTCTTTGACATAATGCAGCCTGGAAATATTTCAAGCATAGCGTGAGCTGTGTGTGAGGTGGCACCGTCCTATTGAAACCACATGTGTTACAGGCCCAATTGACACGATTGACGATAGCGATCACCATTAATGGTTAATGGTGATCGCTAAATGGTAATGCCATTATTATTTAGATAAAATATTTTAATGACTTCAACACGTTGTTGGGGCATTAATTGCTTCATAATAAATTATAATCAACTACTCTCTACGACTACCAAATGCGAACTGACAAATATCTGCCTAACCAAAATGGTAGTTGAACAAAAAATATTCTCGAATAGTATCCACGAAACAAACAACGACCAAAGTCTTGATGGATACATAAAATTATAGGAGCAGTGGGAGCGGCAAAAACATGGGAAGACTTTTCAACCAGCACTAACAATGACTGATGACGATGATAACATATTAACGACTCTGGGGAATTAATTAAAATAATGTTTAATATGTAGTGATGTAAACGGAAGATAGTTTATGAGATATCAAAAGGTTAGGTGTGTGCGTCTGAGAACCATCAAATAAATTAACACCGAGCGTTTGAATTATAGGTATGCGTGTGCGAGTTCGAGTGTGTGGCGATGTTTATCGATGCTTGAAACACAGCTACGGATACAAGTAAATGTAGTAAAAATTCTACATCGTCAAATATTGATTAATGAACTCATCTAGAGCAGGGGCGACTGCGGGCGCGTTGTATTGCCGGGTTTAAGGTTGATGAGAGCCCCATTTTGCACCTAGGTATTTGCAAGTTGCGTTCAGGTTGCGGAGGCGATAGACTTCGACAACTCTAATTTACCGTATAACAAATGTTTTCCTTTCTTACTATAACATTAATTACCAAATACATGTAATTAATTAGCATAAAATCACACTGTTTCTCGTTAAGCAGAATGTATAAAACACCACAGTCTTCTGTCCTCAGACACAATTCTCGCGTCACATGGATGTTCCTCGATTGCAGTATCTAACAGGACCATCTTATATTTCCTGCTTTACCTGGTCAAGCCATGTCTTTCGCCGACTCCTTTTTTTGCCATCAACACTCGCGTCTTTCTTTTTAACTATTCTCATCATTCTCACTTCATTCATTCGTCCCACATGACGAAATTAATAGATTTTTTGATGATGATGGAGCCGGAAAAAAATACACGAAATACACAAATTTTTTAGGCTATTTTTTCATATTTTTCTTACCTCTCTGAATGACATTTCAGATCACATTGCAAGTTTATCTATCTACTTGTTTAACTTTTAAGATATTTTGTTTATTTTAAAATTTTAATGCATCATTTTAATTAAACGATGCATAAGTAAGGCGAAAAGTCCTGTACAGACTTGACAAAATATAATATCTCTGGTGTATTCTATATTTTTATGTGGTATGGAATCATGGACCCTGAACGCAAGAGAGCGAAGACGGATGTGGTGCTGGAGACGCATATTGCGCATACAATGGTCGACAAAACGTAAGAATGTCTTCATTCTGCAGGAACTGAACATCATGGACAGTCTCTCAACCATTTGCCGTTAAGAGAATCTTGAAGAAGCTTGTTGTAGTGAGACACGTCGAAGGATAAAAAAGAAGGGAAGATCAGAAGTGGAAAAGACAACAGGCACTCTTCTGGTGACAGCCCTTAGATCTACAGTATGGTGGAGGAATGGAGAAACATAGTCAAGAGGGCAGGAGTTCATGAAGATCGCGATCCTCAGTCATGAGCGACCGACACGGATGATAAACATATCCAGAATCCTTACGAGAATAAAAAATAAAAAATTAAATAACAATAACGAATGAATTGCGCGATCTACGGGTCGCGCGTCCTTCGGATTGGATTACAACAATTCCGGTCGTAAATCGGAATCACCGCAGCGGGGGTGAAAGGAACGAAATAAGGAAACCTGGATATAAAGGTCGATGATGGATAGGGATTCCAGTCGAAGGACCAGTGGATCTCGGGGAACCGGAATTCGAAAGGACTCTCCTACAGTCGCCTCCGAGATCACACAAACGGCACGCGGTGGCCAGCTTTCCGCTTCCAATTGAAGACGGCGATATCACAGCTTCAACCGCGGCACACAAAATAACAAATGACAATATCACTGTGCACACAAATCACAGGATCACACAATACAGTGCTGATGCACTGGAGCTGAATAAATCCACACCGCTAATGCTATCGCGATGTCGCGCTCGAACAAGTATCGGTCGTGTTGACGTCTGCTGACGTCAAGCTCACTATTCACACTAAAGACGAGTAGAAAAGAAAGGTTGTGGGTGTGTATAATTTGGACCTGGAAAGGTGTCAAAAACACGGGTCGCGGTCGATTTGCAAGACGCGCCAAAAATGTGTTTTACGAGTCCGGAACATCTAGTATGAACTTAACTTAAATTGTTACGATTGTAAAATGTGTGTAAATCGACTTAATGACACAAAATTATTAGGAAAAAATATGACTTAATTTTAATTGGTTCATTTTACACGCATTATTTATTTCTAACGATTTTAAATTATTAATCTTTTAAATGCCATGAGCGCGTTAACACGCCAAATTGTATATATCACGCCAAGTTATAAACTTGTTAACACGTACTTTTGGACCTTGTAAACTTGCAGGGATTAAACTCATATTTTTAAATCATTTTGCCATCTGTGGACGACAAGTCCCAGCTTTTGATAAATAAGTCATAAATAAATGGTGTATTCCAATTCAAATAAAATTGACAGTTAAAAGGTTAAGACCAACATTGTTTATATGTGAAATAAACAATCTCAATTTTTTATAAAAAGTTTCTAATAAATGATTGAAAAATTCTAAAAAACCCTCACTATTTAAACATCTCAAAATTTCGACTTGTTTTTCAAATATAAAAAGCAGTATACTATTTATACAGTTAAGTTTATAAACACCGGAATTATTAAATTTATCATCATTGTCTTTGGAATCTATTTCAGTAATCGCCATAGAATGCAAATATAAAAAAAAAAATATTTGTTCGTGCATCAAAATTGTCGTAATCGTAATATTCGCACGATACAATAAACAGTACAGGGCTCCGCGACGAAGAAACGCGGCGAAACAAAATGTTCCCAAGCCTAGCGCAATTCACATTGTAATGTGCAATCTCTTGTAAATATTCCGCCACCCTCGCGCGTGAGGGAAGATTAATGTTCCCTTCCTTCCTTAACACCTCCGGGCCCGGTAGCTTCCACAGGGCGGCACGCGGGTGGCGAGCACAACGGCACTTCTACTGTTTGCAGCTCGTCTGCTAATATGTTAATATCGCACACGGAGTCGTTAATACCATACACCGAGTTCCTGTCTCCATTGAACTCGACGTTTTGCACTTATTATCAAGGCTCAGAGGGGGGTCTTGTCCAACATAAAAATATTCTTATTCCCGTATACAACACAGGTATAATTAGCATTCTGACAATGTCGCCATTAAAACCTTTTTTACTCATTGGTTGTATTACAAGACAAGAGTTTTTTTACATACCGTGACCTCGGAATAACATTAAAAATAAGAGATTAACAATAAAATAAGCTTTAAGTTTTGTTACTAATACAATTATAATATTTACGTATTAAAATATTTTGTTATTATTACAACGAATATTAAATTTGCGTTTAATCGCCAATGAGGTGATATAAATTAAAATAATAAAGTAATAATATTAGAGTATGTCCAAGAACACACAATTACGACCAAAGGCATTGTTACTAACCAAATTATAGATATCTCATAGAGACAAAGGTATCTATATTATATTATATGGAAAAATATGAAAGTATGGTAATTACACGACTTACGACCTTGTATATCTTATATACTGGTTTATATAAGAAATATATCAAATTAAAAATTGACTTTTCAGGCATATTTTAGTACAATGTGTAGTATAATATATGCAGATAAAGAATATATCTTCCAAATTTATAAAAAAATAAGATTCTCAGTAGTGACATCTATGCTGTTTCAGGGAAATGAATATCAAATTTCAGACCATAGATGGCGATAGCGAAATTGTAGTTACTTACTGTGTTGGTGTAGCATAATCGGTCAATACATTTTCCCGGATAGGAAGAAATCCAGTTTCGAATCTCGGTAACAACAACAATATTTTTTCGATAAATTGATTTTATATGTACATCTTATTAATAAATTTATTTTATATGTAATTAATTCATTTCATTTGATTAACAATACAATACAAGCAATAATTCACATTATATTTACTACACATTCACCATATGATGAACTACGATCACTTAATTCGCCTACTTTTTCAATACACTCTCTTCTTTACGTTTTACGAAACCAAATTGATATACTATTAAGGAGAACACATTATTTTTGTGAAGTTGTAATTATTCAGAACATAGGTCTTTGATATTTATAATTCTAATTAAATGTATTAATTAGAAAGATGTACATATATCATCAATTTTATCGAAAAATTTATTATTGTTGTTACCGGGATTCATACCTGGATCCCTTTCCAATCGGGGGAAGGTGCAATATTCAATTATGCTACAGCAAACAGTACCTTTGTCGACATATTTTCGAACCCAAATGTTACATTTTTCACATGAATACATCTATCGTTCCATTATTTGAAAGCCATCTACTTTGTTTTTATGTAATCTCAAATACCTGATCAATAGCGAGATGCCAGAATTAACAATTAATTTTTATTAAATTTTGGACTCATTGTTACAACTAATATATTATTAAGAAGAACACATTCTTATTGTGAAGTTGTAATTTTTCAGAACAAAGGTACTGTCTGCTGTAACATAGTTGGATAATGCACCTTCCCCGGATTGGAAAGAGATCCGTGTTCGAATCCCGGTAGCAACAAAAATATATTTTTCGATAAAATTAGCTATATATGTATATCTTTCTAATTAATACATTTAATTTAGATTACAAGATTTAGAGACCAAATTGATATTCCAAAACTAAAATATACGGCAACCCAAAATCACAATATTTATCAAGGCATCAAATTTTTTAATAATCTCCCCATCACAATTATAAAAATTATAGACTACTATCAATGTGTACCTGAGGTAAAAAAATATACATACTAACTGAAACATAAATTATCTCGTATTTTATTACCTTTTCTATACACGAGTCCTACTCTCATAGAGAAGAAATAAACGTAAAATGAATATATATGTTAAGGAGAACACATTCTTATTGTGAAGTTGTAATTATTCAGAACAGACGGTCTGTGATGTTTTAAATACTAATTTAATGTATTAATTATAAATATACACATATAAAATCAATTTTGTCGAAAAATATTGTTTTTGCGCTACCGGGATTCGAACCTGGATCTCTATTTCCAATCCGGCGAAGTACACTACCAATTGTGTTATAGCGCCAGTATTTTTCATGACAAATTTTCGAACCTATATGTTACACGTTTTCAAATTAATACATACCAAAAAACAAAAACCGGTAGCGCAAAAACAATATTTTTCGACAAAAATGTGTGTATTTATAATTAATACATTAAATTAGTATTAAAATGTTAAAATAAAGTAAAATAAATTATAATTACTATTTACATATATTATACATCGGGGAAATTTTGAACATCTCATGCTTATAGTTTACTGTTTGAGGCTGTTCTAAATTGACCTGCTTGCATTCATCGGAAGCTCTGCCCCTAACGATGTATCCATTGTTCATCTGCAGAAAGTGGGCGTAATATCGTTGGTCTACGCCGTGATTAGCGAGACTCAAGTCGTAATTGTGTCTCGTTCTTTTCCCTTTGGGAGAGTCTAAATGCCTGACCCCTAAATGACTGTCTTGTTCCACTGTCCCTAATTTTATTATGTGTTCGGAGGCAATCCCCAGTACTGTTTTGTTGTGTAATTTGTTCGTATTATATTTGTTTTTGCTTTTTCTTGTAACCTTTGTTACATTTTGTGTTAATATTGTTTACATGTATCTATTATTACAATAAATAATGACGGTACTTAAAGGGCACCGGATGTTTTGATTAATTTTACTCGTAACTTTACTGTAATTCGTGACATAAGGAATTCTCATTAGCCTTGGTTCTGCTCTTATATTTAAATAGTTTAAATCGCATTAGTATGGCATTATAGCGTGTAACTGATAAAAGGAGTTTCAAACTCCTACAATGATTCCGGGAAAGGGTGGGTCCTTCCGGCTCTTCAAAAAACACATTCACTACAATTTTTTATTGTCTAATTTTTTTTTATCTCTGTCGAATCTTACTCTTTCTTTTTAATTTTAATTAAATAACACCACAACAGCACGAAAAAAACTGTCTACACAGACGGTAGTTTAGCAAAGTAGCCAGGACAGTGTTATATGCTTCAGATGTAGATACCTACTGCATCTCACACATTAAACGAATAAATGTATTATATAATTAAATGTATTAATTAGAAAGATTTATATATATATATATATAAAATCAATTTTATCAAAACTATTGTTGTTACGTTACTGGGATTCAAACCTAGATCTCTTTCCATGCCGGTAAATGTGCATTATCCAACTATGCTACAGCGACAGTACTTTTGACGACAAATTTTCGAACCTATATGTTACACTTTTTCAAATTAATGAATCTATCGTTCCATTATTCGAAAGACATCTACTTTGTTTTTACGGAATTTCAAATACTTTTGAGTAAACCGATAATGATAATAATAAATAATGAAACGATAGATGTATTAATTTAAAAAAGTGTAACATATAGGTTTGTTAGATGTAGTTACTTACTGTGTTGGTATAGCATAATTGTTTAATGCATTTCCCTGGATAGGAAGAGATTCAGGTTCGAATCCCGGTGGCACAGCAACAATATTTTTCAATAAAATCGATTTTATTTGTATATCTTTCTAATTCAATTAATATTTAAAATATCACAGACCTATGTTCTAAATAATTACAACTTCACAATAAGAATGTGTTCTCCTAATAATATAAATATTATATTTAAATAAATGAATAATGTATTTCTCTATAGGTAAATATTATATTATTTAATATAGACAACGAGAGAAAATAAAATCAACATAAAGAGTAAATTAACCATTTTCATTATTAAATAAACATATAATTTAAATAACATCTAGAAAGAGTAATTTAATATATCTAATAAATCACAGAATTTTGTTAAATTCCATCGTCTTATTTAACCAATACATTTATTAGGTTGTTCCATAAATCTGAGTTTTTTTATATATGCGCAAAATGTACTATTCTTTGAGAACAAAAGTTATAATTTTGTAGTATTATTTAATTTGCAATAGGATTCATTTATACTCATAAAAAAAAATTATTCAAATAATCGGGTTTTCTAGATAAAAAAGACGAAGACAATGTAATTAAAAAGACGCGGTATACTTTTGAATTGACAAAAGTGAACTACGTCTCCGGAAATTTTCAAAACATAAATATTACCTAAACTCACGAAGAAAATTATAATGTATCCACGGGATGGCTCTTTAAATTCTAATTATAAGCAATGCGCCTGTGGAAGACAAATCACTAACGCATGTGTTATGCATATTGCGAGTACATAGGCGCAAGCCATTTATACTCGTAAAAATTATATTTTATTGTGTGACAAGGCTAATAATCATCAAATATTTTAGTAGATTTATTTTAAATATTCACCATTGGCAATACATACTATTGTATGTTTTATTCACTCCTGCGTTTGATATTTGTCACTTTGGTAATATAAATCTTCGGTAATATAAATTAAACAACGAGATCATCATTGGACGAACTCTCATCACTAAAATAGTGGGATATTCATTGTTGTATACTGTAACTTTTAAAGCATCGTGGAGAGTCGGCCATTTTTAACTAACGATTGATGGTTTACCATCGGATATCGGAGAGGAAAATTATTTTACTATCGAATGTACTTTCGATAAGTAAATATTTTTTACTATCGACCAAACAACCTGTTTTCGCAATTTCTTTTACCAAATTAACATTATTTACCATAATAAAAAGTTACCGCTGATCACACAACCTATTGTGAACCGATGCCCAGTGTCTTTGTATAACCGTTCATGCCCTATATTTAGGTTCGGTTCGATGACAGAACCTATATCTTCCTTGAGGTCTATCAGCCCTCAGTAAAACTTGTGTGAAAATATCCACAATGATATTTGTGAACCACTTTTGACCGTATTTTTATTTTATTACATCCACTACAAATGTCGATATAATTTTTTTTTAAATTCCATAAAATTTCCTGACACCTGTCTGTCTTACGTTATTTAGCCTTAAGTTATTTACAACTATATTTAAAATCATTTACGTTGCTTTTTACACGTAACGTCGTAAAAAATTGTTTATCTATTATGTACAATATTTTATTGGTGCTATGAATAACATTTTTTACAGCGTACCGAATTCGATCGATTAAGATTATTGCATCATTTCTAACATTTATATTTCTAGGAGAACACATTCTTATTGTGAAGTTGTAATTATTCAGAACAGATGGTCTGTCCAAAATTTAATAAAAATGAGTTCATAATTCTGGCGTCTGCTATCAGTTTACTCAAAGGTATTTGAGAATCTGGAAAAATAATGTAGATGGCTCTTTCAAATTATGGAACGATTAAATGTATGAAAAAGGTAACATATAGGTTCGAAAATTGTAGCTAAAAATATTGTCGCTGTAGCATAGTTGGATAATTCACCTTCCCCGGTTAGGAAAGAGATCTAGGTTCGAATCCCGGTGACGCAACAACAATATTTTTCGATAAAATCGATTCTATATGTATATCTTTCTAATTAATATATTTAATTCATATTTATATTTCGCCTGTCAAAATAACCGCTATCAAATATTTCACGTGCATTATTTAAAAACACAGCCTTGGATATTTGACAACCTTTTGCTATAATATCTAAAAGATTGTATTACAAACGCGGCATTAGACACAAATCAGTTTATTAATGGGTATTAATTAAGTACTAAGTTATTTCGCCAACTTTATGCTCTACAAATCAATATTAAAAGTATGCTTACAACAATGCCGTCAGATGTGATTTATGGTCGAAATCTGGTTGTTTATTTCTGTAAACAACGGAAGCTTTCTTCCGGTTCCTTTGTGAATTTTGATTTTAAACCTACGTTTTAAAATAATTGGCCCGAAGACGAATGGTCTATTTTTTGGTGGGGACGTCTGGAAGTCCGCCATTTTAAATATATCTTATTTTATAAATAATTTTTGTGCCAGTTTTAAATAATAGCACATTATTTAAATTTTGTTTCATAATTAGTGTTTTAGTGATAATTTTTCATAAATGTTAATCAACAAACTTTATCATTGATCACCTTATTAAAAAGTCTATTAGAATAATAAATTACGTACTGCAAATATTTCGTATTTGTTTAATTTTTTTCTAAGATATAATTAATTAATTCCCTCGCGTCCTTCGTGGCTTCTTCCTGGAGGCTTTTCTATGGCTGAGAAAACCTATTCGTGAACTGCGCACCATTTCATTTATTGTGCAGGTTCAACTGCTGGGCAGAAGATTTTTTTCTCTTTCTTCCATTATATATATATATTCGTACTATGTATATTAATTTAAATAAATAAAGCCAGAATTTTCACTGAAATAATATTTTTTTCATGATTTTTTCTGGTAGCCATGGTCGCCTTGTAAAGTAAAAATCCCTGGCAGCAAATGAGAAAAACCGATATAGAAGCTTTTGATCGTAGAACGATCCTGGGTAATCGGAGGGTCATAACTCACTCGTCGATATGCTATTGTGATGTTTATTTTCTTTTCTGTCGTTGCCTTATGTAAAAATATGTTTTCTTTTTATTATTAAAATTAATTAAATAGTGCCATTCGGCACTGTTTGTTCGGACAGTGAACATTGGATAAAGAAAATAGAGCGAGACACGAACAAAAGTTCCGACATGTATTTTTGCTTGAGGCATCGGAAACCGCTAGAACCGACATAAACTGATTTTTCAGCATAATAATGCCCATCTATATATTTCTAACATTATGTAAACTCGTATGGGAAATTATTCCACATCACCCCTTGTTCCGTATTCGCAATTAAATAATTGTATAGGTACACATTTATATACGTGACTAGTGATGAGAAAAAATGCTGCTCTTGATTCACTGGTGTGATTGTGATTGATATTCGATAATATCAGTTATTGAAAACTGTGACTGAGATCACAGTTTCATTACTAATAGCGTGCGCCGCACGATATCACAATATACGAAATAAATAAATAAAATATAATTTTTAGCGTATTTTCTTATATTATTCAAACTTAATTTGCGTAAAAGGAATATGTAATTTAATATCATTACAAAGAAAATGAAAACACTTAAAAATGTGAGTTTATTTTTCGGGTAAATTTTCAGCATTTCGGATCAAATGCGTAAAACGTTTTGGCAGAACCTACAAGAGTGCGCTTATTACGTATTATAATATCATCCTTCATATGCACATGCGCCGAATCACGCTTCACAACAACCAAATATAAATAAAATAAAAAAATGATTCACGAATCGCGATATTCCTAGATATTCAATCACCGATAGTGAGTGTGACTCAAAGATGTCAGTGATTAACTCACAGTTCGTAATTTTGAGCTCATCGCTATACTTGACCCAAAATAATTATTGTTAAATGTAGTATATTGTCGCCAGTTTTTAGTTTATTCCTACCCCTAAGCCTATTCCCAAGCTAGTACACATAGTTCCTTTGGCTTGACTGGTTGTTTTTGCATTCGAGGAGAGGATGTGTTCTCGTGTTATAGTTGGTGTTGGATCACTACTTCATACACTGCTGTGGTTTTTTTGTATGTGAACGTGAAACTCATCAGCGTTTTGAGCTGTGTCAATTTCTACATTGGGTTAACTTCCGGAAGATCACCGAGACGGTGTCATCAACCAGGTGAGTCGAGCTGTTCTTTGCTTCTGTGAGTTCATCCTGCATCCATTGCCTCATCAATCCCTAATTTCTATCTAATCCATCCCTTCCGATTCCACCATCATCTGCTCTGTCAGATTTTCATATTTTTCACTGTCTATCTTACAATCTCCTTTAATATCAACACTGTTCTTTAAAATTGACTTGACGATTTCCTCAGATTTTTTCCGGTGTAGAATCAAAAAATTGACAGAATATATAATATTGAAGATTAAAAAAATTTTTTTTTTAAGATCTTTATGGTCATTTTTTAAATAATTATTGTTTTTTAAAAATAGATTCTGTTAAAAAAATAAAATATATATTTTCGATTAGTTAATGACACCTGAAGAAGAAAATGATATTTTTTGAAACCACTAGATATTAAGTGGTTTATAAAACAAAGTTAACAATTTAAAATAATTTTAATAATTGGTAATTATTACTAACGAAGTTACAAACTTCAGAACATATCGTTCCTTAATAATTAAACAAAAGTTAATAGATTTGACTTTTGTTTTTTTGATACTCAACACCTAGGCATGTCTGGTAGATGAATAATCGAAAACTCACAAATGTAACGAAATCTTGTTACGGAAGTGACTTCACACCTCTCACTGATCGCTCTACATGATACAGCGCTACCACACTCGTTGGCTTCGAGCGCATGTTTGTTCGATGGAACGTCTGCCAGCCGGGCTAAATGTTTCATTGCCAATTACTTATCTATATACAAAAATTCAAAAAGAATTCCGAAATAAACATATCTATAAATCGTGTCATTATTTTTGTTATTTGTAGACGGTATTATCCTAAGTGCCTCCACAATTTCACATCAATCTATCATTGAAAACGAGGTCTCTAACGATTATTTTTTAAGTAACATAGTCACTTTGATTTTATAATACTTGAATTTATTTTTCTATCACAGAAAGCGGGTCAGTGAAATTATTGATTTTTTATTCAATTCACTTGTAAACTGTGATTTAACAATTTCTCTCTGACTCAGACTCCTATTTGAGCACCAATTTGGTCAACCCAATATATTAAAAACATTATTTGATATACTTAAAAATGTATCAAATACATGTGAAGTATTACATCAACCAAAAATGACTTATTTTTAGTTAACATGCTTTACTTAGGAGGGGTTGTATTTATTCCGACTACTTTGGTAATATTATTATCGTTAAATCTTCTTTATTAAGTTGCGTTAGGGGATGTGGATAGTTCACCGTTCACCACACACGACAACCCCGACAGCCCTCTCGGGGGATGTTTGGATTGTACGGTTTTACACGGGGCAATAATGATTGTTTCCTGTGTACCCGGTCTGGCAGGGGCGGGGGCGCCCGAGGGGTGCAGAGCTCAAGGGTTGTTGCGCGCGTTAACATTCATGCGTGATTGATCGTCGGGTGGCACTTAAAGGGTTTAATGCTTATTGGAATACTATAAACATTTTACGGTAAGCACGCTGACTCCATTTCAGTATCGCAACGGCATGCTTTATACCGCATTAAACGGTCTTCTGATGTTTTTACCGGATATCTACCATAAAATGTAACGCACTACAAAACTTACATGTTAGACTTTTAGGGGTGGTTTTGATCGATAGTTAAATTAATAGTTACAAATCTTTGGTTCATTGCAAACATCCAACCCTCACTGATAAACTATTGAGCCATTTAATAGAACCACGGGGATTGAATCGGTCGCCGGTGTGTAAGAAAAATGTTGGCAATATTGAATTATATCAGATGGAATATCATGCAGTGGGTGTTTCAAATGAGGAGATGTGCGAGTACTGGATGCTCCAATATTCATACACCACTCTCGTTTTCGTTTGATAGTCACGGGAAATTAAGTGTGGGTGTAGCCAGAGCAGGTTATGAAAATGAAAAGTTTTTCGTTTTCATAACGTAGTTACTTAGATACTTGGTTTATAGTTAGACACACTATGGAATAGTTAAACTGTACAATAAAAAATTGTTTATTTTAGCTATTGTTGGGAAGACGATGAGAAGAGTATCGTGATCGTCTACCAGACGGTTGCTGGCTGCATTAGTACATTGCTACATGGCATCGGTACTGGGAAACTTTACGGCTACTAGGAGTTTTGTTTCACGCACCGGTATTAGCAGAGTGCGTTCAGAATCGCAGGGCGGTAATGATCAGAGTGGAAGCAAAGTACTTTCACAGAATCATAGTCTTAACATCAATATACCTGTTAATTCAGTGGGTACCCCAGAAAAAAAATTCAAAAAACCCGCTTTGTAAATTTTTCCAACATTTACTCTGTATACTCGTATATCCTCACTTTTAATTTGTGTTTTGAATATCTCATAGCAATACGTAATTATACTTGTATATATATAGCATTATCAATTTATGGGTGGATCGCCGCGGATCCTATCACCCTTACTGACGTTCACCGGGTGTTTATATCATAGATCTGTACCTCCTTGTCAAAACGTGCGTGGCGATGCCTTTCGGGCTTTCCTAGGATCTTCGACTCAAATGCAAAATGATGTCCAGAAACCGCTCAGCCAACACCGATTTTCCTGGATAACCGAGTTAGCACGCCTATTTATGTTGATCAAGCCTTTTGGAGATTGTGTCCGCAGTATTAACAGTCGAGCCTATAAACACCGTCCGTTTTTAGGAGGTCTCGAATCTTTTCTAACTGTTTCTGGGGGGGGGTTTAGAACCTTCGCTGACCGTTTCTTAGAGGTCTAGAATCGTTTCTGATATCAGGAAGATCTTGAACCCTCATTGTGAGCATGTTGGAGATGATTTATTTTATTTTTATTTATTATCTTTGTTTTATTAACCACTAAAATGAGTTTAAATATATATACCGGTTTCGAAAAATACAATTTTCTTCTTCAGGGTGTCATAACTAAACATAAGTCTTACAGAATCATAAAAAATATTTTTAAAAAAAAAATTGTACTACAAATATGAAAAAAATGTAATTTAGAAAAATTTGATGGGACTCGTAGTTATTAAAAATATTATTATTATTGTTAGTTAAAAATTATTCGAGTAAATTTGTATTAAGTAATGATTTGAGTTAGGTACTAAAAATTTTTTTTTTTTTTTAAAATAGTCTTTTTTTAAATAGATTCTGTCAAAGAAACAATATATGTTTTAGTTAGTTATGACATCCTGAAGAAAAAAATGGTATTTTTCGAAACCGGTAGATGTATTTAAACTCATTTTAGTGGTTAATAAAACAAAGATAATAAATAAAAATATGAATCTTAACCACAAAGATAATATTGCTGATTTTAAAAGTATGATTTATTTTATTTAGAAAACTAAAAAGTTTATCTCTCGTTTTCAATGTTCAATAATCCATGTATTTATGTTCTTTGTTGCAACAGTCTGACTGACAATTCTTTGTAAAAGTTTACTTAATCATGCTTTCTGGTTCCTCTCTGTCATTATTCTTGATAATATTCTCTAAACACCTGATGTCTTGATAACTGTTAATCTTTTTCCAAGCTATTGTTTAAAACACTTTAATAATGTTCCAATCAAACGTGCATCCCAGAGATGGAGAATCTGCGGAAGCGGAGAGATCAGCTGAGCGCGCTGCAACACGTAAGGGAAGTAATTACCTCCCCGGGCGGCTGGGGGCGGGTGCGGGGGGAGCCTTCCACCCGCATCCCCCTCTGCCCACCGTAGTCGCCGCCAGTGGCACTCTTCTCTAATAATTTTACAACTCCTCGTAAGCATTATAAAGGAAAATAAAACTGTTTTATTACTTCCATTTTGAAACAACTTAGCAATGTATGTGTGCCGTTGTATTTTTATTGTATTTCTAAATTAAAAATAGATAATGTGGGTTACAATTGTCGATAAATCTCTTCGTAATACAGTAAGGACAAAATTTTAATATGGCCTATAAGCTTGGCCTATAAGTTGGCCATTATAAGCACATTTTCTTTCAAATCAATGACCATAACAAAATATATACTGAAGTTGCCGATAGACTCCATTTGCCAATTGTAAACAACTACTCTATTCTAGTACACTATATAATGTAACAACAACAGAATACTAATTTATATTTTAGTATTTAATTAATGTATTCCTATTTTATTAAATACACATTTTATTGTGAAATTGTTTTATCCGAACACAGTTCTAGAATTTAAAATTAAATTAAATTCATCAATTAGAAAGATATACAGAAAAAACATTTTACACGGATAAATTCACACGCCTTGAGTGTAGCTAAAATAAAAGTTATAACTTAATAAATTAGAAATCAATGCTCAACGACAAAATACTATTTTTAAAATTCCAAATGATTATTGTGGTAAATTAAATTGTTTTATTTTAAGTATCTTGTTGAAAGCCTCCAAAAGAACTATATCAAATATCTCTAGAATAAGAATTGGGTATTGCCAGGTAACCTCACATTTGTTTAGATTGAACTTGATAGATTCTCCAATGTATGAGTGTGGTGCTGAGGAGGAAACTCTTGACCATATATTTTTTGCCTATCCATTGCGGATGACAGATTTATTTTCAATGTAATTTTCATGGTAATTTTCAACTCACGGTTAACTTGTGTCATCTTCTTTTCCTTAACTCGCCACATTTAATCTATATAATAGCAAACTTTTTGAACGACAATGTTATTGACTTGTTATGTAATATTTTTTATTCTATAATATAATAGTACTTTTTTTCTATAAAATGGAGTTTTAACTTGATAAATGGCACAAATCACTCTTGAAGGGTGTATTGCCTATTTTAAAGAAGAAGAAGAAGAAATATCTTGTAATTGTTTTTTTTAATTAAAAACAAAAATAGTAATATTCAATATATTAAATTTTTTTTATCACGACTATAGTTTCCAGTAAATAACAACTTTTAATTAAACTAATCGATCGACGTCAAAGTAACCAACGCGACTAATATAAAGATAGTTATTTGTATACATATTTTTTCGTTTGCATTAACAATGTAAGTAAATTCTTTGCACTGGAATATTGTCAAGAACTTGTTTGTAACCCTGTATATCAGTTCCGAGCTTTTCAGTGCGTCAGGCGTAATTTTTCAGAGATATTTTATTAACCGCGTCAATATCATTAATCCCACCGATTGCGAGTTCGTTTTTAAAATGCGTAACATGGTAGAAGAGTTGCAAAAGTCTGGCTACCGGACTATGCTCCATACTGCCCGGACTTGGTGCCATCTGACTTGAAATTAAATGAATTCGTGGGTGGAAAACGCATTCAGAACAATGACGGTCCCAACGGACAACAACTGGGTCGTCAAGTTCGACTCCTGATTTCAAAAATGCTTAGACATCAACGGGGATTATATTGAAAAGTAGTTTAAAATATATTTTCATTACAATTAGAAAGTTTGACACCACATCCAAATGATATTTACTTTAAAAATGGCCATCCTGCAAGGGAGCAAGATCTACTCGCTCCCTTGAGAGAATATAATTTCACATTTCGTTTAATTATTAAAATACGTACATAAATTAAAAAATATTTAAAGTTAATTAATTCAATCCGCCTCTTCAAAATATTTTTTTTATGTAGCGATAGATTTTTTTACTTGCACTTAAATGGAAATCGATTTAAAACACATTAAGCAAAGTAAATTTCAGTGTCACTCATTTTTACGTTCATTTATTTCAGTACGATATTCCAGAACAATATACATACTCCGAAATTCGTCCCAAATCAACGTCGGAATAACATAGCAAATGTCACACGTACCTGTCAAAAATTTCAGTACAAAGAATTCTATTAAAAACATGTTGTTTTTTCTATACTTAAAGTAAAAATATTCCTCTGGTCCACGCGTTAAATGACACATCAATCATAGTAGAAAATTAAGTTATAACATGTATTTTTTATAAATTTTAATTTCGTCACAGTGCGTATCCATGAAGGGCGACCCACGTTTTAAATGGCCGACACTGTTTAGTACGTGGCAGTGGCGTGGAGTGCATTCTAATTTTAATGAACTGACATTTTATTTGTGAAGTTGCGATTTTTCATAACATTGTTCCGTTATAATTAAATCAAATTTATGTAAATAACTAAATAATTTACAGAGTGTAACAGACCTAGTCCATAATACGAGTATGTTATGGTTTGATACCTGACTAAATTATGAGCAGAAAATTTCAAGGAATATGTGCCTAATCTCAACCATGTCCGAGATATAAGCAATTTAAAAAAAAACGTATTTAAGTGGTTCTTTCATTTAATCGAAATATTTAATTGATTCTAAATTGTATGTTCAAAAAAAAAATTAATGGTCACCAAATTTTAAGCAGCCAGACTATTTTTATAAATGATTTAGGACCTGAAGCAAGGATTAATAATGGATCATTTTCCAAAGCTTAACAGTTAATTGTAAAAATTTCAAACAATATTTTTTTCTATGACGGTGCAGAACTTTCATATATTTCTTTAACATTTTCAACTCGTAATTTAATTAGGTATCCACAATAAAATATTCTGGACTAGATCTGTTACAACCTGTGTACATAGAAAAAAATTATGTACCGCCAATTATATTCTTTACCGGGACTCGAACCCAGAATATTTTGCGCAGGCCCCAAAGAGTAACTATGTTTGCCAAATTTGTGATATATTTATCTCAGAATCCTAGAATGCAACTATACAAAATTTTAATGACATTCAATATAATACATATTTATATCATGATGGGGTTGCCATGAGAGGGAAGAGGGTTCCTGTGTTTTGCGTACGGTCTTAATAGTTAACTGGTTTAACTGACTAATAAAACTTTGAACTAATATCATTTAATATAATACACACTTTAACTTTAATTTAACGAGGAAGGGGTGGGGCGATCAGGGTGAGAGTAGAGAGACGCCATTGTTTTTCGCAGGCCCTAAAGTGTAACGATGTGTGCAATATTTAATCTATGCAGGGAGAGGGTAAGATGTGGGGTGACTATATTTTTCTCAGGGTTCTAGAGTACAATTGAGAAAAATGTGGAACATATGGTATTTAATATAATATATATTTATATCAGTGGGTGGGGGAGGCCTGACGGAGGGGTTGGGGTATCTTGCATTATTGCAGGGTCCTGAGGAGTAACTATGCATAGCTTAGTTTAGAAGAGTAAAAGGGAATTGTATTAATTTTTATTTTTTTATTTCAACTTTATCACACACATATTACATTGTAATTTTGAATATTTGCCAAACTGACGAACAGTTTTGCGGCAAGGATTACTCTTTACAAAGTAATTAAAGTTTTTTTTAAATAAAATATAACAAAGTAAATAAATAATTAGATGACGAAGAAACACAAAAAAGGAACCTCGGACATTTCCAGGTATTTATAAGGGTGTGGGTCTCCCGCTGGGGGTTGTTGGGGTGGACGATGCCGGGAAGAGCAGTGGCTAGAGAGACCTAATGGAGCATTCTACTGGCTCTCCCTCGCACTTTTTGTGACTTGGACAGGATAAACTTCTGTCAGATTATGACCGAATTCTGCTACTGCAACACATAAATGTAACGTCTACTCTTTTAACGTTTTATAAACAATATCGTCTAAATGCTGTCCATTTCTCTCAAGACACTCTCGCAATCGGACTCTTAAATTTGCAAACACGCGAGAGCAAAGCGTCGGTTCAATGGCGAATATTTTCTTGTAGGGCCTGAATTGTTCAAAGATTGTTGCTATAAACTCTCGACTTAAGATAACCCCACAAAAAAAGTTGCACGGTCTAAGATCCGGTGATTGAGGTGCCCAAGATATGTCTCCGTACTTCCTGATTAATTTATTGAGAAAATTCCCCTCAGCTTCTCCATTGAAACTCTAGCTGTGTGTGGAGTGGCCCCGTCTTGCTGAAATCGTGTTTTATTGTTGAACCCGGGAAACAGCTGCAGTTACGGTACCAAAAACTCGTCGATCATTCTGCAGTACACGTCAGCAGTGACTATCTTGCTGGTTAAAAAAATAAGGCCCAATTATTCCTCGGGTAGAAATTGCACACCACACTGTCGTTTTTGGACAATGCAAACGTTTTTGGAAGCGTTCTCTTGGGTTTTCGGGGCACCAATATCTCATGTTCTATTTATTAAAATAGCCATCGATATGAAAATGTGCTTCGTCAGTAAACAATATGTTTCCAAGCGTTCGTGCTGTTTTAAAACGTTCCAGCATCGTTCTCGCTAAGATTTCACGTAAAGAATAATCATTTTCGATAAGAAACTGCACGATTTGCAGTTTGTATGAGTGAAACTGTAGTTTATTTTTCAGAATAACGTACACTGTTGATTTTTTCATTCTTGTACAGGTTGCAATCTTCCTTATCAATTTACACGAATAGCACATAATTTCACATCGAACTTGAACCACATGTGCTGGCGTCGCTGCTGACGTTGATGGTCCCGGAAGAGTTTGGTTTACCATTGTCCCTTCTTGTTTGAATTTTTGAACACAGCACAAGATAATCTGCGTGCTTGGCTAATCACTTACTCGTCGAATATTAAAGTGAGTGCAAAAATCGCGACTCGCACAAATCAATGAATCAACGCACTTTAAATATTGCTCAACCGCGAACACGCTGTGCGCTCCCGACCAGTGACTCATTGCGATTGGCAAATCACCAAATCACGCGCTTCGAACACGAACAATGCCCCTCCCACTTACCTCACCCTGATGGTTTACGAGCAATTACAATTGAATCTTGATATTTTTCCGCTGGACACCTTATACTATATGTTGCGTAAAAGCATAGATGCCGGAAGAAACAGGATATTCGGAAGAAGGTTTGCACTCACCACAATCCAGGTCTTCTGACACCTCCAAGGTGGACTGTAAATTTATATTTATCACTATCTTCGTTCAGGGGTCCTAGTCCTTTAGAATGCACTTTATAGACGCGACGTCTCAATTTAATACTATACTTCGATTCATTAATTACCGTACCGGTTCAAGGTCGCCATTCGACTGATGCGACGTCGTGCCGAGTGAGGAGAGGAGGGGAGGTGGAAGGCACAGTACACTATTTTCGTTCAATAATAAATATACGTCATGTATATGTTACTTTTTTGTCACTGAATTATTTCCATGCGCAACCTAGATATCTACCTCTCTCTGACTCTGCAAGGTATATATCTCTCTTTTACTCGATAATAAGTTTGCGGAAGAGTAATCGTCAGGCTCACTATTTTTATCGGATACCTCTATAAAGCCGGTTAAATATTATTCACACCGACGATGGGAGTACAAAATTAACAAAAAAAAAATTACGGGAGAAATTCATTAAGGTTATCTAACGTAACAAAAATATTCTAGATGATTTTTAATAGCGTTAAACTTCGGCAATATTACGTGGATGAGTACGTCAAAGGTTTGATTATTATAGACAATTTGGCACGTAACGATAGGCAGTTAATTAAAAATATTTTTTGAAGATATAAAAAAAAAGTAATTTATTCAACATGGCGGCTGGCGTGAAACGTTTAGATTTTAATGTGTTTAATTACACTATAAATATTGAATCCGTAAAAACAATGTAGATGGCTTTCAAATAATGGAACGACAGATGTATTAATTTGAAAAAGTGTAACATATATGTTCGAAAATTAGTCGTTAAAATTACTAGCGCTGTAGCATAGTTGATAATGCACCTTCCCCGGATTGGAAAAAGAGATCCAGGTTCGAACCCCGGTAGCTTTTTGATAAAATTGATTATATACGTATTTAAAACATCACAGACCTATGTTCTGAATAATTACAACTTCACAATAAGAATGTGTTATCCTTAATAACTTTTTTATTTAATTCCGACTTCTGAGTCAGATATTTGGGGGGCACTCGGACACTTACACATAACCTATCTTGTCAAAACATTAAACACTATCTTATCACTGCATCATTTCTTTCCCCTAAAACCTATTTAATGCACTGACATATTCAACTGTTTGCTCTCTACGATAATTTAAATAAAACTAGGAGCAAAACCTTAGGATACTTTTTAATGCCAAAAATTTACAAATTTGGTCAACGATCTTTCTTATTTTGTGCACGGCGTATATTTTATAAATTTCTACTAGATCTTGAAGCGTCTAAAGTGATCAACGATTTTAAACCAAAAATAACAAAGTGGTTGCCTGATGTGGGTAGAATACAAAATTAAACTAATTTGTCATTTGTGTTACACGTTTTGTCTCCAACTATAGTATAGACAAAAATCTTTTTTATAACTTTTGATTATACCTTAACAATATACAACTTATAAAAACTGTAAAGATAATTGCTTTAGAACAGACCACGTCTAGTAAAGTAATTTCCTTTATTTCAAATGTATTATTTATATATATGTTTGTGATTTGTAATCAAATAAATTTATATTTATATATACATAGCTTTACATTGTCGCGGCTTACATAATACGCCTCAGCGGCGATAGCGACATTTTCTATAACATGTTGAACAAAGCTGTATACGGAGAAAATTAAATTTTTACGATGTAATAATACTTCATGGGCGCTCAATGGTTGGCTACACACATTAAAACTGAAAATTTTATTTGAAGCTATTTTAAAATAAGAAAGATGTTGAAATAACCTCGTGTGACACGCCACTTTCTCAGCTAATCTGATCCATGCCTAACGAGCAAACAAATTACGGCATTACGCTAAAAGCGCCCAAAATACACGCCGAAATTCCTTACAATCAGTAAAATATTCAAAAACTTTTTTACGTGACACCGCAAACAGGTCCAGATATCTTAACTTACGTCTACAAAGTGTGAAATAATAAAAACGAAGTGAGGCTTTCTTTAAAAAATAATTGTAAACCTTTTGTTTTTTTATTCGAAAACAAGTGGTGGTAGGTTCCTCTCGACGCGGTGGGACCGGAGGGTGCCGAGTCGAGCAGTCTAGCCGTGCACCTACTTATCACTGCCGGCGGCCACCCCAACCCTGCCGACCTCCCTGTCAACGATTATTTTGACCATTAAGTGTTACAGGACCTTCATTTTTCACGCCCCAATTACGAGCAGCCTTCGGGTTTTGAAACAAAAATCTATAAAACTCGGACGCAATTTAGGCTTTCAGTTTTTGTATTACACCGGTCAATGTTTAAGGGTATAAGGGTTGACCTAATCCGTGCAAGGGTGGGCTATACCCGGGGGTTGTCTCTTGCTTCAATTCAAATGGTTACATGAAACGGGACGTATAAACTTAGACAATGGCTCACTAATAAAATTTTAATAATTTCTCATTTTTATCTTAATTAAAATCAGATTATAACTCCCTTGAATAATTAGAGAGACATTATTATATTAATTTTTTTTTATAAACCAAACTTTGTATTACACATAAAATTAAGAATTATTTTTATCAGGTGCAATTTTTCCCACATACTCTGTTATGTGTGTAGTAGGCTTTCTTTGTTCCCGGATTTTTTTCATTCCCGGGACTTGTTTGGCAGCTCTGGATCATTCCCGGGATCCCAGATCTCGTGATATGTTTATAATTTTTTTTTTTAAATAATAGATTTTACGTTTGTTTTTTATTAACATTGTTAATTTTATTTCAATTAAATTATTTTTATAAATTAAACATGTATTGTACATAAAAATATTATTTCTAAATAAAAATACAGATATAATAAATTCTTAATATTAAAAAAATGCATTTATTAATCTAATTTGAATATTGTATGTACATATTAACAATCAATCTGTTATATATTTTGTTAACAAAAATAAAATATTTAAATTAAATACACACATTAAAACAATGATTTTTAAAATAGCATTATAAAAATACCTAAAAGTTCAAATTTACATCCGATAGATTTTGGACATATATTTCCAGCAATTGAAAAAACTCTCTCTTTTCAACTTACGTCGGTTTTATAGTTAACAGGAAATTCCTTTTACCGAATTACTTCGAAACCGTTACAATCCAGGGCATAATTCAGTAAAAAAAAAAAATTTTGTTTACTCATATTTTTATTGCACTTCACCGACAGTCGTCAATGCTAATAAATTTCCAAGAATTTGTAACTCTGTATTTGCAACTTTCTAGAACCCATTCGAAAAGTATGCTTTTTTTGTTTTGACCCGAACATTTCTTTTTAACTGCGGTCGTAGAACAAAAAATTTGGACGAAATTATTTTATTTACACTCTTCCAAAATTATTACGAATCCCGAGACTCGACATAAGCATTCCCGGGACTCGATGCAACAAAAACCCCACGTATTCCCGGGTTGACTCGGGTCAGAAACCCTAGTGTGTATTACGAATGTTTCTTTTTTACAGAAAAATAATGACTGTATTGCACTACAGAACAACTACCATTAAAATCAAACAAAAAGATTATAAATATAGCAAAAAAATATGTTGGTATGTCTGTAATACTTGATTTTGTTTTGGTCTGCGTCACTCAGATAAGGATTTACTTTTAACATGATATAATATTATATAATTTATTTTTAAAATCCTAACTTTATTTTAATTTCATTAGACCTAATCCTCTGTACGTCGTGTATAATACAGCCAGCCCTCGACTTTCGCATAATTCGCAATTTCCCACATTTTTCGACCGTCGTTTTGACCTCCGCTCCCTGACTTTTTCTTTCCATTCTTAAAATGTATGTAAACAAGTTCAGCGGGTTTCAAAGAATCTTGGAAAAAAATATGTCCACAAATGATGGACGATCATCTAAACCCTGAAGAATCTCCGGAAACTATCATAACTGAAATAGTTTCAATGATGAATGAACTAAGCATGGACGTCAACAACAAAGATATTGATAAATTAATCGAATCTCATTCAGAACCTTTGTTGAATGAATACCTAATTGAACAACATGAAGCCAATGAAATAGAAAATGGAGGCGAAGAAGTGACTGACATCGTCAAGACTTTAACAATCAAAAATATGAATGAAGCCTTCATACATCTTTATAATTTTTTGACCATCATGGATGAATGTGATTCCAATACAGAGCGTATATCTCAAGTACGCAGGGCAATCGATAGAGACACGGCATGTTATAGAACTCTCTATCAGTAAAAGAAAAAAGGGTGGCATTCAACAATCTTTTGACAATTTCGTAAGAAGATTTCTGAGTCCTAATACACATTATTATTTTATTATGTATATGTGTGTGGTTGATATATAAATACATAACTGATCATACATTCCATTTTGGTATTTTTTTTACATGGTTCTACTTTTCAACTTTCGCACACCTTTCAGGAACCAATTAAGTGCGATAGTCCAAGGCCGTATTATTAAAGTCTACCGGGGTCTGAATACAAAGTCTACGTACTAAGTAGACGTTGAAAATCTACAATATATCTTCTGACTGAATAATCTATATGTATTATACAGCAACAGGTCCAAAGAATTATTTTTCATATTATTTCCCAATCGATGTCTTGGTCTTCCAATCAGTAGGACACGAGACGCCATTGCCGGTATCCTATCCATCAGAATCGGAGCATGTATTGAAAGTTTAGACTTTAGACTTTAATAACATATATGTTTTTGTTGTAACAGAAGTAAATATATTATAATATAACATGATAAAGATACAATTATATTGCATCGTAGTTTATTGTGTGAGATTGAGTAGACTTCACCTCTGATATATGCAACATTGTCCTGACCACTTTGCTAGACTGCCGTCTGTGTTAAAGTAGACAGTTTTTTTCGTGCTGTTGTGGTGTTATTTAATTCAAGAAAGTTAAAAATTCGACAGGAATAAAAATAAAATGTAGTGAGATTGTTGTAGAACTAGTGAATTATTAGTGCTTCTGCTTAGATATAGGTATAGTTGCTTCTGATTGATCTCTACCCAATTAGATCCATATTTGTGTAATCTTATTGGAAGTGAACGATTTCCAGTTGGTGCTGAGTGTATTGTACAGTTTCGGAGCTGAGAATATGTAGAATCTTTGATAAAATGTCGTTATTGCTCTCGAAACTGGCGTGTAGATGTTCATTGTTTGTCTTGTGTTGTGTCCATGATTTATTACTTGGGGTGAATTGTTGTTAGCATGGAAATATTGGACAAGTCTCAACATATATATTTATTTTATGTCTAAGACATTAAACTCTTTAAATATAAGATCTGATGGATATTTAAAAGGATGACCATTTGGCCTGTAATGTTCATAACTGCATCGAACATCCACAATTCTCCATCATCCACGGGTCCATAGATACTCGACAAGATTTTCTATTCGTTGTTATCAACGATATACTCAAGATCTCAGTGTTTTTATTTACTTCGACTCGTTGGAGCTCCTCTCACAAGATGTACAATGTGAGACTAAAATCCGAATGGTTGACTTAACCAGACTTTAGAAGATTTATTCTTCGTTCACATGTTCTTGTGTTCTTTTTGTTGTCTCTACCCTGGATACATTCCAGAAGATATCAGTAGATAACCTGCATTCGTCTTACTCATTATTTGGTGAATGTCAGTAGGTATCTGCATTCGTCTTACTCATTATTTGGTGAATGTCAGTAGGTATCTGCATTCGTCTTACTCATTATTTGGTGAATGTCAGTATGTATCTGCATTCGTCTTACTCATTATTTAGTGAATGTCAGTAGGTATCTGCGTTCGTCTTACTCATTATTTAGTGAATGCGTCCTCTCTGTTTTATCCCCTCAATATTATTTCTGACCATTATGTTTAAGGATGTGATCTATCCATTGCATTTTTCATTTTCTATGCTGTTTATTGTGGAACTCTTTTCTTACACTCCTTAGAACATACTCATTTGAATTTCTTTCAGTCCAGCTTATTTTTTCTATCCTTCTTCAGCACCTTATTTTGAATGCTTTCAACCTACTTCTCTAGCTATGCTATGCAAATGTTATGCTTCAGATGTAATGAACTATTTTTCGTCTTTCTATCTATATATTTTACATATTGTTATTTATTATATATATAATAAATAGTTTGAAATCGCTTGAGCTTTGTTTGATCTTTATAACGAATTCATGGATCGCGTTTGCCATGCCAGCGTACATGTTGATATATTGGTTCCTGTTCTATTACCTATCTGTTTCCCTCTGCCCTATACCCAGAGCGCGATCTTTTCCCTATGTACGTTATGTTGCCTATGACTAATCAGTTAACAAATTAATGTCCTGCTGTCAAGTTGACAGATTAGTGCGTCGAACTATTAAAGAATTGACATTTTAGCGTGTCAACTTGAACTGTTCACCTGCTATTGTGCATGGTGCGTGTCGTCCTAACTTCGCGCTATCAACAAAGTTTGCATTCGAGAGTTCTTCGAGCGTATCATCGAAGTACGTGTTCCTGAAGTCAGAAGACTAAAGAACAAGAACAGACAAGAATAGAGTCACTTCCCTCTGTTCCTTTCCTATTCTTGTTCTAAATAACTTCTATCCGTCCTACATCCCATTACCAATACCTTGCGCAATCATCTTGTGTCCTTCAGCAGGAGATTGCGCGCACAAACTTCTATTATACAAACACAAAAACCCAATCCCATAAAACTATTGTATCTTTTAAATCTGACAGAGAATACAGTATAGAGTCTGTAGAGTTCAAGTCTAGTCTTTGAGACTGTTTTCTAAATTGACCAGATTTGATTCTCTCCAAATAGTGAATGTAAATAACTTCTGAATTAATAATAATAATTCATACCTTATCAGATGTAGCAATCTTTTCATCTCTAAAATATTCCAGAAAGTTCTATGCACGCTAGTACAAGACGTGACAATATACATTTTTTAATATTGTATATTTCATCCAAGTGAATGCATAAAATAAAACAAAATTTACATACTTTAAGGGGATTAAAGTTTTATTTCTTTGTTCGCATAATTTATGCAAAATCTTTTTCATGTTTTAACGATATTGAATAATCTTTAAGTAAAAAACACTCAAACTTTAACAAAAACAAAGTTTTGTCGCTCAACGATACGACAACACGGATGGTCTTTGATAAATTAGATCCGCAACTATTACACGCACTTTGGTTCTGATAAATCATTCAATAGGTTGGCCACATCGCTCGCCATAAAGGCAGACGGATGCTGAACGGCTTAACGTTCCAGAGCATTGTGCACGGTTTAAAAAATGTGGTTTGTCACTTTACATACTTTTAATATTGATTTGTACAGCATGAAGTTGGCAAAATAATTTTGTACTTAAATATTACTCATTTATAAACTGACTAGCAGGGGCGTGCAGTGCATTACTAAAAATTCTGGAAAACAAGTATAAACTGTACCCATGGCGCTCTTTTGTATTCGTCGCATCGAGCTATTCACATTACTCTCTTCCGTCTTTAAGTTAGTGAATTACTCAAGTCATATATTTTTTATTTTTTTTATTAAGGGATTTTGACAGTGAAAACATATTGAAATAAACATAATAATTATTTAACATGCGGTACTAATAAAGAAAATCCACAGAAAATATTTGGATACAAAGTATGTTTAGATAAAAGAAGGAGAAGAGTGGGGAGGTTGCAACTAACGTTGCGGTAAAGGGAGAGCAACATGAGTTTTTATAAGTATAGTGAATGGCCAAAGGTGGTTCATAAGAAGAACCTTTGAGCTCAGTAAGGCTAATATTGAACAAATCAATTTCTGTAAATTTCTCATTATGGTATTTGCATGACCGGTGAATGAATGAATTTTGTATGTAAAATGTTCTACTTCTGAGAATGTGGAAGAGTGCGGATTGCCGGGTTGATCTAGATGGCACATGGAGAGATATTAACTCCAATTGGCTGGGACAATCAATGTGGCCTTGCTGTAGTTTGAAGAGAAGTATTAGGTCAGCACGTGTTCGTCGATGTTCTAGGGTCTTCATATTGTGGAAGTTTGCTGCATCTAAATAGGAGCCGAATGATAGATTAGATGTAACATTGAGATGTCGAATAAACCTATTTTGTATTCGTTCTAATCTCGCAATATACGTAATCTGCCATGGGTTCCACATTTGAGAAGCGTACTCTAAGTGACTACGAACGAATGCGTAATACAGTATTTTGAAGCAGTATGGATTTTGGAAGTGTTTGCAGGTTCTAAGTATGAATCCTAACATTCTATAGGCCTTGGAGGTACTTTGGTCAACGTGAATATAAATGGCTATTTACTGAATTGAACATTCCTTTGGGTTGATCCGTTTGTAACATTAGAACTGCATGCAAATCATTGAAGTGTTTACTTTCTCTTTTAACAATTCCCGAATTTTCGATATCTTTACGGTTTATATTATGCTCCATGTTTACTCTACTGGGAGTATGCACTGATTTTTCGCTTCATTTTTTAGTAATCTTCACATTTAACGTTTTTGATACCTAGTTTGTAGAAACGTTATTGTCAACGAATATAACTAAACGTTTATTTTTCTGAAACGATTGAGATTTTACACATTCGGCGTAAACATTTTCAATCTAAAGTTTTTAAAAATGAATTTAAATTATTTTGTCCTACGAGTTGTGTGATCAGTAGTAACTTTTTACTATAGTAAATAAAGTTACAAAAGTTTTTTTTTTTTGCGAAAACGGGTTGTTTGATCGTTAGTAAAAAATATTTACTTCTCGAAAGTGCATCCCGTAGTAAACTCATTTAACTCTGCGATATCTGATAGTAAAAACGAGAATGGATAGTTAAATATGGCGGACTTTTCACAGCTGTTCCAAAAGTCATCCGACACATTAATACTTTGAAAATTGCGGTATAAGACAATTTATTATTCAATATCCCACTATTTTAGTGATGAGAGTTCATCCGACGATGATCTCGTTATTTAATATACATACTCATAATACAAAAAAACATCACCACCAAAGTGACAGATATCGAACGCTTAGGTGAAAAAATCCATAGATAATGCATAAAATAAAGCATACTTTTTTTTTGTCACACCTGTAGACATCTCCATCAATGCTTTGACAAAAGGTTAATTTAACGTTCGAACAATCCGCAAACGATTTTCACCATGGGCATAAGTAAAAAGTTACCATAGTAAAAAGTTACTAAGTAACTTAATCACACAAGCGGCCCTTAGTCAATATATTTTTCACTAAAAAAAATGTTAATTATGTGTGTACATGCAAAAATGAAATTTTGAAATAAAATTCATTAAAACATGTGCTGGAGAAGGGTGGAAAGAATAAAATTGCCTGGAAGAATTATAAATGAGGATGTTCTAAGAAGAATGCCAGAATAAAGGTCCACAATAATCACTATCGAAAATCGAGAGGTCTAATCTGATAGCGAGATTCGACACGTGCGCACAAACGTCACTAACATCACCATAAATCTCTTAATCCATCTATTCTGAAAATTAATAATTTAAAATCAAGTTAAATTATTATACATTAAAATGAATATTAAGCATTGAATTTAAATTATTTATTCCGTATTAACTGCTACTGAGAAGTTACTAAATCACTCAACTGACAATGACATTTGGTGTACGTCAAGCGTGAAGTGAAACAGAAAACGGCGAATTTCTGAGACATGTCAATCAAAATCTGTATCTTAGACATTGTCTCGAGTCAAAAAACGCCTAAAAATCTCTTCCGTGGACATGAGCCATTAAATTTGAAGATAGAAGAAATCAATTTAATATTCCGTTCTGAATCACACGTACCTATGCTGAGAAATATGGCGACAATCGTAACTATATACATATATAAAACTTAAAATGCGGTGCAAAGTTGTGTTATTAATAGTCGATTAATTTATTTTAAGGATTATTAGAAGTTTTCGCTTGTTGGGAGGATAAACAAGAAGTTTCATCCCCCGACGCCTGCCCTCTCCCCCACCCACCTAGGGGAGGCTGCGGCAAGGGAGGTGATGGATTCATCACCACCCTTACTCATCAGGGTAATTACAGGCTAAGACAGGCTGAAGGATACGCTACTGATCCCTTTTGAAATGTCATCTCTGTACAGCAGTTCACTAACGATATATTTCCGCTTTTAAATTTCTGAAATGTTAATGATATTTGTTTATATTATATTTTTTAAACATTTAAACTTAACATTTGGAAAAAAAAATAACTATACAATATATGCAGGCAATAACTATACAATATAGTAAGAATCTGTTTTTGCATACACATTTACAATGTAATTAGGCACTTGGAGTTGTCAGTAACTTGTATTTATCAGTTTAGAGAATTTCAGTGCGTCAGACATAATTTCTCTGTGGCATCTTATTAAACATGTATATCATTACTCACGCCGTTTTCACCGTGATTCATTTTGGATCAAGAAAGG
The DNA here is from genome assembly GCA_031772225.1 of Eubasilissa splendida. Taxonomy (NCBI): domain Eukaryota; kingdom Metazoa; phylum Arthropoda; class Insecta; order Trichoptera; family Phryganeidae; genus Eubasilissa; species Eubasilissa splendida. The sequence goes on along the minus strand of CM062857.1, from coordinate 23,355,710 downwards.
CATTTTTTGGATTGATTATTTGCCTCGAGCACCAAGCACCAAGGTATCAACGCACCAAGGTATTGCGAAGCTTTAAGATAATTACAACGCCCTATAGTACCGACGGGAAATCTGCTCTCTAAGGCAGTAAACAGCTATACTATAATGCGAGTTACAGCATCAACTTCCATGCAACCTGGACCTGACGCCATCTTTTCCCGCAAACCGATGACGACCCTACGATAACAACCGGTTCGAAGAATAGGCGGCAGACTACTTCAACGAGGAAATGATCAAGGTCGTCTTCTGGCCTCAAAAGTTCTTGGACATCAACATCGGGAATTATGTTAAGACATTGTTTGCAATCAATCTATTATGTTTTGAGATTTTTTTAAATATGCACGACGCCATGATTACTGACTACTTAACCATTGCATTAGTGTACAATGTAACGGAGTTTAGTTAGTGTAGTTTCAAATCAAATTAAAATTTTAATATTTGAAGCAATAACTTTGTGGTTAGATATGATAACAATTAATATAAAATAAATTTGTTGGGATTTTATCATTTAAAATCAAATTGAATACTTTGAAATCGTTAGAAATAACCAAGGCGTTTAAAAATAACCAAAACATCATAGAAAACCAACTGAAATTAACCACTAGCTTTTTTCAAAGGATTGTATTTGATTTATTGAGTATTCCCTAGTTAGAGACTGTACTGTCTACGCCGTAAATCGATTCTGAAAATTGAATATTGACAATATCCCTGAAGTATTCCAAAAAATGGTCCACAACTACAGCAGTGATTTCAACCGCTGTCGTGACGCCTTTGTAAATTTATTATATTTCTGAACCAAATAATTCATCACCGAAACGGAACGTGATGAAAATTAAAATATCAGAGCGGTGTTATTACTATCAAACTGGTGATATAAAGTCAGCAATTTGTGAGTCTGGGTTGCATATTTCATTCCTATTAGCCCCTATCAAATTTAATTAAATAGAAGGAATTATGATAATGAAAAAGTGGAGACGCAGTTGAGGCTCTGCAGTTACCGTAAATCTCCGCCAGGGGTCGGGGGTTCCTCCGAGGCACGCCAAAAAATTCCGCCCCAAAAGCTAATGACAGTTCGCATATTTTACTTAAAAATAGCGAGGAATTTTCCGAGAATTCTCACGCGACTCGCTACATTCTTGGGCATGAATTATGTTTTATTTCCAACATTTTAGGGGTTGTGTCCCGTTGTGTGAAATAGTCCACAATACGCGTGGTAGATTATTGATACGACAGTGTTTAAGGTTGAAAAATCACACCGCTCACATTTGAATACCTGAAGCCTTCATTTGATATATCTTCCTCATTCATCTTTTTTTCTCTAAGTAAGTTTTCTCGAAGTAATTTTTAGAAAAGCTCTAGGTGAAGTAAAGAGGAGAAATGGTCTGCTATAGACAATCTTAAAAAAATATTATAATGATATCATTACATTATTTACTGCGGTCCGGAAAAGCTCTACAGTAGACTGACCAATCCATTGCCTATGGTTCTTCAGCCATGATGTTTTCCTTCCTCCAGGGCCCCGACTTCCTGCAATCTTTCTCTGCATTATGAACTGCAAGATCTCGTACATCTCCAGATGTCTCACCATATGTCCGGGATATTAAAATTTTTGGATTTTTATTGTTTTAAATACGTATTTTTCTTTATTCATCCGAACCATAGCATCTTCATCATTCGTAACTCTATCCATCCAGCTTAATTTGTAGATCCACAACTCAAATGCTCCAAGATGCCTTATTATTTGCTTGGTAAGTTTCCATGCTTCTATTTTACGAAATATATCATAAAAACCAAGAACACACACGCATCTGATCGTTCTCATTCGTAATCTAAGGTTGAGATCATGACTGAAGAACATCTTTTTCATGCGGATAAAGGTTGCACGAGCTTGCTCAATGCGGCATTTCAGTTCATCAGAAGAATCCCATCATTCTATTTATATTGCAACCCAAATATATAATATATATATATTTAGTTACAGCAATTTTTTATTTTTTTTATTTGAAATTCTTTACAATTTTTATAATATGAGTATTGAGTATTATACATTATTAAAGATACTTTTTTTAATCAAGTACCTCTCCAAAAAAGAGACTAGCTCTTGTGCATGGAAAGGGAGTTACACTGCAATAATTTATATAATACATTTGTAAACTATAATATTATGCTTAAAGAATATCTAATTTAGTAAGAACATATATAAATAATTATAAAAACAGATATTTTCGAAAAATATGAATTAGTATTGAAAGTTTTTTCTACCTGAAATTAAAATGTTATTCAATATTATATGCTCTTAAAATATTTATGTAATAACTAGCTTATAATAAATTAAAATACAATATATTAATAACAACGATATAAAAATATTATAAATTTCAGGGTACATGTGTATGTTTAAAGTATTTCTTGATAGCATTGATTATAAATATGAATTAAATATATTAATTAGAAAGATATACATATAAAATCAATTTTATCGAAAAATATTGTTGTTGCGCCACCGGGATTCTAACCTGGATCTCTTTCCTAATCGGGGAAGGTGCATTATCCAACTATGTTACAGCGACAATTTTCGAACCTATATGTTACCTTTTTGATATTAATACATTTAATCGTTCCATTATTTGAAAGAGCCATCTACCTTATTTTTACAGAATCTCAAATACCTTTGAGTAAACTGACAGCAGACGCCAGAATTATCAATTCATTTTTATTAAATTTTGGACACATTGATACAACTTTATTATTAGGAGAACACATTCTTATTGTGAATAATAAGCATTGATTATTTCTTTGTTATAGTTAATCTTTCTGGTATTTTCAGATAAGCTGTTAAATTTTTTTTTCCTATGCGTGTATAGTGGTGTTGTGCAAATTATGTGTTAATTTTTGAGCATGAAAATACAAATTTATACCTAATACGATTTTCAGTGATGAAATGATATTTTTGTTTTTCTTTCAGTATTTGAATAATAGAATTTCACAAAAGTAGATCACAAAATGTTGGTACTTTGAATTCTTCGAAAAGTAATTTTGTCGGATAATCTTTTGGTTTTTTTAGTATTACTTTTATGATGAGTTTTTGTATATTTTTGACTGGAATCAGGCAAGGAAAAGACTTTTATTGTCAGCTGCGTTCTGTTTTCTAATGAGCATATATTTTGTTTCTGTTGTATCAACGTCTCATATGTGTTAACCATCACCACAGACCCAAACATTGAAAAATGTCCAGACTATTCTCGCTGGGAACAAAACGAAGAAATGACTATTAACAAAAATGTTTAACCAATCAATTATTTAACATTAATCAATAGCTAATCAATCTTAGCTTATCAAGGAGGAAGATAGAAAAATAGAGTAGATAAATATATATCTATTTTTATTTATTTTCAATATTAGGTTTTCTTCCACTATTCCTTAGATATTTTATCATTGTTTTTGACGTCGATTTAAAAAATTAAGAAATAAAATTATTTATATTAAATTTTCTTATTTATTTAATTACCATTAACCGCATTATTACTAGGATTTTTTTTAATAAAACTATGTACAATAATGACACTGACAGTCATATATAATAAAAATAATTTTCTTTAATAAGACTATAAAGGTAAATATACTGTAAGCCATATTCAACGAAAGGTCATTTTAATATCTCGATTTGTACATAATAAAATAAGCTGTGAATATTATGGCATAGTAATCTTTCTATTGACTAATAAGGCTGGGTTTATTACTATTTTTATCGACAATTTCCCGCGGTTCCATAGAAAAATAAACAAACAATTAAATATTCCAGCCAATCTAAGTTATAATTAAATTAAATTAAATACAATCACTTTGTATGAAACCGCAAATTTTATTACACGCCGACCGGTTTCTCTTAGCTCAAGCTTTGTCAGGACGTATTTAAAACTAACAATAAATATTAAAAGCTTGTATATACATAAAGAGGGAGATCTTTATGGTTATTATGGTTTCATATAAAGTGAATGTAGTTTTTTAAATCTAATATATCAAACCACCAAGTGATTGCTTTCTACGATTGTTTTATCGGTTTACTTATAATATATTCATAACAAATAATATTCAAATATAATATATTACTTAGGTATACGTGTGTTCTACATGTATGAAGTAAGGAATATTTTTACATCCTTACATTAATTAATTTCCGAATCCTTGCTAGGTATAATATATATATTTTTTAAACAGTTACCACTTTCAAAAACAATTTAAACGATCATTTTTACTGTGTCATTTTTAATACAAATTAAATTAATCAATTAGAAATATATACAAAAAAATCTATCAAAAAATATAATGTTTAATCCTCGTACTATCTTTCTAATTAATTTTTATTAATTTTAAAAATTTATACGGTTGTTTTTTTCTAGTTGGAAATATGTCAATTTTAACATAAATTTTGCTATTAAGTAAAAAGTTCACTTTCATAATGTTTACCTTTAGTAGAAAGGAGAATACATAAAAAACCCTTTTATAGATTCAGATGTACTTAACTCACATTTTTATGATTTTTATGATTTTCATACAACATACCAACACTTATATTTCCCCTTCTGACACAGTCATGAATAATTTAGCAATTTGTTACCTCAGGGGTAGCTACCTAACAGGTTGCTCCCGATCAACGTGTTCATTGATTAAATTTCCATTCCCTTGTTCTAGTCGGTTTTCCACCATAGTCTTTAGGAATATACTGGGCATAATCATAATTATCTCATAATATAGTTTATTTAATCAATATTAATATTAAAATCAATTTTATATGTATATCTTTCTAATTAATATATTTAAAATATCACAGACCTATGTTCTGAATAATTACAACTTCACAACAAGACTGTGTTCTCCTAACAATATTAATATGTTAATTTAAGTCTAAATATTCTATTTTAAGACTATTTTTCAGATGTGTTTTTGCCAAGTCAAATCGTCTGACATCTCTATACCTTTCTTCATCTCATTGATTGAATTGATATATGATATTTGAACCATGTGAATTCAATTATTTAGATATCTTGCTAGAGGGGAGCTTGGAGAAGCTTGTGGTGGGCCACGTCAAAGGACGAAGAGGAAGAGAAAGATCCCACACACGTTGAACCAACCAAGTAGAAAAGGCAACAGGCACTTCTCTGGTGATGCTTTAAGATCTGCAAGATGCCGAGAAAAATCGAGGAGCATGGTCATGATTACAATATTTTTAAACCTTTTTTTAAGATAGTTTAAATTTAATATTTTCGTAAAAGATAATCCTTAAAATAATTATTACGTTTAAAGATAATTTTTTATTCGAAAAATATGGATAGCATAAAATAAAAAAACTATATCAAACTTACGATCTGTTTTTAAGCATTATAACTAAATATATTTTAATTTTATTATAACATTCCTAAGTTTTTCATTAGCCATTTCATTGGAGCAATAGAGGTATAAAATAAATATTTATACAGATACATTAAAAGCTTTGCAAATTACTTTAAAAACCAGTTTTATAAGCAAATAGCCCCATTTAACGACCAGACCATTTCTTGAATGGTTCCAATAAACATCTCCCTTTGATCTAGCTCCGATTCAAGGTCTATTTCTCATCACTGCACGTTCTCACGACACTTGAAAATAATGTGTTATCATCACACCGTTTCCAATAATGTGTTACCATAACGTGGGGTGCTCTACCTGCCTAGCAGTTGCGGGGATAGGCAGATAGAACGCCTCACTTTTCTGTATTAATGCTTGTTTACGCGCCTTGTTGCTCCGATTGGCACCACTGGATTTCCTATTTAATGATATTGTTCATGTGTGTGCGTGAGTATTGCCGCCTTTTTCCGTAGAAAGAAGGAGATGGTAAACGACAAACATCGGACCAGAAAGACAGCAAGTACATTAAATGGTTAGTGTAGTGTTCATATATCATGTGTGCCTTATTGTCAATTGGAAACCTGGGAACCAGCTATCGAAGGCATTTACGTTAACAATGCTCAACCTTCGCCATATCCACATTACGTACATTTGCTCAAGTATACTCATTGATTGTTGAGGCTTCTAATAAGATCATCTTCCAGTATTTAGTTTACCTGAATATTCCAAGTCTTTTGCTGACGTCATCATGTATGTATTATCAACAGTCTCGTCATATATCTTGCTTACCGCTCTCCTCAGTTATTCTTAAATGTTGTATATCCTTAATATACTGGATGTTACACACCTAATGCCAGGAACAGGCCGGAGGGAGCTTGGAGGGACACTCGCAAGTCGCTTGTTAAATTAATAAAAAAACAATATTATCAGATCAAATCAGTACATTGTGAGAGTAGAGACCATTGTTTTATCCTTCTCACTGACTAGTCAAGGGAAAACATAAAGACGGTGGGTTCCTCGCCTCAGAAACGCGTACTAACCATAATCTGCCACATTCTGCCCTCGTCCTAAACTGAGAAAATTTTATATTGTTACCTGGGAGAGATAAATGAAAAGAAGTTTTCAGTTGTAAAATGGGATCTAATCATAAAAAAATACAAATAAAGTTAGAATCAAAATGCAATTCACATTAACAAATCCTAATTTACTATTAAGGAGAACACATTCTTATTGTGAAGTTGTAATTATTCAGAACATAGGTCTGTGATATTTTAAATACTAATTAAATGTATTAATTAGAAAGATATACATATAAAATCAATTTTATAGAAAAATATTGTTGTTGCGCTACCGGGATTCGAACTTGGATCTCTTTTCAAACCGGGTAAGGTGCATTATCTAACTATGCTACAGCGACAGTACTTTTGAAGACAAATTTTCGAACCTATATGTTACACTTTTCAAATAAATACATCATTATTTGAAAGCCATCTGCATTGTTTTTATGGAATTTCAAATACCTTTGAGTAAACCGATAGCAGATGCCAGAATTAATAATTCATTTTAATGAAATTTTGGACACATTGATACATATTATTAAGTAGAACACATTCTTATTATGAAATTATAATTACTCAGAACATAGGGCTGTGATAATTTAAATATTAATTAAATATACATATAAATATATAGAAAGATATACATATAAAAGTCAATTTTATCGAGATCCAGGTTCGAATCCCAATAGCGCAACTACAATATTTTTTGATAAAATTGATATTGTTTTCTAATCCTTATGAAATTATGGGATTATAATATATCAATAATTATATTGGTTCATTTATTTGTATTCTTAAAATTTATTAAACAAAATTCCTTACCCACAAAAAAATTGCCACAAATCTCTTTGATTTAAACATTTAAATCCCTTTTTGAATTACTCTAACATCCGAGTAAGCATAGATTATACAATAGCAAAGCTTTTGATCAAAATAAATAAGCCACAAATTAATCAAAATGTTGATTAGCATCGGCACACGCTGAAATCTTCTAAGATGGTTGAAGATCCAGCTCATTAATGTCAACGACTTCGGCTCGTCTCCTATTCCTGAAACTTCAGGAGTCACTCAAGGGTCGCATCTCTGATCTTTTTGAATTCAACGTTTTAATTAATTTTAAAGAGAACTCATGCTATCTATGAAGTTGTAATTTTTTTCAGAACATAGTTCTGTGATATTTAATACAAATTAAATGCATCATTTACAAAGATATACATACAGATAAATTCAATTTACTGAAAAAATATTTTAACTGCCGCCGGGATTTGAACCAGAATCTTTTCCTATCCTAATTTTTAATTCACCGTTTTTTTATTAAGAAATTACAGAATCAAAATTTCTAGAAGTCTACTAATTACAACACTGTTTTTTCTCTTTCCAATTTATAACTTTCTTGAAATCACCCGAATGCCTTTCTTTCCATCTTCATTTCTCAATCTTTGCCTCATTTACATTTCTTAGGTGTCTAGAAATTAGTCTTATCTGGACTGAATGATGTCATTGTGGATTTCTTTCCTTTTATTATCCTCAGAACCTTATCATTCGTAATCTCTCAGAAATTTCTTTCCAGTCTTCTCCAGCACCGTATTTCAAATGCTTCCAACATAATTATTTTTAATAATATTTGAGTATATCCAAGAACACACAACTTCTGGAATTTTACTTCCAAAGTCATGGTTATTAAACAAATTATAGATATCTCATAGAGACGAATTTATTTACATTATATTAAATGGAAAAATATGAGTAATTACAGGTCTTACGACCTGTCTTCGGCTAGCTTAAATGATCACTTTACACAATGTAACGTTTACCATTCAACCCATTAATTAATCTCCATATATATCTAATTTTTTGAAGTTGTATATATGTTACCATGCAGAAACACTTCGAGTAACAGCTACAACTTCACTGTTGCCATCTATGCTCTGAAATTTAATAATCATTTCCCTGAAACAGTATATATGTCACTAAAGAGAATTTTATTTTTATTAGAAATATGAAAGCAATATTTTTTTATCTGTATATACGATAAATGATTAACACATTATATTAGAATACGCCTGAAAAGCTGATTTTTAATTTTATATATTTCTTTTTTTTTTTCTCTCTGTCTTTATAATTATCCATATTCTACTTATTTTCACTTCTGTACTTCAGATATAATATGTTTTTCCTGCTTATTCGCGATATGTTTTTAAGGTTCGTTTCTGATACTGTATCACGATATAATGACAAGAAAATAAGTGACTCGTCAAATTTTTTAATTTTATATATTGTATCTCTTCTCTTTGATAAACGCAGTAGTATTGCAAAGTTGGGTATTATATCAATTTCCAAGGATCACCTAAGCTGCATATTAGATGAGAACCCATAATTAATTTTTGAAAACCATAAAGATAAAGTGCAATAAAGAAGTGCATTTTCTGGTAGAAGAACTTCTTTTTTATTTATTTAGACATATAATATTTGTGCAGCTGCAAATAAAGAAGACAGTTTGTAACATATATTTTACACACATTTTAAATGCATTGCCCAACAACTAGGTAAGCCTGTTTTAAGGCAAATTGATAAACAAATACATTTTACAAAACAAAAACTCGTTGAAGGCAAAACACAATAAGATACAAAGCAAGTAAACGTGAAAATATTTAAAAATATATATATAAATATGTGAATTAAAAATGCCAATGTGCAATACAATATGTAATGTAAGCACATATAAGATAAACAAAAGTAGTTATAAGAATTATTTCATTATATAAAAAAGTTTACTCTCAGCATCTGCTCCTCCTAATTGCAACAACCAATTTGAAACATCTCTTTTAAAGGCTTTAATGTCAGTTAAAGTTCTATTTTAATTACCAATTTGATTGTATATTCTGATAGCTTGAAAGGTGAATAATCTTTGACCAAAAGTAGTGATAGGTTTCATTGTAGCTGACAGTCATTGTTCTAACCAGTCAACTCTAGTTCAAATAGCTCCAAAGTTCCAACCCCATGGGGTGTGATACTTTAAAAATTTATAACAGATTTTATAGTTCATAGGTGGTCGATGGGAAATTTTAGCCTTATGGTCAGTGATTGTTGCCATGTTGCGACCATCAGTATTTCAGTATAACCAATTCAATTCAGAAAAAAAAATTATTATCAAAAAAATGAAGTATTCTACCATAAAAAAAACCCAACTATCGTGAATAGAATCCAATCAAATCATGTAAATTTTTTTTTTGTAATTCTTCTGCGGATATTTCAAAGTCACTTTTTAACACAAAGTGCAGTTCTGGCTCCACGAATTGGGGAGAAATTACGCCCAAGAACTTTTAAAGGTCCAAACCTGAGAATAAATCTGCTACAACAGTATATTGAATTACCTAAATGCATCTCTTGATTAACTGTTTATATATTTTTTTTTACATTGATCATTGCACTTTGCTTACTGATACACCAGAGGAACACTGATATAATACAGTAAATTACTAGTATAGCAGGCAAGTACCCAAACATATGTCTTACTTTCTTACTGATATGTTGTATTTACTAAATTTTATATGCATACCCTCGGTACATTTGTCTGATATTTAAAATATTACGCAACACTCATAGTAATTAACTAGGTGAAAATGTATACTTAATGAATATTAATTTGGAAGAGTAATGCGTCAGACCGTTAGACATTATTTATTAATGTAAGTACATAATGCATGTAAAAAGTGAACTGATGTGTGAATTAATGTTTTATTATTATTTTATTTATTTCTTCTCTGTGAGTATTCCCGCGTTTTTTTTTTTTGTGGCAAGTTATGATAATTAAATTTTGTTTTTTTTATCCCATTTACAACAAATCCCAGTTTGTTTGTTTTAATGTTCTCCATTGTAAATTGTGGTTCAGGAATTTGTGATATTGTAGTTCTTTCTTTTGCTATATTCGCATAAGCTATATTTTCATTTTCACTTTTACTCTGAATTTTTAAAATTTTATTTATATAATCTTTGTTTTTGTTGATAAGGGTAGTTTGCAGATTTATTATATGATTATTAGTTGTCGTTGATGTATTTATCTTTTATTCCAAATTCGTGACACGTTTTACAATTGCGTCGTATCTAAAGTCTTTCTGTCCTTTGATTTCTGTTTTTGATACGCTTGTGATCTTTTCTATGTCGGTCCTTAAGGTGTTAAATATTTCACCCATGTTAGATACTGTAATTCCGCAATTACGCGGCGTTGATGTAGCTATACACTATAAACACTAAACTCGCAGTGTCACCTCCGTATTGGAAGGCGTCCGATACGATTCTGTCGTTTGATGTTTTCAAAAATATTTAAATACGTATAGTACCGTTCCGACGGTGACACAACACATGTACACTACATTTCATAATCATAGATGCATTATACGCTTAAGATCATTCTTCATCTATATCATCACTACTCTCAATGAGAGCAATCGAGATCGTAGATTTGCACTTTTTTACGTTAAGATGATAGTACGTAGGACATAATTTACATTATACAGGGTGTAATCGACATAGTTCACAATGATTTATGATTGGATACCTGACTAAATTACGAGTTGAAAATGATAATGAACTTCTGCACAGTTACGGAAAAAAATATCGCTTGAAATTTTTACACAATCGTGTCAAGCTTTAAGTCTACGTGAGTACATCTAAATAAATATTTGCGAAATGTATCCAGTATTAATCTATATATTTTTCATATAAGTCATCTAAAAAAAATAGTCTAGCCGCTCGAAGTTCGGTGACTAAAATTTTTTTGTATTCAATATATAATTTGGATTCGATAAAATATCTCAATCAATCGAATTAATTTTATGACTACAACATACTTTTTTTAAATGTTTATATCTCTGACATGGTTGAGATTAGCAGTGGCGTGCAGTACCAATGACCAATGATATTATACAATACATAGTATATGTAATACAATATATGTACTTTCGTTTAATGAATGTCTTTAGACAAAATAAATCCGTCGTTTATACGACCGTACCATGTATTTATTAATAATTTTAAGTACTATTAATAGTGTTTTTAAAGTAATTAATAATTAATAATACCTTCTTACCCATATAAAAAATGTATGGTCGTTTTTAAGAACACTTTCTATTACTGAACATGATTCATTTAATGGTTGAAAATCCTTAACGTAATAAATAGGGGAATAATTAATCTATTTATTTGTTAACGTAGGAAATAGTTCTGCCAATTGGTTTTTGTTTTTCCCAAATCAAAAACCAAATTTTAAGAACAATCATGAAATCAACACGTTAAAAACAGTAAGATAGTAAAATTCGCGAATTAGTAAAAGAGGAAATAGACACTTCAATAATTTGCACGCAGTTGTAAGCCTTTCTAATGTTATTCTGTTAAAAAAACAGCACAGGTAACGACTCCATACAAAACGGATCAATCGAAAGGAATTTTCAATTCAGTAAATAGCCATTTATATGACTTGAGTAATTCACTAGCTTAAAAACGGAACAGAAAAATGTGAATAGCTCGATGCGGCGAATACAAAAGAATGCCATGAGTACAGTGGTGAGTTGTCATGGTAGTTTTTAGAACTTATAAATTAAAGTCTCTTCTGGTATACAGATGGCGCTAATTGTAAAATATTTTTTTTGTTTATGTTAATCCAATTATTTAATTTATATTTGTTTCCCAGAATTTTTCGTAATGCACACTCTCCTGGAGATTAAGCATACGCAATTTGAATATTTTTGATTCATATTTGTTTAGTACAAGAACACAGAATGTAGACAAGGATGGTTCGCCGATCTCAGCTTCTCTCACCCGGCGATGATGATGATGATAATGAGGTCGAAAGAAATGAAACACAAAAGATGTTTAATATAAGCACACATGCATGCAGAATACCCTGTTTTTATTCAGATTTATTACAATACATTCAGTCATATTTGCAAGTACTTACTCAGCGACAGGCCGCCGCTTGTGACGTTTTACTAAGACGTCATTGTTTTCTGATATCTACCCCACGGGTTTTCACTACACTATTGAAATTATTTTTAATATACATCTACCCCTAAAATAGGATGCATTTAGTGTGATATACATATATACACAAAGAATTCATTTGTAGCTTGTACTAAAAAAATAAAGATGTTCCTGAATCTGTTTTTCGCTTTAGTCTTCATATGTAAACAAATGCAACTTTATTTATTTCAACAGAAACAAAAACAAACAAGTTTATATCCTTCTTTCTCGCTTTGCTTCAAAAGAAAAATATTTAAAAAAACTGTGTGGCTGCTTTTGGCTCAACTAATATTATGCATTCACGTAGAAAATTTAATTCATGTTGCTGTTAAAAAATCTAGAATTGTGTTTACCACTCTTCCAGTGGCGATCGGTGACTTTTGTAGAAGGGATGCTGGATAATAAGTTTATGATTTACCAATGATTCAATTATATTTAGGAGAACACATTCTTATTGTGAAGTTGTAATTATTCAGAACAGACGGTCTGTGATATTTTAAATATGAATTAAATATATTAATTAGAAATATATACATATAAAATAAATTTTATCGAAAAATATTGCTGTTGCGCCACCGGGATTCGAACCTGGATCTCTTTCCTAATCGGGGAAGGTGCATTATCCAACTATGCTACAGCATAGTTGTATCAATGTATCCAAAATTTAATAAAAATGAATTGATAATTCTGGCGTCTGCTATCAGTTTACTCAAAGGTATTTGAGATTCTGTAAAAATAAGGTAGATGGCTCTGTCAAATAATGTAACGATTAAATGTATTAATATCAAAAAGGTAACATATAAGTTCGAAAATTGTCGCTAAAAATATTGTCGCTGTAGCATAGTTAGATAACGCACCTTCCTCGGTTAGGAAAGAGATCCAGGTTCGAATCCCGGTGGCGCAATAACAATATTTTTCGACAAAATTGATTTTATATGTATATCTTTCTAATTAATATATTTAATTCATATTTAAGATTCAATTATACACTCACACAATTCACTATTTTCGTTTACAACGTTAGAACACGTTGTTGAAGTATCCATGATATTTTCTGTATTATTTTTTTTTATTTAAATGACGAAATAAATAGATAATCGAAGGGTATTGAATGTTTTAATGACTCGGCTTCAAGTATTCATCTATAACTCTATAACTATAAATCTATAACTTTTCATCTGTGACGGATAGAGTACTTCAGGATTTTATTTATAAGATATATAAAATATTGTTGAATTCTGTTCTATGTATGTACATTCACTCGTACTCATTTCACCGAATAAATACGTAAAAATGTTAAATGGTAAACGAATTCTGTAAAATATAAAAATTCCCAACTCGTGAGAATTTTTCGTACGATTTATTGAACCAATCAAAAATCGGAGGGTCATAAAAATACCAATTACCAAAATATTGTCTACAATATTTTCAACGAAATATTTTTTTTAATGAATTTACTTTTTTCGGTGCAGATTAAATCCAATACATCACACAGCACAGTTCAATGCACAACGTAAACATAGCACTCTACAGGTAGTGCATTTATTTCAAGGGATTCAAAAATTAATAATAGGTAGCTTGACGTATGTATTTATTGGGTTTTGGCGTTTTAATTTACACCAAAATATATATTACGTTTCCCCGTCTATTTCTGTAACTTTCTCTACGCCTTGGGTGCAGACTCGTTATGGCTGTATAGTGCTTGATGATTAAACGGCTAGATCTGTAATGTCTATGGTATATCATAGAATTAAACACTTTCCGAAATGTAAAAATAACAATTTTTGGTTATGTTTTACATCCGATTCAAAATAGCATTTTTGTATTTATTATTGCTTATCCGCGAACAAAGATAGATTATTACAAGACCCTGACCGTGCATTGGTCACCAAAAGCCGCGTAGCGGCCACTATTGAGCGCGAAGCGGATAGAATGGCCGCCCGCTGGGCCTAGCAATTAATCTGCTAGTAATGTACTTGTATAGTGTAGACTAGTAGCCATAAGATACTTTCACATGTTGTACACGTGCAACCATTGAACCGGGAAATTTTTCTTTTATTTCCTCTTTCTGTTTTTCTCTGTTTTCTTTTCCGTTCGTATATTTCCTAGGCGCAATGTACTATTTGGCGCCATTGTCCTCGATCATGGATCGCGGTTTCCCAGTATTCAGGATCTTTGCCATATCTGATCATATTTGCCTTCAGGGTGTCTTTAAATCCTCCATCTACCCTGTCTTTTTTGCCACGAGATATAACTTGTTTGGGAAGCCATTTATCATCCATAAACACAAAATGACTTGCCCATAATATCATTAGGAGTACCTAAAGGAACAGATCCTTTTCATTATCTATATAAACGACATCGTAAAAATACTGAAACATTGCAAAATAAGATTACTTGCAGACGATGTACTCATATATATCGTGAGAGATAATTATGCGACTACACTAAATGAATTAAACTATGACTTAAATAATATAGCAATATGGCTGAAGAAAAATAAACTAAAACTCTATATTAACAGAACTAAATTCATGAACATTGGAAATAAACTAATACCAATTACACCAGCAATTATCATAGATAATAAAAGTCTGAAGGAAGTGACTGAAATAAAATATTTGGAAGTCATAATAGATTTAATGTGACTTTGACTACTCTAAATTTCAATCACCCATTTTTACGCCAAAGTCCACACGCAGATCTGTTACCTTCTCAATAGCTAACTAACAACAGGCTCTAGTAGCTGGAATTTTACGCACGTATTAGTTCAAACATGTTCAAATATGGATAATTACAAGATTTTGATACGTGCGTCATGAGCGACATACGCACCTCACAACGCACCTCATCAACATTAACTATATTATTAAGCTTGCATGGTGGCCATTACGCAACCATGATCACCATCTTTGCAATTGAAAAATAAGTAAAAACCGCAATCTTTACGCCTTTAAAAAGTTAATGCCGATTAGATTTTATTTAAATACTGTGTGACGTACAACGAATCACATTTTTGACGTATGCTCACTGTATTCAGTTGTCATCATATATTTGTATTAACCTCATTTTTTCTCTCCATACTACCATTATTTTAACGGTTCGAAAATTCAATTTGATAAATATTTTATATAATATTAAATCTCTCGTTTGTTGGAGGTTTCATGAGATCAATAATTTTTGGAGCCACACAGGAAAATTGTCAACCTCAGTCAGATTGCAATGATATTTTTACAAAAGATTATAGCGTTCTGTATTTTTGAACTGTTGTAAAATAACTAAATATACATTATTTCAAATTGCTTTAATCTTATATATCAAATTACAAAACTCCATACTTTTGATTTTACAAATATCAAACCGAATTATAGAGGTACACCGTGGTCATAATGACTGAAGGGATGTTTCAAAAATAAAAATAAAATTACTGACCCTACTGGGGCATCAATATTGGATTCAATGGCTATTCCTGTGGTAATAATGACATTCATTACTCGCGATTGCCGTAATACCTGGCCTTTATTAGAGTTATTTTGTATATTGACAAAAATTGTATGAGCCACAATAATCTAAGGAAATCATTATATCGTTTTTTATATAAAATAAATGTTAAAGTGATCAACCGCTCAATTTTTGTTATTCTCTTTAGAAAACTACAGAAAATCTCATTGTATATTATGCAAAAAATATAATTTTTTAAATCATGAAAGCAAATTTTTTACATTTCAAGAATACACCAATTTGCCTTAAAATCTTGGAAATAATAAAAGTGCCTTTGTACAGCACTGGCAAATAATAATTATGAAGGTTATTGATTGAAGGAACCAACAAAAAAAAAATGTTAACAAAAGGAAAATGTAAATTATTTGGGGTATTAAAATTTATTTTTTTATTTATTATGATTATTTATTTTTCATTGAAAAAATTAAACAATATCTTTGTCTGCGTGTTTTTTATTGTTTTTAAATAGTTATTTTAATATTATAAATAAAATTAAACGTTTCGGATGGTAGCTAATACTAGTAAAATATGCTTTGAGGCCTTCAATATGCCTCATTGTATCGTCCTTTGTAGTAACTGAGTTTGTGAGATGCGCAGACACTTCAACTTTTGTAGGAAGGTTCTTCTTATGTGTCAAATTTTATGTTATTACGTTGAAATCAACGTCTAAGTAAATCTGCAATGGTTAGTCATGAATTCTTTCCCAGCTCAATTCATGCTGTCTATACTATCTTCTACGCAATTTCTTACTGATTCCAGCTTGTAAAAAAACAATTAATCAACGAAACATACAAATTACGTAGGTATGAGATTGAAAAATGCGTATATACAACAAGCAAACGGCCAATACACTCTTGGCTCTATAGCGAACTGGCCGAACGGATTTCAATCAACTTTTGACGTAAATTGCCGGAAAGATAAATGATAAATAGGGTTTGTAATGTACTAAAATGACACGCAAATGGAGAAAAAACGTGAATTCCGGGCATGTAAAATCGAGGTTCCACTGTAATAATGTATTTATTCCAGCGTGATTGAGTTATTTATGCAAGACCCAATTATGCCAGCAACTGGATGTCTCAGAAGCGGAATGAATCCATGCACACGGCCTATGGAAAACTTTGTAGATGTACTACAATAACGCGCTAACCTAACCTAACCTAACCTAACCCGAACAGTATTATGTATGAGTTACTGTATTGAATTCATAGATGGTTGTACGTCACTTTCTCATATTTCGACCAGAGCTCGCAGGTATACTTGCTGGTGAAGAACGATTTAAACCGTATCATCTTCACCTCCTTTCTGCACCAGTAGAAATGCCGTAACAACATATTCGCACGAACCCTAAACTGTTTCATCTGTCGTTCGATGTCATCATCGCCTTGTCCATCTTCGTTGAAGATATGTCCAAGGATCGGCAGTAGTCACGCTTGAATCAAATTGTCAATCATATACACTATTATTAATCTGTGTCTCTGGTTGTTTATCATGTTGGTAAGGTGAAATAGAATAATAAATTATTCATTATTAAAAATACAACGCTAAAGTCAACTTTTAATTGATTTCAATCATTATTAAGGAGAACACATTCTTATTGTGAAGTTGTAATTATTCAGAACAGACGGTCTGTGATATTTTAAATACTAATTAAATGTATTAATTAGAAAGATATACATATATATATATCCCAGTAGCAACAACAATATTTTTCGATAAAATTGATTTTATATGCATATATTTAATTTATATTTTTTTATATGTTCTCTTAATAATATATAAGTTGTATCAATGTATCCAAAAATTTAATAAAAATGAATTATTAATTCTGGCTTCTCCCATCGGATTACTCAAAGGTATTTGAGATTCCGAAAATGGCTTTCAAATAATGGAACGATAGATGTATCATTTGTCGTCAATGCATTGTGTTGGTATAGCATAATCGATTAATGCATGTCTTCGGATAGGAAGAAATCCAGGTTCGTATCCCGGTAATAATAACAATATTTTTCGATAAAATTGATTTTATGTGTATATCTTTATAATTAATACATTTAATTAGTATTTAAAAAGATATAATTAATCATCATCAGTCTATGTCTCGCCACCATTATATCTAGACCTCACTAAAGGATCAATTCCAAACTATCTTCACCGCTTCCCTTCCATCTGTTGCCTGCTGCTCGCTATGCTGTCGCCAGCTAAGTTGTCGCTCACCAGTACCAGGACTCCATAACAGAATTTTTGGGGAATATTTTACCTCAATGGTAGAGAACATTTTACACAATTTAAAAGTGCCATACGAACTTATGGTCTGTTTTCAGTATTTTTTCTAAATAAATCATCTGATATACAAACTGTTTGTTTTTAATGAGGGAAAAGATACACAGAACTTAGTCTTCTAGCAATGTTTGGTCGGTTCTACAATCGGTGGGGGTGGCGATTCAAATTCACCACTGATCCCAGCCAGCATCGATACCAGCGACATCTGTATTCAGGACTCAGGCTGCAGCGGAAGGCAGCCGCCCCAGTCTTGTCCGATCGCTCGCCGACGACACATCTTCATCTCCATCATGACCACCTCCGACTCGCTTCTCTAACTCCGCTATCTCTCGTATTCTTCTATCTCTGTCTGCGATCAAATGAACGACTCTTCATCAACCGCGCGTTTCAATTTCATCGCCAGAAATGACCTGACAGTTTGACATCTACCATTCAGATTAATTTAGTAAAATTAGGTCTAGTAATAAATTAATAAAAATATTTTTGATCTGTAAGTTTGTGATATGGCTCTCATGAATAATTTAATATTACTAATTATTTTATTCTTTGCATGGATCTGGTGTGAGTCACAGAGGATTGAATTGAGGGAGACATTACTTCCTTAATCACTTTATTGCTTCTGATGGTATATGGTAGTATTACAGAGAGAGTGCCAGGTGTCGTCCCAACACAAATAATTCACGCTGGATCTCGTCTTAACAGTAATATTCTAAGTGATTAATTAATTTATTATGTCTTATTTATATTTTTTTTATCATTCTACTTAGTATGATACATTAATATTCAATTACAGCATAAAATATACAGTTATGTACTATTAAGGATAGAATTAGAAATATTTAAGACATGTCCTTTTTAAAAGATAAATTATGTTTAAAAACGACATATTAAAAATAATAATAAGTAGAAAATTTGGTACTAATATGTCAAATATTGAACGATTGGTTGTAGAATATGTATATTTATGTGTTGGCATAATTTCAGTATATAATTGTTGTTGATTTATTTATTGAAATGCTTTAATAAATTAGTTATTTGCAATTCAATTAGTAATTTGAATATTTTATAACCTAAACCAAAAAAATATTTATTTCTAAATATTAAATAAGTTCTTGAAATACAATTTTAATATCATTTTTTTAGATTACATTAGTGTCATGCACCTCCAAACAATAATTATCTTGAATTATGGGGGTGGCTTAGTATGAAATGTAATATAGAAAAAAAAAATAATTAGACTACTAAAATATAAAATATGTTTAATACATTATTTATTAATTTTAATTGAAAACCTTTAAGCCATTTTAGCAAAACTTTTTGTAAAAAAATATATTTTATTCTATTTTGTATTATAGTTGGTACAGTCTAGGAGTTAAGTTAGATGAGTTAGATATGAAATTTGTTTAATTTTAATCCACTTTTAAATGATTGAGAAGGGTATAAAAAATTTAACTCCTTGATAAGTTAAATGATGCTAGGCTATACAAGTGTTTAATTTGGATATCGATCTTAGTCTGTTGCTAAAACAGCTTAAATAAATTAATATAATAGTAGGAGAACACATTCTTATTGTGAAGTTGTAATTGTTCAGAACATAGGTCTGTGATATTTTAAATATGAATTAAATATATTTATTAGAAAGATATACATGTAAAATCAATTTTATCGAAAAATACCGCACCGAAAGCACCACCGGGATTCGAACCTGGAACTCTTTCCTAACCGGGGAAGGTGCATTATCCAACTATGCTACAGCGACAATATTTCAAACCTATATGTTACCTTTTTGATATTAATACATTTAATCGTTCCATTATTTGAAAGAGCCATCTATCTCATTTTTACATTTTTTGAGTAATCTGATAGCAGACGCCAGAATTATCAATTAATATTTATTAAATTTTGGACACATTGATACAACTTTATTATTAGGAGAACACATTCTTATTGTGAAGCGAACATTATTCGAATCCCGGTGGCGCAACAACAATATTTTTCAATAAAATTGATTTTATATGTATATCTTTCTAATTAATATATTTAATTTATTCATATTTTAATATAACAGTTTATACGTGTATCTTAAAAATTAATTTTTTGATTAATGCAAATACGAAACACTTCAGATAAGCTCGCGGAAAGTTCATATACGGGTTTAACTACAATAAATATTCGTTTTATTTTAGGTGTATCGCGAACTTCGCTAATTCACGAGCCATAACTTTTAATGAAGTTTTGCATCTCTGGTATTCTGTATTGATTTTTCAGATACGCGGCGAACAACAGTTCGGGGGCGAACTTTCCTCGCACAATTATTATTAAGTCGAGTTCCGCCGATAATTTTGCACTTAAGATCAAACCACAGCCTGCGATAAACTTCGCTTATAAAAACAATGGCGAAGAATATTCGAACCGATTCAAAAATCGGCTTAGAAACTTTCTGGCGTTATTAAAATATTCATCATCCAATCCCTGTACAGAAATAACAGAGAGGAATCTTCTTCTCGAATTAATTCCTCGGGAGTCTGTCGGCCTTCTGGGCCCGGTGGCGGGCGGGCGCCCAGTTTGTGTGAATGTCTCGGCGTCCAATTATTTCAAAGATAATATAACTCGATTATTCTGAAAGTGTCCAATTTTGATTGCTCTCCTCGTAATTCAGTGCGGCGCAGATTTAGGCCCGCCAGTGTACTTTATCTGACGGATGCTGAAAGGATTATCTGAAGCAGGTGGGAACAATATCGGCAGTGTCCACATAATGACTAAGTTGAGGAGTGTATTTCATAATCGCGACAGATGCCGAATCAAATCGTTTACATCAAAATCAGCAATATCCAAGGATTATTGAAACAATGCTGGCAGCATAGATTACAAAAAAATTTCTTTACTTTACAGAAATTGCTGTTAACGTGATTGTTGTTGCAAAATTGATAGATTAAACTACAGGGTGTCCCAAAAGTTTTTTTCATTTTGGTTCATTCGCTGCACTAACACAACGAGCGATAGAGGAGCGGGGGGTATTCCATTCTTTAGCCGCGTCCATGGGAATTCAGTCGCAATGGAGCGTGTCCTTACCGTGTTCGTGAAATTTTCCCTAAAAAATTGATATCCCGATCAGGTGACATAAATTGGCCTCCACGTAGCCCCAACTTGATACCAATGGACTTTTTATCTAAAGGTATACAATTATAATCCTGCCTCTCTGGACCAATTAAAAGAAAACTATCACAGAGAATACGTGCCGAGCAGTTCTCAGAAATTTTGCCTCCCGTTTAGAAGAGTGCTAGCGACATAACGGATCACATTCAGAAAAGATAATTCTAAAGAAATAAATTAGAAAAGCAAAAGCCCGTAAGGGCATGTATACAATAAAAATAAATATGTTTATAAAAAAAAATTCAATTTTGTTCAATTTTTTATTAAATCCATCCATTATTTTATTACAGAATTTACAGAACAACACCGATCATTATATGCTAGTGTGAAGTTTGGTCTCTCACTTTAGCGCAAGAAAATAAAGTCTTGCGCAAGATTCACGGTCCAATACGTGATAACCTAATCGGAAAACGGAGGATACATATCTCATTAACTAAATGATTCTTCTTTTTCTGTTCGTCTCTCTCCATTTCTCCCTATCTTATGCTTTCAATTACCAGTTGTTTATACTATCTCCTAGATATCTGCCATCTATCCATCGCTTCTGGAGTTTTTATTCTCACCTATTTGATTTAACATGACCAAAAACTGTTAATTTTTAAATATGTTTAATTTCGAGTTCTTCTCTCTACAGTCATAATGGGTTCAACTGACAGCTGTGGTATTGATGCAGTAGTGTATCACCTTACATTCGCGACTATAGACCAACATGAACTAGTGTTTGATCTTAATTATGTCAGTTGGTTCAACACAAAAAATATACAAATATAAAAAATACAGAGGGTAATCAAGTAGTACAGGTGTAAGATGCGTTCTGTATCTATGTTAGAAATGTGCCTGGTCAAGTTGAATGCGAGAAAAAGTGTAATCTTGAATGAATTTCCCCTCTCCACACGGTTGGTCAATGGCACATCACGTAGCGATCGTTCTCCATAACGGCGTTTGATGTCATAAAAAATTTCCAGAAGTGGCAACTCGCCATAGGTTAGTTCAAGTTAATTTCTCTAGCTCTTAAATTGATTAATTTTTTCTTTATATTTCTTAGCCACTCATCACGTCCAAGAAATACATTCACAGCTTCTGTAGATGATTGATATCGTTTGCATTATTAGATCGAGTGGTTCCTCAAAAAATTTCACAAGTACGGAACTATTTCCGGGTATTTAAAGGTTTCAAAACAACCCTTCGATTACCAGGGCGAAGAGAGAGATATTTGCATAAATCATTTTCCACGGCTTGTTTTATTTAACCATAGGTCAGCATTTTTTGTGAAAAATATGAAATTTCAAGATGGCTAAAAATAAGATGAAACCTCAACACGGTAGATGGATGTTAATGGGTAAGGAATCTAGCTCATCTCAAAGAGTTAATATAAGTTTTTTAAAAAGTCTTGCTAGACGCCGTACCTTAAGATATTTAAAAATATACATTAAATTCCTTGCTAAGCTATGCTAAAATCATGAGATGACTGGTGCAAAATATTCCATGTAAAACGCTTAAAGTTTGTGAGAACTGTCACTTTGTAAATGTATGCGTGTGTGTCATGAAAGTGAGTGGGGTACAAACCTTATAAGAGGCCGTCTCTAAGGGAAAAGCTCTCTTCCATCACAGCTTCCCCTGAATAATATGTATTATCTTTATGGCGAATCGGGTTAAAAAAAACTGATCACACTGGAATAAACACAATATTAATATTATAACTAATCTATCTCTGAAGTGTATAATTTATAATTACTCTAATACCTGTTTTAATAAACCTAATATTGTTACCCGGACATACTGAATTTTACATTACAAGGGATTGGAACCCAAGTAATTAAACAGTAACCAGAGAATAGAACCCCAAGGAAATCTGGTGGTAATCTAAAGTTATCACAAAGTTTGTATTCATTTTTGTTTAGTACATGAATCTTAATACTTGTTAAATTAAATGTATCAAATACATAATTAAATATATTAATTAGAAAGACATACATATAAAATCAATTTTATCGAAAAATATTGTTGTTGCGCCACCGGAATTCCCAAACCGATAAAATTGATTTTATATGAATATCTTTATGATTAGTATATTTAATTCATATTTCAAATATCACTGATATATGTTCTGAATAATTACAACTTCACAATAAGAATGTGTTCACCTAAAAAAATAAAAAAATACTTCATTCAAATATTACGATTTCGAAACTAATTAGCATCGTCTCTAAAATCAGTTCATTTTTTAATATCTTTTAACTTATTAATGTAATATACGTCCGTCCGCAAGTTCCTCTGTGTCTGATGGCAATGGATCATCATCATCATCATAATCATCCTTGGCTTTACAATCCTTTTTAAATCCTGACCTTCTCAAGAATACACCTCCACTGTACTGCTTCCCACCAATCACAGACACCAACAATGGAATACGTCTTTATTTATATTATCTTACCATATTTTTTTTCAGGTTTATTAAATTATTGAGCAGCCTTTACATAAGTATCCGCCGTTTTTTAAAAATTATATTGTATTATTAAGGAGAACCCGGTAGCGCAGAAACAATATTTTTCGACAAAATTGATTTTATATGTATATATTTATAATTAATAAATTAAATTGGTATTTATTATTATATTGTAACATAACCAAAAACAAACTCAAAACATATTATGTACAATTATCTTTCGGGGGTGTAGTCACCATCAACGTAAATTACTGCTTCCCATTTGATTGAAAGATGATCAAATTCGAGGGTGAAAAAGCACTGGTTTTTTGAGGCAATCCACGATTTAACATCTTCCATCGACTCCTCGAAATCGTCGTAGACTTTGCCAACCTGACAATTTTACAGAAAGCGATTGAAGTGGTAGTACGCGAAGGCCCCGGTGGGAGAGTTGGACGGATGGAGGAATAAATCTCTTGCTAGCAATAGGTTCGATCACACGGCGTTCGACATGATGGCGAGTGTTGTCGTGGTGGAAAACGATTTGGTTATTTTGCGCGATCTTTTCAGCTGAATGGCAATACAAAAGCGATCAACCTGGATCAGGTACACGTCGTTGTCGATGTTGTACTGCTTTCGGCCATTTCTGATACTCATTGTCATTTTACTAGTAGCAGTGTCGAAACCAGTCGCGAAAAAAACAGCTGATGTTTCATCCAAATTCATGTTCTATATGGCTTAGCTATAGAAGCCTCCTAAATATACGAATTTTGTGACATTATACTTTTTTTTATAGCAACGAAATTTTACATTTTTTCAATAAATTATTTTCAACAAAAGCAGAATTGTTAACATTGTGGACTTGTATAGAAGAGAAGTTGCAGGATATCCAGATTTTGACCAGGTTCCTGGCATCAGCGTGTTAGGAAAGTCAACCTTAAATAAATGTAAAGAAGCAAAGAAGAGAAAAAAAGCGTACTTCTAATCTGTCATGATAATTTTAAATATGGAACATAATTTATCGATATCGCAATGATAAGGCAATTCTTGCAAACTTTTCAAACATTTTTATAAAAGAAAAAAAAATGCGCAATTTATAATGAATTTGATATTATTTCATTATACGTGCTGGCTTTAACAAAAATTAAGGTTATGAAAACTAGTTTTTTTTCTAATTTATAAAGTGCTAAAATATATTAATATGTATAATACTTTTTATTATACACACCAATATTCACAAACAGTAGTGGTCCAGCAATTGAGGTATCTGACAAAATACGTATCTTTGAGACAATTGGTACAAATTCTACCAGTTGCGTTAAATTTTAGCTTTATAAATTTTTCTCTTTCACAATTATTTATAAGTTTATTTTGCATCAATTATTATTATATTATTCTGCACGCCAATACTGGTGGTGAATACTCTATAAATTTATCAAGAACACAAACTGTTCAATTTATTTTTCGAATGTCCTTCAAGTGCTGCAAATAAAAGCCTGGCGGCCAAACTACAGAAGTACATAAAAATATGAAAATATTATTCCAAATATAATTATACGTACAAAACGTAAAAGAACGTGGTGTTCGGAGGCTATTAGTAAGTCATGAATGCCGGCATTCTGGAATACCGGAATACCGGCCAATTTCGTGCACTTTTAATACCTGTATTGAAGTACCGCAAATTACGAATTTTAAATACAGAATGAATATTATGTTCCAGACCAATGCTGTTTTTGAATAACTAAGTAATAAAATAAAATTTTGTAATTTAAGTTTCATTAATCAATTATATAATTTATTACAATTATTTTTAAAATATGACATTGGTCAAATGGCCGCCTCTGGCAGCGGTACAAATGCGTGCTCTTTTAACCATATTTTTCGTAACATTCTCGCACACTTTGCGTGTTATTTCAGCAATTTCATTTCAAATACTGTCCTGTAGCATTGTAATTTTTGTTGGCTTAGTGAAGTAGACCTTTCTTTTCAAGTGCCTCTACAGAAAATATTCGGGAGACGTCAAATCAGGTGATCGAGGAGGCCAATCGGTGTCACCACTTTTTGACATTATACGGCCGAGAAAAATTTCTCGCAAAATTTCAAGCGTAGCTCGGGTTGTGTGCGAGATGGCACCGTTCTATTGAAACCACACGTGTTGCAGTCCCAATCAACTTAATTTGGCCACTAAGAAGTTTTCTAATGTGTGACGATAGCGACCACCATTAATGGTTACAGCATTGCCATTATTATTTAAATAAAATGTTTTAATGACTTCGACACGTTGTTGAGACGTCAGATGCTCCATAATAAATTGTAATCAAGTACTCTCTAGACTACCAAATGTGAACTGACAAGTGATATATGAGTGGGCTGGAATATGACGTGTTTATATCGTGTTGCGCACACGGTGAGGATGACAAGCCACGATTTAGATTTTATATTTGTTATTTATTAATATTATGTTTTAGAATTTGTAATATTATTTTAGTTTTTAGTGAACGAAAGAACAAAAAAAAATAGTGCGAATCTTTGTCTATTTTATTACTTATTATAGGTATTAGTGAAAAAAAGTGGGAGTGAAAATCGAATATGGTTTTCTAATAAAAGGTACAATACCACCTTTAACTAACCTAACCTAACCTAATTCCGTTCGTCATTTCTAATGATTCCGTTCGTCAATTGTGTGAATTTTAATCTCTCCAACAGCGGTTAACAAACAATGAATATTTGTAATTGAATACATTTTGTTTGTCTGAACATTCAGAATGTAAATATGAATTAAATGTATTAATTATAAAGATATACATACAAAATCAATATTATCGAAAAATAAAAACATTGTTGTTGCGCTACCGGGATTTAATTCATATTTAAAATATCACAGAACTATGTTCTGAATAATTACAACTTCACAATAAGAATGTGTTCTCCTAAAATAATTCAGAATGTAGGTATATATGGTTCTAGGCGTACAAGTTCTATCGGTCAACGTGTATAGGTTAAAGTTTATTTCTATGTTTACATGGTACTGATGGTTTATCAACTAAATCTTCAAGGTCGCTCTTATTGGAACACGGGTCGTAAGAATTGAATATAAATCTCTACATATATTAATACCCGGTAATTTATTATAAAATGAAGTAATGTCGATTTTGCGACCCTTAGTGCCGGTTGTATGAGATAAAGCAATTTGTTTGCGAAAACGGATTGTTTGATCGTTGATAATAAAAAAATATTTACTTCTCGAAAGTACATCCCGTAGTAAACTCATTTTACTATCCGATATCCGACGACAGTGAAAACGAAAATCGATTGTTAAATATGGCGGACTCTTCACGACGGTTCCAAAAGTCATCAGACACATTAATACTTTGAAAGTTACAGTGCACGACAATTAGTCGTTCAATATTCCGCTATTTTAGTGATGAGAGTTTGTCCGATTATGATCACTGGCCCTCCACCATAAGAAGCAGTGCATCAGAGACTTTATTTAAGAAGAAACTAATAATGCACATTTCCAAAAAATCATTTGCATAAGTAAAAATAACTATTAACAGTTTATGTGTAAAGCGCCCTTGAGGAGGAAGTTTTTACGAAAATGGCGCTATATAAATTATCCAATATTAGTATTATTATTATTATTATTATCTCGTTGTTGAATTTATATTAGCACATGGCAGAAGATTTTTCTCCAGCAATGTGTCAGATTTCAAAAGCAGAGGCGAAAAAATCTATAGATAAAGCATATTTCATAATTATTTGTCGTGCCTATAGACATTTCATCTTTGACAATAGTACATTTGATGTACAAACAGCCCGCAAACGATTTTAACCACGGGCTTTAGTTAAAAGTTACTACTGATCACACAACCGGCCTACTTAGTTAACTACGAACGAACATCAAGCAAAATTACGAAAATATGATTTTTGTTTCCACGTAAGTTTTGAATGCACACATTATACTCTCAAAGAGCGAGTTTTGAATCATTCAGGATCAGGCAGTCCTTTGAAACAACACGCCATCCAACTAGATGACATTGGCACAACTCTTTTGTCAAATGACTGTCCATTTCGAGATTGCGCACGTACCCAGATACCGGAACACCGTGCCGGAGCCGGACAAAAGAAACAGCAGTCATTTCAAAGCGCCGCAAATTGCACATTTTTTGTCACAACACGAATGTGGTATGTGAAGCGACCGCCGCGGTGACATGGTACGCGGCGGGAGTATCAATTTCCTGGGGGTGGAACAATGGCCGCGCGTGTATCAGGTCGGCAGCCTCCGGGATAAGGGTAGCTCAGAAGCTAATAACGCCCGGCTGTGAAATCCCGCATTATGCACAGAGGCCATTTCCACCTCCACGCTCCGGGCCGACTTCTCTATTTTATGTAGTGTACAAATAAGCCGGAGTTCATTTATATTCAACGCGAAAGCTCCGATTTGTGAATTTTCCATTTTTAGCGGTTCCATTGCATTAAGAGCTCAGAAGATAAAAGGAAATTAGTGCGGTGGGGATATGAATTATTAATGGACCATCCCACAACACACAGCCGGTTGCCGTTCTGCGCTTCAGATCAGGATGGACGAGGAAAAAAAGTTACCGAAAGTAATCCGTTTAATATGATTCTCTTTCTGCCCTCGACTAGGGGCGGCCGGAGCTGGGGACAGTCACTGGGAAATTAATTGACTTAACCAATCTATTTGAGGCTCGCGGTACCCTGCTTCTGGAATAAATACTCCTTTTCCTAACGCTAATGGTCGCAAAATTTGCATTCATTTGCCTCGATTGTTTTTGGCGATAAAAAATCGCGAGGAAATAATGAACAAACAATCGTTTAGGTAATTGGGAAGACAGAATTGATTTCTAATACGTTCAATTGAATGTATTGATTTTAAAAATACAAAAAAAAAATACTATCTATTTGCATATACATAAATACAATCTAATTACCAGTACACAGTACCAATGAACAAATTCTTGAATATATCATAAAATGGAAAAAACTATTTGAAAAACAATGTGAATTTAGAAATAAACAATCGTGTGAATTGGCTCTCAACCTTATCCTGGAAGATTTTAAAAACGATCTGATTAGGGTACATATATCATTGCACTTTTCCTGTATTTTAAAAAAGCTTTTAAATCCATCGACAAAGATATAATTATAAAAAAACTTCGGAAACTCGGAATTTGGAGAACACCTTTGAAATGGTTTAAGGAATACCTAAATAATACACACCAATCCACCAAACTTAATATCTAACCCCCTCTTTATATTATTAGGAGTACCACAAGGATCAGTTCTTGGCCCTATCCTTTTCATTATCTATATAAACGAAATCGTAAAAATGCTAAAACATTACAAAATAAGATTATATGTAGACGGTGCACTCATATATAATATATCGCAGGAGACAATTATGCAACTATACTAAATGAATTAAACTATTATTTAAATAATATTGCAATATGGCTGAAGAAAAATGAATTAAAACTAAATGTAAACAATACTAAATTTATGAACATTGGAAATTAAAGAATACCAATTTCACCAGCAATTATCGTAGGTCGTGAAAGTATGAAGGAAGTGACTGAAATAAAATATTTGAGAGTCATAATAAATTCAAAATTGAATCTATCGCAAAATACAAGACACGTGACTAAAAAGATTTGTTGAAAAAAAATCTCACTTCTGGGAAGGATCAGAAGATTCATTAGTTCCGAGTCTTGTAAAATAGTATACAGCTCTGTTATTATTCCACACATCGACTACTGCAGCAGCATTTTGTTTTTGGTTAACGAAGAACAATTGAAATAATTGTTAATGTTGCAAAATAAAGCTTTGAGAATAATACTCAGAAAAAACAAATATACTCGGATCAGTGCAATGCTGAAAGATCTGAATATTACCTTTAAGCAGAAAAATATTTTAATATAATGGTATTTATTTTTAAAATCCTCAATAAGAAAATATCAGCAGAATTTATACAAAAAATTGATGCTAATCAACATGAGCACAAGCATCGTACAAGAGGAAGGGATAAACTGAGACTGCCATTCAAGAAGAAGGCCAAATCTCAGAAATCGATGATGTATAGTGCGATGAAGATTTTTAATGAAATGCCAGAAAACATAAGAAAGAAAGAGAAATTGAATAGTTTTAGTAAAAGAAAAGACTTTAATCTTATTTGTATTAGAGCATCACACATGTGTGATTTACACCAGATGACGAGATAGACTAAACTGTCGAAAACAGCATTAAAAAAAATATAATTCAAGACGTGCACAATAAATTGACATAGCTCCCACGTCGGTCCCTCGTGACTGAAGATCTTGATCTCCATTAACACTTTTCTTGGCATCCTGCAGACTTTAATAATGTCATCAGATGTCTGTTGTGTTTTCTACATAGTCGGTCCAACGGATGGGGGACCTTCCTCTTCCTCAGCGTCCTTCGACGGGACCCACCACAATAAGCTTATCCAAGCTATCTCCCCTTATGGCTAGATTCCCAAAAAACTAAAGGATTCGTCTCAAAGAAGTGGTTGAGAGTCTGTCTTGATGTTTAATTTATGCAGAATTGAGACATGGTATGCGTAACATGTGTCTCCAACACCACATCTCAAAGGCAACAATTCGTCTACAAAAAAAAATAGAATATTTTATAGTACGTGAACAACTTTTATATAGTTTTCAATACAATCCAATTTCTATTCCAAGATACATACTACTAACATATATAATATTGAATAAAATGTTGTGTAAGCGTAATACTTGAAAATGTCGTATTGAAAGGTTTATAAGTGGTGGTAATTCTGAGTAGAGAATCTCAAGAATCACGTACAGCCATACATATTTGTTTTCTTGAAAGGTTTTTATTCAAGTTATTATTTACCTTGTTTTCTATAACGGGGGCGAGCGGGAAGGGGTGTCGCGTGGGAACGAAGCAACAAGCTGCATTGTTCGCACTGTACTTAAAGCAGATACATATTTAGTTTTTAAATTTTTGTGTTACATTTCTATTAGTTTAGGTAGATATCGAAGAAATACTATTTATTACAAAGGGTTGGGTGTTGCAATTTCCGGAAAATTTCAATGCATTTTTTTCGATCAAGACCGGAAAAACTACCTCCCCGTTTATATGCTTATCTTTCTTTAACTGATTTAAAGCCTCGTACACAATAGGCAGTTTTTGTTTCGCAACACCAAAAATTGCACTGATTACGCCGAAACATCGAGATGGAAATTCCGTTCTCAAAATATTGTCTGGAATATGGTTTAATGTGCTGTCATAAATATGTCGGCAGATAATCTGGTATACCTGTGTTATTGAAATGCGCTTCGAGTAAAATATTTATTAAAAATTAAAATATTTCACTGCACATATGAACAAATTTTACGTACTTTACAAATAGTTAGACAAATATAAATATAGAATAGTTAAAATACGAGTACATACGAATTATTAAAACAACTAAAACTAACCAATTTGTTAGTTACTGTACCTTTACGGGATCGAATTACATATATATAAATTATACATATATCATCATCATCATCATCGCGTCGGGGCTACCAGTTTGTGGAGATAGGTAGTATGTACTAGCAGCCTCAATATTGATTTGAAGTTTCCGCAAGCACTAGCGTGTGGGATTGGTTAAATCGCATTTTTTTTAGATGAATTCTCAAAGAAACCGATATGTTTCGACTCTGTATCGTGTGCCATTATCAAGGTTTTGCCTTATGAGTTTACCGTGTAACGGGGGCATCAATTTCTCAACTATTAGAGATTTATTTTATTATATTGTATTTTATTTTATTTTATTTTATTTATTTTATTATAAACGAAAATCATGATAAAAGTGTAACAAAAATTTAACCAACTACATGTTTTCTCTGAAATAACAATATATTTGATACAGTGAAGACAATTATTTGAAAATGACTTATTAAAAAGATAAATAGATTATTAAGACTTTGTAATAGGAAACAAATTTTACGCGATTATTATAGTATTATATATACGTTATTATATAACGTCAACCATCTACTAAAAATTACAATCTAACCCAAAAAAATACCACATGTCTCCATATCCTTCTCTATATATATGTGCCATACTTTGGAATCCTTTATGAAAACACAGTTTATAGTATTTTGACTCTGCCATCGCTACTGCTCTGCCAAGAGAAGAGGTACAAGAAGTACTTGGGTCAAAACGAGGTCAAATACACACGGCATAACATCCCAAAATACTCGAAAAAAAGTCGTAACTCTTTTAAGTGAGAATAATTCCCTTAAATCCACACTTTATAAAATAAAATATATCTGTTCTTAATCTTAGTAATAAATGTGGGTTTATTAGGGGGATTAAGGAAATTACAATCCCCAGTGGAGTTGGCTGTGTTAAGGGCTGCCCCGTGCAGGTAATTAATTCCCTCAGTCGAAAGTCCCAGCGGTACTAACGGGGTACTAACGGGAATACTAACGCACTTATTAGCCCCTCGACTGTTATTATAATCTCTCCGGCAGGGGTGTGCTAAAAGCTGAAGAACCGCCCGCGAGACATTTTTACCGCCTGTAACAATCGTAGTCATCACTAAAAGTATTTAGGTAGAAACGTTTTCAACGTTTAGATGGTTTCTTGCTATAGCAGGATAAATGACAATTATTTTTTTTTTACATACACATATTGTATAGAGTAGACAAAGTGTTTATGTAAATGCCTTCGATAGCTGGTTTTTCTTTCTGGTCCGATATTGTTGTTCTTTTAGCTGGGTTGTCTTCTTTAGATTTCGACCGGTAGTTTATTTGGACCGCTGCACTGGTCGAAGCACGATATGTAATTAGAATGACGCCTGTCGGTTACCGTCTTCTTAGCTTTCAGAAAAAAGGACGGCAATACCCACACACACACATGTACATTATTATAAACACAAAGTATGAAGCAGAGTAAATTAAGACTATGACCTTTCTGCGGTAATTAAATGTCGTATTCAACAAGCGCGAGCTGCATTCCTCAGCATAAAGAAAATATTGTGCAGCCATAATATAACCTAAATTTAAATTTACTACTGATGATGATACAATGTTGCATGTTACCTATATTTTTATATGGAATTGAATCGCAGACACTCACTGAAACAATGTTAAAGTGACTTGAAGCATTTGAGATGTGGATCTATAGACGACTTCTTTAACCCTTCCCAAACCATGCTGTAACACAGGTCTGCCATCATAATTAAAAGTCTAATATTTTGATAAATACATGCAACATAAAATTCATATTTTAGGTAATCTTAAAGAAAATATTAGCGCTTAGGAATGATTAGTGAAAAACCATATATGAAAAGGGAATCGTACAAAAAGAATTATTTTTTCCATTCAATCCGTTGTAAAATTAATACATTGGTAAAAATACAATTTGTGATATGAAAGACAGAGATCACACACTATTTTCACAGTGAAAAGAACAACAAACATACAAATATAATTGTCTCTTTTTCACTAATTAAATGAAGAGAGATAAGAAGGAAGGACACATTGTACAGGACTTAATGAATGCTCTAAATTATGTTATTAATTATTTTTTCAAAATTGAATGCTCAATATTTATAGTAAATTCGTGCCATTAAAGCCATTTAAGCTAATAAAATCATTTTTTCTAACTGTTATTTACGATAACACGAGTTGACAGCATGGATGCGTTCGGGTATTTTATATCATGGTATAGTAAAGGTTAAATAAGCTAGGTCGATACGTTCACTAATGAAAGCGAACGTAAAAGAAAAAAAATTCTTTAAGCAATTATTTCCAGGAAATTACAATGTTTTAGTCGTATCATGAGATATCAGATACTGTAACTTAGCATCAACGCTAAATTGCTAGCTGAAGGGGCTTCGAAAGAAGGAAGACATCATGGGTAAAGAATCTACAGCAATAATTCAAGAAGTCCACAATCCAACTATTTCGATCTATGTATTTTTTGTGATAGATAGATTTTTCTTTAAATTCACCAAATGTTTTTGTAATTTTTTGAATACAGTTCTGTCGTATTTTAATACAAATTAAATTAATCAACAAGAAATATATAACAGTAACATAACAGATGTATTAATTTTAAAGAGCCACGGAATATAAGTTCAATAATTTATCCTAAACGTATTTGGTAGCGGAATAGGATGATGCATTTTTCCGGATAGGAAAAGATTCCAGTAGCAATTAAAAGGATTTTTCGATAAATATTTTTTTTCTGTACATTTTTCTAGTTGATTCATTTGATTTGTATTATCTAATTTGTTTTAATTACTAATTAAATGTATTAAATGTATGTTGCGCTACCAGGATTCGAACCCGGATCTCTTTTCCAATTTGGTGAAGGTGCATTACCGGAAGCGCGACAACAATATCTTTCGATAAAATTGATTTTATATGTATATCTCTCTAATTTGATTAGTATTTAAAATATTACATACCTATGTTCTGAATAATTACAACTTCACAATAAAAATGTGTTCCCTTAATAATAATTTGTTTTAATTAACAAAGAACTACGTACTTAACTTTTCCTCTCTAATGATGTAAGCTGCGTTAACATTGCCTCTAATTGTGTGAATATCTCTCTAAACATACTAAATACAGAGTTCATAATTTAAGAATTTATCAGAAATATATTTATGTATTGGATAGAATAATTACAATATATAAGTATCTACCAAACGCGACAATAAAAAATGTTTTTTCGAACAACCTGACGTGAATTTGTTAATACATGTACATATTTGTACGTATGGAGTGGTGTGATAAGAGCAGTGCGCGGGACGTGGTTAGCCGGATGCTGATCGACTTTAGTGGCAGAGCGTGCGCCGAGTCAGACGTATATTATAGGTCGTTCGTGATGCCCAAAGTTTTTTCTATACATTCATATATATATATATCAACTACTGTTTAAATGATTAATATAAACAATAAATAAAAAATATTCATATTAATTAATGTATATAAATATTCATAAAAATCTCAAAAGTTTACATGTACACTGAGTTTACAGCACCGTAACGCGCGTTTTTATTTTAACACCGTAAAAGAAATGTTAAATTACAACCTCGTAATAAAAATATGATTAAGTTAAAAATATGCATATTTTATATTCTACAAATATTTTAATTACCTGTCGCATTCTAAGGGATGCCGTCTTGAGGCTTTCGCATTCTTAATGGTCACCCCTGAGGCTTCTGCTATGAATTACGCGCTGGAATTATTGGGGCCCAACTTGCATGCTACAGACAGTCGCTACTGCCGGCACCCCTGTTCCGCTCAATTTTCAAGAAGACTTTCTCACTATACTATTGAACAAATATATTAAACTAGTTAAACCCGTTCAAAGACGCGATAGTCATATCAAACAAGTTGTTGAGCAAATTTGAGACAGTAGTTAGTAGAAGTAAAATAAAATATAGACCTGTTATTCAACACGGGACGCAGATCAGTAGTAGAGGAAGATTAAAAAATGAAATGGTTCGATGACTTATAAAATTCCTTATAGAAATTAATATTAAGAAAATGTAGAAGTTGAGGTGTGCGTGTTAAAGTTATTCAAATTATGATTGACTCGAGATTGTGTCAGAAGGTTATAATGCTGTGAGACAGAAGCTCCTAGCCTCTTCTTGTCTCACGCGTGATGAGTGTGTGTCGCAGTGTAGGGTGTCTGTTGTAACTAGAGCAGGGTATATAAATGAAAGAGCACTTACAAGATTTCGTTTATTGAGGTGATGAATTAATACAATTAAATACGCGGTTGAACTTTGGAATGGCTCGCTGGAGATATAATTGAATGCTGATGATGGTGATAGGACGGCCTGCGGAGAAGTCATGCTCGTTGCTTAAGCAGTATCTATCTCTGTTGCTAATTGTTTATTTGCGTCTGCTTATTGGTTGCTTTGATTCGGGCCCTAATGGATGATTGGTAAGCTAACGCGGCCATTTTTACGATCGCATGAAAAATCACTACAAAAGTATTACATAAGTGGTTTGGTCACATGAAACGGATGAATGAGGAGAAAATGTAAAGAAAAATATATGACGCAAATGTTGTTGTCACCAGAAGTAGAGGACGTCCGCAGAAGACTTAGCACGACCAGGAAAACCAGATACTGGAAGATAGTAATATTAGAAGCCTCAATAATCGGCGAGCTTGTATGAGATGTATGAATGTGGATGAGGCCTACCCCCGCGGGCAAACGGAGTAATGATAAGTTAGTTAGTTAGCCTAAAAAACAGGCTTAACGCAGCATACCCATCTTAAGACGGGCATACAGCTAAATTAATTCGGAAATGTAGGTATCAGAATGATATGACAAAAAAAAATGTATTGATACTATTAACGACCTATAGGTATAATAAAGAAACTGAAACTTAATAAAAATAAAATGTAGTTTCAGAACAAATACGTCACACGTCAACTTAATTCGAATTTTTCTAAGGAAATTAATACTTTATTCCGATAAAATATATCAGTTTCCTTTCACATTTCTATATAATAATGGGGTTTTATACAACATAATGTTATAATTAGGTAGGTACACAACGTAAATGATTTCTCTAGACACAAGAATTTTCTCTTTTAGTAAAATGGCATGTCACAAAAATCTTTGAATTTGTGTAAGTCTTATTTTAAGTTCAACATAACAAATATTAAATTTGGAAAATAATTAAGGACGGAAAATTGGCGACCTAAAACCGCCCTGGGAAATTTTCGAGACAACCTTTTAAAGCTATTTAATATTTATTGAAAATTATGCAACATATAATATTATTATTTTAAATTGTTAACTAAGTTATATTAACCACTTAATGAATTAAATTACATCTGCCGGTTTCGGGAAATATTATTTATTCATAAATAAATTTTCTAATCAAATAGCTGCTAAAGAAACAATAACATATGTTTGCGATTAGTTAATGACATTTCGAAGAAAAAAATGATATTTTTCGAAACCGGTAGATGTATTTTAATTCATTAAGTGGTTAATAAAACAAAATTAACAATTTAAAATAATGGATTTTAACCACAAAGTTGATTTTGCCAATCTTAAAAATATATATTATTATTAATACGAGCTGGGATAGGGTGGTTCTAGTTCTTGTCTGTTGGGTTCTAATAGGTTTTTGTAAGTTTTAGTTATATTTAATTAAACATTGAGGTGAGTATGGAAGTGTTGGGTATTACTGAGCTTACGACCTGTCATCGGCTGGCTTAAGTGATCACTTTACACAATGTAACGTTCACCAAATTTACCCGACTACCACACCTATCAAATTGTTGTTTATGTGTCATCATGTAGAAACCTTTCAATTATTTATTACCAACTACGCTGTCACCATCTATGGTTTGAAAATGTAATATTCATTATCATGTAACAGTATAGATGTCGCCGAAAATGAGACTCTTTTTGACCGGGCTGTAAGCCCTGTAATGCCAAAGACTGAGACATCTATAATATCTTGAAACACTTATTTGTTTAAAAACTTCTTAGTATTCAAATGTTTATTAACTATTTAAGAACGCAATTTATTTCAAAATGATACTTACGTCATTATCAATTTCATTATGTTTATATTAACATTAAAATAAATTGTGCACAAATAGTTATTTGCAATATAACTAATACCAGACCTTGAATATATTAAATCTTTCTAAATATTTATAAATATTATTATTTTATTTATGTGTGTTATTTGCAAAATAAATCAATTGTATTTTATAATCGCAAAATAATAAATATAAATAAAATAAAAAACTTCATCTTTGTGTATATATAAGCATTTTTTAGTAAATATTTTGGTAAAATAGTCATTTACCCAACTGTTAACAATAAAGGTGAGACCTTTTGTGAAAGTACATTTTATAACCGTGTGTTAGGCTAGGCTTTCGTGTCTTTTTTATTTATCTGTTTTTATCCAAAAAAAATAAAAAACTACCCCGGAAGAATACTCACGTGTCGTAGCAGTATATCTCCTGCCACGGAAACCCGTAATGTTTTCGCGTAAAGACCATAATTTCTGTTCATAAACGGATTGAATACGGTTTTCAAGTGAGAATTTTGTGAGTTCTTTTCTATTTTTATGAAGATTTTTTTTTTAAAGAAACATCAACATCATTTTTACAACACTACACACCTTAAACTACTTTTCAACATAATCGCCGCCATTATTAAGGCACTTGTCATAACGGGGCACCAATTTTTGTATACCTTTGTTATAGAACAACGCCGCCTGAGTGCCTGTACTCCATTTTTGAGTTCATCATCGTCACCAAAATGCTTGCCACCGAGGAACCGCTTCAGATGAAGGAAAAGATGGAGATCACTTGGCGCCAAATCAGTACAAAACGGAACACACTTGGCGATGAATGTCAGCTGGTTTCATGTTTCGTACATTCAAGAAACGAATCACGGACCGCATTTCACAGTCGGTGAGCTGACCTTGAGCATTTCAATCGCTCACTACAAGATGGCAACACTATGTGAATGTTTCTAACGTTGCATGTGGTGAGTCAACTGGTGACGGAAACCATTGCGCATGCGCAACATCGCAACCGCAGCGCTGCACCGAGAATATCCGGCAACGGTATATATTATTTCCATACAATGAGACTTGCAATGTTCTCTATATTTTGACATTCATAATTGAAATGAAATTTCAGTTAACAAAAATAGATTATTATGGTGGTAAAGACCTGCGTTTTCCCCTTTCACCGGCTAGTCAGTAGTGAACACAAAATTCGCGGGTTTTTCACCTCAAAAACACATACCCGCCTTATTTTGTCACACTCTGCTTTCATTCTAAACTGGGAAAAATTTATAAGTTATACCTGGAGGTGATAAATAAAAAGATGTTATTAATTATAAAAATGGCATATAATCAGAAAAGAAACATGAAGACATGAAATAAAATAAAGATACAATCCACTTTGACTAATCCTTATCTCGTCGGGATGGGCGCGATTGCGACGTTCTTCAGGCAGGCAGGTGACAACCAGATGTTCCACTAGATGGCATCCCTCCGGTCCATGCCATCCGAACATCCCACCTCCTTGGCCTACCATCGTAGATGATCCTTAGCAATCAAGCCGACGAATTATAGATGATCACATCACATCAAAAATGTAGCCTCCAGTGAGGCGAAGAAATAAATGAAAGAAACCAAAGGAAACCATCTCGTTTCCTGTAAAGATTATTTACCATGCAATTAGATTAACAAGTTATAGTAAATTATGCACTAGTGATTGAATAACATGAACATATTTACCCTTTGGTCATACTGGATCCCTCACAGTTACATTTTATAACCGCCTAATCTGGCAGCTCTGCTTACTGACTTGAAAAAGAACCATAGATGGTGACCGTTTTTATAACTTTACGATACCAACGTGAGGATAATTATTTGTGATTTCGAGATGCTTGGCAATAAAACAAGTGATGGGGCAATTTCGAACGTAACCCTAATTTATAATGTCACATTATATATTACAAGTAAATAGTATAATAATTAAATTATAGTAAGTTTTTCATTGATTATCTCTTATATGCACGTCCATGAAGTACGCTAAATACGTACTGATAGGAGTGATGAAGAACAAGAGTTTGATGAATTAATTTTAACGTTGTATTTTACTATTTATATGAAGAAAAGATTATATCAACAGACATGACTGTTACTCATTTCATATTTAAGTGATCAAAAATTTCCTATTATTTAGTAAAAATATTTTTATTTGCCAGTTTCGCCGGGCCAAATTATCACATCTATCAATAATGACGGGATATTAATATTTCTTATAATCCTAATAAATTTTTAAAAATCAAAAATTAATTATTTACATAACCGCACATATTTACGTGATAGAATGACAATCTTGCTTGAAAACATGCACGTTGTCCCTTGTTTTATGTTACCTTGTGAATTAATATATGTTGCGATACGTCACTGTCGGATTTACAGAAATGATATGCCTACACCAGATCTAGAATATATATTTTTAAATGGCCTGTTAAACAATATTTTCATCGTCCATTCAACCGATGTCTAAGGCCAATGTTTTAATTAATTATTATTTGTGTGTTTAAATAAATGTTCCATCTGTGGAGAACGGTGACAGGTGGTAGCGAGGAAGGAGTCCTCTGGTGTGGAGCGAGCATACCAGCAAGCTCGGTTCAGCATCGTCCTACCATATTTCCAGAAGTTATGATGGTGCGCAGGTGCCGCCGGCTTCCTGGCCGGTTGTCCCATCCCTTAACCTCATCTTCGGCGCAATTTTCTAAATTTAATACATTCCACGGAACTCTAATAACATAATTATTATAATGTTTCGCATAAACAAAAAATATACGAATTTTACATCAGGAGAACACATTCTTATTGTGAAGTTGTAATTATTCAGAACATAGGTCTGTGATATTTTAAATATGAATTAAATATATTAATTAGAAATATATACATATAAAATCAATTCTATCGAAAAATATGGTATAAATAATATTGTAGATGGCTCTTTCAAACAATGGATCGATTAAATGTATTAATATCAAAAAGGTAACCTATAGGTTCGAAAATTGTCGCTAAAAATATTTTCCCTGTAGCATAGTTGGATAATGCACCTTCCCCGGTTAGGAAAAAGATCCAGGTTCGAATCCCGGTGGCGCAACAACAATATTTTTCGATAAAATTGATTTTATATGTATATCTTTCTAATTAATATATTTAATTCGTATTTAGAATTTTACATCCATAATTAAAATGATATTTCAAATAACATAAAAAGATTTTGTTTATTGCGTGTTAAAATATAAATATAAATTTTATAAACTAACATTTTTTCTATAAAGCTCTTTGATTAATTTTGCATCTACCAATTTCAACGCTTCTATATCTTCCCCTTTCCATTCTTTACATCCCCCTTCAACAATAATAATAATAACAATAGTGTGGTTTGTACAAAAATTTGAGTGTTTAAAATGTGAAAAATGTACAATTTTTTAAATCATCTATACGGGAATAGATAAACTGTTCAAAAATCAATTGATCGATTTTGAAACTCTTCAAAAGTTAATTTACTAGATAGTGTGACGAGTTTATCGAAACCGAGGGATATGCAAACACGATATAACAATCCCGGGATTCAATATTGATAATCCCGAGATCAGTGCCGGCATTTAAAAGAGCTCAATAATTGGCCTTATTTTGTAATGTTACGTTTATAAAAAGGCTAGAAAGAACAAATACAATTTATTTTAGATACTTATATCGAAGTAAGGAAATAAAGAATCTATGAGCAAAAATCAGGCATTGGAACGATTTTAGTCTTGAGGATATTATATTCCGATGGTCATTACTTAAACATAAGAGTGATTTTTTTGATACTGTATTAAGATAATAATTAATCAAGGGTTTTAACCCACTCTATATTTAACCAAAAAATATATATTATAGGCTTAATTGTTTTTTTTACAATTTATAAATCTTTTATTATTTTCTCTTATTATGCACGTGTATTGTATTCTACTGTATTGTTATTCTTATGTTAGAGGATAGAGCGCCACACTCTTCTGTCTTGACACACAATTCTCGCCTCATCAAAAATTCATACATCTTCTCATACAAGCTCGCCGATTATTGAGGCTTATAACAGGACCATCCTCCAGTATCTGATTTATCTAGTCTTGCCAAGTATTCCGCGGACGTCCTCTACTTCTAGTGCCATCAACACTTGCGTTATATATATATATTTCTTACCATTCTCTTGTCATTCATCCGTTCTATATAACCAAACCACCTAAGTGATCTTTTAGATATGACTAGAATAATTGTAAGGTTATTACTTTAAAATATGTTAGGTTTTTTACCCATCCGCCCTGTAATTAAACAATCAAAATCTATTAATTAGATGATTAAAATTCCCTTATTAAATTTGAAAGTATTGCAATATATAATGACTTTTGAGTCAGTCTTTATTCCAATTGTATTATACCTACGAGTAATAATTAATTATACACAATGGAATCCTGGTATCGACACTGATGTATGGAAGTGAGCCCTGGAACTGGCAGAAGAGAAACAAAAGTAGACTGGATGCAGTGGAAAGGAGATCGCTTAGGCGTTTGTGTGGCAGATCCATTTATGACAAAGTAAAGAATGAAGAAATAAGGAATGTAAAGCTCTTCTTAGCATAGTGAATAAGATTAAGAAAATATCACTTAGGTTGTTAGGTCATATGGAACGTATGAATGAGGAGGGAATGGTAAGGAAGATTGTTTGGGACATGTATTTGTTTGCATACATATCAATTACTTATTTATTCTAGAACGAAAATAATGCGCTGTGCATTCCCCCCACCCCATTCCTCTCCTTATCCGGCACGCCACCGAATCAGTCGATTGGCGACCTTGAGCGAGTGCAGTATACCTGATTACAATATTATACAATTGAGACATCGAGTCTATACAGTGTCGTCTAAAGGAACCTAGACGAAAATAGTGATACAAACATACAGTCCACATTTTGGAGGTGTCTGAAGAACTGGATTGTGGTGAGTGCCAAACTCCTTAAGTATATCCTGTTTTCTTCTAGATCTATGCTTTTACGCAGCAAAGATATATGACGCAAATATTGATGGCACCAGAAATAAAGGACGTCTGCGGAAGACTTGGCACGACCAGGTAAACCAGATACTGGAGGATGGGATTCCTGTTAGTAGCTTCTATAATCGGCGAGCTTGTAAGAGAATATGTATGAATGTGGATGAGGCGAAAACTGTGTGACAGGACAGAAGAGTTTGGCGCTCTATCCTCTCTACCTACCTCCGTGGAGAAACGGCGTGATGGTAAGTTATGTTAGTTAGTTAATTAGATCACAGACTATCAAATATATAGACATGAACTAACGCAAATTGCTTGTTTGAATATTTTCAATTGGGTGTCACCCACGTGATCTGGTACCAATTACGCAATAAAGTAGCTCCGCGACTTTTTTTAAATATAATATATGACTCGAATGAAACGAAAATTTAAACGCTGGCAATATAATATGCATTAATGTAAAAAATACGTCTTGTTTATACAAAGATCTTTTTATATTATTTAAATGCATAATTTTTGAACAATTGATCACATCTCGTGTAATATAGGTTACAGGGTTGATTTGATTTTGAAGTACGACCGGACTGGATTTTTGTGGTAATATTTAAATCTATACCAGCTTTTGACCTTTAAGGTAATTATGCCCGATGGGTACTTTTACAAAAATGATTAATTAAGTGTCAAGTAGATCCACCATCCGTGATAACACACCTGTCAAACTCCCTCCTTGGGAGTTCGGTTGATTGATGGAAGTTAAATGATAAAAAATTCTTTACATTTAGTTGACTAAGGCGGTTCTTAAAATCTGGAATAATATTTGGCGGACTGGAATATTGATAACTGGATAAAAAAAAATTTGAGAAGTAATGACAAAATTTTATTACATCAAAATGTATACACATTTCCAGTGGCGGAATCACGCTAGTTGTAATTGCAAAGGGCCCAGCATTCCAAAGAGTCGCACAAATCCTGACAGATCCGATTGTGCTCGGTTGTCATTGGGTATTCAAGACTCCAGATCGATAGTTTAACCTTAAACGTGTTCTCTATATCTGTGTTTTAGTTGTTCGCAATTCACGTTCTCTTATACATTATAATCGTGAATTAGACATAGAATTTGGTGAACCCATCACTGTCCAACTGAGGTGGATCTGGTCGCGATTAACGAATGGACTCTGAAC
This sequence comes from Eubasilissa splendida, assembly GCA_031772225.1. Taxonomy (NCBI): domain Eukaryota; kingdom Metazoa; phylum Arthropoda; class Insecta; order Trichoptera; family Phryganeidae; genus Eubasilissa; species Eubasilissa splendida. Next base: position 23,312,030 of record CM062857.1, on the reverse strand, counting down.
GACCACCGAAAAAAGTGTCTTTTTCAAAATCTATTGACTAAAGAAATGTTAGAAGAGCCAAGCTGCAGCAGTTGGATGGCATTACCCAAGACGTTCACACAATCGATATCGTGAACTGAAAAAGGACAGTGGAGAAGTGGCGAAACTCCAATACCAACACCAGGTTAATGCGTCACTGATAATCATGCCTATTCTCAAAATTGCAATATTGAAATGAAGGTGATTGTTACACCAACCCTCAAAAATAGTGTTATATTTGAATGAGAGAGAGGGAGAGAGAGGGAGAGAGAGTGAGGGAGTGAGGGAGATAAACGTACCATAATCTGTCAAAAATAGTGTTATATTTGAATGAGAGAGAGGGAGAGAGAGTGAGGGAGTGAGGGAGATAAACGTACCATAATCTGTCAAAACTATCTGTCTATTTTTGAGGGTTGCTGTAACAATCACCTTCATTTCAATATTGCAATTTTGAGAATAGACCTGAATAATGACGATTGTCTCATCTCTCCCAGCTGAGTAGCTGAGCAGGTGCAGCCGTAAGCGTCGTACTGCGGCTACTTTGATTGGAAGTTCGCCAGATGGGCTAGGGAGCAAGCAAAGATCTTCGAGCGAAACTCTCCCCTCCACACGATTGGTCAGTAGCACATCATTTCACATAGCATGACGGGTATGGCACCTTACCACAAAAACAATATATGAAAACTGAGAATGCTACAAAACCGTTCATTTCGTGTCTCTTTGCTATACAGGTGTAACAGACCTAGTCCACAATATTTCATCTGACTAAATTACGAGTAAAATATGTTCAAGGAATATGTGCAAATTCTGCACTGTTACAGAAAATATTATTATTTGGAGAGCACATTATTATTGTGAAATTGTAATTATTCAGAACATAGATCTGTGATATTTTAAATACTAATTAAATGTATTAATTAGAGAGATATTCACATACAATCCATTTTATCGAAAAATATTGTTGTTGCGTCAACGGGATTCGCACCTGGATCTCTTTCTAAACCGGGGAAGATGCATTAACCAACTAACAATGGAACGATAAACGTATTAATTTTAAAAAGTGTAACATATAGGTTCGAAAATTTGTCGTCATAAATAATATCGCTGTAGCATAGTTGGATAACGCACCTTCCCCGGTTTGGAACGTGATCCAGGTTCGAATCCCGGTGGCGCAACAACAATATTTATCGATAAAATTGATTCTATATGTATATCTTTCTAATTAATACATTTAATTAGTATTGAAAATATTATTGTTCGAAATTTTTACAAGCCTTAACATTTACGTATTTCGAAATAAATATTTGCTAAATGTATCCATTATTAATCTACATCATTGCTTCATCATCTCAATCATCCAACAACAAAAAAGTTTGACGTCTCAAAATTTGATGACCTTCAATTTATTATTTGAAATCATTAAAATATTTAAATTATTCGAAATAACCGCATAATTACGATTTTTTTTAAATGCTCACATTTCATTCATAGTTAAAATTAGACACATTATAATTCCTTGAACATTTTCGACTCGTAATTGAATCAGATATCCTCCCATGGAATATTGTGGACAAGGTCTGTTACACACTCTAAATACGATTTATATTATTAACATTTTAGAATGCCGATGATGCAATATTAATGGCGAATACATTTGGGAAGTATGTTTGATAGAAACGTAAAGGCTGAGAATGATATCGAAAGGAGGGGGACTGCAGGGAATAAAGTGAACGGCGCTTAGAATGGAATTATAGCTAACGTGAATTTGTCAACCGAGGCAAGACTAGCGGTGCACAATGGAGTACTGGTACCGACACTGATGTATGGAAGTGAGGCCTGGAGCTGATAGAAGAGGAACAAAAGTAAACTGAATGCAGTGGAAATGAGATCACTCAGGCGTATATGTGACAAATCTATTTATGACAGAGTACAGAATAAAGGAACAAGGAAAGAACGTAAAGCTGATGTTAGTAGAGTGAGTAAGATTAAGAAAGGATCACTTAGGTGGTTTGGTCATATGGAGCGGAAGAATTGTAAGAAAGATATACGACGAAAGTATTGATGGAAGCAGAAGTAGAGGACGTTCGCGGAAGACTTGTCACGACCAGTTAAATCAGATAATGGAAGTTAAAAGCCTGAACAGTTAGCGATCATGTATGAGAAGATGTATGAATGTGGATGAGGCGAAAATTGTGTGTCTAGACAGAGGAGTATGGCGCTCTATCTAAGTAAGTAAGTACATTAATCCAACGTAATGCCGATTACAATATGCTTTAGATAAGTTTTTTCTGATGGGTAGATTCTTCATTTTTACTATGATTATAGACTACTCCTACTAAGCCGGTTATCTGGAAACTATTACGAGCTATATTCACCGGTTCAGGAAACCAATACTTGGTTACCCTAGTTACAATTCTGTAAGCATGAGCTCAGGTTATTTATTATTACTTCGAAGCCAGCATCTTGTGTATAATATCCTAATGGCAGTGGCGTGCAGTAGGTATAGATCTAAGTTATGCTGTTACCAATGACAGTGTACAATACAATCATATGTAATGCAATATATGTACTTTCGTTTAACCAACGTCTTCAGACAAAATAAATCCGTCGTTTATACGACCCTACAATGTATTTATTTGTAATTTTAAATTACTATTAATAGTGTTTTTAAAGTTTAAGTTTTCACGTAAAATAATACCTTCTTACAATTTTAAAAAATGTATGGACGTTTTCAAGAACACTTTCTATGACTGAACGTGATTAATTTAGTGTTTGAATATCCTTCACGTAATAACTAAAGGAAATAATTATTTTTGTTAAATATTAACGTAGGAAATAGTTCATCCAATTGGTTTTTCTTTTTCCCAAATCAAAAACCAATCCATGCACCAAATTTAAATAATAATCATGAAATCAACACGTTTAAAATAGTAAGGTAGTAAAATTCGCGAATCAGTAAAAGAAGAAGTAGACACTTCAATGATTTGCACGCAGTTGTAAGCTTTTCTAATATTATTATGTTTTAAAAAAACAGCATAGGTAACGACTCCATACAAAACATTTAAAAAATTCAGTAAATAACCAATTAAATGACTCGAATAATTCACTAGCTTAAAGACAGAACAGAGTAATGTGAATAGCTCGATGCGGCGAATACAAAAGAGTGCCATGGGTACAGTGGTGAGTTGTCGTGGTAGTTTTTAGAATTAATAAATTAAAGTCTTTTCTGGTATACAGATGGCGCTAATTGTAAAATAATGTTTTCGTTTATGTTAATCCAATTATTTAATTTATATTTGTTTCCCGGAATTTTTAGTAATGCACATCTTTTTTCCTTGCATACATTTCACGCGCCTGCTTAATGGTGTTAGAAAAATAGTGTTATTTTAGCATATTGGTCAGTGTGAATAAATAAGATATATAAAAATTTCTGTGGTAGATCAATGTATTTGTGGATGCACTAACATGTTTATATATAAAACCACGGTAGAAGAAATTTTTTTTTTTTTCTTTTTTTTTTGGAACCCAATTTTTTTTGTTACGCCACTGAAATTCAACTTCGTGTCTTATTCCTAGAGATGAAGAGTCAGTGTTGTGTTGATCCATCGGTGAAGTGATGCTTCGCTGGCGAGTCTGGGTGGGCAAACATCCCCTTTGAGCGTTAACTTTCCCGATCCCCTGCCGCCGCCGCAACCCGACCTCAATACTCCATCCCCTCGGCACCCATTCTACCGTGGGGCGGAGGCTTCTGCTATTAGTAATAGCCCTCCTTTAATCAAATATAATGTATCATAAAAATCTGTTTTAATACGAAAAGAGATTCCGTAAAAGGAATTTCGAATAATCATTACGAAAGCACGCAGGGCTGAAATTTGACTAGAAATTTATAGTTAATAATTCATATAAATATATCAATAAATTCTTCCCGCCGCACATACTTTTAATAATTTTGTTTTTGTTGTGGAAGATTTCATAAATATTATTTGTGTATTGTTTTTCATTACACGCCATTAAGCCATTAGCAAAATTATTGCCAATAATTTATTTGTAATTTAATATATTTATTTATAAATAAGACTAGATAGTATTTGGAACGAGAATGTTTTGAAGTTGTTCTGACCACGGAGAGAATAAAGAAGCTATGCCATCATGGTATGATCACATAATGAGGAGACTTGTCATTGAGAGCATTAAGACTGCGTTAAGAAAAAATACTGGCAGAAGACAACGAAGAAGATCTTGTGGAGGTCTATCGAAATAGATTATCTTTGGCACCTCATAAAATAGTTTTTCTGACTTTAAATGGCAGGATTAATAGAAAACTTATTGTCAATATTGGTAATGAAAGACTAAGGCTAAGGCTTGAGTGAAAATGTGTTCTGCGGGGCATGCGGCCTGTACGACAAATGAACGTTCACTGAGATTTTCACAAATATACAAGAGTGTCAGTGTTGTTAACCTTTGAATATATATTTTTTTTAAATGTTTTAACTGAATTTCAACTAATATTCGCAAACACTAACATCCAACGCTGTTAAAACACAAACTGATTTAAACTCGCACGCGCACGCAACGCCGAACGCAAGCAGGCACTTTCTCGCCACTCAGGACACCCGTATTCGTAAACATGAGATTGCTATGCACGCTACATGCCACGTTCCACTGTAAGACTCGAATGCCCGGATAAATATTTAGGTGTTATGTTGAACAATTTGGGCTCTCATGTCAGGGCTGTATCGGGTAAAACGGCGGGTCTTTTTTGTCAATTGAAAAAACTTAGCACCTCGGAATGGAGATTGAAATCTTCTGGTTAACGTCTAATTTATGGAGCGACTTACATTCCGCAAGTCACTTATGTCCACAGATTAAAAATTGGTATAATCTCAGCAGCTGCAAACAGTAGTCAGCGAACTCCACTCTTGGCCATGACTGGTGCGTATAGAACTATGGCTCTCCCAGTTATCGTAGGGGCTCTACCTGCTGCCTCGCTGATTTTCCAAGTCTGGGCCGAGTAATTTGAGGAGTGGTTGAAAAGTGGAGTTTTTTGCAAAGAACATCTAAATCGCATACATCAGGTAATACTTAAAAGGTGGGATACAACTGCATAAAAAAGATAAACACATACCTTTCTTTCTTGTGTGGCTGTGAAAGTGAAGGAACTAAGTAGACCTCCGAAGTTTAATCACTATGAGCTTCAAATAATAACTGGGCATGGCCAATTTTTGAGCAGACTTTTCAACCAAAAACTTGCTCCTGAGCCATGGTGCGTTCACGATCATGTGAGACAAACGCCAGAACTCATAATATGGGATTGCATTATTCTTTGGAATGCTAGTGAAAAAATTATTGATAGCCTAACTGGTATTAATTATAGTTTAATACGTGACGAATGGAACTTGAATCTTTTTCTAGGATTCATTCAAGTGTGGATTTCCTGCTGGAGGATAATGGGAAGACTGACGGATGACGAGAGTTAGTCCTTTGCCTTTCCTGTGTTGCTCTGTTTCATGTTAACTTAGGAAGATTTAAAAATATTTGAATACGTCCAAGAACACACAATTACTGGATTTTTACTTCCAAAGGCATTGTATGCATTGTTTTGTGATATCTATAATTTGTTTAGGAAGATTTATTTAACAGATATGTGACTCAGACCTATCTGTATTATCCTATTTTTCCCGCTGAGGGAGTATATTAGATAACTATCGTCCTATATCTACCATTCTAATGAATTTTAATTGTACGAAACTTGAATCATGTATTTTTTAAATTGTATTCGATATTTTTGTTTTTCGAGTGTATTATATTTTAAATACTAATTAAATATTTTAATTAGAAAGATATACGTAGTACATATAAAATCAATTTTATTGAAAAATATTGTTGTTGCTACCGAGATTTGAACCTGGATCTCTTCCGATCCGGGAAACATGCATTGACGACAATTTTTAAACGGTTAATGCACGTTCCGGGATTTGAAGAGATCCAGGTTCGAATTCCGGTAGCAACAATAATATTTTTCGATAAAATTGATTTTATATGTATATCTTTCTAATTAATACATTTAATTAGTATTTAAAATATCACAGACCGTCTGTTCTGAATAATTACAACTTCACAATAAGAATGTGTTCTCCTTTATAATATTATATGTTTTCAGCACTAATTGTATATTGTCTCATACATTTTTTGTTATGCAATGATCCATTTGTATTTCTGTATTCTGTAACATTTATACTAATAAATAAAATCACATAGGACACCGAAAGAAGTAAATGTAAAATCAATTTTACTCGATATTTTAAATTTAAATATCTATTTTTTATCATTTATTCCATAAATTTTAAATGCGAGTATAAAATCGTTTCTTTATTTTACTGAGTGGAACTGAAACATGAGCACAAATTCATAAAACGGTTCCGTTTAAAGGTAAGGAAAGGGAACGCTCATCACCGCCCGGCGATACTGAATGCACACAGCAATTATCAGTGCGTGAAATAAAATTCCTAGCAGTTGTAAATACACACAGTACCGAAGTCAGGTAGTAATACTAATGCGACAAGCAACAGTCGTTGCCTCCGTAAAATATTCGCGCGTAGTTACTTTTATTCTAAGGCTTAACTATTCCTTACTTATAAATCAAGTATCAACCGAAAGTAATTTTTCGTTTTCATTAATTCAATTCATCTCCAAATTCAGTACAACTCATACAGAATACTGTTCGGATTGGCGCGTTATTGCAGCGCATCTACAATGGTACACATGGATTCGTTCCGCTTCAGAGACATCGAGTTGCGGGCGTAACGCTGCGGTTGGAGCTCAGCACCAATTCTCTGGTGCAAGCGGCGCTCTCATGGAAAGTTGGTTCCTTGACCAGAGAATGGCAACGCCTACAAAATAGCTACATATACAACAATGGCTGTGACTGAACTAGTTATATATCTATATTGTGTGAACTTTTTACTTTTTTTTTTATTTATTTTATTTTCTTTTTCATAGCATTATATTTATTTCGTAACTGTAATGTATAACATAATATGTATTATCTTTATGGCAAATCGGGTTAAAAAGGATAAGTCAGAACAGAGCGACCTGGCGCTCTCGTTCAAGGTGAGCCAACCCCAAGTAAATGGGAAATGCAAAAGATGAAACAGAAGAAAATTTAATATATTATTGATAGAATCTGTTTTAACTTTGTAGAATTGCATTATAATGAATGGATATAGTTTAATGTTGCACGAATGAAAGAAATGATTATTATCACTACCACCTGAGCCTAGTCTCCTATATATTTACTTTTTGGTAACTATGTAATAAAATGTAAAAATATGTTTGGACTGTGCCCGTCTCGCTACAGAAATTCTGTGTCGAGAGGGGCATAGTTTACAACCAATTGTACAATGAATTAGTATTACAAGTAGTAGATAGAATGAACATTTATTACTTTATATGTAGGTGTATATGAAAAACAATTTTAAAGTGTACTTTCAAATAAATTATTTTAGATAAATTTGTGGCAATAATTATTAAAAGTTTGAATCAATATATTTGGGTGAGTGCACTGCACCAATACTAGCTCTATATTACGAATCCAAGTTTTAATTTTCAGTTTCATGTTATTGGGACAATTCAATTGGTTTAAATCTTTCAGCATTCTATTAAATAGTTTAGGTCCAAAATATTTGTAGTTCCTTTGGCCATATGTTGTATGTGCTCTTGGGGTTTGTAGGTTATGTGTATTTGTCCGGATGGAAATTATATTTTGAATTGTTTTAAAATTTCCGTTTGTAATTTCAGTGCTCGTTGTGATTTGTGGTTTCGAGGATAACTTTTAAAATAATTTTCTGAGCTGCTATTATTGGATTAATTACAGTCGCTCCACCCCAAGCAATTGTACCATGCTCTATGATTGATTGGCATATTGCATAGTACGCCATTTTTAGAATTGTTATATTAAGTTATAGTATATATATATATATATAGTTTAGTACTTCACCTGTCGGTGAGAGTTACTGTTTCCCTCAAAACTCGAGTAGTGCTAATAAACTCAAGTAGAGTTATAACATTGTTTCATTGCTTCATTACCACATTGGCGAATTGGTGAAGAGAATAAGAAAATATATTTATATATTCAAAACATTAAGAAACATTTTAAGTATAAATAACTTTAAAAGGGTATATTTTGCTACTCACTACTCCGGTATAAAATAAATGAGTGGGGAGGAACATACGATAACATAATGAACAATCATTAAACTAATATTTAAAAGAAGATCAACTTTTTCAACACAAAACACTTTTTTTTGCAAAATTCCCAGTTCCCAAAATGAAAACATTTACAAAAAAATCTCAATTAATTAATTACTTAAAGAAAATAATACTTTAAAATTTGAAACAATCACATCGTTAAGATTTAAAAACAATTTTAAAATACCTAAATGTAACACCAAACACTATCAGCAAAATTTCATATATTTAGGGATAAAAAACTTCAATATCCTTCCTAAACAAACTAATGAGATAAAGGATGTAAAAGAAATAAAAATAATAATTAAATGAACACTTCAGAAGTATGCAATTAGATAATCAATAATATTATAGATTACAGTGTAAGTCCTTTTCCAAGCATTTTTTGGAGAGGTAAGCGATAAAAAATATGTAATTTTAGTTTTGTAAAGTACTCAAGTAACTTAATTAATTTATTATAAAAAATTTCAATTTCATTTTTTTACATCTCCATCCAAGATTTTTCATGTTTTATGTGTTTATTTCTTCTGTTCTCGTCCCACCTCACTAGACCAAAGTCCGTATCGAGATGGGCAGTGTTTTTCTCTGACAGGTACACAATAGGTAACGTTTTGAATTACCTTACAGTGCAAAAATATAAAGAAGTAGAATATTACTTAGATATATTGTAATGAACAAGATATTTTGAACTACTATAGAAATATTTGTAGAGTGAGGAAAATAATTAATGTAAAAACATATATACATACAAGGCAGACATGGATAATAGAGCATATCATGTGACTGCTACTGATGGACTAAGCAGATGCCTATTTTTTGACTGCTTCCATATGATGCACTTTAATAATAATGTAATATTAATGAAATCATTATAAACATTTGTTGCTCAAATACCTTGAGCAGGTTCTACTCAGAGTATTTCAGAAACATTCCATTAAAAAGATGGTTGCTCCTGACTCACTAAAAAAATATGTTATGTATATCAAATGTTTCCGAATCGAGTCTCTGCGTGCCTAACTACAACATAACTACATTTTTCAATAAAACAGATTTTTTCTATGTATCTTTCTTATTGATTTATCTATTTTGTTTTATACGTACGTATAATACACGATATTAAAGTAAATGGCAAATAAACTTTTTTTTCCATTTTTGTGCACGGAAAATCTTTACATGACGATGTTATGACAAACTCTATTGTTGGGCCTAAGGGTGAGCCTGATCCAGGGATTCCGCCTCATATTTTAAAATATTTTTTACAATTTAGAAACATTTAAAAATTAGTATTAATAGTTTATAAACCATAGTATAAATTTAAATAGAAACATCGTAACAGCAAAAAAAAAATACTAATAACATCTGTTTACGTGCCTTGTTACTTCGATTGGCACCACTAGGTTTCCTGGTTTATAAATGTACATATGTGTGTGTGAGTATTGCCGCCCTTTTTTTGAAAGGCTAAGAAGACGGTAACCGACAGGTGTCATTTTTATTACATCCCGTGCTTCAACCAATCCACCAGTGCGCGCGCGCTTCGGTCGAACGAAATCTAAAGAAGACAACCCAGCTAAAAGAACAACAACATCGGACTAGAAAGACAGCAAAATTAAAATGGTTAATGCAGTTCATATATTACATGTGTGCTCATTGTTAATCGGAAACCTGGGAACCAGCTATCGAAGGCATATACATAGACAACATCTACCCTAATATGATATAATTGCTTTAATCTATTGTTTAGTGTTACATGTATGACTATCTATTATCTATGTAATCCTGCAGAGATTGACAGAGACACGTGTCTCATGCTCAGTTGCTTTGGAAATACCGCAGTTTTTCTATATCGAATAGCAGAGTCAGGACATAGAACTTTTCGCCATACCTATGTGTTATTTATTTCTATCTCTAATTATGTACCCGGGATAATTAAAATCCTTGCTAATTAAGCTAATTGTGTCTATCAATGATCAAAAACTTTTTTTTTATGTTTAATCTTAAGGTCCAACCTTCTACTTTCATTTTCAATGCGACCGAGTACTGCACCCATTGTATATCTGATGTACCAATGAATAGTTCGATCATGTTGAAGAATAACAGGGAATAGTCGTGTCGAAGATCCTCGAAGAATGACCAGGACCGTTCTATGATCAAAAGCTCTCATAACTCTCATGTTTCTCATGTTGGCATTTTTTTCACTACGCGGTAAGTTTATCCGAAGCGGTGCCGCGAGGTGTTGGCGCAGCCCCGACCCAGCCAGGGGAGGTTCCGTGACTCGGGGTGATTACCCGCCAGGGGGTGGAACAAGGCTGCTAATACAATTCACTTACATTCTCACAGAGTCATACCGCCGGCGATACTGAGCGACAGAAATTCTCCAAAGGTCGACCAATTTTGGTCGTGATTATGGTCGTTAATTTATTATAGGTAATAACTGGTCTTTTCTTCGCCCCGAGAGCCACCCTTACACCGAAAGCGGTTTGGAAATAATCCGCCGCCCTGTATTGAATATTACAATGGGGGTGAAACTCTTTAAAACGTTACCGTATATTTATTTACGTCGAGTCTGCACGTAGAGACGAACAGCGGTGATAAAATAACGTAACGTTCCTAGATAAGGCTCATAAACGTAGTACGTGTCTACTTATTAGTAAGACGTCTACGAACAAACCTCAGCTCTTTTAATTCTATATTATTTAATGAAAATTACAAGAGCACCTCCAACTGGCTGAATTAAATATATTTTACTTTGTACTTGACGTAATAATTCATTTTGATTGTTTTGAATATTAATAATTTTAAATAAGAATTCGAAAGATGTACATATAAAATCAATTTTATCAAAAAATATTCTTCTTGCGCCACCGGGATTCGAACCTGGATCTTTTTCCAAACCGGGGAAGGTGCATTATCCAACTATGCTACAGCGACAATATTTTTAGCGACAAATTTTTGAACCTATATGTTAGGGCGACATCTAACATGTCTCGCCCAAAGTATATATTTATTGATAAAGGGCGAAAACTGTCGCCCTATGTATATGTAACAATGTGAATACAATAACTGCCATCTAATTTATTTGTATTTTCTTTTATTAGAATTAGTTATTAAATACCTAAGATGACACAGCCAGCCTATTAAATGGTTACCCTTTATTACTTCAGAAAATTGAACTTAATGTGTTGTAAAGAAGTATATCATCCCCTGATTCCGATCTAATAAAGAAGTTCCACAGCATCAGAAAACAGGAGTTGAATGATTGGATCGCTGACACTATATGTTAACTTTTTTAATATTAATACATTTAATCGTTCTATTATTTGAAAGATCCATGTACCTTTATTGATTTTACATGTATATATTTCTAATTAATATATTTAATTCATATTTATAATATCACAGACCTATGTTCTGAATAATTACAACTTCACAATAAGAATGAATTTTGATTTAATTAACTATTTCATTGCATTGGCTGCAAGAATTAGATAGATTTCATCTGGATATGTAAGCATGTCTGTCACGATTTTTTAATTTATTTAACAACAGCCATTTAGAAACTAAATAATGAATCTAGCTAGTTAGAGAACTTAGCTGAGATATTTACTAGGTAAATTTTATCGACAAATTGCAATTCATATATATTTTGGTGGTTTTGAGGTCTTCTTAAAATGGAAGTTATGTCAGTAGTAAACTAATCAAAATTCACCTAACATAATTAATTTTGTATTAACCATTTTAATTAATTATTTTCGGCACCACTGTATATATCGTCTATATCTTGTATATTTCTCATATCAATATATTTTATGGATTAGTATATTAGTGTACGTATGAAAAAAAAATGTACATATGAATTAATAATCAAAACATTTTGATATTTGAAACGTCATCTTTAATTTTATTCAATTGAAAAACAGTAATATAATACCCAAAAATGATAATTGAAAATAAGTCCTACATAAAATGGCTTTCCTGAAACTCCAAAAATATCCGTAATCAACTTATTTATCAGTTAAACGATAACATCTCAAATATAACTCTGATTAAATATAATTTATTTTTAATGACCTTGATAGAATCTTCAATGAAGCAATAACTTATTATTTTTCTTCTACTTCTTCTCCCGCTATTTCTGCTCCACGGCAGGAACACAAAACTCCGAAATACGTGATAAATATCTCATGTTATTTATCACGGATCTCATGTTATTTACACAGATATCATGTTATTAAACACGGATCTCATGTTATTTATCACGGATATCATGTTATTGTGATGTCCAAGGGTTTGTGTATGTGTGTGTGTGTTGGTCCACGGCGCGCGAGGGAAGTTGGAGGCATGTGTGTATGTGTTGTGTGCGAGGCGTTATAAGCGAGCGCGAACTCTCTTCTATTTCTGCTCTGACGCGATTTAGATAACTCATATTATATTATATTGTTTTAAATAGTATTGTATTTGTGGAATGATAAACTGCTGTATATTGTCATCTAATACGAGTTTAATTATCGATACACACACGTGGAGTACAAGAGAATTTGTCCGGAGACAGAGTACATTAAAATGGCGCAGGAAGGCTTCGTATCTAACTCAATGCCTGATGATCTAATTAACTTTTAGATTGTCAAGATACTTCTCCGGAAAAGTTTATATTGAACAGGAATCTGTTATTCGAAGATCTCCGAAGTGTTTACAGACTTCTTTTAGATCAATGCTTCAATAATTCCTATCGGTTGTGGATGTTTCGGATACGACTCATCCAATGATGGACTGCCAATACGGACGGTGTTCCAGGGAAGTGGCGGATTTTTTTATCACTCTTATACAATTATATGCAATAATTATTAAAGCAAATTATTGTTACTTCATACAATTATATTATGTATCAATACGCAATATACCGTAAAATAATTCATATCAATAGCTGAAAAATATACTTACCTACCTGGTACTATTCTTTTCTCTCCAATTCTATGTTTCAAAACTGAACACTGGATTAAAACTGAAGTTCTCTTTAGTAAATGATGGTACAAAGTAATTATTACGGAACTGTCCTCAAAACTGTGCAGGGAGAAAATTTACATATGTGAAGCATGAGTAATAATCGTTCACAATAATATTGCGTTGAACATCTGGAATCAATATATATCAAACATCGGCGTTTTTAAACATTGTTAGACTATAGATAAAAAAAATGGTTTATACACCCGAAATAAATGTATTTTACGAGAAATTTCAAAAGTCATTTCATAATACATTTAAACCATATACAGAAATTACAGATAGATACTTGATTTAATATGAGAATACTGTTTTTTTCTTAATTTAACAAGGAGCTCGCAGGAGCCCCTCTGAGCTCTTTTCAGCCCATCCTGGACTCATCCTACTCCACAACATACTGGGGAAACTAAAACTAGGCTGCCCTTCATCGTGTCCGCAACGACTTATTTCTATTTAAAAATAGCATACAAAGTACGGCATACAAACCATTGACACAATTCTTCAGAATTTAGTATGAGCGGTTAACAGTTTAGTATTCCGTATATGGTTAATTACTGCTTAATTGTTTGAATTGTAACAACACAGTGAAAGCGAAATGCTTCAGCAATATGTGTCGATAATTAATACTCGTAATTTATTGCGTGGGATGGAGTAAACTTCACATCTGATATATACAGCATTGTCCTGGCTACTTTGCTAGACTGAAGTCTGTGTTAAAGTAGCCATTTTTTTTTTCGTGCTTTTGTGGTGTTATTTAAATCATTCACAGGAATAAAAAGATAAATAAAAAATATGTAGTGGGAGTATTGTACGGACTAGTGAATTATTAGTGTAGGTATTGTATAAATTATATTAGAATGTTAGATAGCCATGCTTCTGATTCATCTCTTCCTGATTGGATCATATATTGGGTCCATATTTGTGTAATCTTATTAGAATTAAACGATTTTCAGTTGGTACTGAGTGTGTTGTATAGTTTCGGAGCTAAGAACATGTAGAATCTTTGTCGTTGTTGCTTTCAGAACTGTGTAGATATTCGAATACCTCATAAAAATCTTTAATTTTTTCAATACAGAGAGTATTCATTTTATAACACTTCATTGTTAATAAATATAATAAATCAAACACAATTGTTTTGGTTCTATATTTATTTTTTCCATTTAACTCTACATAAATGATTTTATTTGTCTTCACTTATATTTATATGTAGATGTTAAGATTCTGTGCTAATGATAGATAAATATTTAAAATTTGTTTTTTTCCCAACAATAATGTATGGTTATAATGACATTTAACTGTTTGGTATTATTGGAATGTAGTATTGTTAATGACCTAATATGTAATACTTAACTATGTAACAAAATTTACATATGAGCTCACCACGCTGTTCTATCTTTTATCAGTTGATAATGGCCTAGATAGCTGAAACAATCGTCCAATTATTTTTAAAAAATTAAATAAAATCAATGAAGATGGATAAGACGATGATGACATAGAACGGCAGAGGAGATATGCTGTCACGCCGTTTCTACCGATGCAGTAAGGAGATGAAGAGGATCCTGTTTAAATCGATCTTCACCAGCATGCGTACCTGCGAGCTCTGGTTGAAATACAAGCAAGTGACGTACAACCGTCTCCGAATTCAGTACAACAGCTCATACTGTTCGGATTGGCGCGTTATTGCAGCGCATCTACAATGTTTACTGAAGGCCGTATACATGGATTCGTTCCACTTTTGAGACATTGAGTTGCGGGCGTAAAACTGCGGCTGGAGCTCGGCACAACTCTCTGGTGGTAACGGCGCTCTCATGGAAAGCTGGTTCCCCGACCAGAGAATGGCAGCGACTACAGAATAGCTTCAAATACATGTATGTATCTATATGTGTGAACTTTTTATTAATTGGTTTTCTTTTCATAACATAAATAATATTTCGTAACTTTAACGTATTATATACTATGTATGTGTGGCGAATCGGGACTTCATACAAAAATAACCCGATCACGCTGAAATAAACGCATTATTATTATTATTATTAATAGATAACCAAAAAAATCGTGTTTGATTTATTGTGTTGATTAACTCAATAAAAATATTTTTCCGTTACTTACTACTTATCGTGACGGCATGTTCTCGCTGAGAGGATAGAACACACATTTTTGTGTATCGTCTTACCTCGCAATTTAATAAATATTAAGATCGATTTTTCCTACTGTTACTTTCATTAATGAAGTCACGTGGTTTTTTATGTCATAAAGCTACCTTGAAAAATATACGCTGTCACCTTCGAACTCGTGCACCATCCACATTATTTCCGAATATCTTAGATTTATAATATAAAAGCTTCCAAAAGAATTTTAAATCGATCTTCGGACTACTATATTGGATTGGAAACTAACGGTGTTGAACTACCGTGTACTAAATAAATCGTAAAGTTAATGTGAGAGTTAAATTGTTACAAAATCTTCTAACACAGTTATCGTGACAAATTTTATTGTAGGCGCTTCAAAAGCACATAGAGCTGCTGCTGGATCTTGAACCCGGAACTTTCTATTGCTGGTTGATCTCGGAAAAAAAATTATTATCTTACTTTTTTAACGTGGCATATTTTTTATATGATATATATCTATATTATTTAGTTTATCAAAGAATTGCATAGGTATGGTCACAACCTTCGTAATTTTAGTGGTGATACTTTTCGCTAAAATTCTCAATTTCTCAAGATTGTCAAAAAATATATTATTCAGTTTACAAAAAAACAAAAAAAAAATCTAATTCATTTATTCGCGCCACGACTATCTGCTGTCTATTGTACGAAGTGTTTAAAAAGTTAACCCCGCAAATCGAAGGGCTGAAAGTAGCGGGTACGTACCCAGACAGTAGACGTTGCGGGGCCGACGCCGAGAGGGTGTCCACAGTTTTTAAGGCTGTTATTCCACGGTGTTTTGCAAATCGTTCTCTGGCCGGAACTGATACAAACCGAGTCGTAAATCAGCCCCTCCTTTCATCCCTCGACCGGCTCCCCGCCGCACGCCACCCACCTGCGGCGCGGGGGCTGAAGGGTTACTCATTAACATGTTTATAAGGACTGGCGAGGGGATGAGGCATCGCGCCGTGAACACACACATTTGATTGCTGGCCGGAAGCCTCGCTGCAAGTTCCCGGGGGCTGATAGCGTAACAACTGCTACGCGCAAAATGCTGACTCAAAAATCTTAAAAGCGAACGGTGCAGTATAAAAGTAATATTTCAACTAGTCTTTTTTTAAACGGACGTGAAAGACGAATTCTGTGAAAAAATGTAATATTTTAAATAAATACACAAGTTCACTAGCAGGGCGTGCAGTCGGTATAGATTTAGGCTATGCTGTTACCAACAATATTATACGACCATATATAATATATGTTGTACATAGGATTATGAACATTCGTTTAACCAACGTCTTTAGACAAAATAAGTCCGTCGTATATACGATCCTACCATGTATATATTTGTAATTTTAGAGTACTATTAATAGTGTTTTTAAAGTTAAAGTTTTAACGTAAAATAATACCTTTTTACCCACATAAAAATAAATATGAAAAATGTATGGGCGTTATTAAGAATACTTTTTATGACTGAACATGATTCGTTTATTGTTTGAAAATCCTTCACGTAATAATAATCATGCGGCAAATGCACCTCGAATGTAAGATAGTAAAAGTCGCGAATTAGTAAAAGAAGAAGTAGACACTTCAATGATTTGTATGCAGTTGTAAGCCTTTTTAATGTTATTCTGTTAAAAAAAAAACAGCATAGGTAACGACTACATACAAAACGGAACAACCGAAAAAAATATTCAATACAGTAAATAACATATGGCTCGAATATTTCATTAGCTTAAAGACAGAACAGAGTAAAGAAAATAGCTCGATGCGGCGAATACACGAGAGTGGTACAAATTTAAATAACAATCATGAAATTAACACGTTAAAAACAGTAAGATAGTAAAATTCGCGAATCAGTAAAAGAAGAAGTAGACATTTCAATGATTTTTACGCAGTTGTAAGCTTTTCTAATGTTATTATGTTTAAAAAAAACAGCATAGATAACGACTCCATACAAAACATTCAAAAAATTCAGTAAATAACCAATTAAATTACTCGAATAATTCACTAGCATAAAGATAGAACAGATTAATATTAATAGGTCAAGGCGGCGAATGCATAAGAGCGCTACGGGCACAGCGGTGAGTTGTCGTGGTAGTTTTTAGAACTAAGCAATTAAATTCTCTAATGACAGATGGCGCTAAATGTAAAATAATGTTTTCGTTTATGTTAATCCAATTATTTAATCTATATTTGTTTCCCTGAATTTTTAGTAATGCACTGCTTTTTTGCTTGTATGCACTGCACGCCCCTATCCACTAGCAACATTACGGTATTACAATTTTTGAAATTTCTGACAATAAACTTGCTTGTTTACTACACATTTTCAAAAAATTACCTTCAAATCTCACAAATCTACGTTACAAATAAAATATTTCTGATATTTTCACGGCAATTCAGAATCTTCCGTTTTGAATTTTCCGTGAGTCTTCAACCTCGTTATCGGCTTATGGCTACCTAAAGAAATATTATGCAAGCATTTCATTCTATATCTACGCATACATATAATTTTAATTCCTTATTAGATAAATGTGATATCTATGGCACGCGTGAAAGGTTGGTACGAATGAGCGAGCAAAAGAGATAAATGGAGTTACACCGCTGTCGGACGCTCTTTTTATATCCAGCCGTGATTCGAGATAAATCTAATAATTGATTTGAAATTGTAATGTATTGTATATCGCGAATAAATCTTATTATTTACTAAGCACACTAATCTTATTCCGATGACACTTACAAAGAAGAATCCGATTGGTTAGTCCAGCCCATGTAGCTGGCACTAG
Source organism: Eubasilissa splendida (assembly GCA_031772225.1). Taxonomy (NCBI): domain Eukaryota; kingdom Metazoa; phylum Arthropoda; class Insecta; order Trichoptera; family Phryganeidae; genus Eubasilissa; species Eubasilissa splendida. Next base: position 23,293,840 of record CM062857.1, on the reverse strand, counting down.
AGACAATACACATCATTGTAATAATATTACAATACACATTTGACAAGTCATTAAGCATGCAAAATAAATATATACATCTTACACCAGCGATAAACCAACGTAAATTGGTGCTCGTTTGCTCGCTCGTGATTTAGATGTATATATAGATGTATTTCTACAATTTTTTTTTTTTTTAAATTTCACAAATTCAGAGTAAGTGTGGTACATCTTATGGTCCAGTGCGTACAATGAATTAAAAAATACTGTAATTTTTCCTAATAATAAAGTTGTATCAATGTGTCCAAAATTTAATAAAAATCAATTGATAATTCTAGCGTCTGCTATCAGATTACTCAAAGGTATTTGAGTTTCCGTAAAAATAAGGTAGATGGCTATTTCAAATAATGGAACGATTAAATGTATTAATATCAAAAAGGTAACATATAGGTTCGAAAAATTGTCGGTGTAGCATAGTTGGATAATGCACCTTCCCCGGTTAGGAAAGAGATCCAGGTTCGAATCCCGGTGGCGCAACAACAATATTTTTCGATAAAATTGATTTTATATGAATATCTTTCTAATTAATATATTTAATTTTTAATTGATAATTAAAATAGCAATACATATTATTATAATAATCCTCAAAATAGTGGAGAAACTTCAATAAATGAATATTTTTTGATAACTTATCTCGAATGCGAGAAAAACATTTAATATTTAAATAATATTGTTAACTATTAAAATATACATAGAATTTCAAACTATAAAATGAAATCTATGCCCTTCAGTAATAAATCTGTTATAATGATTAGAATTATGTATATTTTAATTCATTATTAAAAAATATTTAAAACTCGCCTTATGCATATTTATTAGAATTATTAATTCGTTCAGCCAAATTCAAAATAAAACTAGATATAATGATTGATTACCCTGTTAAAACTTTTAAACGTTCAATAGTTGGTCGAACAATAACAACTGAACAACATTTTGGAAATAAAAGAGTTACGTAGATCAATCGCGTTCACAAATAACATGGCGTTTCAGTTTCTCTATTGGCTATCATTTAATATACAATGTTGTAAATGGGAACTAATTAATTTTTTTACAAATAATGATGTTATGAAGTTGCCATTTTTGAGAACATATATATATATATATATAAGATAATTAAACAAATGTAAATAAGTCATAATAAATCGGCCTAAAACGTAAATACTAGTTGAGGATCGTGCTAATGGATCACAACATACTTCCCAAATAAAAGGTGCCAGATGGAAGCATTTTATTTGGGCGCGCGTTATTCAAGAACTCTGGTGACGGTGGGTAGTATTTGTTTAATAACAGTGACTTTGTAGGTGAAAATCCCGTAATTGTGTGTTCTTGGACATATTAAAATATTGTTAAAACAATGGTGTATGCATGTACCATGATGTACCAATAATAAATGAAATTTAGGAGAACACATTCTTATTGTGAAGTTGTAATTATTCAGAACATAGGTCTGTGATATTTTAAATATGAATTAATATATTAATTATAAAGATATACATATAAAATCAATTCTATCGAAAAATATTGTTGTCGCGCCACCGGGATTCGAACCTGGATCTCTTTCCTAACCGGGGAAGGTGCTTTATCCAACTAAGCTACAGCGACATTATTTTTAGCGACAATTTTCGACCCTGTATGTTACCTTTTTGATATTAATATATTTAATCGTTCCATTTAATAATGTCGCTGTAGCTTAGTTGGATAAAGCACCTTCCCCGGTTAGGAAAGAGATCCAGGTTCGAATCCCGGTGGCGCAACAACAATATTTTTCGATAGAATTGATTTTATATGTATATCTTTATAATTAATATATTTAATTCATATTTAAAATAAATGAAATAACTCCGAGTTAATAAAAATAAAACAACTTTCAAACGCATACGAAATCTTCCCGATTTTTGCGGTCAGTGTTAGAGGAGGTTTTTTTTTAACATTATTAACATTTTAAAATTTTAGTGACATGATGAATTAATGTAATTAATTTCACAAATTATATATATATATATATATGCGTGAACATATTTCAAATGATATTATTCATTAGTGCGACTAGCTACCCTGCTGTAGTAAATTACCATTAGCCGTGCAAAGCGAGATTCAGTGCAGTCCCGACAGTATTGTCCTGATTACGTCCTGCAAAATAGTTTAATTACCTTGACGAGTAGGCCTACAAATGATGCTCCAATCATAAAATTACATAAAATATTAATATGGTCTAATGTGGGAAGACAATGATATGTTGGAACTCTCATGGGAACCGACGATACATAATACTTGGTACGTCGGAAATGTTATATAGCAATATAATATCTCTATGTAATATGTAATATATACGAGTATACGTTCAAGATATATATCATAAATGGGAAGATTTTTAATCACCTGCGTTATATATTTTGTAGATACGCAAAAGGCGTACGATAGAGTTATAAGTAAAAGGTTATGGAAGGTACTCTCTGATTACAGGGTGAATAGCAAACTTATATACGCAATCGCATCCCTATATAGAGGATGTTCTGCGTGTGTAAGAATCAATGGATCATTCACACCACGGTTTGACATTACAAAGGGTGTCAAGCAGGGTTGTGTAATGTCTCCATGGCTATTCAACTTGTATATAGATAATTGTGTGAAAGAACTGTAATATATGAATGTAGGAATGAAAATGGGTGATTTGATTGTATGCTGTTTATTGTACGCCAATGATGCAGTATTAATGGAGAATAACGAATGAGAACTACAGAGGCTAGTGAGTAGAATGTACGATGTATGCAAGGAAAGCGACCTTATTATGAATGTTAACAAGTTGAAAGTGATGGTATTCGAGGAAAAAAAAAGCAAGACAACGTGCAAAATACTTGTAGGTAATGAATGGTTGGAACAAGTAGATGAGTTTGTGTATTTGGGAAGTATGTTCGATAGAAACGATAAGACAGAGAAAGAGATCGAAAGGAGGGTGACTGCAGGGAATAAAGTGAACGGTGCTTTAAAAGGAATTATAGCTAATGATAACTTGTCAATTGAGGTAAGACTAGCAGTTCAAAATGGAGTCCTGGTACCGACTGATGTATGGAAGTGAGGCCTGGAGATGGCAGAAGAAATCACAGAGAGAGGCAGATCCATTTATGACAGAGTAAAAAATGAAGAAATAAGGAGAATGTAAAGCTCTTCTTAGTATAGTTAGTAAGATTAAGAAAGGATCACTTAGGTGGTTTGGTTATATGGAACGGATAAATGAGGAGAGAATGGTAAGAAAGATATATGACGCAAGTGTTGATGGCACCAGAAGTAGACGACGTCCGCGGAAGACTTGGCACGACAAAGTAAACCAGATACTGGAGGATGGTCCTGTTAGAAGCCTCAATAATCGTCGATCTTGTACGGATAAGGCGAGAATTGTGTCAGGACAGAAGAGTGTGGCGCTCTATCCTCTCTGCCTATCCCCGCGGTGAAACGGCGTGATGGTAAGTAAGTAAGTAATGGATATGAGAGGCTAGAATGATAAGAATGATATATGACGCAAGTGCTGATGGCTCCAGAAATAAGGATTGGAAAGAGATCCAGGTTCGCATCCCGGTAACAACAACATTATTTTTTTTCGATAAAATTGATTATATATGTGTATCTTTTTAATTAATACATTTAATCGGTATTTAAAAAAGAAAATGTTTGTCAGCATTTAATGATATTTTATGTTGTTCTAAAAATAATGAAAAATTGTATACGTTCTTTGCTAGAAAATATTTGTTCATTTATTTTTGTTTGATAATTAAAATCAATCAATTTTTAAATTCATTGTATTTATTTATTGAATCAGGCCTTATTTTAATCTCTTATGCATCTCAAATAGCACACAATGCTAATCAAGTACGGAGAAAATATACCACTTCTGAACGGTTGGTGTGTTCCTAAGAACGGAGATGTGTCTTACTGCGCAGACTCCCGTTCTGCAATGTTACAATGTTTTGTAAACTTTCGGACAATCATTTCCATCCGGTTCTACTGACAATACTGCAATAAGTGAATTGGTTTGTATGGGAGAATTCTCCATCACTGCGCTCTGCTCTCTGGATCCGTTCCCATGCCTGACAGGTCAGGAAGAATTACACTTTTTTTGCCTTGATAGATACCCTCTACACAAGCGATCGGATATAAATAAAAGTACACCTTTTATGCTAACGCTTTATTCGTAGATAAATTTGAAAGAAAACTTAGTTGTCAATGTCTCTTAAAATACTAAATCAATTCATATGTTTCATATTAGTTCTAAACTCATTATAGGAATTTCATAAAAAATTAAATATTACTTTATTTTGAGACTTAATTGTAACTTTATATATTCTCTCTGAAATTATTTTTCTGAATAATTACAACCTCACAATAAGAATGTGTTCTCTTAATAATAAAGTTGTATCAATGTATCCAAAATTTAATAAAAATGAATTGATAATTCCGTCGTCCGCTATCAGATTATTCAGAGGTATTTGAGATTCTGTAAAAATAAGGTAGATGGCTCTTTCAAATAATGAAATTATTAAATGTATTAATGTACCCCAAGAGCACATACAACATATGATCAAAGGAACTACAAATATTTTGGACCTAAACTATTTAATAGAATACTAAAAGATTTAAATCAATTGAATTGTCCCAAGAACATGAAACTATATATTAAAACTTGAATTCGTAATATGGGTAGAGCCAGTATCGGTGCATCACCCAAACATTTTGACTCATATCTATATTAATTATTGCTACAAAGTAATCCAAATATTAAGTCCACTTTAAAATTGTTCTTCATATACACCTTTTATATAGCAATAAATGTAATTCTATCTACTACTTGTAATTCTAATTAATTGTACAATTGCTTGTAAACTATGCCCGTCTCGACACAGAATTTCTCTAGTGAGACGGGCACAGTCCAAACAGATTTTTACATTGTATTATATAGTTACAAATAAAATAATAAATAAATAATATTAAAAAGGTAACATATAGGTTCGAAAATTTGTCGCTATAGCATAGTTAGATATTGCACCTTCCCCGGTTTGGAAAGAGATCCAGGTTTGAATCCCGGTGGCGCAACGACAATATTTTTCGATACAATTGATTTTATATGCATATCTTTCTAAATAATATATTTAATTCAAATTTAAAATATTTATATTTATTTCATAAATTTGCACACATTTTATTTATCATAACCTACTACGATAGGCTAGATACAGGTGAATATTATGTTCCAAACCGATGTTGTTTTTGAATGACTAAGAAATTTAAAAAAAAAAGTTTTTTTTTATTGATTATTTGGTTTATTACAATTATGTACGGAATATGACATTGATTAAGTAGCTTCATCTAGCAGTTTCACAAGTTCGTGTTTTTTTAATCATATTTTTCATAACATTCTCGCACACTTCGCGTGACATTTCAACAATTTCATTTCGAATATTGTCCTATAGCATCGGAATTGTTATTGGCTTATTGGCGTAGACCTTTCCTTTCAAGTACCCCCACAGATAATATTCGGGAGTCGTCAAATCAGGTGGTCGAGAAGGCCAATCTATATCACCACTTTTTAATATTATGCGACCGGGAAAAATTTCTCGAAAAATTTCAAAAGTACCTCGAGCTGTGTATGAGGTAGTACAGTTCTGTTAAAACCACACGTGTTGCAGGCCCAATTGACCAAGAAATTTTTGCAGCATTACCTCCTGAAAAAAATATGGCCCACATGACGCACCATACAGTAACTCTGCATGGATGTAAAGATCGTTAATGTATCAATTGAGGATTTTCAATGCCCCAATAATGGCTGTTTTGGCATGATAATTTTTTTCTAAACGTCGGTTTTGTATTTGTTTTAATATTTTAATGACTTCAACACGTTGTTGAGGCGTTAGATGCTCCATAATAAATTGTAACTCTACGACTACCAAATGCGACCTGACAAATAATTTCCAAATCAAAATGGCGACCAAACAAAATCGATTTGGAACATAATATTCACCCTGTATATATAATAAAATTACAAATAAACAATTTTCTAAAAAATATACACAATATTCTAGTTTCAATATTATAATTTTAACTGGTAGTTGACAGAAAGAACCCATTTACCGGATGGTATAGCATTAATTTATGTATATAAAAAAAAATTCAAACCAATCTTGTTGATTAATTTTATATTTTTACATTTTCATCCACTCCATTATTTCTACTCTTCTAAAATTTCATGTTCACGGATGAGATTTTTGTCACGAGATAATCTCAGAGACATGAATTATGCTCTCATTTTATGGAGACAACCCTTGGCATCGCCGTTCACCGTATTCACACCGAGTGTAATAAATTCGAAAACCGTCATTTTAAAAACAAAATTTTAAAGAAAATTAGAAAATATTGAAAAATACAAATGTACAAAGTATTTTTTTTCGGGTTACCCAGCTTTGTTATGAGAATAAAATACTATATCATAAGACCGGCGGCAGGTGGAGTTTGACGTATTCAGCTTACGCAGGTACCTTCTTCATACGTGTTCAGAAATAGTTATTTTCGATACCCGACAATTATTCTGTGTAAATATGAAAATATTTTAATTAACTTAAAACGATTAACTTACCATCATGCCGTTTGGATAGGTAGGTTTCCGGGATAGGTAGTGCGCCACGCTGTTCTGTGATACACAAGTCTCGCCTCATCCATACATCATTCATACTAGGGGTCGCAAACCAGAGCTCTCTAAAATACCGGGATACCGGACTGAAACGGACGCTTCAAAATACCTGAATTGGATTTATGAAAACCGGAAATTTAGAAATTTTCGGTATTTCATTTTCAAAAAATATATCCATAATTTATATGATGTGCGAGCCGCTCACATCACGTGTCTCAACTGCGCTAGCTGTCGATGCAATCGACCGACGGACTAGATCTGTGTTCTGTGATTCATTTATAAAGAAGCATGTGTTGTGATTAGTTTTGTTTTTTATATCGTGCGTGTGTAATTGGATACGTGAGTCGCAACGTGAACGTACAGGGTTGATAACTAAATGTTTTCATATTATTGACAAATCATTCATCGGTATCGTCCAGGGGTCGGCAAACCGTGGCTCGCGAGCCGCATGCGGCTCTTTTCATAGGCATTTGCGACTTTTCAACTCCAGCTCATACTTTCATATACAATTATATTTGATACAAACATAATATGATTTTCCTGAAACTCGGTGAGTCATTGCCATTGGCTTATCCGCAAATCACGCGCGTCGAACAATACCCTTCCCACTTACCTCACCACTATGGTTTGCGAGCAATTACAATTTAATCTTGAAATTTTTCCGCTGGACACCCTTTGGTTACTAGCCAGACATTGCACGACAGTCACAAGGTCACCGGTTATTTTTTCAAAGTCAAACAAGTGTTTTATTAGTGTCCAATTATTTCGTTTTCTTATTTTAAAAGTAGTGCACTAAGTTACTGAAGTTTATAACTCTCATATATTACATTATTTTATATAGCTTACGACTGTATTGCGAATTTGAGTTTTAAATAAAAATCTTGATTTTGTCTTGTTTTTTATGTCATTAAAATTTATATAGCTATAGTAAAAAATTATGTTGTGGCTCTTTGAAAATTTTGAGATTCTGTTTACTTAATATTTGACTCTTCTTTGTAGAAAGTCTGACGACCCCTGGTATAGTCGAATGAGGATCGAATTTTGACGTACATTAAGACGAAGATATTAGCAGTTAGAAGCACTATCAGTTTTTCAGGGAGGCCGTAAAGAAATGAGCATTTTACGAGGAATGCAGTCTGAGCAACTATTCAGTAAAACATTGTGTTATTCAGAAATCTGAAGTTAGACATTTGTGTTGTTGGTATAAGCTTATTAAAAATTTTAATGTGTTTTTTTCTGAACATTTTTATTTCATTGATAAATCGTCACCTCTAATTTCGACAAAAGCTTCTATAAATATCAAAAATATCGGCATTCCGGTATTCGTAAAACTTCAATATCAAAAATATCGGCATTCCGGTATTCGTAAAACTTCAATATTGAAAATATCTAAATTCCGGTATTCGTAAAACATCAATATCGAAAATACCGGTTTTGGTATAATGGACCAGTATTGCGATCCCTAATTCATACATCTTCTCTTCGATTGTTGGAGCTTCTAACCAGATCATCTTCCAGTATCTGGTTTACCTGGTCACACCAAGTCTTTCGCAGGTGTTTTTTATATACTGTGCTATCTATACTCGTGTTGTATATCTAATTTACCATTTTTTCCTCATTCATTCGTTTCGCATGACCATTTTTAAACGGATTTCATCAGAACGTTGTAATACATCAGCGCATTCAAAGAGTATATTTTATTATGACAATACGCTCTTCCCTCGATTTACGTGGTAGATTCGTTCCAGGAGATTCCGCGTAAAACGAAACCGCGTAAATCGAGGCATAGAACGCATATAAGAATGAAAAATAAGTTCCAGAAAATAAAAATCCGCGTTAACGAGACTTAAAGTTCATATAAATTGGAAGATAGGTAATCGCGTAAAACAAATACATACCGTAGACGTAAATATATCAACATAAGAAAGTTTAATTTAAATTTTTTTTAATTTATTTTTTTTATAAAATATGTAGCTTTATTAATTCAAAATAAATTTATAACACGTACATAATTTAAAATAGAATTATAATTTTATTGTTTCTCCTTCTAACTGCTATGATTTATTTATTTTTATATTTATTAACATACATATTTTTTGTTATAACAGGGGTTAATATATTATAATATAACATTGTAATATATTTATTGTGTGGGATGGAGTACTCCACCTCTGATATATACGTTGCTAGACTGAAATCTGTGTTAAAGTAGCCAGTTTTTTTCATGCTATTATTTAAGATTCGACAGGAATAATAACAGAGATTAAAAAAAAATATATATATAAATAATAAAAGAAAATGAAGTGGGAGTGTTGTAGAATAAGTGTATTATTTGTGTAGGCACTGTATAATGATTATGTTAGAATGTTGGATAGCGATGCTTCTGATTGCTCTCTACCCGATTGGGTCCATATTTGTGTAATCTTATTGGAGTTGAACGATTTCCAGTTGGTACTAAGTGTGTTGTATAGTTTCGGAGCTAAGAACATGTAGAATCTTTGATAAAATGTCGTTGTTGCTCTCGAAACTAGCGTGTAGATATTCGTTGTTTGTCTTGTGTTGTGTCCAAGATTTATTACTTAGGATGAGTTGTTGTTAGCATAAAAAATTAGACAACATAAAGATTTGTCTAATATCTATAGCATTGTACTCTTTAAATATAAGATCTGATGGATATCTAAAGGGACGAGCATTTATTACCTTAAGAATTGTCATTTGTGCTCTTTTAGCCGACTCTAATATTGTTTTTGCTGCTCCTCCCCAAACTAAAATAGCGTAATTAATTAAAGAGTAGCAGAGTGCAAATTACACCGATCTTAAAAGTTTGTAGTCAATTATACATCGTATTCCTTTAAAAAAGTAAATTAGTTTTCTTAAGTGTTTAGCTAAATTCGATATATGTTCTTTCCAGTTAAGATGATCATCGATCAGTACTCCCAGATGTCGAATAACTCGTGTCAATTTTTCAAATGAAACCATTTTTTTTTAGGATTGGCTCGAAACCATCACTAACATCAGATACATATCCAGCGGCACGTTCTTAAATATCTTAAATACCTGATTAAATAGTCTGTAACTAATTTTTGTGTCTTATTTTTTATTAAATCCTTGTAAATTTCTTGATACATGACATGTTTGATATATAAAAAAAACCGCGTAAAAGTGAAACCGCATAAAATGGATACCGCGTAAATCGATGGTAGACTAGGTAGTGCCTTCTATGAATTTGTCGTTTTTTTCCCTATTTACTAAGTTAAGATCAGCTTTACATTCACTCCTAATTTTTTTTTCTTTTACTTTACCATAAATGGATATACCACATCTACGTCTATCCTAAACATCTCATACTACATTCAATCAACTGTCTTTCCTCAATAACTCAGATTTCACCCACCATTTGAAATTACTCAGTTTTAAAATCGGTTGCAAGTCAATTTTGAAATTGTTCGTTCATTTTAGAACAGCCCCTCATAACTCATACATAATTGATGGTTATAAGGGATAAAGCCAATAAGTGTTTCTAAATCCCCTCCACCCAACCACCCCTATTTCCGGGGAAGACGTCTCCATTGCGTTGTATTGGCGGCATTATTTGTAGATCAAACAAATGTATGTCTGTTTTGTCCTTTCAAACGATTCTTCAAATGGTTGCGGCAGTTATGGACGTTAATATTCATCACTTTAACTATCCCTTATGTTGATTAATTCTATTTTGACTTTCCTTGAAGATATCTATGAACATTACATTAGACCGTCGCTAACCCGAAATGAATTCTTTAGACAGAGTTGATGTGTAAACGCATAATATATTTTCCAAGGAAAGAATGCTTAAAATAGATTATTTTGACATACGTAAATATCATTTTAATGACATAGTATAGTATTGTTTTATTGAAAACGTCTGGAATTTTACAATTTGTAGAAAGTAGAAAGAAAAAATAACATTTCCGACATATTTGTGGTTTTTTTTGACTATTTTATTTATTTACGGTACAAAGACTTTTTACATATAATTTTTTGTACACACTATAATAAGATCTGATTGATATGAACATTGCAAACAAATTAAAAATGAATAATGAGAAAATAAACAAGATATCATTAACGTAATTAACAATATTGTCTTTAATTTATATAATACAGATAAATAAATCGCGGCCTAATATACTTTAAACATTTTTTTTAAATGCGTTTGTACTATTTTATTTTATTTATTTATTTATTGGTAACTATATAATGCATATGTAAAAATGTGATTGGACTGTCCCCGTCTCACTAGAGAAATTCTATGTTGAATCGGGCATAGTTTACAGGCAATTGTACAAATAAATTAGTATCAAGGAAAACACATTGTGAAATTGTTATTATTCAGAACATAGGTCTGTAATGTTTTAAATACTAATTTAATGTATTAATTATAAATATATACATATAAAATCAATTTTGTCGAAAAATATTGTTTTTGCGCTACTGGGATATAACACAATTGGTATATTTTAGTTATGGAATATCAATTTTGTCTCTAAATCCTGTAGATCTAAATTCTCTTATAATATTTAATATATTTTTTAAAAAAAATGGATAATTGTATTTTTATTGTATATGTATATTATTTTATGTACTTTGAAATCTGTGAAGAGTTGAATACTTGGATAGTCATTTATAAAAATACTGGCGCTATGACACAATTGGTAGTGTACTTCCCCGGATTGGAAATAGAGATCCAGGTTCGAATCCCGGTAGCGCAAAAACAATATTTTTCGAATAAATTGATTTTATATGTATATATTTATAATTAATACATTAAATTAGTATTACAAATATAAAAAACAATTACAAAGTGGACTTTCAAATAAATTATTTTGAAGAAATTTGTAACAAAAAATATTTAATGTTTGAATCAACATATTTGGGTGAGTGCACCAATACTAGCACTTCAATACAATACTTCAGTTTCATGTAATTGTAATTGGGACAATTCAATTGGGTTCAATCTTTCAGCATCCTATTAAATAGTTTAGGCCCAAAATATTTGTAGTTCCTTTGGTCATATGTTGTATGTGCTTGTAGATTATGTGTATTTCTCCGTGTGGTAATTAAATTTTGAGTTATTTTTTCATGTCTCTGTTTGAGTTTATATATGTAGTTAAGAGTAGAATAATTAGCATATATTTGCGTTATATTAAAAACGTTGTAATATGTATCATATTTATCAGTAGATTAGAATACTTCGCTACAAATATTGAAGCATTAATGAATTTAGATGTACGATTAATAACAATGTACGTATTAAAATATATGGCACAAATGGCTGCCATAACGTAATAGTAAAAAATAATAATAATGAAGACAGAGAAGAAAAATAAAAGATAATAAATGCCTCACATTATACATAAATATTTATGAAAATATAATAGTGTGTCAGATTGATTCTTCTGATCTGCTGGTAATGTTACATCTGATTTGGTAATGTTACATTCCAACAATGTGTGTGTACTCGTAATACGTTAGTTTTGAATTCTGCGTAATGGAGAATTAAACTGAGCAACTGTCCCAGTTTTGTCACAGTAATATGGTAAAATATTTAATTTTTTTTGTAACAAAAAATGACATACTATTCGATAGCATTTTTCTGCTCCTAAACGTCAGAGTCAAGTTGAGGAAAACGAACAATTACGACACATAAAGAATGTTTTTTCAGAGGTTTGTTTTTCGAATTGGCATCCCTTTTTTCAGCGACAGCCAATTTGACAGCTGATAGCTGATTTGTGCTCAGTTTGTTTAGCTATTTCACCATAAATAGACTTACGCCAGAACAACGCTTGCAAATTGTGCAAATTTATTTCATAAACCGTGGTTCAGTTCTCTACGTTCATTTTATGGTCGACATAATCGTCCATCTGAGCAAGTAATTTGAATAACCATGGATCGTTTTCGCACCACGCATAACTTAATTGATAATACGCATCCGCAGAGACGTCGTACAGCGCGCACCGAAGAAGCTGTTGCTACAGTGGAGCGTACGTAGTATTGAGGAGGACCCGAATGAGTCAATTACTGACTTTTTCGTGGTTTCAACAAGACAGCGCAACATGCCACACAGCGTGCGCCACAATCAATTTATTGAAGGAAACATTCGATGAGCGTATAATTGACCTGTGAATTAGGCTCCAAGATCGTGTGATTTAACACTTTTTACGTTCTTCTCTGACAACTCACTGCCCATAAGTCAATTCGGACAATTCACTGCTTACAAACAGAAATAAACTTTTTACAAGACTCTCAAAATGCGTCTGAACCGAGCGAAGAACCATATTCTCTGTATTCTGTTAATATTTCAAAATTGCAATTGGCCTTGGCAAATTCTTTCGTTCCTTCCTGTTCTGTGACCTATACCGCCAATTTTTAATAATTCTCAGGTTCTATATTATTCTATCAGGCCGACGTCGCTGTCTTCAAACAGTTCGTCATCTTTCGGGTTTGAAAAAGGTCAGACTCCTAAGGGGTCTTTTTTCCGGACAATGTATCCAACTACGAGGGGCAAGTAAAAAATAAGGTTCCTACATTTTTTTCAGGTATAAGGTATTTTTTATTGCAATAAATAAGTAAACCATCTGAAAGCTTGTACTTTATTCTATTTTTCTACATAGTCTCCTGATTTTTCTATGCATTTTTCTTGACGAGTTATCCACTTCTGAAAACCCGCTTCGAAGAATTCCGCCGCTAGGCCGCCGATGAACTTGGTGACCGCTTCTTTCACCTCTTCATCTGTTTTGAAGCGTTGTCCACTCAAGTGTTGCTTCAATTTCGGAAACAAGTGGAAGTCGCTGGGAGCAAGATCAGGGCTGTAGGGGGCATGGTCAAGCAATTTCCAGCCGAATTTGTCCAGTAGGGCGGTGGTCTGTCGAGAGACATGCGGGCGAGCGTTGTCGTGGTGCAGCCTAACGCCCTTGGTCAGTATAATCGGTCAAAATGTTGTCGATGGTTTTTTCACAAACCTCAGGAACCTGGACAGCAAGCTCCCGAAGCGTTACTCTCCGATCTTCGAGGAGAATGCGCTCAATCTTCGCCACGACTTCGTCCGACACCGATGGCCTCCCACTCCTTTGCTCGTCGTGGACGTCTGTGCGTCCTTCGGAGAACTCCCTGCACCATTTGCGGACGTGTTGGACGCTGATGCAAGCTGTGCCATAAACTTCTTCCAACTGTCGATGAATTTCAACAGGTTTAAGCTTCTTCGCGTTTAAAAATCGAATCACCGAACGGATTTCACACCTGGCGGTAACGGCGATGGCGGGTTCCATAGCGGATGGCTGTCAGGCCTTTACTGAGCGTCGCAGCGTTTGCTCCCGGTAGTGGGGATGTAGTTAAGGGACCAACAATCAAGGCGGTGTTACCGGATTTCGCCTAGCATCTCGCGTGGCGAGTGTACAGCGTAAGGAACCTTATTTTTTACTTGGCCCTCGTATATGACGTAATGCTAGAGGTTTTAAAATTCGTGATTTTAAGGCCTTGAGGCTTATGAATTGATGATTAACATCGACACATGTCGTTCGTTGCTATGTGGCCTAAAGCGTAACATTATCTCTAATATTTTTAAATATGAATTAAATATATTAATTATAAAGATATACATATAAAATCAATTTTATCGAAAAATATTGTTGTTGCGCCACCGGGATTCGAACCTGGATCTCTTTCCTAACCGGGGAAGGTGCTTTATCCAACTAAGCTACAGCGACATTATTTTTAGCGACAATTTTCGACCCTATATGTTACCTTTTTGATATTAATACATTTAATCGTTCCATCATTTGACAGAATTATTTTTACAGAATCTTAAATACCTTTGATATCACTATATATCTGTGATATAAATATCACAGACCTATGTTCTGAATAATTACAACTTCACAATAAGAATGTGTTCTCCTAAATTATCTCTGAGACTGCAGAATTAAATTTCCAGCTACCCAACTTTATTGAACATCAATTTTTATACATTTTATTTATAACTAAGATAATCCTAATCTTCTAAATTCGCTTAAAGGGCAGATAATCCAGGAATATTACTGTATCAATTCTGGAAAAACTGTCTATGGGCGAACAGCGCCCACTATTGCCCGCGATGCAGACACTCGACCCGAAGCAATCAGCGAATGCTGTATTTGTCGAGGTTGACATTTCACAGTTTGTTTTTTTGCGATTTTGTCAGAAATAACAGCACGGGTATAATTTAAATTATAAAAAATATTATTTCACATCAAATTTAAATCCGTGCAAAGCACTTGCTCGACAAATTGGCAATTTTCCGCGATGATTTCCACATTTTCCCGGGCCGATACTTATAGTTGGCGAAAATAACTCGCTCCTAATTTCTAGATTTGGATCTTCCCGGAGAACTTAAGGGTTCCGACGGCGCCCCGCCCGCGCCCCTCCCTGCGCGCCACCCCTGGCCGCGGCGCTAGGGAAAGTGTAACTTTTAAGCGGATTACCCCCACTGCCTTAACTGTTCCGAGGAGTTGTTTCATTTCCATATTAATTAGTGGGTTCCTTTCCACACAAGAGCTACTTATTATTATTAGCTTTAATTGAATACGATTGAGAGTCTCCCTCGCCCTCCGTCGCGCAGCCTGCGACGCCCCTGCGAAGAAAACAATAACAGGATAAAAGATCCTAATGAACTTATCAAATCTGGCATTTTCATATTTCCCAATCTATTCTGAGAATTTTGTTCTGTAGGCGGATGCTGCGTAAAATCTCTACTCTCAATAATCAAAAATCAATCAACTATTAATAACTGTAGTGAGAATGTTAATACCATAAAAAAATGGACGGATGATAACCTACTATCAATTAATACTGATAAAACATACTTTTTACTATTTTATACTTTTACTTTTTACTATTTATTTGCTTTTTAACAGAAAGATAACACTCAAATTAATATTAAAATTCACACCAATGCCTGCACTCAAGAAGACTCTTGTGACCAATGGTCATCAATTAAAGAAAAAGACGGTATCAAGTACCTAGGAATTGTAATAGATAACAATCTCTAATGGAAAGAACATATTACTAACAAATATGAAAATGATATATTACGCGTTTGTAGTTACATTTGCAATACGGTATTATTAGATGGGGAGGAGCACTTAAAACTTCAATATCACAATTAGAAATCATTCAAAAAACGATGATAAAAATTATTCTAAAAAAAAGACTATCCAAATATACAACTTTTCACAGTTTTCAAAGTACCAAAAATAATAGACATGTACAATAAAAATTCAATAATCCAAATTTTCTAAATTAAAAATCTAATAAATATTAGAACCGAATTCCGAACTACAAGATTTAGAGACCAAATTGATATTTCCATCACAATTAGAAAGTAAAAAAATATGTACACAGACTAACTGAAACATAAATTCTCGTATATATTCCTTCTCTATACACGATTCGAAAGAAATGATATATATATATACTCGTATATCCTACTGATTATTTTTAATATGTATTATATTTTCTAATATTTAAATAAAAATATTTTTAATTCATTGTATTTTATAATTTACAGTTCAATGACACAACACATAAAAAATCATGTATTATATCGAATGTCGAATATTTATCTTCATATTTCTGTCTAGTCTTTATTTTTCTAATTTAAATTAAATAACAGCACGAAAAACACTGGCTACTTTAACACAGACGGCAGTCTAGCAAAATAGCCAGGACAATGATGTTATATATCAGAGGCGGAGTCTACTCCATCCCACATAATAAACGAGTATTATACTGAATAGCAGTATAATTGTATCTTATATTTATCATGTTATATTATAATATTTTATATTCACCCATGTTACAACAAAAACATGTATGTCAATAAAGTCTAATAAATAAATACGAGGACAAGTCATAAATTATCTACACTTTCGCCATAACACACATTCAAGGTTGTCATACTTCGTGCGTACTTATAAACAGTACGACTGCGGTCACTTGTGCGAAATTTGATCCCGATCGCGTCATTTGCCTTCCGACTATAACAGTGTAAACAGTGTAGCAGTTCGCACCAAAGAGGAACAACATGCAGTGATCCGATTTCTCAAGTCGGAGGATGTGAAAGGGGTTGAAATTCATCGTAGACTTTTATCACAATACGGGGACAGTGCTTTATCGCGTAAAAATGTTTTTTTGTAGATCGAGAAGATAAAAGTGGCCGGACGAGTGTGATGCACGAAGAGAGAACGTCGAATTTATTAAAAATTTAAGTGCTCATTGTAATATGTATCATATTAAGCAGTAGATTAGAATACTACGCTACAAATATTGAAGCATTAATGAATTTCGATGTACAATTAATAATAATGTATGTATAAAAATATATGGCACAAATAGCCGCCATAACGTAATAGTAAAAAATAATAATAATGGAGACTGAGAAGAAAAATAAAAAATAATAAATGCCTCACATTATACATAAATATTTAAGAAAATATAATAGTGTGTCAGATTGATTCTTCTGATCTGCTGGTAATGTTACATCTGACCTGGAGGGAACAAGACGCCCGTCAACCTCCAGCACGGACGGCAAGATTCAGCAAGCTCGAGAGACGGTTCTAGCGAATAGGCGAGTTACTATCGGTGAGGTAGCGTCTTCTTTGAACATCAGTCTTTCCTAACCGGGGAAGGTGCATTATCCAACTATGCTACAGCGACAATATTTTTAGCGACAATTTTCGATCCTATGTGTTACCTTTTTGATATTAATACATTTAATCGTTCCATTATTTGAAAGAGCCATCTACCTTATTTTTACAGAATCTCAAATACCTTTAAGTAAACTGATAGCAGACGCCAGAATTATCAATTCATTTTTATTAAATTTTGGACACATTGATACAATAAATAAAGCACCTTCCCCGGTTAGGAAAGAGATCCAGGTTCGAATCCCGGTGGCGCAACAACAATATTTTTCGATAAAATTGATTTTATATGTATATCTTTATAATTAATGTATTTAATTCATATTTAAAATATCACAGACCTATGTTCTGAATAATTACAACTTCATAATAAGAATGTGTTCTCCTAAATATAAATTATTGAATGAAAAATGTAGATAATTTTTGACTGACTTGCCTTCGTATTATGTGCATGACAAGCGTTCGCTGTAATGTGACTATCCACTGCAACTACAGAAGGTACAAACATAATACAGGTCAATGAAATACAATGTACATAAAAATAAGATATTTAAGCATATATCTGAACGAATTTCAATTAAATATACATGAAAGTATAAAATAATACATGATAACATAATTATATGCAGGAACTTAAATATAACAGTAAATAAATATTTTTAAATAAATTTAAAATTGATTTTATATGTATATATTTATAATTAATACATTAAATTAGTATTTAAAACATCACAGACCCATGTTCTGAATAATTACAACTTCACAATAAGAATGTGTTCTCCTTAATAAAATAAATATTTGTTTTAAATACTAATTAAAAGTATTAATTATAATGGTATACATATAAAAACATTATTATTTGAATTAATTCGTATTATATCGTATGGAACGATAGGTGTATTCATTTGAAAAAGTGTAACATGTAGGTTCGAAAATTTGTCGTCGAAAATACTGTATAGTTGATAATGCACCTTCCCCGGATTGGACAAGAGATTCACGTTCGAATCCCAGTAGCGCAATAAAAATATTTTTTGATAAAATTGATTATATGTGTACATTTAAATAGTATTTAAAAAATATATTTAGCACCAATATAATACAGACATGGTTTCAAGAAAAAGTTTCGTGTTAAAGTTTTGTGTAGAATATGTCCTACTCATTTACTGTGTTAATGTCAATATAAGATAAAATAAATCATGAGAAACTTCACGATTGCAGTTTGTATGGATGAAACTGTAGTTTCTTTTTCGAAATAACGTGCACTGTTGATTTTTTTATTCCAGTAAAGGCTGCAACCTTCCTTATCAATTTACGCGGATTGCGCATAATTTTACGTCGAACTTGTTCTGGCGTCGCTGCTGACGTTGATGATCCCGGAGGAGTTTGGTTAACCATTGTCCCTTCTTGTCTGAATTTTGAAACACAACACCAGATAAGTTGCGTGCTCGGTCCATCACTTACTCGTCGAATATTCAAGTGAGTACAAAAAGCGCGACGCGCACGAACCAATGAATCATCGCACTTTAAATATTGCTCAACCGCGAACGCGCGGTGCACTCCCGACCAGTAACTCATTGCGACTGGCAAATCCGCAAATCACGCGCGTCAAACAATACCCCTCCCACTTACCTCACCCTGATGGTTTACGAGCAATTACAATTTAATCTTGAAATTTTTCCGCTGGACACCCTTTACATACCTCAAATTTTTTGTAATCTTAAATATAGCGAAATTGGTAACGCAGTTCTTCAGCAAGGAAAAGTTCAGGGCTCGTAACCCGATGTAACCAAATATTTTTTCGATATCTATCTAGATATATAGAAAATATTTATCTAAATGTTTTCAGTATATCTTTCTAATTTATTTAATTAATGTATTTTTTAATTATTTATATAAGTATTCACAGCATATTTTGTTCCTTCCAGAAACAACAGAAAGGCAAATAATTAAATTCGAAATAAAGATAAGTTAACGTAAAAGTAACAATAAATATCTTTTATTTTTGTTCAACACTTTAGTAAGGTCTGTACTTTTCAAAGACAAAATAGAATCTTGATTGACAGATGGTCAAATTTGTGTATCTATGATTATACCACCGCCTAATACTCTATATGTTGTTGATGTTAACATGTTACTTGTAATTACGATTAATTTCATAGCAGCTTTTGAATATTGCGATGTTACATCGTATTAAATAAATTGTTTTACCAAACAAAATATATTGTATCACTTAAAAATGCAAAAGATAATTCTTTCTTTCAAATAAAGAAACAGAACTGTCCCCAGGACACACATCGGGATCATTTCTATTGCCGGCAGATTGCTCCCAGCATCGTCACATCACATCAGTTTTATTAATCTTTACACTTTTTCAGTCACATTTACTTTTGTGATATTATAATTTTCAAGGATATTCTTAAGAATCACAGCGTCACTAAAAAAGTATGAATTTTTTGTATAATTAAAATATTTTTATTATTGAATAGCTATATTAATTTTTATGTTTAATTATATAATTTTATTGAAGAATATTATATTTGAAACTCAAAATTACGACATGTTATAATGAATACAGAGATAAGTAATGTTTAACAAAAATATAATTAATTCTATAAAAAGATCATATATTTTATTATCTAGCTTTAATATGTATCGGCATTGAAAGGGTTAAAAGTAATTAAGTAAAAGAAATTTCCACAATGGTTAGGAGATTAGATCTATAAAAATATTTGACTTACATTAGGGGTTAGTTTTAAAGCGTAGTAATAAAAACTTGGAGTTATTATAAACTTTTTTTACCATTGAACCTCGTAAATCTAAACCTTATCCTCAATAAAACTTTAGAATATCGGTAATTATGAAAAAATCTGAAAACAAAAATATATATAATAGGAAAAATATCAATGTGTTCGGACTTAAACGGTGTTAAAAACTAATTTAAATAATGATTCTCGCGTATGTAATACATTGTAAATATAATGTAAAAATTACGTTACATACTAGTTAAAGCAAAGTTAGTTTGTATATAAAAATATGCAGTATTCTTATTTTATTATAGAAAACGTTAAGGTTCTAAAACTAATAAAGTATTCAAATTCAACGCTCTTCCTCTATACACGGGGTACTATTGTTTCTGTTAATCAAGAATTTCACACTACCAATTTAGGATTCTCAATTCCTAAAACCACTAACAAGGATGGATCGGGGACACTAGAATTTATTGTTTCCGCGTTTAACAATAAATTATCAGCATCCCTAAACACAAATGTTCTAACTCCAAAGTTAAGTGAAAAAAATAAAAGATTGACTCATCATTAAAAAAAATAGAACACATTGTAAAATATATTTATTTTATTAGGAGAACACATTCTTATTGTGAAGTTGTAATTATTCAGAACACAGGTATTATAACAGAACATAGATTCAAATAATTCAATAAATTTCAAATAATGTATTAATATCAGAAAGGTAACATATAGGTTCGAAAATTGTCGCTAAAAATATTGTCGCTGTAGCATAGTTGAATAATGCACCTTCCCCGGTTAGGAAAGAGATCCAGGTTCGAATTCCGATGGCGCAACAACAATATTTTTCGACAAAATTGATTTTATACGTATAACTTTCTAATTAATATATTTAATTCATATTTATTTTAAGTAGGTTAACTAAATTTATGAACATTGTCTAGAAAAAATCCTTGTCTCAAAATCGAGTTTTCTAGCGAGACATGTATAGTAAAGCTAAAATCTAATTAAATGTTAAAAATGTAAATATAAATAAATAATTTAGTGATATTTGAGTAAATTTTTGTTTGCTCATTTGAAATAGAGTAAGTGCATTAGTACGTACGTTAAGTAAATTTATTTACTTGTAAATCAGCGTCCAAATATTTGTTTATAATTAGTAACATAACTTATTTTTAAACATTTAATTGATTATTTTATTAGTATGCTGAATAAATTTGTATTTGTCATTTTAAATAAAATACATTGCAATATTTAATGTATGTTAATTGTCTTTATAAACCTCTAAATAGGCATCTAAAAATTGCTTCGAAATATTGACTTATAATAGTTAGTAGCATGGTATATTTGTGAATATCTAAAGGATTTGCCGAAAAGACGATCTTCAACAGATGAAATAATGTAATTTTTCAAATAATATACAACCTTATAATGGCTATATATACAGTGGCGTGCAGTAGGTATAGATTTAGGTTATGCTGTTACCAATGTACGAGTAATGATCAAAACTCTTGTTATACTGTTAAACTGTGAGAGGTCTATCGCCTCCACAACCAGCAACACCGCTGACAGTTCCTGAACGCACATACCTGGAGGCGACCTTGATTCACTGAACGGCCGTATCATCTCAACTGGAACCGTCCCGCAATTCGACAACAATATAATATACGCGAGAGGCCACCCGGCAAACCGAACTTTTAGTACCACTTCTCTCTCGGCCGGCTTCCTGTACCGTTCGACTAACAGCAGACGTTTCACGTACCTACTGCTTATATTTGACATGTATCGTCCGTCATACCTCAACAAACGTCGTCCAACCGTAAGTCAGTTATTATTTATTTTACCTGCTCTAACCTTAGTCATATTCACACTCCGTGATATCTTATTGTGAACATAGTGGATAGCCGGGAGATTATAGGGCCCTGGAACGACTCATAATCTACACTTTCTTTCACGCCAATATATTTACTATAACATACCGCTAACAACACAGACCAGTAAATGAATAGACAAGAAATAATGTGTACTTATGGGAGAGGGGTTTGGAACATTAGTTGCGAGACGAGGGGATTTCTACACACATTCTTGATGGAAACATAAATCCGATAGTTTATGACACATTTACGTAATAGTAGAAGTATTTGATCTTTGATAATTAAATGTGTATTTTTACATTAATGCATATTATATCGAGTCATATTTTTTTTAAAAGTCGCGGAGCTATTTGATTGCTTTAGTGGTACAAAAATGATCACGTGGCTGACACAAGAAATTTGCGTTAGTTCATATCTATATATTTGATGGTCTGTGGCTAACACCTATATTATTGACACATACGACAACCTATATAAGGGCACGAACTGCGAGAAAGAATATACCTTCAGGCAAGCGCCTAAAACATGTTTTGTGCGTCTAAAAAAAATGTTAAAAATAAGAAATGAAACAACAAAAGAGGCACCAAATTAATTCAGACAAAACTAACCTCCGGTATCCAGGAATCCCCTCGAAGTTGCGACGAGCAGCAGGACACAAAAAAGTTTACAGGATCTTCCGAACATTTTCTACCGATGTATGCAAATGAAGCACACCGCAAGTTATTTAGAGATGTGTAATGTATTCTTAAACTTTGCCCATATCGTAACACTATTTCAACTCGACAACTCAAATCGAGATAGTTTTTGAATATTTTGAATCAAATATCTGAACCCTTCCAGGGACTTAATGGATTTATTATACTGTGGAAATTTTCTTTATATCGCTTTTGCGTTTGCCGAATGTGAGAAATTATTAACTACGTTGTAAAGAAACTTTTGGGGTAGGTTTGGTTTTGTCAGAAACTTTTGCATATTTATTTAAAAGGAAATCATCACAATAAGATATTCAAGGGTATGAAAACAAAACCACCATTATCTAACTGACGAAATTCAGATTAATGTATTTGTTACCGATTTTACAGCCATAGTGGAGACTTTTAAATTAATGACTAATATTAATTCGTTTTGTTTCTAATCACTGTGAGTTAATTATATTCACCAACCGGTTTCAGAAAGTAGCTTTTCCTTCATCGGGATGACAAAAAACTAACTAAAACCATATGTTAAATTTGTTCTTATACCCGCAGTAGTTTAAAACAAAGTAAATAAATTAATAAATATTCAAATAAATAACCACAGCGTGTTTATGTTAGATATTAAAAGTATGACTTTAAAATTGATATGCTTTGATAAAATACTTCTAAAACATGTTTTCAATTCTTAAATGTAACACTGCCACTAATGCTAGATAATTATTTTCAAACACGTTATCCTCTATTTTCTCCAAATGGTTTTGTTTTTATACCCCTATTTAACATAAAATAACAATGGATAAAGTTTCGTACAAAACAAACCCGCGAAAAAACTAAAATATATATTTTTATTTATAAAATTATTAGCGAAATAAGGTGTTCATTAAAATTTTCAATATTTTTGAATCTTGGAAAAAATATTTGAATTATTCTGTAGCACAAATAATTACAGCTAAAATAAATGTCAAAGCAAAATACAAGCTCGATGAATTTAACTCTAAAATAATGCAAGATATAAATCCATTCGTCGGTAATACTACTTTATTATTACGATTCGTCGCGTGTTGGTAAGAGCAGAAGCGGCCGAGCACGACAGGGCGTCGGGGCGTGCGGCCAGTACGGGCGTCGCGACGCTACTGACGGGATTCCCGCCCGGTGCCTTCGACGCCGGAGAGAGGGTGAAACTATCCCTTCCTCTGTCGAAGCCACGGCATTTAATTAAGTGCTAGACCACTTCACTAACTGAAAATGAGATACAAAGACAGCGTCTTGAAGTCGTCAAACAATTAGCTAAACGTCTTGCCGCTCGGTAAAAGTATGGAATAGTATCAGCACCATGTTGGCAGCACTGGATCTATACCAAATTTGCTGGATTTGGCTGATATTGAATGTGATGATAGAAGTGTTGAATGAGATTAAATGAACAATGTCCAAAATTAATATTTGATAGTAATTCCTACATTTAATCAGTAAAAAAAATTTACTGTTTCCGAGGTAAGTTTGTAGAACCCTATAAATACGTAGGTATGTGTAAAATTTATATTGACTACACAATCGAAAAATGTCTCTTTTGCCTTATTGTCTTCTTATACTATAAAATTATATTAAAATTAATTTTCTATCTTTTTCTACATATTACCATTAATATGACATTAAAATATCATCAGATTTGTTAATTAGAATCACACACAAATTTATATAAACCCTCAGAATTCCAATGAATAATATTTTCTCTTTTCATCTTATGTAAATAAAATTATATAGACGTTCTTCACTATAACATTAATATAAATACAAGTTGTTGAGTTAAATTGTTAGATTGATAATCTCCTGTAGAATAAAAAAACAAGTTATTTTATTTTCATATGTGAATAATATAAATAACTGTTTATTTTAAGAAGATTTCGATAAATAACACTACAGTCTTATGACGCAACTTCTAAAGAATTTCAATGCACTTTCTTCGATCATGACCAGGAGAGTTAGACCAGGTTAAGTTTATATATATATATATACTCATATAAGTGAGATATAACAGATTTTATAAATACGATAATTCTCGTATTCAACTCTCTAGTGCAAACAGCTTCTCATGGAAGGCTGGCTACCTGAGCAGAGAATGGCACCGACTGCAGAGTAGCTGCAAATATGATACTAACCGTAACTGAACTACACACAACTAACACTAATTATTATTAGATATTGTTCGAGGCCCTTAATTCAAGAGTGGAAATGATTTAATACCTATGTAATAATACTAATTAAATGTATTAATTAGAAAAATATACATAAAAAATAAATTAATCGATAAAATATTTTAGTTACTACCAGCATAATCGGTTAATGCATTTCCCCGGATAGGAAGAGATCCTGGTTCGAATCCCGGTAGCAACAACAATATTTTTTCAATAATTTAATTTTACATGTATATCTCACTAATTAATACATTTAATTTGTATTAAAAATATGACAGACTTATGTTCTGAAAAATTGCAACATCACAATAAGAATGTGTTCTCCTTAAAAATATATAATTGGTTTTAACGTTTCCAAAATTTAATAAAAATAAATTATCATTTAATTCTGGCGTCTCCTATCGGATTACTTAAAGGTGTTTGAGATTCCGTAAATATTTTATAAAAAAGATGATGGATGTATCAATTTGAAAGTGCAACATATAAGTTCAAAAATTTGTCGTCAAATTACTGTGTTGGTGTAGCATAATCGGTTAATGCATTTCTTCGGATACGAAGATATCCAGGTTCGAATCCTGTTAGCAACAACAATATTTTCGATAAATTGATTTTATATGTATATCTTTCTAATTAATTTGTATTGAAAATATCACAGACCTATGTACTGAAAAATTGCAACTTCACAATAAAAATTCGTTCTCCATAAAAACAATGTAATAACTTATATTTTACTAAAAAAAAATTATTGGTTACTTCGTTAATACCAGTCTTAGAGAAAATTAAAAAACGTTGGTGTACCAACATATCTACACCATTTTCTTTCACTTAATTTTTAGAATTGTATGTATTTGTTATTAACTTTAAAAAATATTATCATATAATATATGCATATCAAAATATAGCAGCAATCGTCGCATGACATTCCATATTTAATTCCATCTTTAAGGAAGCAAAAGAAAAACTGTCAAAAAATCATATTTGTACCTTTTTAAGAAAACGGGAGTTATTGTTATGCTTTTATACTAGGTACTTATGATGTATACACAGCTAGGTTTTACTTATATACTTAAACAAAATATAGTACGAGTATTATAACATAAAATAATGTATTATAATCCAATATTTTTATACCTACTCAAAAATTCCACAAAGTTTATAATAATTATACAATATCCCAATTATTTTGATAAGCAGCCACCATTAAATAATTTTTCAGTTTACTAGAAAACTCCTAGCTATGGACAACTATAACAAAAACTGAATATATTTCTAAACAAGTTTAAAGTGAATATTTTAAGGATAAATCTGTACTATTTTTCTTTAATTTTCTATACGTTATAAACCATTTAATTTAAATAACACTTTTTAATTTTTTGATATACTTCGTATTCGTATAAACAGCCTATTTTAATTAAGATTTTATATCTTCTATTTAAAACAAATCTTAGATATACCGAAAGTTTTTTCATTAGTCTAAACATTATGAAAATAAATCTAAAGTAATGAAATTAACAAAATATTAAAAATTTCTGTTAAATTTGCACGACTTTATGTATTTTTTAATAATTTGTATTAGTGTAAATAAACCATTTTAATCATGTAACACTGTACTTATTAAATGCTATATAATTTTTTCAAATTTTAATTTTGTATCCAAAACTATTATTTTTAATATGTTTTCATCGATCTTTTCCTGTGCATTTTTAACTTATGTTTTTGGTTTACTTACTAATTTAATTTCAATTTTCATTTAATATAATTTTAACCGGAAAAAAACTAAAACAACTCAGCTCAGACTTAATGGATCAAAACAAATAAAGTTTGAAATAATAAATTATTAATTTTATTTGAAAACTAATTGGTTTTATCTATCTTCAGTAATTCGTAAAGTGGCACAAGCAAGCTTCGTATCTAGTTTATTGTTGTTGTCTGAGGCTTATCATCACGCAAATTTATCTAAAATGACATTACCGGTAAATCGGTAAAACTCTGCATGTAATACCGGTTTACCGGTTATTTGCCGGTAATAATGAGATATCAAGAAGTAAATATTATCGCATTATATTATGATACAAAATACCGAAAAAATTGTTTAATAAAAACAAATTATTACATATTGGTATTTATTTTACACACCTTACTTATTATATTATACACAACGTAATCAATTATACATATGATTATATAAAAATTGTATATATTATGATACAAAATACCACTTAAAAAAAACATTTTAATAAAAAGATCAAATGGTTTTTTTTCAAATTTATCACTTATTTTGTAATAAAAATCAGCCATTTTACTCTTACATATGAATATATAAAAGTTTATTTGTATTATTATACAAAAGGTTATTTGTTTTACATCAATTATTTAAATTATTCTCTTTCAGAAGAGGAATAAACTTTTTTTTGTTCAAGTTTATTTATATATTCGACAATAAAAAAAACAATAGTTGAGTTATGCACCCCCAAATAAGAAAGATCTAAAATTATGGGGGTGGCTTTCAACATTTATATAATACAATATCAATATAAACTAGATGTAAGAATTTAAATTAGACATTTAAAAAATATACATACATCTATAACAATACAATATTAAAATTAACAATATAAAAAAATTGTTGGGAAATTGATCAGATTATAAATAGGGAAAGATGTCAAATACATTTGAATCTAGCTCCAAATATTTATCTCGGATTTTTTCTACATCAAAATATATAATTTCTCATCTTACGCAAGATTTAGCTTTCGCAAAAGTCTCGTGTATTGTTGTTAGCCACTTGACATTCCAAAAAACAATTGTTTTTCTGTTTAATAACTTGCTGAAGCTCGGTCCTTCAAAGACACTTCAACGATCGATTGCTTAGCTGGACTGAAAACTTGTACGTCATTTTCGATTTCTCCCATATCAATAATCTCGCCTTTTTTATTTGATAGTTATTTTTTCAGTGCGACAATTATTTTTGTTGGGTCGATTAAATATATCATTCTCGCTTAAATATTGTGACACATCTGAAAATATATTTATATGCGAAAATAATGTTTTTTTTTAATTCACTGCTCAGTGCTGTATTCTGCCAGTTCACCAAGCATAAATATCACAGTGATATCTGCGCTGAACAAATTTGCATCTTCGCAATACAGTGATTCTAGAGCCAATTTAATTGGCAACAATACAATAATTATTTATGTGAGCAAATCAAACTCATCTTTGTTAAAATCAATCTCTATTTTTAGGCATATCAAGTTTTTCTCACGCAGTTTTTATTTCATTAAATCGTTTTTACATCGTAAGTAAGCTATTCTAACAATTTTTTTAATCGAGCAACAAATGTAAATTACTTTTCAAAGTTTTCTTGACATGTTTAAGTATTAATTAATGGAGAGTGACAAAAGTATACTGCGTCTTTCGACTCTTTTTTATCACATCGTCTTTATCTAGAATACTCGATTTTTAGATTATATATTTTTTTAGTACAAATGTCCTGCGCCTACGAAATTCGCAATCTATATAACACTAGCGTTGGTGATTTGTTTTCCACAGGCGCATTGTTTATACATCATTTGAGCTAAAAGTGCTAACCCGCAGACCAGTATGATTTGTATGATTTTCTTTGCGAGTTTAAGCGATACTTATGTTTTAAAATTCTGGAGATTGTGAAAAGTGTATTGCGTCATACAAGTCTTCTTAATTACATTGTCTTCCTTTTCTTTATTCAGAAAACCCCATTTTAAGAATAACGTATTTTTTATGAGTATAAATGGTCTGCGCCTACGATATTCGCAATCTACATTTCATCTTCTTCAACATAGACAGAACAAACAGAATAAATGTTTGTAATTTAATGTTTTCAATTTTTTTTAAATAAACATTTATTTAAATGATTCGTTTAATGTAAATAAAAAGGGTTAGGAAATATAAAAAAATGTTGTGTATTGGTGAATAAAAAGCAATGTTTGGAGATTTGATATATAATTCCCTCGTAGTCCAGTGAATAAGGCGCTGGCTTCTCATACTGGGGATATCAGGTTCGATTTAGCTAATGAGATCACAACACATCTTTGTGATTTTTTCAAGTTTTTGCTATGTATTCCACTACAGTAATAGGGCTTCTATAGCATTTGATACGTGTGTAACAAAATGGCAAGAAACACTGCCGTCACTGTCTTAGGATCTACTAATGGAGTTCTCGGGAACATGAACGAGCGACAACATTCCATGAAATTGCCCCCACCTTGCTCTATTAAAAAACCACCGCATGGCAACAACGCTGCCATTGCTGCTAACGCCAGACCACTTAACCTTCCATCCAGCCATCGCCGAGCCACCGATCAAGAAGTCCGCCGCCGGCGACAATTGTAGAGGCCAATTTCACGGCCACACAGACGCTATCCTTGCCACTGCTTTCATCGCCCCCGTTGCTCCTCGTCACCCACAAGCCGCTACCATCCACAGCGTCGAGTGCGCTGCCACCGCTTCACCGCAACCTTAAATTATTGCTCTACCGCCATTTTCATCGAGAATATATTTTTTTAATAAATTTTCAGTCATATCCATCGTCTTTCACTGAACCCTCTTGATCCTGAAATCTGGAGTAGAAGTGAATTATTTAGACACTCTTTTTAGACCTTCGGACACTCCCTTCAACGAGCAGACTAAGAGAATGAGGGTATTAATATAAGAAAGGTGACAAGAAAGATGAGATACAGCGCCGCAGGGTAGATGGACTCACTCTTTTCTTCCTCGCGTCGCTGTTAAATCGAAGGGTGTATGAGGACCTCCGGATCTGAATCAATCTGAGTGGCGTATGATTACGGGGCACGGCCAACTCCGAAGTAAACTGTTTGATTTTAGGCTCGCGGATGCCCCGTGGTGTGTATGTGAGCGAGTGAATCAAACTCCGGAACACATCTTGGGGCATTGCGGGATAATGAGGGATGCTCGTGATCGCATCATTGGAGGCTTAACTGGATTCAATTGTCGACCACCTGAAAACGCGGACCTGACCAGTAATGCGAAAAATCTCAAACTGTACAGGGATTTCATCAAAACGGAGACTATAACATGGGGTATATTAGACAGATGATAACAATATCATGCCAGTAAGAACGCGAATTCTTAAAACCGTGTATGGCGTGACTCCTACATCATTGTGTTTCATCCAAGTCCCTTCATGGGAGAGTGTACTTAATAGTTAGCCCTTTAATGGTTGTCTTGTACCCACTGGTCTTTTTACTTTTGTACATAACACTTGATTATCTGTTTGTGTAATGTTATTATATACCTGTATCTATGAACAAATAAATATTGCACTTAAAAAGTCTAAATTAAAATATCTGTTCGTTTTGCTTATCAAACTAAAATATACATTTCTTACATTAGCTTCTGTTATTCTTATTTTTTTTCTTTTTTGTTTATTAATTATAAATTTCGCGTTTCTGTAACATTGTGTGTGCGGAGCCGATAAAACAAGTTGCAAACTTCTACAACGGTTCCGGGAAAAATGAGCCCTTTTGATAATAATCATTTATTAAATAAATATTAAAGTATCAATCAAAATTCCAGTACCTCAAATTTCGTCAATGAATAAATTTGAAGCAATCTTTTAATAATACCCCGCGACAATCAAACCCATCTCGGACTCGCGACTCGATCCGAACCTGTCGTGTGCAAAGCGCTTTGATTCGTAGCCCTTAAATTTGGATCCCGCTTCTTGAAGTCGCCGACACCAGTGGCGCGTGACATCAGCCTGTCGGCGGACACAATACAGCGGCGGACCCGGCAGCCCCCGGGACGGCCGAGGGTGCTGGTGACATTGTAAATCGAGAGGTGCCCCTTAAAAGCCTTAGCGGCGGCATTGTCGGGACAAAGAAGGGGTATTGTTTCTAGTATACGTCTTTAATTCAAATCCCTACCGAAGAGAAAGAGAACCGAGTGTACAAAGGGCGGGCGAAGTGGAATAATTAATCAAAGCACCTGTAATAGTACACCGAGGCCCGAATTACAAGAGATTTGTGTCGGTGTTTCTTATTTCTCTAATAAGGAAAAATTAGGTTTTGAAATAAAATCTAAAAATACTCTACTACTAATATCTGTTCATCGTTAATCATATAATATTAATACCATAAAAAAGTGAACGAACGATAACCTACTATCAATTGATACTGATAAAACATACTTTCTACGATTTGCCATTCAACAGAAAGATAACACTGAAATTAATATTAAAATTCACACCAAAGCCTGTACTCAAGAAGACTTGTGACCAATGTTCATCAATTGAAGAAAAATACTGTATCAAGTACCTAGGAATCATAATAGATGACAAACTCAAATGGAAAGAACATATTACTAATCTTACAAACAGAATAAGGAAAATTGCCTACATATTTTTTATTAAGGAGAACACATTCATATTGTGAAGTTGTAATTATTCAGAACATAGTTCTGTGATGTTTTTAAATACTAATTTAATGTATTAATTATAAATATATACATATAAAATCAATTTTGTCGAAAAATATTGTTTTTGCGCTACCGGGATTCGAATTATTCTATTTCCAATCCGTGGAAGTACACTACCAATTGTGTTATAGCGCCAGTATTTTTATAAATGACTCTCCAAGTATTCAACTCTTCTCAGATTTCAAAGTACCTAAATAATAGACATGCAATAAAAATACAATTATCCATTTTTTTAAAATTAAAAATATATTAAATATTAGAAGAGAATTCCGATCTACAGGAGAGACAAAATTGATATTCCAAAACTAAAATATACCGCAACTCAAAATCACTATATTTATCGAGACATCAAATTTTTTAATAATCTCCCCATCACAATTAGAAAAATTACAAACTACTATAAATTTTTATCTGAAGTAAAAAAATATGTACACAGATTAACTGAAACATAAATTACACACTCTCGTATATACTCCTTCTCTATACACGAGTATAAATTTATGTTGAGTTCAGATCAGAAGTTTTGATGATGTGTAATTTGTGTGAGGATGTGAAAGCCCCAATATTCACGCAAATATCCTCGTGTTACAAAAAAAAAGGAAACAGTTACTGGTGCAGTGACTAAATTGTACAAAGGTAGAAGTTAATTCCAGCAAGCTACCTAATATTGGAGACTTCTAGAGTTCTTATCTGGACTACGTCGAATGGTAGAGTCGCGCTCGTGATCGGTCGTATTGTTGTACGCAATCGGTACCCTTCGTCACTATGGCTGGTGGGAGTAGCGTTGCAAATACCACCTTGCTGAGTGCGTTCAGCTTCGCTATACGGTCCCTAGATGATTAAAGTGGAAGCAATAGCTCTCCACAAATCTTTTTATTTTGAGGAAACATTTTTTTTTAATTGTAGGTAAACAAAAATGTCCAGTAATTCTATCAAAAACTTTATTATCGGAATTACAACAGTAATATTTCTGATCTAAATATTTTTAGATAGGATAATTTAATGCCTTTATTTAAAAAATTATTCCGTTCATAACGATCGTTTTACAAAAATAAAAACGTCAAACCATTTTTCTGAACGTTTTAATACGTTAATTATCAAAAGTGTTTGTATATCCAAAGGACGTTCGAGGGCGGTCCTTTTAAACAATAGTTACTAATTAGACTACCAAAAAAATATTCCCACAACATGACATAGTCTACCACGGACAAGCTCCAATAAATGAACACAAAAATTAGACAAGTCTGAATCCTAATCTTTATATTCTGTCCAATGTAAAACATAGACCGTGTTAAAATGGAAACACAAGAGAATGTGCTGTGGAAGTATAACCGTGCCGACGGATACTCCGCACATCGTGAACCACCCGCAGATAGACGATCTCGATGAATCAAACGGCATCTGTCATCTATATCCCGAGCACCATCTGTCCTCAATATCATCTTAAATGGACGGCTGGAGGGGCGGAAGGACCCACCCTTTCCCGGGACCGGTTTAGAAACTAGGGCTTTCTTATCGGTCCTACTCATCAAATGCACTTCAATGCCATATTTAAGTATATGCAAAACGAAAAAAGAGAAGAAATTCAATGTGGTTATTAACAATTATCGCAAAGATTTTATAATTTAGACCCTCCAGCGTCCCTTAAGTGCGCTCTTTATTCATAAAAAATCATATAGCATAAATCCATAGAACATAGTTTTACATACAGATGGAAAATTAATTAACCAAAAAATTATAAATAGCCAACTAAATTTAACTACAAGTCCCATTATAATTTTTTATCCTAAAAATTATTCTAGTAATTTTGTATCATCGAGTAACAATTTGAGTTAAGTATTAAATTTATTATTTAAATAATTATTGTTTTTTAAAAATACATTCTGTTAAAGAAACAATAGTGTTTTTGATTAGTTATTGACATCCTGAAGAAGAAAATGATATTTTTCGTAACCGGTAGACGTATTTTTACTCAATAAGTGGTTAATAAAACAAAGATAAAAATAAAAATAATGAATTTTAACCACAAAGTTAATTTTGCTAATTTTAAAAATATTAACATATTTAGATATTAAAATTTTCAAAATGTTTCCCTGCAAATATGAACGAATATTTTACGAATACATAGACAAATATTCTAATGTCGAATAGTTAAAAAATGGGCAAATAATTCGGATCGAATTGGAGTGGACTGTGGACTAGGATTCTCTCGTAAGTCGGGCTTCGGCCCCGTATGGTGGAGTGTGTATGGAGGCACTCGGTATCGGCACTCCCCGCGGCGGGGATGATGAGAAGGGGTCGCCCCACCCCTACCAGCAGTTACTTATTTATTTGCAACACCTCCACTTAAGAATGAAATATTCGGAATATACACCTGGAATGGTAATATTGTCTTTGACTCCAAATGGAATACGGAATACCTTTGATTTTCATTGCGAACTTCTGAAGCAAATTCAAGTGCATTTTTTTTTTTCAAAATTTTACTTGAATATTCTATCATATTTAATCATTACTGGGGAATCTCGTTGTGTCGCACCAACTCGTTTAAATTGTGAATAAACAACAATATTATTGTACAGAACTATTTGATTGTTGTAAACTAATCATAGACTTCCGGAAGCTATTATGCAGTACTACCTTTCGGTGCTGCAAGTTCTGAAACTCTCAAGTATAATTATGTATCCCGTTTAAATATTTATTTTGCAACTACGTGCAACGGTATCCACGTGAGGGAGTTAAACATTATTTTGCAGCTCACTCGAGTATGGTACAGAATTTGATTAAAGTTAAATTACTGTATTTACGTCATCAGAGAGACTCGCCGATCCATCGCCGACCGACGGTGGTATTTTTTTGTCGATGTCTAAACATCCAAAAGATACTATACACACACACACACACACACACACACACACACACACACACACACACACACATACACACACACACACACACACACACACACACACACACCCTGTGAATTCAGTTACCTACGCGGTTCCCACCTAGAATTTTAAATTTTCAAATAATATATATCAAATATCTACCTACACCTAAGTATAGTGCTATGTAAGCGTCTACTAATATATAATGTTCTACATAAAATAACATTCCTTCCTTCCTTCCCAGTTAACTGTACACAAAACATAGGAGCACCAATTGTACTATTGTAATTATATAATACAATGTAAAAATCTGTTTGGACTGTGCCCGTCTCACTAGAGAAATTCTGTGTCGAGCAATTGCAATGTTTACAAGCAATTGTTCAATTAATTTGAATTACAAGTAGTAGATAGAATTACATTTATTGCTATATAAAAGGTGTATATGAAGAACAATTTTAAAGTGGACTTAATTTTTGGATCACTTTGTAGCAATAATTAATATAGGTATCAGTCAATATGTTTGGGTGAGTGCACCAATTCTGGCTCTACCCATATTACGAATCCAAGTTTTAATATATAGTTTCATGTTCTTGGGACAATTCAATTAATTTAAATTTTTTAGCATTCTATATGTAGTTCCTTTGACCATATGTTGTATATGCTCTCGGGGTTTGCAGATTATTTGCATTTGTCCGTGTGCCAGCCTAACTGGGCTGTTCCCTTCCTGAAGAAAATGTGTTACACCTTTAGCATAAGATGTTGCTTTATAAATTAAAAAATACACTTTACAAATAATGTGAATAAATCAAGAGTGATAATTTTAAATTTGAGTAATATAGTTGGCTTAATAACACAATCTACGTTTTTGAATTAAGTATGCAAATTTATTCAAAATAATCAGATCTATCCATAACAGAAAGAAATATTTCCCCAAGAACAGTTTAGAAAGTGAAATTATCTAAAACGATCGTAACTCGGAAGTTAAAAAATTAACCCAACACCGCATCAACTTATATATTATTATGTTTATCTTTTCAGTCTATTTACATTTTAAAGTTTCATTTATATTGCCTGTTATGATTTGATTTGATTTAGTTATCTAAAAATTCCTGAAAAAACTTATATTTCTCTCTTGAAATTTTAATTAACAATCTATGCGTAGATTTTAGTTTCGAACTAAATTAAATTTTAAATTAGATTAAAATGTTTGGAAACAATAGCTAACAGATATCTCATAGAAATGAAGCTATTTATATTATATTATATGGAAAAATATGGGTAATTACAGGGCTTACGGCCTATCATCGGCTGGCTTAAGTGATCACTTTACACAATGTAACGTTCACCAATCCAACTAATCAACCACAAAATATTGTTAATATAATATACTGGTCTAAATAAGAAATGTGATGTAATTTATTTCTAAAATCGTGGTTGAGTACGCAAAATTTACCATGTGCTACGTAACTTATCGTCTATCCGAACAGGTAATTCATATAACCATGGACTTTTTCACACGACGCATACTCTAATTGCATCCGCAGAGATGTTGTACAGTGCGCACCGAAGAAGCTGTTGCTGCAGCGGAGCGTAGTATCGAGGAGGACCCGAATGATTCGATTTGTCATTGTGCACAGCAATAGATCCACGATTACTGACTTTTTCGTTCCCCAATTAAATGGCATTAATGTGGAACAGCTGTGGTTTCAACAAGACGGCGCAACATGCCGCACGGCGCGCGCCGCAATCAATTTATTGAAGGAAACATTCAATGAGCGCATAATTTCGCGTAATGGACCTGTGAATTAGCCTCCAACGTCGTGTGATTTAACAACTTTGGATTATTGTCTGTGGAGATATGTGAAGTCGCTGGTCTACGCCGATAAACCAGAAGTCAACATTCGTCGCGTTATTGCCGATATACGTCCCCAGCTGCAAATTGGACATCCAGATTGCGCTTTATTCAAGCCAGCCGCAACGCCTATATTTAAATACTAATGGCATAAAATTATATTTTAATAAAGTCAATACCATGGCCATTACTACGATTTTTATGTGTTTTATTTTATTTTTAAAGTTCAGTAAAGTATACCTCTAAAAAGCACCCTTTGGTTAAGTGAAACTTTTTTTATTGTACGAAGTACACGCCCCTGATCAAAATATAGAGGTTTTTAACGCAGGAGGAATAAGACAGGACCTATAACTACAATTTTTTTGCCTTTTATAATGTCTTATGTTAGTCAAAAAAATATCATTTTGAGTCTCCATTCGGTGAATTCAATTACAGTTGACATTTTGTGAATGTAGCAGAAATAAATAGTATTTATCGTTTTTGTGCATGAAAAGTAAAATATTAAGTGAAACGATTCTTCACTCTGAAAAGCTATTGATTATGCTATAGATTTTATAGCATTTTTTTACTGAAAACCATGTCGATTGCTAATGTATTTACGAATTGTGTATACCTAACTTATAAGCAGGATTATTGAGAATTATAGACTTTGTAATTTTTCTTTTAAAATAAGAGTTTTGGGACATATAAAAGCGAGCATTTCTGCTTCGATTAAGTAGAGTGATTTTTTGGATGATGCCGCATATTGAAGTCAAAAATTTGTGTTTAATTTTTACTATACCACCATTTCAAAAACATGATAGCACTATATATGAAAAAAATATCTTGTGATATCTATTTTTAATTTTGTAAATTGAGTCAAAACACTGTTTTATTCCACTATATTTTATTGTGTTAAACGTTAGAACGTTTTCCCATTATCAATAATATGATTCAACTAAAATTAAAAACACTTTCAGACAGTAATATATGGGGTGTTTGGAGTTAACGGATGTGGGGGTGGGGGTGGAGTTAAAATGGATAAGAGAGGGGATGTAACGAGCGGTATTTGAATATTTATTATGTTTTTATTAATAAATATTTCTATATTTTCTAGAATGTCTAAGTTTCGTCCATTGGCGCATAAATTATAAATTTGTATTATTTACCATTTTACTGTTTACCTACCTATTTTTAAGTTTTTCTCTAAAATACTAGTAACATTATATTATTAATATCATCTGTATTTCTTGATTTATGAAACCTTGCTTTAAAATTCTCTTTCCACCAAACAACTATATTCTATCTTGTAATTATCAAGTATACTCAAAACATAATTTAATTTAAATTGGTTCAGTAATCTGGTGTTAGAACGTCGGAATATTATACGGAAGGGTGAAAACATTCCAACACCGCGTACCACGCACGCAGACACGCCACGTGAACTTCAGTGAAGAGAGACAAACATCGGCTATACCCACTGGCTCTGCATACGGGGATTATTGTCGCTGTCTCCCTGAAAAGTGGCTACAAGACAAAACAAAACATCGGCTGATTATTCGGGACTGGGTGTTTAGCTGCTGAGGTTTTGGGTGATTATTAATTGTTCGGCGCGGGAGGAGGGTTAAATCCTGTCAGGATTAGGAAAGCCAGCCGAGGCACAGAACGGGGTGAAGGCATAGACAAGAGCCTGCTGTGCGATTCAAGCGAACGAGTGTGTGTTGACACCTACATTTAGGGGTGTAAGCCCCTTAGACTTTCCGAGGAGTGAATATTCACGGCTGATGAATACATTTAGTTAAATCGACTCTTAATGAATCTCTGTTTAATTTGTGACGCAACTACTCAACTTACTGTAACAACTCTTGGAATTATATCATCTGCTTTGTATCTCGTATAACTTGGTCAGGTGGTATAGCAATTAAACTCTGTCTCGATGCAACAATTCTCTATTTATTACAATAATAGCTAGGTACACCGATTAATACAATAGTTACACCTGAAGCGTGTATTACAGGTTGACGACGCGTCGATAAGAGAGCGCTTCCAAGGGCACCGCACACACACTGTGGGATAGATCCCGTAGTCTGTATCGATTAAAAGGAATAATGTCCGATGGATCTGGCCTGGATTGGACAACAATTTTCACCTCCACTTGACTCGCACTTTTGTAGTGAATGCTGAAGAAAACCGCTTTTATTCAGGGTCCGGATTTTTACGCACGACGACACTTTCAATCCACAAAAAATGCCTGTTGACAGCTTCGCGTCGAAATGTAATCTATTCTCACGTCAGCGAAATCCCTAAGTAAGCAGGAAAGGTATATTAAGGTTTATTGGAAAGACGGAATGCACAAGGAGTCTCAACTTACGTCAACACACACACACGCCCATCCGTCAGATATCACGCCGCTCTCCTTGCGGACACACACATATATTTACAATCCATGTGACGAATCTCACACTTACTTATATCTATTTTCGCACAAATGCTAAACTTTATCGAGGCCACTAACAACCAGATATCTCCTAAGAAACTAAGATGGGCAGGATATGTTTTCAGGCTCGACTTATTTATCGTATTGCTGCACAAACGCTGAGCTTATCGAAGTCTTTCAACAACTAATTACCTCATTCACATGCTTTGCTTACCCCTGATTTTTAACTTGAGTATTTTTACATTCTTTTTTACTCTCGTTTCGATTCGTCAATATTACTTTTTTTTTAATTACATTCATTTATTAACATCTTAATACCATCATAGGTTGACTCCGGTGTCATCGTACCAGAGCTATACCAGTACAATTTGATGTGAGTCTCGTTATCATATTAAATTCAGAAGGCAGCCAGAGAGAAGCTATAGAAATCATACACCCCCAAAAGGGGAGGATAGACGTCACATTTATGTGTTGTAGTCGCAGAACTCGGTCACAGTCCGGTAGAAATTTACCCTGTCCAGATCACGAAAAGTGAGAGGGAGAGTCCCTTTCCGGCATCGTCCATCCCATCAACCCCCAGCGGGAGACCCACACCGTAATAAATACCCGGAAATGTCCGAGGTTTATTTCTTGAGTATGTGCACCCCATATTATGTGGATAAAGTGTAAACTTGCCGGCCGTTAAAACCTTTGGGCCGATCCATATTGAATGTTATTGTACGACGGTGCACGCGTAACGCATATTGTGTTCTGTTTTTCGGTGTTTATCGGATCAAATTAAGTTCAAGAAGCTGGCCTGTCGAGGTTTGAAGCAAACCAAGGAAGAAAATTAGGAGACAACAGCGGATTGTCGGGCGTGACCGCAGACAAGGCAGGTGAGTGGTTTTTCTTTTCATAATTTGAAGTGACATATCCAATAAAGATAATCAATACAAAACCAGGTCTAGCATTAACAATATTGAAGTCGAGAAGGCCAAGATGTTAACAAATGTGATGACTCCAGAGCACCTATAATGTCTACGAGTTAAGGACCCCTGAGATTCCCACGAATGACGTGGACGACCGATGTTACAAATGATGCAGCAGGTTATAAATTCCTTTTTGGGAGACAGCAGCTCAAGACAGATTAAAAACTCGAGATATGAGGGCGGACCCACCTCTTACCCAAGACCGATGCAATAAGCTCAAGGCGCCTGTCTCGGTGCTACTTATTTGTCGTCTGGCATTTTTTAAAGCTACTAAAATTTTCCGGTTGACTCGCTTTATTAGTAAATAATATTTACAATACATTACATAAAGATAATATAAATTAATACAATTAACAAGGCCGGGGAGCAGAGGGGAAGTAAAGAGGCACTCTTTTCTGAGATACGAGACGGCACAAAATAAAAACATATAGAAGACTCACCCTCCACGCATCACTGCCGGCAGATTTAATCTACAAGAACAGTATATCGCAGATCATATTTGGCTCAGACTCAGCAGCTACGACAGGTCCGGAGTATAGTGCAATCGGTCACGGACTTATATGTCTAGAAGCAACTGTAATAGAATCGAGAAACGGACAAGCCACCCCAAAACCCGCTACGGAAATTTGTAGTGTTTTGATTTTTGAAAGGCGGCCATGTTTTGATTTTTGAAAATTTAGCTCAATATACGACGGATTCTATTAACCATTGAACATAAAACGGTCAACAAAATCATCATGCAAAGTACTTCGCCGCTTTTAAACTTATAAACAAATCAACTAATCAGTTTTCTGTTCAAGATGGTTCATAAATAATTCATAAGAAATTATGTTTGCTTCGCACAGCCCTGCATCTAATATCATAGGTCCATTATACAATTAGACCAGAATAACAGATGCATCAAAAGTTGCTCCTCTCAAGTTAGTCTTCAGTTTTAGACAGTTGGGATTCGGGTTTGATTGCGGTGGATGGTAATTTGGCAGAAACAATATTGTACAGAGTCAATCTATGAACAGATTGTACAGCTCCGCTTACGTAGCTGGGTGATGGAGGGAGCTACCATAACATGGTATCCAGTAGTGCAGCAAACTTTAGCTACGGAATTACTGCATCCGATTGCTAAAGCTGCTTTGCAATGCAGGTATAGGCAGGGGCGTGCACTCTACACAATCAAAATGTACCTAAAACAAATTAGATACGAGGCGAAAGTTTGTTTTTAAAAAACACAACACTTTCTTCGGACGCTATACACCTTAAACTACTTTTCAACATTGTCGCCACCCATTATTAAGACACTTATCTTAACGGGGCACCAATTAATGTATACCTTCGTCACAGAACGATGCCGCCTGAGATAAAACCATGTCTGTGCTCGTTTTTGAGTTCATCATCATTATCAAAACACTTGCTGCCCAGGAACCTGACAAAATAGGACACACTTGGTGATAAATGTCAGCTGTTTTCATGTTTCGTGCATTCAAGAAACAAATCGCGGACCGTATCTCACAGTTGGCGGGCTGATCTATTGTCTTGAACATTTCAATCACCCACTACAAGATGGCCACACTATGTGAATATCTCTAACGTTGCATGTGGTGAGTTAACAGATGAGAGAAACCATTGCGCATGCGCAACATCGCAACCGCAACGTTTCACCGGGAATATCCGGCAACGGTATTTATTTAAAAAACGCGCCTCGTATATATCGAAAATCGAAAAAATATTTGAGAAATATTACTTATCCTTGCTGTTACCGATTTCTGTACGTTAACCATATAAGATTTCGAAAAATATGGTACTTATAAATGCAACCTTATACAGGCTGTCCCAGAGAATGTATTCAAAATGGAGCCTACTGTTGGGGAACTATACTTAACCGTCGAACGATTTAGAAGTTATTCGAACTTTGCTGATTTTTGATAAATTTGCTACCTTTATTTACAAAACTGAGCGCTGTACCATTAAAGCTCAACCTATCGTGATGAAATTTAGCACGCGTATGCTGTTATGTCACTATCATATAAACTACAAAATTTTCTTTCTACTAATTAAAAAAGTTATTTAAACTTTTTTGGCGAAATATTAGTTTCTCGCATAAAATGCTGTGAAAAAATTGTCCTATCGGCAATGTGAATATAATTTTAAATACTACATTTCTTTATTCTAATTCTATGGGAAAAATTTAATTAATAATCTATCGGAACAATACAAAATATTTCAGTTATTCGATATATTGCGTATTAAGTACGTAGGTCCACGCGCAAATAATTCGTAATTCACATGTTAATGTTTTAACTAGAACCATGTAGTGGAAGAATTTAAAATTATAAATAAAGCTGTGCTTGTGTTTCCCGTAAATTTCCCCAACAAATTGAAATACTTATACATACTCTCGCGCCGCGTAATGTTCTGAATACACGTCTTCGCTTGAACAGACGTGTTGGAAAACATTGCAAGTGTATATCTGAAACAGACTCAAATATATACTTTTCCTAAATGTAGATTATATTATTTTATTATCCCAATAACTTAAATTCCCAAGAAAAATAGTAAAAATATATCATTTTTTTAAGAATTTGATGAATACAACTTTAAGTGACGATACAGTACATTGTACTTTTACAGCATCGATATTAGCAACATAAACCCATGCCAAGTGCACGCCACTGAGGTATAGTTACGAATATTATTATTAATAGGTAGGTGCAAAACTTAGCTGACTAACTTAAGTACTGCCAATAAGATTATAAGCTACGACAATAGTTCTCAGCCCCGATTGAGAAGTGTGCCGTGAAATTGAAACGTCTATGGAAATTCTACTCAAATTAAATTAAACTTTTCTTTATTTTAAAAATAAACTTATAATAATCATTACTACAGTGATACTATTTGTTCGGAATTTGTAAACACCTTTTTGGCGCGTCTTTTCAAATCGGTCGCGACCCACGTTTTTCACATATTTCCCCATCCAAATTCCCATCCATATATTTTCTAATGCTCGTCTTGTCAGTGTGAATTTTGACCTTGACGTCAACTTGATCGATATTTGTTCGATCTCGACATCGCGATAACATTCGCGGTGTGGATATTTCAGCTCCAGTACACCAGCACTGTACTTGGTGATATTATGTTTTGATCACGTATTGTTTGTTGTTTGTATGTCGTGAGTGATCTTATGATATCGCCGTATTCAAGTGCGATCGGAGATCGACTCATCCGCGTGCTATTTGTGTGATCTCGGCGGCGACTGCGAGGATTACGAAGGCGTCATGTACAAGGTAAGGCGAGCAGTCTTTCCGAATCCCGTTTTACGAGATCACTGGTTCTTTGACTGGAATCCCTATCCCCTCACCGATCTCATCCCGTACCAAAGTTTTCCTACCTGTGGTGATTCCAATTTACGACCGGAATCATCGTAATGCATTCCGCGGGACGAGCGACCCAGAGTTTACGCAATTCGTTCATTTGGATCCTATCCATGCAGGATTCACAGTTCGAATTCACTATTAATTGTTTTAATTTCATAAAACGCAACGATGTTGTGGCCAGAGGAGTTAGCTCAATTGTGATTTATAAGTGTGTAATTTATAAACACAATTGGGTAATTTATTTTTAATT